>CP054669.1:2231446-3475392 GCA_013348765.1 Carpinus viminea | reverse complement strand
CATCGATCTTAATCATCATTAATTTTTTTTTTTATTTAATTTATGATTACTTGTGGTGCAGTGGCTTAAGGATCATCCGAGATTCCTCAAAAATCCACTGTACATCATGGGAGATTCTTATTCGGGCATAATTATACCAATCCTTGTTCAACAAATATCTGATGGTATATATGAACACCACCTTCTTGATTCATGCTTCAATTCTATTTTCCCAAAAAAAAAAAAAAAGAACAAAAGAACAAAATATTGACGTCATATATAATGATGGATTCAATTCACTCCAGCTATAGCTACTTGATAATCTCTAGCTTTTCTTTTTATTCATAAATTATAATGGAAGACATGAAAACATGTTTGGCCTTACAATTATCTTGTAGGTAACGAAGTTGGTCGGGAGGCGCCCATGAATCTCAAGGTAAGTGAGTAATGTATGTACAACGTGATTAGAGTTATTTTTGAGTCCTTTCAAATGTGATGTAGCGTTTAAAATCACCTATAAACTAAAATTTAATAATAGATATTTTATATTTAATGATAATTTTTAAAAGTTATATCACATTTGGAATAATTCAAAGAGGACTAGAATCCTCCTAATTATAGTATTATTAGTCTTCAAATTTTGCAACATCCGCTCCTCCCATTTATGAGTTGCAATGTCTTCGATCTTTCCAAATTCCAAAATGAATAAAAATACCTTCTATAAGATAAATGTTTGATTATCTTACAATATTAATAATCAATTTGATTTAAAATTGGGAGTTGCAGGGTTATGTGCTTGGAAACCCATTGACAAATATGCATGATGACCTGAACGCAAGAATCCCATTTGCTCACCTAAAGGGGCTTCTATCCGATGAACTATATGAGGTGAATTTCCTTGCTGCTCTTGTTTTGAGATCTTTTTATTATTGTATTGGCTAATTAACTACTAAATATAAATAAATAGTTCGGGTAATATTTAAGCTTGTAGCTCTTTTTTTTTAAATTAGAAAAGATTATATCACGAAAACATAGAAAAGATCTACAATTAATTATATATAATTTTCTTAAAGGGGTTTGCTAGGGGGTTCTCTACGTAGTGTTCTCCTGACGTTCTCCCAGTCTTATGTATAACATAATTTAAGAAAAAATAAAATTGTAGTACCGTTTTTTTGCTAACAGATTAATTTTTATGAGTTAATAGTTAGATTCTAATGTTTTAAAACTTGTTTTTGGATTTAAAACTAAAATCTAAGAATAGAAGGTTAACCCTTTAGGGATGGTATCACCCAAAATGGATTTGATCATCCTAAATTTGGTGATAGTGCCTCAATTTTGGTGCTAATATCTCAAATTTGATGTTAATGCCTCAAATTTGGTGTTAATGCCTAAAAAAACCAGTGGTGGAAGTCACTAGACTCACTACAATTTTATTTTTTCTTAAATCATGTTTTACGTTAGACTGAGAAAACGCCAAGAAAACACTACGAAGAGAACTCCTAATATTTTCCTTTCTTAAAACTCATGAAACATATTAGCTAGCTACGTACCCTTCAATTGAATGACCTAACTGGGTTGCCCATAACCAAACATTTCATGAGTTCTATATGGTGCATTTGTCTGGAAAAAATGTTCAATATTTCTATATATATCTTTTAAATATCATACTAAAAAGATGTGATTTTTTTTTTTTTTTTCTAGTCAACTAAAAAGAATTGCAAGGGCGACTATAGGAATGTAGATCCAAGCAATGCACCATGTGTGGACGATCTTCAAGTATTTACAGAGGTGAGTGAGAAGGCAACTTGTTCTTATAAGACGTCAATTTTTTTTTTCAACATTGTTCAAATATTAATTGTTTTTATTTTCTCCACATCATTTTGGTAATTATCTATTGATAAAAAAAAATTTAGTACCCTTAATATATTTCTTAATTAAATGATAAAATTCATCATTTCATATTAGAAAGACACACGACTCTACAGTTTATCGCTCTTGGAATTAAGACACATGAATTTCTTAAAAAAGCTTAGCTTTATATATGATATGGCAGAATTGATCAACATCTTCAATAATTTGCAGTGTACTGAGAAAATATATACTGGGCAAATATTGGAACCTACATGCCAGTTATTATCCCCAAAACGAAGGGGATCAAAGTGGGATCCAGATGCTCTTAATGGGGATTCCCTAGACCTCCTCCAATCACTCTCTAATCTTCATGAACCTGCAGGACGATGGTGTCGGGTAAAAAACGACAAGTTTATATATGTCTTAGTACTCTATTAATTAGGATTTAACCAACAATTAATTAATATTAACTAAAATTGTTGGTAGGAATATAACTATTTGTTCTCCTACATTTGGGCGAATGATAAAAGTGTTCAAAATGCTCTTCACATTCGGGAGGTGAGTTTATTCTCAGGCTAATTAATTGGTCCAAATAATTTTAGTTAATTAATTAGCAGTTTTGAAAATTGAGAATATATATATCAGGGGAGCATCAAGGAATGGGTGAGATGCAATGAGAGCTTGGTGTACACATATGATGTCTCAAGTAGTCTAAATTATCACCGCAACCTTATCAAGAAAGGCTACCAAGTTCTTATTTACAGGTAATATAATAATAATTAGTCATGTACATAATCTGTCATATTTCTAATTATCTCATGGTTTATAGAATTTCCTAGCCTTATTGTTCCTCTTAACGCATGCATGCAGTGGAGATCATGACATGGTCATTCCATACATCGCTACACATGCATGGATAGAATCGTTAAATCTGACTATAGCCCATGATTGGAGGCCATGGTTTGTGGATGGACAAATTGCAGGGTAATTATTGTTATTAATTAACCCACTTTTCTAATTAATCCCCACAGCTTTAAATATTAATTACAATTTTTATGTAAATGAATTAAAAAAATTTGTAGGTTCACAATGCAGTATACATGGAAAAAGTACTGCTTGACATTTGCAACTGTGAAGGCAAGAATAAGTTTCTATTTAATTGTTCAATTAATGTTTTATATAATTATGATTACCAAAAGCTAACTCTATTAGTTGCTTCTTTGTAGGGAGGGGCAGGGACGGAACCAGAACTTTTGATGGGGGGGGACCGTGGTATAAATTTCCAAGGCTTGTACACACAATCAACATCTCAAATCAGGAACTGTAGATGATTCATTTCTTATGCGGTTTATGCAAATAGTCCTCTCTTTGTTGTGATTTCAGAAATACAAATTAATGTGACAATCCCATGAACATCCTTTGAGTACCCATGTCGATATATAGATTCACTATTTACTTTGTAACGGCTGCTATGGGTGTACTCAAAGTGTAGTCTTGTTGTGTCACCTTTCTGCTATGTCAACTCCATAAACCTTCCACTAGCCTTTAAAAAACCAATTTCTAGGTTTTGAAATATTAATCCGTATGGCCGTTACAATTAGATCCGTCCCTCGTTCCCCTCTGATTATCCATGTACATGTATACATTTGTTTGCATGTTTTAGAACGTTTATTTTCCTATCCAGCATATCTGGATTTTGATTCCCTCTTTCTCTCTCTCGTGACTTCCTATTTGCCTTATCACTCTATGTCCAATGTTTTATCTGCATGTATGAGATTAATTCTTTTCTACATGGCTTTCTTTAATCTCATTTCTTTGAATCAAGTTTTTGCCCAAGCTAAGGAAGAAATAAAATTTTATATCACATCATTCTAGCACTTTTATTCATTGTAGTTGGTTGGTTTTAGAAATTTACTATTGGAGAAATTATTATAAGCTGTATTTCTAAGGAATCTCTCTCTTTCTTGGTGACTAATAGTGTCATCAAACTCTCAGTATACTTTTTATTCCCTTGATGTTGTTTTGATCATTCTTTTTGGTAAGAGATCTTTGAATCTACTGGTTGTCTTTTTTCCTGCATATATAAGGACTGTTATGTGGTCATCTTCTCTGCTTATTTTGTAAATTTGATGAGGCCTAATATGAAACAATCCAGAAAGGGAAGAATAAAATTGTGGAAAATATTGTTGGCTACAATGTATACAGCTCTAGGCATTAGTACTTCTTTGACTGCATGGTACGTTCTAGCCTGGGTCTTGGTCTTAACTTACAAATTCGGCGTTCCTCTTAACTTACAAAGAATTAATCTCAGATTCTCAATATTTTTTTCCTATCTTAATTTCTTGTATAATACCAAATTTTGATTATTAAATTTCTGATTTAATTTCTCCTTGAGTTATGCAGTAGTTTCTAGTTTCTTAATTTCTTGTCCTGGCTTTTCCCCACCTAACCCAAGTCAAAACCCCAAATTTCTATTCAATTTATCTTGCTTAGTTTCACGGCAACCAAACAGAGGGAAAGAAAAAATACCCAACAAGTGGAACAGATTTATTCACAAAATAAAAAAATTAAAATCCTAAACCCTAAAATCATTTCAAAGAAATATGTGGAAGATGAAAACACACTAACACAAATTAGAGGCAAAAATGGACGAAACATAAATAAAAAACAGTTTGTACCGGGAAGAGAATGGTTGAGAGTCGGAGGAGGATTGTGATTATATGAAGCATTGAAGGCTGAAGCTATGTGAGAGTTGAGACATAATGAGGAACAGCCAAACAGAGAAAGTGAGGAACTGTATTGAGGAAGTAAGACCAATTGTTTTAACTTTTTTTTTTTTTGCTTTTTACGGTAGCCTTTTTTTTCTAAATTTGGGGGGGGGCGGTAAAAAAAATTACAAGCAGAAACTACTTGGGACCGGTCTCTTTTTTCTTTTTAAAGTGGGGGAAGGAACGGGTAAAAAAAAATTACAGTCATTGAGTCAAACTGTTTTTAGCTGATATGGGGGGGGGACCAGTCTGTTTTTAGCTGATATGGGGGGACCAGTCTCTTTTTTTAAAACAAAATATATATATACTGCAGCCCTTTTTTTTTCCCCTGGATTTGGGGGGGACCATGGCCCCTGCCGGTCCCCCCTCAGGTCCGTCTCTGGGGAGGGGGCCACACGGCTCCGGAGTATAAGCCCAGTGAATGTCTTGCCATGATTGATAGATGGTTATCTTACTACCCTCTGTAGTCAATAGTTTGGCGGGGTCAGGAATTTATCTTTGGAGGAGCCCAAATAAAATGTAATGATAAGATAATTTTTTGTCTCCTTTAATTATATACTATTGTTTTACTATATTAAAAAAAGTGATAAACATATATGAAAAATATATATATTATTTGAGTTCAGGATTCTCTCTCCCCTGCTGATCAAGTATTGGTTCAGGTCAAGTAATCGAATCAATTGATTTTCGATGGCTTGTTCCGACAAGGGTATTATGCATTATGATCGAGTGTAATGTTATAAGGAGGATTAAACTACAAAATGTGATGTAACATTACTCTATGATCAAAAGAATAAATTTTATTATTTCTCATCTATAAAATATAGATAAACAGAAAGTTGGATAGAGGGTGGCAACCCATTTGACCCATTGTTACGAACGTGTAGCTGTGGGGTATTCATAGTGAAATTAAGCTCTCTTTGCTACGCTAACCAAGCTTAATTAGTTAAGGCAACCACCACCTCTTTGAAGAAACCCAACCATATTCTCATCACAGTGGATTATCAACAACTAGCCTCCCGGGGTTTTCAGGCGATCGATCTTCCTTTCAAACGTGAAACTGGGTTTGTGTTTTCTAATTACTTCATTTAATCTATTATATATTATGTAATTAATGTACAATATTGGATTAATTAATTCATGTAATTTATATATATATAGGTACATTGGCGTAGGAGATTTGGATGATGTGCATGCAGTAATTCTACTATACTCCAGTCTCCATTGAATATGAGAGAAGTCCAGAAGATGATGCTCTTGTACACTTCAGCTCACCGGTGGCCCTAGTTGTTCAACTTTTTCAAAAAGGTAATAATTAGTACGTAACTCATCCAGTACCACACCTTTTTTGTTGGATATATATAGGATGTTGAAAAAAGTTTTAACTGATGTTGAATAATATTAATTCAAAAATTAACAGTAAGATAAGTAGAATGCACGAGATTAAAATTAGAGCAAAAAATATGTTGGAGAATTTTTTAACTCAGTTTATGAAAATAATATGTGTTCATTTTTTTAATAACATGAATATTTATTTCAACTTTGTTCATATTATTAAAAAAAACATGTTCAAATGACACATGTTATTTTTATAAACTGAGTTGGAAGAAATTCTTCCACTCAATTTGATGGAAAACTCTGTCCTTGCTTAAATGTGGAGAGGATTTGGCCGTTGACTTATGTAACTAAGCCTTCTTTTATGTTATTCAATTCCCATGTTACTTAGGAATCAAACTCATTCCTCATTTCTTCTCAATAACTCGCACTTATTCCGCTGATAGCAACAAAAGAACAAGAACGGTAAAAATGGAGGGGACAAAAATGAGAGAGGAGATATATCAAACTTGGAGCTATCCAGAAGCAGAAAGTTGGGTAGATCATGGCAACCGATTTGACCCGTTGGTACACACGACCACTACCACCACCCACGTACATCTAGTAACCAACCACCACTGGTTTGAACAAACCCAACCATTTTCCCATCAGCAGCAGCAGCATGATCATCAGAACAATGCTGTTTTGCATAGTTTCCTTTTTGGCAGTTGCCAACGTTGTTGCATCACAGTGGGTTATCAACAGCCTCCCGGGGTTTTCCGGCGATCTTCCTTTCAAACTTGAAACTGGGTCAGTGCTTTAATTTCTTACTTCATTAATTTAATTAGCTATTATATATTATGTAATTTATATATATATATATATATATATATAATATATGTAATGTAGGTACATAGGCGTAGGGGAATTGGATGATGTGCAGCTATTCTACTATTTCATTGAGTCTGAGAGGAGTCCAGAAGACGATGCACTTGTGCTCTGGCTCAACGGTGGCCCCGGCTGCTCTGCTTTTTCCGGCCTCGTATATGAAATGGGTACATACGTAATTCATCCACCGCACCATTTTTGTGGGATTACAAATTTAGCCATGCATCTCTGACCATTAAAAACCTAGGCTCACCCTCCATTGTCATATAAAATATATATTTAGTTTGCATATATATATTAATTAATTGAAGAGTTCTTTTAATTAATTGAAGGAGAATGATTATACTAATTGTCGATCAATCGGTAAAACTTGTATAATTAGGTCCTGGACCTTTTGGTGACCAGTAACTTCAGTCAACCAATGAATAGTACTTTTGTTTTACCTACCAGACAAAGAGTTCAAATCAAATCTTCAACTCTCCTATATGCAATGTTTTTTTCTTTTTTTTTTAACGAATAAAATTTACTCATCCTCTTTATATATATATGCATGCAATGTGGCCTATCCTAAATACAAAAATTACTCCTAAAGTTAAATAAATTCTAACTTCCAATTTTTTGTACTTTCACACCTCTGGTGGATTTTTTCGTTAAATCCTAACGGAGGGGCGTAAAAATTACCAAAATACCCCACCCCCTATTCCTTTGAAAAAAAAATTTGAAAAATTCATGCGTTGGTCTAGATTTAACGTAATTTGCAAAACTATTCACACTTGAACGTTTATTTATTTATTTTTTGAATCTTTGGAATGAGTTTCCTAGACAAATAATAATATGCTCAAAACTATACACATTCTGGGTTGTTCACCGATTTGGGTTTGTTTGGACCGTCATATATTCAAACAATGAAAAAATTGAGCAGCCTAATAGAATGGGTTGCAAAGTCCATTTACTCCAAACAAATAGATTTCACATCTTAAATTGCTCAGGACAAGTAGATCCTATGACATTTCACAAACATAAAAATCCAAACAACCTAATATCATAAAATCCTTATTTTTCTAGAAAAGATCGAGAGAGATTGATGTGACCCTTACTTGGAGGGTCGTATACTCGAAACATGCACGCCCCTCTAAATTCACATTATCCCCTCCCACAAACCCAAAATTAAGAACAAAAACATATTAATTAAAGTGCCACTAGTGTGAGCATTTACGTACCATCAGAAGTGGCCTTAATTTATTTAATTGTTGCATGTAGGTCCATTATCATTTGACTATGTAAAGTCCAAAAGGTACTCGCCAACATTGAAGTTGAATCCATACTCGTGGACAAAGGTATGAATTAATGAGACTTTAGCTGCCTCCTTACCTTAGTTTCTATGAGAATTAATTAATGCAAAGGGAAAGAAAGTGACATCAAAGTTGTAGGTTGCTAATATTATATTTGTGGATGAGCCGGTTGGCACTGGATTCTCTTATGCAAAAAGTTTTGAGGGATATAATATCAGTGATACATTAGCAGCAGCAGAACTCTATGATTTCCTACGAAAGGTTAGTCAAAATTATTTAACAATAATGCTTAATTTGGCATTTGAGATATATATTCTTACATAAATATACAAATTAAAGCATCTTAATCATCATTAATTTTTTTTTATTTAATTTATGAGTGCTTGTGGTGCAGTGGCTTAAGGCTCATCCGAGATTCCTCAAAAATCCACTGTACATCATGGGAGATTCTTATGCAGGCATAATTTTACCAATCCTTGTTCAACAAATATCTGATGGTATATATATATGAACATCACCTTCTTGATTCATGCTTCTATTTTCCAACAAAAAAAAAAAAAAAAAGATTGACGTCATATATAATGATGGCCGGATTCAATTCACTCTAGCTATAGCTACTTGATAATCTCTAGCTTTTCTTTTTATTCATAAATTATAATGGAAGACATGAAAACATGTTTGGCCCTGCAATTTTATTGTAGGTAACGAAGTTGGTCGGGAGCCGCCTATGAATCTCAATCCCTTTATCAGTTGCTGCTTTGATCTTTCCGCATCAATCTCAAAATGAATAAAAATACCTTCTATGAGATAAATAATTTTGCAAAAAGTAAAACATTGGGAATTAAGTTAATTAAAGAAGTAAATACAGTTAACCCAACGTTGAGTAACTTTGGGATTACTTAATTAATTATCTTACAATACTAAAAATCAATTTGCTTTAAATTGGGAGTTGCAGGGTTATGTGATTGGAAACCCAGTGACAAATACACATGATGACCTGAATGCAAGAATCCCATTTGCTCACCTAAAGGGACTTCTATCCGATGAGCTATATGAGGTGAATTTCCTTCCTGCCCTTGCTTTGAGATATCTTTATTATTGTTAGAAAGCTGGTAATTAATATTTCATGAGTAAATAGTTAGGAGTAATTACCTTTTACCTCATAAATTACAGTGTCTTGACACTTTTCTCCCATAAACTACCAATTATGACACATTACCCTATCAAACTACCATCTTATGACACTTTCCCCCCTTCCGTCGGTCAAAGGGGTTAAAATTAACGGTCAATAATCATGTGACTTACATGTGCCATTTAAATTTTTTTTCTTTCACTTTTGCCCTCACTTCCCATTTTTTTCATGTGTTAGATTAGGGTTTAAAAGGGTAAAAGTGAAAGGAAAAAAAATTTAAAATGGCACATGCAAGTTATATAACCGTTGACCGTTAAATTTAACTCATTTGACTAATAGAAGGGGGGGAAGTGTCATAAGTTGGTAGTTTGATGAGGTCAAGTGTCATAGTTGGTAGTTCATAGGGAAAAATGCCAAGGTGCTATAGTTCATTGAGATAAAATGTAATTACCCTAAATAGTTAAGAAGTTTAGGTATTTAATTAATTTCTTATTAATTTGTTTGATAAGAAAAGATTAATCACGAAACATAGAAAAGATCTACCATTAATTATATCTCCTCGCGTGGATTACTTTCATTTAATTTTCTTAAAACTCATGATACATATTAGCTAGCTACCCTTCAATTGAATGACCATACTAGCTAGGTTGCCCATAACCAAACATTTTCATGAGTTCTAGATGGTGCTTTTACACATGGAAAATATGTTCTCTCTATATGTCCTATTTAATTATCTCGTTAATTTAAACGTCGTACTAAAAACATTATATATATATTTTGTAGTCAACTAAAAAGAATTGCAAGGGCGAATATAGGAATGTAGATCCAAGCAACGCACCATGTGTGGACGATCTTCAGGTATTTGATGAGGTGAGTGAGAAGGCCACTTGTTCTTATAAGACGTCATTATATTTTAATATTATTTGAATATTAATTAAATGATTAAATTCATCATTTTATATATCCTAATACACGTACAGTTTATAGCTCGTGGAATTAAGACACATGAATTTCTTAATAAGCTTTATATATGATATGGCAGAATTGATCAACATCTTCAATAATTTGCAGTGTACTGAGAAAATATGTACTGCGCAAATATTGGAACCTACATGCCAGTTATTATCCCCAAAACGAAGGGGATCAAAGTGGGATCCAGATGCTCTTAATGTGGATTCCCTAGACCTCTTCCAATCACTCTCTAATCTTCATGAACCTGCAGGACGACGATGGTGTCGGGTAAAAAACGACAAGTTTATATATGTCTTAGTACTCTATTAATTAAGATTTAACCAACAATTAATTAATATTAACTAAAATTGTTGGTAGGAATATAACTATTTGTTCTCCTACATTTGGGCGAATGATAAAAGTGTTCAAAATGCTCTTCACATTCGGGAGGTGAGTTTATTCTCAGGCTAATTAATTAGTCCAAATAATTTTAGTTAATTAATTAGCAGTTTTGAAAATTGAGAATATATATATATATATATATATATATATATATATATATCAGGGGAGCATCAAGGAATGGGTGAGATGCAATGAGAGCTTGGTGTACACATATGATGTCTCAAGCAGTCTAAATTATCACCGCAACCTTATCAAGAAAGGCTACCAAGTTCTTATTTACAGGTAATATAATAATAATTAGTCACGTACATAATCTGTCATATTTCTAATTATCTCATGGTTTATAGAATTTCTTACCCTTATTGTTCCTCTTAACGCATGCAAGCAGTGGAGATCATGACATGGTTATTCCATACATCGCTACACATGCATGGATAGAATCGTTGAATCTGACTATAGCCCATGATTGGAGGCCATGGTTTGTGGATGGACAAATTGCAGGGTAATTATAGTAATTAATTAACCCACTTTTCTTAATCCCCACAGCACATTAAATATTAATTACAATTTTTATGTAAATTAATTCAAAAATTTGTAGGTTCACAATGCAGTATACATGGAAAAAGTACTGCTTGACATTTGCAACTGTGAAGGCAAGAATAAGTTTCTATTTAATTGTTTTATATAATTATGATTAATTATATATCAAAATTAAGCTAAGTAGTCTATCAATTGCCTCTTAATTTGCAGGGAGGGGGCCACACAGCTCCAGAGTATAAGCCCAGTGAATGTCTTGCCATGATTGATAGGTGGTTATCTTACTACCCTCTGTAGTCCATCTGTGGAAATCTTCAAATAATTTTATTGGTGTACGTAGTAGTGACATATATATATAGTCACACGAATAATGGAAGTCAACATGATCGCCAACTTCTTGATCACTACTCTTTTCTAATTTTTCCATTGTTAATTTTATTTTCTGTTCGTGAAGTATGAATCTGATGATGATGTTGCTTCAGTTCACAAATTAATATTGATTTTGTACATATTGTAGGGTCCTCCCATTTATACGATCTTTTACCTTTGATGGTATTTTGGAAAGAGTAATGCTACAAATGCTCTTGCCCCTTCACTCTTACTTTTACACGTACTCCTTAACGTGGCTTTTAAAATCACAATTGAAATAAGATTTAATAATAATTTTAAAAATCATATCAGATGTACTGAAAGTGTGTGTAGTATTTCTCTTTAAAAAAATAAAGTGTTTTGTTATGTTTATGTTCTACATTGATGCTTGTTTCTCCTCTGTTATGCGATCGATATAGAGCAAAAATTTCCCTGGTAAAATTATGATTGTTGAAAAAATAACGCCTAGTGGTTTCATAAGCAAAACCCATGGTATGTTGTAAGCATTTTGTATTTTGTACGTATTTTGTATCTCCATTAATGATTGTTGTCTCTAAAATTACGAATCATAAGCATTTTGTATTTCCATTAATGATTGTTGTCTCTAAAATTACGTAAAAAATATCAACATAAACAATGATTATGAAACTGGTTAAAATCTCCAAAAGGACTCACACCTAATTGTAATGATCGTTGTCTCTGAAATTTGTGGGATGTCATGTCATCTTAAGTACCAGAAAAAACATCACTTAATTGTCTTTAATTTTCATTATTTTATTATTATTATTATTTTTTTTTTGACATGTCCACACAAGAAAAATGGGAGGGAGGATTCGAACTTGTGATCTCCGTTTCATAAGGCGTGGTTCATAGACGATTGATATAACCTTTGAGGACCATTAATTTCGTAATTACTTCATAATTAAAGTTTAAAAACTCTCAATTCAATGTATGACCTTTCAAATTTTTGTAATGTCACCCCTTCATTAGATTTTTTAGTTAAATCGTAATGGAAGTATGTCAAAATAATCTAAATACCCTTCTTTTTTTGGGGGGGAAAAAATTGTAAAGATTCAAGCATTGGCCAGGATTGAATGGAAATTGCAAAATAACACCTGAATCTTTGAAATTTTATATATTTTTTTAATAATAAAAAATGAATAATTTGGAAATTTTGATCGACTTAACAGAAATTTTGGAAATACCAAATAGAGGTGTGACTTTACAAAAACTAAAGAGTTCAATATACTAAGTTCAAAGTTTTTAAACTTTGAAATAAAAATTGCAAATTTAAAGAGATCCTAAAAAAAATTATTATTTTAAAAAAAAAAAAATTGGGGTAACGACCCCCTCTTATCTCCGTCACTCTTCAGTTGGCCAAAACAGTGCTTCATGATCAATCATTGAAATTTGAATCTCAGCATTTTCTCAGACCAGTTTCTTTTTATTGTAAAGAATGGTGGACGTGCTTCTCCTACCTTTCATACCTTCTTTTCTTAGTATGAACCTACCAGTCCATTAGTTAAACCTCTCCATGTGATACTTTTGGTGCTCACAGAATTTTAGCAATGGGTTTGAATTCCTAAGTGCTTATAAATACGTACTAGGGCATAAGTTTGAATCTCACAATGAAAATTTATATATCTAATTAGTGTAAGCTATTTTGGTTTTCATTGATGCTCTAATGCAACTAAATCATACTATGATTCAATTGAACTTGAGGAGAAGAAACAGTAAGGTAAAAATAATATTTTTTTAAAAAAGGTAAAGTCTATATACCTCACACTACTCAAACTATGAAAAATGGACTCAAGCTATACTTCATTTTGAAGGATATGTTGAGGGATAAAGTCAGGAGGGGCCAATAGGCCAAAAAAAAACCCATAATTTTTTTTTTTGCCTTGAAAATTATGTTTTCTTGTGAATTGGGGGGCGTCCTATATCAGCCCCGTTCCTCCGTGATCACTAGATAAAGTGGCTTATAATAGTTATATTTAGCTATGAAAAATATTGTTACATTTATCAAATATTTTTCCCAAAAATCGGTTCTCAAATAATGTGTCATTGTCCTAATAAATCTATTATTTTGAAAAATGTGTCATCATCTCATTAAATGAAATCGTTGCTGGAGATGCCCTTCGCTTGTAACTGTAACCATCTTGAAAAAGTGAAACTCAAATATTACTTTGGAAGCATCACAATTTTCTCACACGAATTTCCGACACCTTTATTAGCATTTATATGTGTCATAAGTACCTTAGAACACAACTTTATTAAGTTGTTCTGATAGCATTTGTAACAATAAATTAAAATTTGTTTAAAAATAATTATAAAATTAAAATTATAAAAAACAAAAAAGCAATAACTTCGTCTGCATTATTATTTCAAAAGATATGTGGCCCCCGGTGCTGGTTATTTTGTTGTCATTCTTGAAAGCTCTATAAATTGCATTTTAATTAGTGGAAGTAGCACTGGAACAATTCCACCGGCGACTCAAGAACATGTTGTGTTGTAGGACAATGTGGTCGTGGGTACTTCTTCTATCGCTTCTCTCTGCCGGCAGCTCCGTTGTATCACAGTCAATCATCAACACTCTGCCGGGCTTTACCGGCGACCTCCCCTTCAAACTTGAAACTGGGTGAGTATGTATTTACATAAACAATGTCGGTTCAGCATGCATGAATATATAAAAAAATATTTCACATGTTTATTTATTTATTTTTTTCATGATGTATATATATAATACTAATGGCATAATTTAATTTAATTTAATGAAGGTATATTGGCGTGGGGGAAATGGATGAGGTGCAGCTATTTTATTACTTCATTGAGTCTGAGAGGAGTCCTAAGGATGACCCTCTTCTGCTTTGGTTAACTGGGGGCCCGGGTTGTTCTGGTCTTTCTGCCATTCTCTATGAAATCGGTATATTTTATTGTTTTTCTTTCTGTCCTTTTCTTTAATTTCATGAAATTTTCAACTTTTTTTTTTATTTAAAAATAGTAAAGAGAGTTAAAATAATTAGCAAATAAATTGATGTGAAAAGTACAAGGTTTAAAATAATCATTATATATGAAGGTCAACCAATTAAAAACTACAAATACATAAAAAGGTTGTTTTTGTTATTTTTTTAAAAAATATAAATAATATGATATTATTATACTATTAAATGCAACAATATTAACTTCTATCAAAAACCTTGTACGGTAGTTATATGGTGTACACCTGACTCGGGAATGCAAAAGTTGGTAGGTTAAAATGTTGGCAAAGACTTACATATGTTCTTTGATGGAATACATATGGTTAGATGCATAACTTTAAATCTTGACTATAAAATTAATTATTATTTGAAATGGAAAGAATTTTTTGTTATTAAAATGGAGTTGATTTGTTTGGTGGTAGAGATTGGCTTTCAAAAGGAATGTTAGGTTAAAAAAAAAAGATATTATACATACGGTTAGATGCATAACTTTAAATCTTGACTATAAAATTAATTATTATTTGAAATGGAAAGAATTTTTTTGTCCTATTTGGAGTTGATTTGTTTGGTGGTAGAGATTGGCTTTCAAAAGGAATGTTAGGTTAAAAAAAAAAAAAGATATTATACATACGGTTAGATGCATAACTTATAAAATTAATTATTATTTGAAATGGAAAGAATTTTTTGTCCTATTTGGAGTTGATTTGTTTGGTGGTAGAGATTGGCTTTCAAAAGGAATGTTAGGTGGTGGCAAAGCTTGAGGTTGGTGTCGGGCAAAAGTAGCCAAACATGAAACATGTGATGTACATATTGAACCTACCCCAAAAAAGAAAAAGTGATGTCGACGAGGATGATGATTGATGACTATATATATAATATTCACAAGAAAAATGCTTGGAGGTTTTTGTAAAAAAATTTTAATTTTTAAATTTATTTTGGATGGATATTATTTTCTAAAAAATAAAAAATAAAATTGAAACTTATTGTTTTTACCAAGTATTTAAAAATAATATTCACTTAAAACCCAAAAAACAATTAACATTTTCTTATTTTACGGTGCTAAAACCTACAAAAGGGTATAAATGAAGGAGTAGAAAGACCAACCACCCAAATTGCCTGCACGTTGAGATTGCTGTGGATTCCGATCCTCAAAACACATTAACAAATATTGTAATTTGTTGTAGCTTTTTTTATCTGAATTAGCGGATATTTAATCTAATGATAAAAAAATAAGAACAATCAAACACATAGATTTTGGTGACGAAGAGGAAACCAATTAGAAACCGATCTAATTGTAAAACCTCTCCGGCAAAAAACCTGTGAAATCACTATCAAAATTATCCAGATTAACACTAGAACACTTACAACCCTTTGCAAGACCTTGGCTCAGAAGATCGACAAGCCTCCAACTCGCCTCCTTGCTCACAATCTTCTTCAACGTGATTCTCCTTTACCGGACCCTTCCGATAGACTTCTCAATTTACGCCACAAACAAACTAACAAAGATCCTCTAAGAGGAACAACAAGGCTCACAATAAAATCCTTATTTAGGTAGCGTCCGGACAAGAACCTCATTATACATGGAAAATGGGTGAATTAAATGGTCCGCTATGGGTTCCGACGGTCACATATATATATGGATATATATATATGTATATGCGTCCGCTCGACGGTCACTATTTTCGGCGTGGAAATTTCTAGGTTTCCATCGCTTTACGTGCATTCTTCAATCTTGCGCGTTCCAAGGCGAAAACCTGCGAAGATGCGACGGGCTCAACTGAGCCTCGGTTTTAGTATTGAAGTTTGATCCCGTCCGAACGGCAATGAATCCGTCAACGCTTTTTTTCTTTTCATTTTGATCACGAAACTTAGCCAATACTTCAAACTAACAAACTCCCCTTTGGCAATTTCGGGAACAAAATCATTTCCAATAAACTCCCCTTTTGTCACAAATTGACAAAAGGTAACATGTTTTCAAACACTTAACAAACGATCAAGGCACATGTGGAACAAAAAATAAACTCAACTCATGAATAAAATGCAAAGAGATAATGCATAATCATGAACAATAAAACTCCCCCTCAATATGTGACTCAAAATCAACAAGAAAGCTGGAAATCAAACCATGTTTCTCCCCTCAAAAGTCAAATGAACACACATGATACACCCATAAAAATCTCATGAAAATTCAGCAATGAATAACCCAAGCATGCTCCAAATATACAAAATATACATGAGACTTGAAGTGACAACGGACATTGAAATTGTTTAACTCAAGCCGAATAAAATGTTTCATCCAACCCATGCTTGTGTGTAGTGTGTGTGAGCCATCAAAAACTTGGAGTTTCACCACCATGAGGTTTTGACAAGTATCTCGATCAAAAGTCAAACCTTATCATACTAGGGCCTAGCCACTCTCATCCTATACATTTCTCATTGTAAAACAATTTGCACAAGTTTGACACAGTGAAATAAATTCCTTTTGGAATGTGATCTTTTGATTCATTTGTTTCACTATTTTGTTTCTTTTCTCTATGAGAAAGTGTCCTTAAACATGTAGTGCTTATCACAACCGAGAAAGCAGAAATTTTTAAGCCCTAGGTTCAACTAGCAAATGGTCAATTTGAAACAAATACTAGTCAAAAACCTCATATGGTTACCCAAAAAAATAAGCTTAAATGTGCACAAAAAAATTAAGCATAGGCAAAACGTGAGTAAACTCGGGCTTTAGGTAACCACAATAACAAGTCCATTGAACAAAAGTTCATCTCATGCATACTAAGAACATTCCAAGGCATGAGAATTAAATCCATAAAGGCAACATGAGAATTTAATGGACAATCTAGGTGCATAAGACAAAAGAAGAAAGAGAAAACTAACTAACTAAACATATTTTTGTCTTTTGAAAAAATTTTAACAACAAAAAAATGCACAACAACAAAAAATTAAACAAAAACAAAAAAAAAGATATAACATGCTCTAGGAATCTCAAGGATAAACAGGAAAAACAATCCTAGGCATGTTATTGGCTCACCTAAAATAAGGTGAGTTCATTACCACTCCCCTCAATGGGTGAATGGTATCATCCTTCCTAACCCACACTTGAGTGATCTTAGGTCTAGGTTTATGAATTTTTCAAACAGGTCTAACCTAGATAGCACTCCTTTCATCATTGTGACCAAACCCTCACAATCTATCCTAGATATAGAATTTTATTCTTACGCACATGATTTTCAAATTAAAACAGTGAGGTCGAATGTGACCCACTTTTCCACAATGATGGCATGTAGGGACAAATCTTTGAGCAACTCTAGGCCTAGGGTAAGATGCATGAGATACAAGAGAGTTTTTCTTACCTTTCTTACCTTCTTGAGTCAGACAGCTGGCTTTTCTTCACTGAAGATTTTTCTACTTCAAGGTTTAACAAACACAATCTTTGAAGCGAGGTATGGTTAGAAGAACAAGAAGCAGTTTTATCAAATCCTAAACCGGATCTATCACTAGGCGCTTCAGCATGCAACATTTGATTAAGCTTTTCACTAGAGAAAGTACTCAAGTGATTTCTAGTTTCAATCGGATCATTTTGGAGGATTTATTCTTAGCAATTAACACATGATTTTCAGATTTAGAGAATTGCAAACAGCATGTGAATCACTCAATTCTTCACAAATTATCCCTTTCAAGTTCAAGATTCTTGACATCCTTAACAAGTTTTAGGTTAGAATTTCTAATTGTAGAAAAATTTTCCTGCAAATTGTTAAAGGAGTTTTGAAGGTCACTAACCCTATTTGATTCATTATCAGAAGCAGACTTATCATCTGATTGATTAGAATCATCAGAATCATAGGAAATCCCAAAAGCTACATAATTAGGGGAATCATCAGGAACCTCCTCATCAGTGTCACTCATGGTAATATTGAAAGCCTTTTTATCCTTTGGTTTATTACTCATGAGGTTAGCACAATCCTTGCGCAAATGACCATAACCAGAGCACTCATAACATTTTGGACCACGTGGGTCTCTTTCATTTCTATCCTTGTAACTCTCTTCTAGCTTTTCAAGTCTCTTGGGAAATCTATGCCTATACTTATGGTACTGTCTAGCTGCCAATGCTATTTTCTCATCATCTGGTTCCTCATCAGATGACTCATCAGAGTTCTTTCTAAGAGTTCTAAGGGCAAGATCCTTATGATTCCTAGGTTTAGACAAAGAAAACTCATAAGTTTGTAAGGCACCAACTAACTCTTCTATCCTCAAGGTCTCCAAATCAGTGCATGACTCAATGGCTGTTACCTTCATTTTGAATCTATCTGGGAGTGATCTCATAACCTTTCTCACAATCTTAGTGTCAGAAACTTTCTTTCCTAGATTTATCATGGAGTTTCTAATTTCACTAAGTTTACCAAAGAAGTCATCAAAAGTCTCATCTTCTAACATTTCAATTCTTTCAAACTTAGAAACTAACATTTGAAGTTTTGTAGCTTTAACAAGATTTGTTCCTTCATAAGTAGTTTCTAGAATCTCCCAAGCATCTTTAGCACTATCACAATTTGAAATTCTAGAGTGCTCAGTTTGTGAAATTGCTAAAACGAATGCATTCATAGCTTTGTCATTCGCCACACGAGATTTGTTTTCAGAAGAGACCATTCAATTGCGGCTTATCCGGAGTTTGAAATCCAGTTCAATATGACCAAACGCTCTATTGATTTTAAGAAAAATCTCATACGGGACTTCAATAGCCATAATTAGTTCCATCAAAATTAGGCAATTAAGGGTTTGAGACATGTTAGAAAACAAACAAGGATCACACTTAGAATTTAATCCAAACAAAGTGAACGACTTTGATACCAATTGAAAACGCTAAACAGATAAAATATCACGATTTATGGAATTAACGGATATTTAATCTAAGCAAGCAATCACCAAAATAAGAACAATCAAACACGGGATTTTGGTGACGAAGAGGAAACCAATTAGAAACCGATCTAATTGTAAAACCTCTCCGGCAAAACTCAGAAATCACTATCGGAAAATTATCCAGAGATTACGACACTAGGAACACTTACAACCCTTTGCAAGACCTTGGTACGTAGAAGATCGACAAGCCTCAACTCGTCTCCTTGCTCACAATCTTCTTCAACGTGATTCTCCTTTACCGGACCCTTCCGATAGACTTCTCAATTTACGCTCACAAACAAACTAACAAAGATCCTCTAAGAGGAACAATAAGGCTCACAATATTTCTCTCTTTAATTACCTCTCACGAACTCTCGGGGTGAAAATCCGTACCTCTAACATTCTATAGAGGTGTATTTATAATAGCCCCACAAAACCTAAACCTAGGACACGCTTAGAATCCAAATAAAACGTTAGGTAGGTAGCGTCGGACGGTCATATGGGCGCTCGACGGTCACTATGAATATACATGGAAATGGGCTTTGTGAGCGATGTCCGTTCGACGGTCATATGGGCGTTCGGACGGTCACTATTCCTGATGTGGAAATTTCTAGGTTTCCATCGCTTTCTTACGTCGCATTCTTCAATCTTGGCGCGGCGCGTTCGAAGGCGTCCGAACGGGCTGCGAACGGGATAACGGCCTATGAACGAGCTCTCGGGTTTTAGTATTGAAGTACTTGATTGCATCCCGTCCGAACGGCAATGAATCCCGTCCGAACGCTTGGCTTTTTTTCTTTTCATTTTGATCACGAAACTTAGCCAATACTTCAAACTAACACTAAATATACATTCTTTTTCACAAACAGCCCTGATGTTTATATTCCTGCTGGCAGGTCCATTTACTTTCGACTATGCAAATTCTAGTGGGAACAAACCAACACTCTTGTTGAACCCATACTCATGGACAAAGGTGTGATGATGAGATTTATATAACCATTTTCATATACATATATATATATATATATATATATATATATATATATATATATAGTATGAGTTGATCGAAAAGGCCCCAGCAGTGAGACATTTTATGGAAAAGTAGCGTGGATTTTTTAGGTTGCCAACATAATATTTTTGGATGCGCCTGTTGGTACTGGATTTTCATATGCAGAAACTTCGGATGGGTACTTCACCAGTGATACATTATCTGCAGCACAAAACTATGAATTTCTAAGAAAGGTTTGTCTTTTAAGAAACATTTTGATTTGCAGAGCCTCTCAGACAAAATTAAGAAAAAAGAAAAAAGATATATATATTGAGTCCATGGCCTTGACTATTTCTTATCTTGGTGCAGTGGCTCATGGATCACTCCATGTTCCTCTCAAATCCACTCTATTTATCTGGTGATTCTTATTCAGGCATGACTGTACCTATCATTCTTCAAGAAGTATTAAATGGTAACTTATTTGCTTCCCTTTTACTTCATTTATATATATATATATATATATATATATTAGAAGTTATTATTTTTCCAAAGACATTAATATTACTATTAGCTGAACTTTGGTTACTGAGAAACCAAGGGGAATATACCTCCATTTGATTCTTAGGACATATTAGGGAAAGACTAGGAAAATATTCTAACATGCATGTTTAAAAATTACCTGAGAAATGAAACTATCTTTGAACATTTCCTTTTTCATTTTCTTATAGTTTTTAAACGATGAAATTCATCATTTATTATTGATTTAAACTTTTAAAATAAGTGATAATTTTACATATTAATAGGCAAAGATCTTGAGGTCAAATCTAAACTCTATAGTTTATTCTCTATTTCACTTAAATAGTGCTATAATTGTTGACGGTTTCACCTGTGAGGGTAAATATTAAAATATTATTAGAAAGAATTTCATCTCCACATATATAACTATATATATTAATTATTGAGCACATGATTTTGTATCTTCTTTTTCTTCCCTATGCTACTTGCCATGGCATGATTTCTTGCCCTACGATTCTTCTGTAGGTAACGAAGTTGGAGATCAACCACCCATGAATCTTAAAGTAGGTAATTATAATTTAAAACTAATTAAAAGTAATCATTCGAGTTAATTACCTGGCCTTTACTTCAATTAATCATGTTTTGAGTTTTCTTTTCTTTTTTATCTCCTTAATTAATTTCCATGCATCGATCGACACAGGGATATGTTCTAGGCAATCCATTTACAGATATAATTTATGACCTGAATTCAAGAGTAAAATTCGCTCACCGAATAGCACTCATATCAGATCAACTTTATGAGGTAATCATCAACTGCCCTTTACTTTATTTGCATATATATATATATATATATATATATATATATTAAATTATTTATATATGTGTGTTTAATTTTATATTTATATATTTGGCTGCAAAATATATGATTTAAAAAATGCAATGTGTTATGTGTCTAATTTTAGTCAACTAAAATAAACTGCAAAGGCGAATACTCGCGGCCAGATCTAAGCAATGCACCATGCATGGAAGATCTTCAAGTTATTAGTGAGGTGAGTGGGATTAATTATAACAATTAATTATTGTTTGTTTAATTTACAATAATTAAGTAATGTCATCAAAGTAAGTTTAATTGCATGGGAATTTGTAGTGCATTGCCAAAATACAAAGGCCCCATATTTTGGAGCCCAAGTGCAGTGAATTGTCCCCAAAACCAAATAAATTGTGGAGCTGGAGCTTTCTTGGTGACAGTATGATAGATATCCTCACTTCAACACCTCAAGTTCCTGGCCCATGGTGTCGGGTATCTCTCTCTCTCTCTCCAAGTTTCCAATATCTCATAATTTACAATGGTTTTTCAGAACTACAACTATCTGTACAGCTACATCTGGGCTAATGATAAAACTGTGCAAAATGCTCTTCATGTCAGAGAGGTATGTAATAACTTCTAATTGAAATAGAATTGAATTTGATGATAGTAAAATATGCCTTGTCAAGTTCAAGATTGAGTATGCATACGATACTCAGCACGAAGACTTGTCGGGTGTACCAACCAGAAATACCTCCGATGCTTGAGCCGATTGATCATGAAGGAACTTATAGCTCTAAACTTGCCAGAAATGATTGTGTGTACTATTACATGCCTTGCCCTTTTTTATTTTTCCTTGACACAGTAGAATTAAGGTGGTCATTGTCCCGGGTGGTCGATCTTACTAGGTTTTGTTCTCTAATTGGGTTGTATTTGGTTTACCCACGATGTCTAATCACCGGCTCTAGCAAGGGATGTTCTTGGCAATCTTTTCGCTGATATTGCGCTAGAAGGAGCATGACCTCCACCGTCACTGGCTCCGACAATGTTCTTCCAAAAATACGGTTGACGGCATCGGGATTGGGATTGACCCAAAGAGGAAGAGTGGAGGGTACATTTGGCAAAGCATTTTTGCCTTTTTTTACTGTTCATGCAATTGTTTTCCAAAAAAATTAATATTAAAACATTCTTACTTTTTATATCATATTATTTATCTTTTATTATTATTTAAATAAAAAATTGCTACAAGACAACTTTTTATCTTTCAATAAAAAAATTTTAAATTTGATATCACATCAATCAACATTAACTACAGTATCGGAGACAACTGCTTTGCCAAACGGACCCACACTACTTCGAAGCTTACCATCTCTTGTAGTCTTGGGGATGACATTACATGGCCGATTTGGGCATGAGTTGATCAGCCTTTCAATGGGCAACCAACCCAAGTCTTGAGGGTGGAATTTTTAGTGTTTTAGAATCCATTACTGCAACTCATGCAGAGTTTTCTCTCAAATCAAACAATTTTCTCTCAAATACTCTACAAGTCTTACCTTTCTTAAACTTGCAAGCTTATTTTATGGTCTTCTGGTCAAAAGATGCATATGCTTATGATTATAATTACTTAGTCTTCCGCTACATCAATATAGTTCGTAACCCAAAAACTCAAACATAACAATGTAGTCAAAACAACAACTTCCAAACTTAACACAACCCAAAAAATGAGATTAAAAATCAAGGAAGCTAAAATTAGATTAACCCCTTCCATACTCTGCATGTTGATCAAGCATCTGCCCCAGTCGACCGAGATATGTTCAAACGTGGTCAACTAAACATCACTCACGATGCATCCCAAGTTCGTGGTTTATTTCATTTTCCTAATTAAGTTCTCATATTTTCCATTAAAAAAAATGCTACGTTTTTCTCGGATGGATGTTACAGTTTAATTATAGTTTCACAAATGATCTTTCTGACAATCAGGGAACAATAATAACCTGGGACAGATGCAATAAGAGCATGATATATTCACACAATATCATAACTAGTATTGATTATCATCACAACCTCACCAAGAAGGACATTCGAGGTCTGGTTTACAGGTAATACTCAGCTTGTGTGTTCTTCTATTAATAGATTATTGCTACAATGCTTATCTAACAAGGAATTAACTACCATAAATTGTTGGGAATGCCATGCCCTACTAACTAATGTTGAATGCTTATCAAAATAACGTTATTTAGCAGATTGTTATACGACTGTTATACAACTTGATAATGATGTGACAGTGAAATCTAGCTCCTGAATTTGCACTTGTTTAAAGAAAAAAAATCATGGATTGCTTTTCATTATTATGTCATTCCAATTGTATAACAATCTACTCAATAACATTGCTCTATCAAAATTTGAGAAAGACTTTTCAGAGAATCCACAAATACTTTCTCAACAAAATCAGTTACCTTTGTGATTAGTAAAAGATTATTAAGTTATATGTATGAGATCGAGAATCCAAACAATTAAATTTCTTGAAGGAAAAATGCTGCATTTCCTTCTCGGGTTCTTCTCTCATCATCCCATTTTTCAAAATTACCTGTTGATTTATAGGGTCATATGAGTCCCACACATGGACCCTACAAATTCAATGGTGATTTTAAAAAGTTAGAGAATAAAAGAAGAACCAAATGAGAATATATAGTACATCTCCTTTCTGAATTACACGCAATTCAAATAGTCACTGGAGCCTACAGAGCCTGGAGCAAGTGGGCTCCACATCCCAAACTATATAGAGCAAGTGAGCTCCACAGTTTCCTCCCTCTCGGCAGTGAGACTCCTAAATTGCATGCAATTCAGGAAACAGGGGATTCTCATCCATAGACATGATACCAAGCCTTTTGTTAGACTTTTAAGAATCTATTTCGGTCTCTGTTTAGAATCTCCTTAGCTTTCCTAATCTAAACAAGACTTTTCTCTTCACGTAGTGGCGATCACGACATAGTTATTCCCCATGTGGGCACGCAAGAATGGATAGAAACTCTGAACTTGACCATCGGTGATAGCTGGAGACCTTGGTTTGTTGAAAGTCAAGTTGCAGGGTTGGTTTTCAAGCACACTTAACTTGATTTTCAGTTCATAAATTTGCTACACACCTTACAGTTCACTACAAAATCATTTTCTGCAGATTCGTCACCATATATACAGAGAAAAAGTACAGTTTAACGTTCACAACTATAAAGGCAGGCCTCCACCCCCAAGCAAAAAATTATTTTTCTATATAAAACTATGTAAAATATAGTAATATGGGTGTTTGTTCTTGTGCAGGGAGGAGGCCACACAGCACCAGAATATAGGCCTAGGGAAAGTCTTGCGATGGTTGAGAGGTGGTTTGCTTATTACCTTCTATAGCTCACATCATGATTCGAGTGATCTGTTCGTTTTTATTGATGTAATAACTAGAAATATCTACAATGTGCAAGTTGAAAGTTGCCTGATTTGTAACTTTAATGCAACCAACGAATGCATTGGTGACTGATTTATCTGAGATGCTTATAAAGAGCACTATTAAATAAGTAGATGAAGATTTGAAGTTCATCTATTAATCCTCAGAGATGCAGAGTAGGTTCATCTTTGAATTTGGCTTTGGTAACTTGAAAAAAGAAAAAAAGAAAAAGGGGAAACTACCTCTAGCCCCCATGAACTATCGGGTGTTATCCATTTACCCCCATGAACTTTCAAGTGCAATCCCTGACCCCCTCAAACTACCTAACTATAGCCAACAATCCCTTCCATCAGTTAGTTTCGTTGAAACTCACGGTCAACGTTACTATTCACGTTACTGTTCACATTGACCGTGAGTTTCAACGGAGTTGACTGATGGAAGGAAGATGTTGGCTAGTTAGTAGTTTGAAATCAAGGATTGACACTTGAAAGTTCATGAAACAAACAACACCGATAGTTTATGAAACTAGATAATTTTCCCAAAGAAAAAAGAAAACAAACACTCATAGGACCTATGCATATAAGACTTTGAATTTAATATATTAGAAATATGTAGAGTTTTTCAATTTAGGACTATTCCCGGTCCTAAATTATATTGGAGGGGTATTTTTGTCCCCTCAAAAAATGAAAAGACAATAATATCCCTTAAATATAACTAATTGTATATTATCCCGTTCAAATGAATTGGAGAAGATTATGTTCCATGTATATGAAATCAGGATCTTAAATGAGTTATATTAGAAGGGTATTTTTGTTCCCTAAAACATGAAAAGATAATAATACCCCTAAAATATAATTAACTGGATATTATCCAGTTCAAATGAACGGAAAAGGATCATGTTCATGTACATGAATAAGGGATGGATGCTTGCATGGAAGTAACTATATATATTCATATACCAAAGGGGGCATGGCCCTTTGCTTATTAAATTATTTATTAATTTTCTTTTTAAATAAGAAATAAATATGTATTTTTAGGTTTACAAAGTAGAATTGAAACCTTATTAAAATTAGATTTAACCCCCTTTTTTTCTAAGCAAATAAGGAAAGGGCTACAATAAAGGATCTTTACTACTTCAAATCCGAAAAGGAAGAAGAAATTGGAGATCTTAACATCGAAAAAGGGGTGACTCCCTAACAACAAATCCAAAACAAACTACAACAGTGAAACAATAATTACAAAGGGTAAGAAATGGGTCAAACAAGTGACCTGATCCTCTCAAAGGGCTGCACAAGATGGTAACATAAGCCAAAGAGGCACAGAAAAAATCTGAGCCCCTAGAATAAACCAACAATGACCACTGGATGGTGATAGAAGTAGAAATGGCATTGTTGAAGGGACTGAAGCACAGAGAGTAACCAACACAAATCCGAAAACAAACACAGAAAACATCAAAAGCAACAAATACAAGCCCAACAAAAGCCACACAAGGCAGAGCAAAAGCTTAAAAAGTAGGAACATAACACCAACCCAAAAATTACAAGCATCAGCCAAGTCGTCAGAGAAGCCACACCGGCGCAAGGTAGACCGGAAGAGGAGCGGATGAGGACAACCAGGAGCCGGAGTGCCGATGATGATGGAGGAAGGGGGCGATGGATGGTGGATCTGGCGTAGGAAGACGGATCTAGCACCAAAAGAGCTAAGCCCAAAAACCAAAAAGATCCTGATGGAGGTGACGATTCGGTGGGTCAAAGGAGTCGACACAGCGGCTGTGGAAGCAAGGATGATGCAATATTGGGAGGAGGGGGGATAAATCACACAAGGCGATGGGGGTTAAAGAAAAACTCAACCCAGGAAAAACCACAAGCAAAAACACCATAAGGAAAGAAAAGCAAGGAGGAGAGAGGGGGTAGGAAGAGAGAGAGAATTAGATTTAACCCTTGATCATTCATATGGGAGTTAGAGAAAAACTCAATCCAGGAAAACCACAAAAAACACCACAAGGAAAGAAAAGCAAGAGGGGGGAGGAGAATTAGATTTAACCCTTGATCATTTATATGAGGTTAGAGAAAAACTCAACCCAGGAAAAACCATAAGCAAAAACACCATAAGGAAAGAAAAACAAGTAGGAAGAGAGAGGCGGGGGTGTGGGTGGGGGGTGGGAAGAGAGAGAATTAGATTTAACCCTTGATCATTCATAATTTTGTCCTTCCAAATACGAAGTTCTAACTCTGTCTTGGGACATTCGGAGTGTCCGAATGAAGCTGTTAGATCATAGAGCATAGTGGGCAAGCCACCTCTCCGCCATGGCAAAAGATTGTTTAGGCTTGTACTCCGGAGCCGTGTGACCCCCTCCCTACAATATAAAAGTAAAGCTTAACTTTTATTCTTCCTCAATAACCAAAAAATGAAGAAGAAAAATAATTAGAGGTCTTTTTCGTGCCTTGACTGTAGCATAAGTCATACTATATTGATTCTTCACAAAGTCCATTGAGTACCTGTTAAAATGATAAAGAGTAGTTTTAACTAAGATCATCAGCAAATTTTATTCCCACAAAGTTTTCATTTAAATTGGGTCGGAGAAACCTTCTTTTAATCTAAGTTATTAAATTGACATTTTTCCAAGCCGATTTAGAAGAAAACTTTATTTGAAAAATGAGTAAAATTTGAGAATAGAGGCTAAAAGATGTACTAGTTTTGCAAATAATTTTAGATACCAACCCGGCAACTTGACCATCCACGAGCCATGGCTTCCAAACATCATTGAGAGTCATGTTGAGGGATCTTATCCATTCTAGGGTGCCCAAAAAAGGAACATTCAGGTCGTGGTCTCCGCTGCGAGGAGAGAAACAATATATAAGGACTTTAAAAATGTTCGAATTTGTTTCAGCCTCACATTATTAAGCAAATCCCAAATAGGTTATTTTGTTTATTTTTCCATGTTGAAAAATCACAATTTATATATATATTTCATTCAATCATATTAAACATGAAATTACAAAATGTTCCAATTAGATCCCGATGGTAAGCTAGCTATGTTCCCTGTGAGTCCCGACCAGATCATAACAGAGTCTCGACAGGTCCCAACTGGGTCCTGGGAATGTCATAGTCGGGTCATGGCAAGTTCCCAACCGGGTCCTACAATTGTTTTGGGCAAGTCCCAGCGGGTCCTGACAGGGTCCTAACCGAGTCCAATTGGGGGTGCCAACGGTGTCCCAACCGAGTCCTGGCAGGGTCCTAGTCGGGTCCCACTGAGGTCCTGACCGGGTCCTAACTGGGTCCAAGTTGAGTCCCGGTTGAGTCTTAGTGCGGTCCTGGCGACGTCCTGACTCGGTTTGTCGACTTGAGAATGAGATGCTCAAACTTGGAAAATGGTTTACGATTTTCACAAATGAAAACCATTTTTCGAAAAAAAAAAAAAAATTGTCAAACGAAAAATATTTTCCGTCGAACCAAATACCAAAAAATACATAAATTATTTTTAATAAATTATTTTACATTGAAGCAAATGAAGCCTAAATCAATATTTCAACTTGTTATAGTATTTTCCGTTCCTTGTCACTTGTGGATGCAAGTTTAGAAAAGCATGTTTCTAATTGAGGTATTTACTTTTGCTAGTGAAGATTTAATCGGTAAAAGTGGCAAGTACTTAATTTTAGACTGACTTAAGCTTAATCAGCATTTCAATAAGAGATTTGATACAAACATAACAAAAAATCAACTTATGTCCAACTTCTCTCTTACATGGTATTTATAAAAAAAAAAAATCCTTTGCTCCGGTGGCGACGACGGCTCTAGCAAACTCACCACCCACGTACTCCAACAATGACGACAACAATAGAAACCACCTGCGAACTCACTGATGACGGCTGACACAGTTGGGTCACGATAGACCCAGCCGTGGGCCACAATCTTCAGCGACTCTGTGTCACCATCTCCAGCGACTTTTCTACCAAACCCAACCTAAAAAATCGATTATAATACCACAAAAATCGATTTTAATGCCTAAAAACTCGTTTCTAATGCATCAAAAATTGATTCTAATGCCTCAAAACTCATTTCTAATGCCTTAAAACTTAATTTTGGATTCAAAACTAAAACCTAGAGGATAAGGTTAACCTTTTTTGGGATTTTATCATCCTAAAATCGGAGTCATTTTATCATCTTAAAAGTCACCAGATCCATGTGAAAAACCAAAGAACAAACCAGCGAACTCACTGGCCATGAGTGCTGCAAAACCAATGGCTGGGTCTCATTCTTCCTTCTCTTCTTTCTCTTTTCTTTCTTTTTTAGTTGAAAATCAACTGCATTAGAGTGTAGGTTTTTTTGTGCATTTTTTCCCCTTTATGTGAGGTGTCCTTCTTCTATTGGATGCTGCAAAACCCACATTTTGCCATGTAGGAGAGAAGTTTGCCATGTAGGAGAGAAGTTGGACGTAAGTTGGATTTTTGTTGTGCCTTTAACATTTTCCTTTCAATAATTAAACAAAAAATTCAAAATTCTCTCAAATTATATTTCAAGGAAATAAATCGGTGAAAGCATTTTATAACTTTTATTGGGTTTCCAAATAAAAGTTTCGCTTTTTAAAATTTTCAGTTCAACAAAGAAAACAGAAGTTTTATTAATTAGAACAAAATGGTTCATATATATATATATATATATACATATATATTATTACACACTAATTAATTAAATATAGGACAAAAAAGAAAGAAGAGAAGAGAATGGGGATGTTGTGCACTATCACCTGTAAATCAACGATCGATAATCTGTGATGTTGGTGAAATTTCGATGATAATCAACGGTACTGATAACATCATATGTGTAGGACAGGCTCTCATTGCATCTTACCCACTTCTTTATTGTTCCCTGCTCGTCATCATATATATATAAGATTATTATGAAGTGATTATTTTATAATTAGAAAATGAAAAGAATTGAATTTTGTTAACTAGAAAATATAACAGCAATACCTTCCGGATGTGAAGAGCCTTCTGTACATTTTCGTCATTACACCAAAGGTAAGCGAGAACGTGAGTATAATACTACAAAATAAATAATTAAATAAAATTAGCAAATTAATTAAGTAATTAAGCGTGAGAAAGAGAGAAAAGAAAAGAAAAGAAAAAGAAAAAATCGTTTTACCCGGCACCATAAGGCAGGAGGTTGAGATAATGAATTGGGCATACGAATCACCGTAGGATTTTGTTCAAGAAATGCTAATTGGTTCCATCTTATTCCATCTGATTTTGGGGAAATTAAAGGACAATTGGGTTCCAAAATGTTGGAGCGATCGAGATTTTCGAGGCACTACAATCACAATACGTCGGTTATTCCGAATGCTTATAAATTAAGAAGCCCGCTGTTTTTTCATCTCTCATCTATTTATTATTTATTATTTTTTCAAAATTATTAATAGATCTATAGAATTCACATGTAGGGTGTACAGAGATCTAATGGTGGATTTCCTTTTTTTTTTTTTTTTTAAGTGGATGAAAGAATAGAAAAATAGCATTTATCATAGATTAAAATGAAGATTGAAATAATATGTGATTGGGTATCCAATATATAACTACGTAGTAATTCTTCTCACCGTCGTCACAGCTTCAAGATCTTTCAAACATTCTACATTTTCTGGATCTACAGCCACGTACTCACCGTGACAGCTTCTTTTGACCGCCTGCAAATTACAATAAAAATAAATAAATAAAATTTAGTCTCCACAAATTGACAAATTATTTCAATTTTCCAAATTATTCTTTTTAGGAAAAAAAAAAAACAGAGGTTTAGAGGGTGGTCCAACAACCCTATCCTTTTTCTTTTTTTTTTTTAATATATATTTTTTATTGTAATTTTATTTATTTATTTAAAGGACAAATGCGACATTCTTCTTCCTAAAATTGAGATATTTTGGTTATTTGAAATTTAAAAAAAAAAAAAAAGAGTAAAAATTTGTACATGCACATGCAACATTTTTTTTAACAATTTTAACGTCAAACCCTAATGGGAGGTGCCGACCGCAAGAAAATGGTAGTCGAAAGGAATCCAGTGTCACAAATGGAAATTTAGAGTAAGTGCAAATGATGTATTGGTTTGAAGGGTAATTTATGAGGTGTATGTATAAACGAGAAAGGAAAGAATACACACTAATGAAGGTCTCTCAAACTACTGCTCTTAGATCATCAAACTTTAATTTAAACGATGATATTAGGGTAGTTCTAATTCTTAAAAAAAAAAAAATTCATGTAGACATATAAATAAATATATATATTGAAAAATAAAATCATAGGGTCATTTTTGGAGGATTTACATGATAGAGTTCATCAGATATAAGTGCCATGCCATGAGCGAATTCTACTCTTGCATTGACATCGCCAAATCGATCTGTTACTGGGTTGCCAAGCAAGTACCCCTGGTTTCAATTATAAAGGTAGGGTTTAATCTCAAACACATAAAAATTAATAAATTTAATCATTTAATTTAATATTCAGTCAAGAACTAGCTTAAGTCGTGTAACAAAAATGCTTACGCTGAGCTTTATTAAGGGTGAGCGTTTAGCGCTGTTGCCTGCAAGAAAAAAAATACATGAAAAATCAAATTGACCTTTTGGAGTTGAAATTTAAAAGGGAATCACTTTAGAAAAGAGTAATGCCATTGGCAAACATGACGTAAATGTATTTTAAGTGGTTTTTCACATGAAAAAATGAAAGAAAAATAACCACTTAAAACATGCTACGTTAGCAGGTGTGAAGAAAAGTATTAATTACTTGCTCATATATTAATATTACCATTATGTATTTCTTGAACAATGAGTGGAACGATGATGCCGGAATATGAATCACCACCAACGTAGACATTTGACTTGAATTCTGGGTGAATATCCTTTAGCCACTGCATCAATCACAGAAAGATGAGCAGCTCTTGGAATAAATTCCATTAATATATAATCTTTATAAAGAATTATTATTATGATCATGTGCTTTTAGTTCATATGAGAATGGTGTAAGTCTCATTATTTTTATAGAATTTTCACTCACCTTCGTCAAGAATTCATAGGTTTGTGCGGCTGATATATGATCTGTGATATTATAACCTTGGGAGGTTGTTGCATATGAGAATCCCGTGCCAACAGGAGCATCTAAAAATATAATGCTAGCAACCTGGAAATTATCAGACCATTGTTTCATAACAAAGAGTAAACAAACAATCCTCCCTTGGAACCATGTTCTCGCATTTCCTAAGTAAACAAACAAGTCTTTATATTCAAAATATATTGACCGAATTGAAGCATCTGTAGCCTTCTTGCCTTGGTAATTGTTGTATACAGTTATAGATAGAAGGGTATGATGACAGGATCAAGATTTCCAGCAATTTTTTCAAAATTATTAGCCAGTTTTTTTAAAAATCTCAGCCATTGAAGTAATTTAATGACTCAAAATAAAACAACCAATTTTTTTAATGGATGACATATATTTCGAGGTTGAATTTTAAAATTCAAAATTTTAAGTTTATCTCTCCTATATTAAATGAGTGTTTAATTTTGACCCATTAGATTTCTTTAATAACTGAGATTTTCAAAAAAACTGGTTAGCAATTTCCCCAAAATTGCTAGGGATCTTGATCCATGATGACATACCTTTGTCCATGAATATGGGTTCAACAAAAATGTTGGTAGATTCCCATCGAAAGCTTCATAATTAAATGACAGTGGACCTACATTAAAGTGCAAAATAATCAATTTAAGGCGTCGGACAAAACACAAAAATCGTACATTATAATAAAAGAAATAACAAGTTCATTAACATATCCAACCAATATAAAAAGGAAAGACTTCCACTGCCAAATGAAGAAGACGACATGTAGCCAAAATAATAGGTTTGAAAATTCAAATTCGAAAAAAAATGAAAAATCCATCTTTGAAAGCAACAAAACCCAATTTGTTATTTGATTTTTTTCTTTCTTTCTTTCTTTCTATCCAATGCTGAAGAGGGGGGAGGTAGGTCACTTTTGTTAAGTGTTTGTAGGTGGTCCGGCCACCATCCCAATCTATTATTTGCGGGTGGCTAAATTGTTTTGTGGTTGGCTGACTTCTCCAATCAATTATTTGTTGTGATTAGTCATCTTGTCAATAGTTTTGTTATGTTGGTGATCAAACCACTTCATTCCAAACTTATTTAAAAGTGGTCAAACACCTTGATTGATTGCTTAAGAAAAGATTGGCCACCCAAAAATAAAAAATTGTTTTTAGGTGTACGATCCGTCACTTCCAAACCATTGTGAATGAACCACTTTGATATAAGCCTGATTAAGGGCGGTCGGCCACCCAAATCAATTGTTTCAAGGATAATCACTCACAAAAAAAAAAATTATCTTGGGTGTGGACTTATCACCCACCCCCAACGGTCGAGGGGTCCAGTTATCATATCCTTTAATATGGCTCTTTTTCCTAGGTATTCATGAGAAGGGCATATACCCTAATCCCTTGAGGTGTCGCCCCATACCCTACACACATTATGTGTAAGTAAAAGCTCATTGATTAAAGGCAGAAGAATTGGGCGGCAACCATAAAGGTGGCTGAATTCCACACACACACACAAGAGAGAACGATAATGTTCCAGTCCAAGAAAGACGTGGAACATTTATTCATGTAGTCAGATTTTGGTTTGCTCAATATATATGCAAAAAAAAAAAAAAGGGTTTTGAAAAAAAAAGAAAAAAACCATTAAATATCAGACTAATAATTTATTGTTATTATTTTATTACTTTGGATTGATAGTACCAATTTTTTATTTTGTTTAATGATCTAAGAATGAATTAACAGTACTACATCAACATAATAAGATTGATTGCTTTGCTTCTATTGTTGCTGCTCTCTACTGATTTTGTGTTTTTCTTTTCTTTTGTGTGTGTGTGTGGTTTTTTTTTTTTTTTTGTTATTGTTTTTTTTTTTTTTTGTAGTGATTTTGTAACTTGTTTAAATAAGGATTGTCCAGATCTTTGGGTTATAGACATGAACAGTTTCCTAAAGAGGATGAGTTTCGGCATGGATTTTTTGCTCCCAAAGCTGAGAAATATGAGCTACTTAATTATGCATTGAGTTGAGTTTATCTATAATAAATATATTGTTATAACTGAAAATTAGTCATAGATTAGCAAATATTGATGTCATAGATAGATCTTGAATGTCAAGTTTATCTATAACTTGTAATCTCATAACTTTGGCTATAATTTTCTAAGATGTAAGAGCTTTATACTCATGATCCGTTTATCAATTAATGAGACTGAAATGATTTCCACTTAAAAAAAAAAAAAAAAGAGAGATTGATTGTGAGATATTCATATATGTTTATATAATATTATTCTTTAAAAAATATACTTTTTGTGGGGTCTATATTAAAGCCAGAGCAACAAAGGTCCTTGATCCACTTAAGGTCCAAATTAATCATTTTTTAAAAAAAAAAAAAATTATTAAATTTTTAAATAATAAGTTAGTTCTTCGCACTGCAAAAATGACGCAAATGTTTCTCAAGATATTCGTACAAGGAGCAGATAAATTTATTAAATATATTTTATATTTTAAATTGTTTGTGAATAAATTTATCTTAATAAGGAAAAATTGAGATTTGAAACCATCCGTAAATTCTCTATGATCATGTTTTCACCATTTTATTTGAAAACTATTTAGTGTCCAGTGGAAGTCAAAATCTTTTACAGCATTTGAAATTGTACTCCTCAAGTGATATTCTAAGAGTCGTCAGTCATGTATTGTTGGAACAAGTGACTCATATTCTATTAAAGGTCCATTGGATATAATTAGTTTATGCGGGCTTGGGGAACAAATAAGTTGTGGGGGGTATTTTGGGGTTTTCCAAAATACTTATAATTAGGGTTTGCCTATAAATATGTTATGTTGTAACTCTAAATCATTGAATAGAAAGATATAGCCGCACTCTCCTGTAGACATAGGCAAATTGCTGAACTACGTTAAATATATGTCTCAACTCTCTCTTGATCTCTTTCTCTTTTTGATTCCATATTATTCATCATTGTTGTGCATGATAACAACAATTGGTATCAGATCCTAATCATACGATGGCTGGGATTGGCATATCTTCTGCAAAGTTCGATGTGATGAAGTTCAATGGATCCAAGAATTTCAGGTTATGGCAAAGACGTGTCAAGGATTTGTTGGTGCAATAAGGGATGGTGAAGGCGGTATATGGGATGAAACCAAAAGGGATGGCTAACATAGATTGGAAGGAATTTGAGGCGAAAGCGGTGGCTACTATTTGGCTTTGTCTAGGAGATGACGTTATGTATCATATCATGGACGAAGAATCTCCAGCAGCAGTTTGGTTGAAACTGGAAAGTCGGTATATGTCAAAGTCGTTGATGAACAAACTCTATCTAAAGCAGCGGTTGTACAACTTGACGATGGCAGAGAGCTCGGATATGAGCCAACACATCAATGTATTCAATCAAATAATGGGCAATTTGAAGAGGGTTGATGTGAAGTTCAAGAGAAGACAAAGGCGTTGATCTTTGAATTCACTCCCAAGTTCTTCTACATATGAGAATTTGGTTACAACTCGACATGGGGAAAGAGTCCTTGGAGTTGGAGGACGTTATACAGAGCCATTGGCTTTTCATCAGAGGAAGAAAAATATTGATAAAATTCTCAATGAGAATGGCTAGTTGTAAAGGGTAACTATGAGCGTGAAAGAAGCAATAACAGGGGTGATTCGAAAGGCAAGAATTCTCGGTCAAAGTCCAGGAGGAGGAATGACATCAATTGCTATAAGTGCGGAAAGAAAGGGCACATAAAGCGGGACTGTCCAAACCGAAAAAAGAACAAGGACAACGAGAATGAAGGTTCCTCAAAATCTGTGAACGTAGTGGAAGACAATTCAGAAGATGCTGATGGTGATATGCTTTTTGTTGCATCTACTTTAGAGCATCCTGTGGATTCTTGGATTCTGGATTTAGCATTTTCATTTCATGTGATGTCCAACAGAGATTGGTTTGACACCTACATGTCAGTTAATTTTGGTATGGTTACTATAGGTAATGGTGCACATTGCAAAATTACTGGCATAGGTAATATTAGAATTAAAATTAAAATGTTTGATGGTGTGGTTAGAACGTTATGTGATATTAGACATGTACCAAAAGTGGAAAAGAATTTAATTTCATTAGGTACCTTAGACTGAAATGGTTATGGTTATAAGTCTGTAGGTGGAGTAATGAAGGTAACTAAGGGTGCGATAGTAATGATGAAGGGATAGATAAATTCAAATAATATCTATAAACTGTTAGGAAGTACAGTTGTAGGTGGAATTGCCTTTGTGAAGTCTGAATCTGATTGTATTGCTTTGTGGCATATGCGGTTAGGTCATATGAGTGAGCAGGGCATGTTAAAGCTTCATAAGAAAAATTTATTGAAGGGTGTCAAGATGTGCAAACTTGATTTTTGTAAGTTCTGTGTTATGGGGAAGCAGAATCGGGTACAATCCAAGACACCCACACACAAGACAAAGGGCATTCTGGACTATGTTCATTCTGATGTATAGGGACCAGTGAGAACAGCGTCACGGGGAGGACATATTTATTTCATCATTTTTATTGATGACGTTTCTAGAAAGGTTTGGGTTTACTTCATACGGCACAAATCAAAAACCTTTGCTAAGTTCAAGTTATGGAAAGTAGTGGAGAACAATTGGAAGAAGGTTAAGTGCCTTAGGGATGATAATGGCACCTGAGTACACAACGATGAGTTCAGATTTTGTGAGTAGCATGGTATAAAGAGACATTTCACAATACGCAAGACACTACAGCAAAATGGTGTGGCGGAAAGGATGAATAGGTTAATTGTAGAGAGAGCACGATGTCTCGGTTGAATCTTTGGACTTGCAAAGATTTTTGGGCAGACGCGAGTGAGTATGGCATGCTACTTGATAAAGGTCACCAAGGGCAGCACTAGATGGGAAAGTTGCAGGAGGTGTGGACAGTAATGAGGTAGATTACTCGGTTTGAGAGTATTTGGTTGTCCGACCTATGTGCACATACCTAGTGAAGAACGGTCAAAACTTGATCCAAAGTCTAGACAGTGTGTCTTTCTCGGATATGGGAAAGGGGTTAAAGGTTACAAGTTTTGGGATCCGATGGCAAACAAGGTGGTGATCTAGAGAGACAGTATTTGACTGAAAATTCCATGTTGAAGAGTACTCTAGGTAAAGAGCAAGTGCTAGAAAGCGAAGCGTGTTGATAAGCATGGTGCGGTGGAGTTAGAGACTCCTGTGCAAGAGAACACTTCTCGAGGTACATAAACTTCTACTTGAATTGAACAACATCACAGTATAGCCGCAGAGACCTGACGCACTATCGTGCCACCAATCATGGTTTCTTATGCTCTTGTTATTAGCGGAGATCCTACTACTTTTCAAGATGCTGTCAATAGCCAAGAGAAGAGCAAATGGATGGACACTATGGCAAAAGAAATGGAGTCTTTACATAAAAACCAAACGTGGGATTTGGTGGAGGTCCCGGAGAGGAAGAGGAAGATAGGATACAAATAGGTGTTCAAGAAAAAGGAAGCAATATCAAGAAAAAAAGGGGAGAAAAGTTCAAGGCTCACCTAGTAGCAAAGGGTTATTCACAACAGAAAGTGGTTGATTATGAGGAAATATTTTCCTCACTGGTCAGACATACTTCCATCAGAACAGTATTGGCTTGGTAGCCCATTATGACATGGCTTTAGAGCAAATGGATGTGAAGATAGCTTTTCTTCATGGTGATTTGGCGGAGCAGATTTACATGGAGTAGCCAGAAGGGTTCAGTCAACCTAAACAGGAGCACTTGGTCTATAAATTGAAAAAGTCATTTTATGGGTTGAAGCAATCTCCAAGGTAGTGATATAAGCGATTTGACTCATATATGATCAAAATTGGCTACAGGAGATGTGAGTATGACTGTTGTGTGTATGTGAGGAGCCTTGATGATGGCTCATTTATTTTTCTGTTACTGTATGTGGATGATATGCTTATTGCAGCAAAGAGTATAGTTGAGGTCAACAAATTGAAGGTTTTGTTGAGTAAAGAATTTGACATGAAGGATTTGGGCGCAGCCAAGAAGATTCTTGGGATGGAGATTCGCAGGGACAGAGATGCCAAGAAATTGTGGCTATCTCAAGCTGGTTATGTGAAGAAGGTGTTGGAGAGGTTTAGCATGGAGAATGCAAAACTGGTAAGTACACCTTTGGCGAATCACTTCCGCTTGTCTACCTCACAGTGTCCAAAGACAGTTGAAGAAACTGAAGACATGTCAAAGGTCCCATATGCTAGTGCAGTGGGGTGTCTGATGTATGCTATGGTATGTATCAGGCTAGATTTGGCTCATGCAGTGAGCATGGTGAGCAAGTACATGGTAAATCCGGGGAAACAGCAATGGAATGCAGTTAAGTGGATTTTCAGATACTTGAAAGGTACTAGACTAAATCACTTTGTCGGACAAAAGAGTGATTTGTCAGTTGTGGGATATGTGGATGCAGATTATGCAGAGGACTTGGATGATAGGAGATTGACCATAGGTTATGTTCACTCTTACAGGAGGACTTATGTGTTGGAAGTCTATGATCCAGTCTACAGTTGCGATGTCCACGATTGAGGCAGAGTACATGGTGGCGTTTGAAGCTGCAAAGGAAGCTTTGTGGCTTACAAGGTTAGTCAAGGAGCTGGGTATTCAGCAAGTTGGAGTTCCATTGTATTGTGACAGTCAGTGCCATTTACTTGGCAAAGAACCAAGTGTATCATGCGAGAACCAAGCACATTGATGTGAGGTTTCACAAAATTAGGGAATTAGTTGCTACAGGTGAATTGTTACTTGAGAAGATTCACACTTCTGAGAATGCAGCGGACATGTTGATGAAGCCTATTACCGCAAACAAGTTCAAGCATTGCTTGGACTTGACAAATGTCTCAGTGCTAGAAAGGAGAGGAGGAAGGCAGCCCCAAACTTATCAGTTCCAGGTGGAGGCCCAATACTTGATTATCTTCAAAGAGGTGAATACTTGCCAAGGTGGAGATTGTTGGAACAAGTGGCTCATATTCTATTAAAGGCCCATTAGGTGTAATTAGTTTATGTGAGCCTAGGGAACAAATAAGTTGTGGGGGGGAGGATATTTTGGGGTTTCCAAAATATTTATAATTAGGGTTTGCCTATAAATATGTTATGTTGTAACCCTAAATCATTGAATAAAAATATATAGCTGTACTCTCCTGTGGACATAAGCAAATTACCAAACTACGTTAAATTTGTGTCTCAACTCTCTCTTGATCTCTTTCTCTTTTTGATTCTATATTATTCATCATTGTTGTGCACAATAACAACATGTATAATGAGGAAATCCAAAAAAAATTACAGCATTGGAAATTCTACTCCGCAAGTGATGTTTTAAGAGTTGTCAGCTATGTATAGTGAGGAAAGCCAAAAATTTACTGTAATTGAAATCGCACTTGACAAAGGGATGTTCTAAAAGTTGTGGCAGTACTGTTGTGCCTCAACAATCCCTCCCTCAACGTAATGTTCTCTTAACTTGAAACTATTTAAAAATTAATTGGTGTTTACTGAAACTAAAGGCTTTTATAACATTCAAAATCGCATCATCTAAAACATGTTCTAAGAGCCGTCTATGTGGGTAGAATAGCACTGTTGGAGCTCAACAACTCAACATTTTTCAAAGGAAAAAACGAAGGGTTGGAAAGTATACCAATTTCGTAAACCAGTCCGGAGAAAGAAGAACAACCGGGGCCTCCGGTAAGCCAGAGCAAGAGAGGGTCCTTCTTCGGGTTCCCCTCGGATTCAATGAAGTAGTAAAACAGTTGCACATCGTCGGCTTCCCCCACGCCCACATATCTGAGAATTTGCACACAAAATATTGTTGTCAGTGTCACTTTTCTGGTTGGGAAATCAATATTAATCCCTGTCACTATATACTATGGTTTAAGGTTGTCCAAAAACTGTCTCCGGATTTCCCTATATATTTGGTTGGTGAGAAGAGATTTTCGGCAGCCACGGGTAGTCCCCGCGGCTGCCAAATATCTGACGTGGTTTATATATATATATATATATATATATATATATATATATATATATATATATATATATTAAAAAATAATAATAATAAATTACATAACTCTCTCTCTCTCTAACTGCTCCACAAACTCTGTCTCTTCTTCCCCCGTTTCCAGTTCTCCCATTTCTTCTCCCCTGATTTCCTCTTCTCCCATTTTTTCTTCCTCCATTTTACTTATCAAATTATATATCAAATTTATTAGCCTCCATGAATTACTTATCAAAAACTAGTATCAGCAAAAGTATAAAAATAAATATAATGTTTTGAGGCATTAGCACCAAATTTAGGGTGACCGAATCCCTTTAGGGTAATACCATCCCTAAAGGATTAACTTTTCACTCCTAGGTTTTAGTTTTGAATCTAAAAAGAGTTTTGAGGCATTAGCACCAAATTTAGGATGACCGAATTTCTTTAGGGTGATACCATCCCTTAAAGGTTAACTTTTCATTCCTAGGTTTTAGTTTTGAATCAAAAAATAAGCTTTGAGGCATTAACACCAAATTTAGGATGACTGAATCCCTTTAGGGTGATACCATCTATAAATGGTTAAGTTTTCACTCATAGGTTTTAGTTTTGAATCCAAAAATGAGTTTTGAGGCATTAGCAACAAATTTAGGATGACCGAATCCCTTTAGGGCTATACCATCCCTAAAGAGTTAACCTTTCACTCTTATGTTTTAGTTTTGATTCCAAAAATAAGTGTTGAGACATTAGAATCCAAATATTAGCTCATGAAAATTTAACTAATATCACTCAAATATCTTTAAATACAATTCAAAACATTTCATCGAACATATAGAATGCAAAAAACATAAAAAATCTGTTTTTTTTTTTTTTTTTTTTTTTAAGGATAGACGCTGGTCTAAAAAGAAAAAAAGAACAAGGCCTACGCTGGCGGCAGCGCATAGCAGGTCTCCTGGTTGGTTGTTGCTGTTGCAGAGATGCTGCTTGTGAAGTGAAGAAATTGTTCTGCTGCTGTTGCCCAGCTGTTGCTCTTTGTTTGTTGGTAGGTTTTACAGATATGTCATTTCTGTATTGTGTGTGTGTTTTTTTTTCTTTTTTTCTTCTTTTCTCTTCTCTTATCTTCTCTTCTAAGCAAAAGGGCAAGGAGAGTGAGTTCTCTACCCTCAAACTTGATTAAAGGCCTGTTTAGGATTACGTTTGAGTGGCCTAAAAGTACATTGAACACAAAAAAAAAAAAAAAACTTATTTGGTTAAAAAATTTAAAGCGTTTTTAAAGGTTTAAAAAGCCAAAAAATAGTCAAAATGTACTTTTGGTAAAAGCTTAAAAAATGAAATTTTTACCAAAATTACTTTTTGATTTAAAAGATTTATTTTTCCAAATGTAATCCAAGCTCTTAGTCTTCTTTGGTGATTTGGTTGAGCAGAAAATGGTATGGATAGCTGCTACGTACTCTATTGCTTTGTTTGTAGTAGGATTTTTGGGTTATGTTATTGTAGGCTTTTGGTGCATGGGATTCTGGCAAGTTTTGCTGGAGTGTGTAGTATTCTCATTCATCCAAAAGAAGAAGAGAAAAGCAAATTATAAAGAAAAGAAAAGAAAAGGATGAGTTACGTACCCAGTTTCAAGTTTGAAAGGAAGTTTGCCGGGAAAGCCCGGTAGGGTCTCGACGATTGACTGGGACTTGGCGGTGCCCAATGCTGCAAACACCATTAACACAAGCAGCCAAAGGAAAGTGATGAAATTGTTTCTTCTGCTGAACATACTTCCCACCAACTCTTGCTGATGTGCTGCCATCTCTGAAAAATTAAATAGATTGATCCTTTCATTCTGTGCCCACAGCCCACATTATATAGAGCTAAAATTGTGACCACAATTTGTGTCTCTGTTTTGGAGAGTGACGTGTATATTTAACAATCACCCCTCACATGTACTTTCGACGGTAACCTAGTCGGTTCCTACGAGTCAATCGTAAATGCTCTTATAGGTACGTTCTTATCGGTAAGTGAAAACTAAAACATGCGGTCCAAACAGAGAAGTATAGATGAGAAGGTTTGACCCAAAAATGAGACCCCTTATTTTATTGGTTGTGCAACCAACGAGTCACGTATGTTAATTGCATTTTCAACCATACCGTCAAACAGCCGTACAACTATGGATAGATAGCATGGGACAATGGATATGCCAAACTTTCTTATTTTCTTTTCTTTGCAAGAAAATAATGATAAGGTCTAAAAGCTACAATCGCATAGAACTAAAGCTTGGAAGATAATTTATATATATATAATAAAAAAAAATAAAAAAAATAAAAAGCTTGGAAGATAATAAGATAGATATATATATATATATTTGTTTTCTCTTATGCACATTATGCTCATTGTTATGCAATGTTTTGTTGTTTTTCCCTTTCTCTTTTTGGTTTTAATTTGTTGGGAAAATTGGTAATTAATTGACAACAAATTTTCCACTAGCCCTTTATACGAAAGACAAGTTTGAAAAGAAAACACACGAGAACACACACCAATCTCACACGTACACAAATAGTTTATGTGGTTCGGCAATATGCCTACATCCATGAGGCGTGATCTGGTCTCCTTCTTTACTATTGAAAAATATTGAGTACAATGGTATAAGTTTGAACCGCTCAAATTTAATATCCTAAACCCAAGCTCTTAACCCCTTGTACATCCCCACTCAACTGCCCCTCTCAATTGTCCAGTAAAGAACAACTCTACACTTTGTAAATGCCACAAAGTGCTCTCACTAATTTGGATTTTCCAGATCCCCTCAACTAAGGACTACATGTCCTTTTATAGAGGCTTAATCACGAAATATAGGAGAACAATTTAAATTCTAATTGCTGCAGGGAAAACAAAACTATCATGAATACAAACTCGTATCTATGAAGAAGATAAACTATGCAGCCCACATATTTATCCACACACGTTTTCTCCAAAAATCCAATTCCAAGTTGTTCTTGGACTTCTTTTAAAACTAACATTATCTTCTTATAGATAAATAGAACTTGAGTCCACCAACTTGAATATTTATATTATCCAGCAATTATCTTCACACTTGTTGACAATTTGAGTCAATTCTCAACAATCTCCACCTTGACAAAAATTTGGCAACTCCACCTGAGACCTTAAGTCCGCATCTTGACCGATGCCCATCCCCACGCCTTGGGATGTGGTACAAAACATTGTCTACACCGACAATCATAATTCCACAAGAATTATCATGCTCCACCATAAAGAGCACATACACTTAGAACTAAACCATTCTAAGAATTTTCCAAAACACTGTCTACACCAACAGTCATAATTCTACAAGAATTATCATGCTCCACCATAAAGAGCACATACACTTAGAACTAAACCATTCTAAGAATTTTTATTTTTGGCACATGTCGAAAAAATCTTGCTGAAAAATATGGTGCAACTTCCATGTTTGGTTCCCCAAGTTCATCAGCCATCGACACCCTTTTCCACCACATACCTGACATTATAAAACCAAACCAATGTCCCGTATGCAAATGTGGACCCGCTAATATAACACATCCATTATCCTGACAATTTTAGCGGTCATGCCAGAGGATGTACATGCCCTTATCAAAGAGCATCATCATATCCCTCATTAACGAGAGAAACAATATTAGCGTTTTTGGAGCACTCTGAACCTGCTCCTCTTTTTGGGCAATTTCTTTTAAGGTGTCCAGATTGCCCACCCCCAAAGATATAAGATTTCCTTCATAGGTTTCTTTTTCTTCCAATTTGCAACTACCAACCGAGTTCTCAAGTGTAGAATTTATCACCACTCGGCCTTCTTTCCTCGACAAAAGCTTCATCTTCTCCTTCCCATGAATCAAAATTGGCTTCATATGTTCATAGGAAGACGGAAGAGACAAGATAAGCCTCAAGGCCTTATCTTCATCATCCATTTTAACTCCCAGAGTTTCGAGTTCAGAGACAATTCCATTGAGAACACTCAAATGATCTGAAATAGTCGCACCTTCAGTCATTCACAGTGTATGAAACTGCTCCTTCAGGTACACCCGATTAGAGATTCCCCTCGTCTGATACATCTCCTCAAGCTTCTCCCAAAGCTCCTTTGCCGTTGACGTCCCTTGCACATTAGCAAGAACGTTCTTAGCCAGACACAACTGAATGGAACTCGCCGCTCTCAGATCCAAATCCTCCCAATCTACGTTGCTAGTACCGATTTTCGGCACCATCACTGGAACCAGAGGTGGGTATACCTCTCAACGTTTTGTGTAGCCCATATTGAATTAGGATGTCTTTGACTTGTATTTGCCACAAGCCAAAGTTCATTCTCCGTCGAACCTTTCAATCCCAAACTTCAAGGACTCCATTTCTTCTTAACAAGTAGAAATCCGCAACCAAGCTCTGATACCAATTGTTGGGAAAATTGGTAATTTAATTGGCAACCAATTTCCTACCCTTTATGCAAAACAAGTTTGAAAGAAAAGCACAAGAGAACACACACCAATCACATACGATACAAATAGTTTACGTGGTTCGGCAATATGCCTACGCCCAGGCGTGATCCGCTTCTTCTTTACTATTGAGAAATATTGAGTACAATGGTACAAGCTTAAACCGCTCAAGTTTAATATCCCAAACCCAAGCCCTTTAACCCCTTGTACACCCCACTCAACTGTCCCTCTCAAATACCCAGTAAAGAACAACTCTACACTTTGTAAATACCACAAAGTGCTCTCACCAATTTAGATTTTCCGGATTCCCTCAACCAAGGACTACATGTCCTTTTATAGAGGCTTAATCACAAAATAGGAGAACAATTTAAATCCAATTGCAGGAAAACAAAACCATCATGAATACTAACTCTTATCCATGAAGAAGATAAACATGTAACCCACATGTTTATCCACACATGTTTTCTCCAAAAAACCAATTCCAAGTTGTTCTTGGACTCCTTTTAAAACTAACATTATCATCTTATAGATAAATAGAACTTGAGTCCACCAACTTGAATATTTATATTTTTCAACAATTATCTTCACACTTGTTGACAATTTGAGTCATTATCAACACAATTGTTTGTCAAAAAAAAAAATAAAATTGACATCTAAGTTGGTTCATATTTTTTGCTTAGCTTGTTCACAAATTCCTATCAAATTTCATGAAAAATTAATTATATGAAATGCATAAAATAAAACAATTCTAACGTGTCTCATTTATCTCATCTAATCTCATCTATGCAAAATTTATTTATTTTGAATTTGCCACCAAAGAAGAGCAGTTGGATAGGGCCTAACTTTCTTACCTTCGTTTCTTTGCAAGAATATAATGATAAGGCCGATCTAAAAGCTACAATCGCATAGGACTAAAGCTTGGAAGATTTTTTTTTTTTTTTGAAACTTCACTTATTCCCTGAACTTTGACCACTTTTGCAAACACTCCCCTAACATTTAAAACCTCTCATTTAGGTATATCAAACTTTTGTTTTTTCTCACTTAGGCGTATCAAAGTTTAGTTTTCTCTTACTTTACCCATTTCGTATAGATAAATGCGTATTTTACCCCTGACTCCAAAATTATACCATTTTGGATTTCAAAACTACAACACTCACCCACCCCAAAACGACGTTGTTTTGGCCATTAATTTTTTTTTTTAAATGGAAATCAAAAAAAAAAAAAAAAAAAGATGAAAATCGAGGGTGGCTCCAGCCACCTCCTTAGCCAAATGCCATTTTTAGCCAACCACCCCCAGACCGGCTTGGCCAAAAATGGGGTGGCCGGATCACCCCATTTTGGCCCCGATTTTCAACCTTTTTTTTTCTTCATTTAAAAAAAAAAATTAATGGCCAAAATGATGTCGTTTGGGGCTGGGTGAGTGTTGTAATTTTGGAATCAGTCAGGGGTAAAACTAGCATTTTCTGTACAGAATGAGCAAAGTGAGAGAAAACAAAAGCTTGATACACCTGAGAGGTTTTGAATGTTGGAAAAGTGTATACAAAAGTGGCCAAAGTTCAGGGAAGGTAAGTAAAGTTTCTCTCTTTTTTTTTTCTTAAGCACATTATGCTCATTGTTATGCAATGTTTTGTAGTTTTTCCCTCTCTTTCTGGTTTCAATTGTGTCAAAAAACAAAAAACGAACAAAAAAATAAAAAATTGACATCTAAGTTGGTTCATATTTTTTGCTTAGCTTGTGTACAAATTCCTATCAAATTTCATGAAAAATAAATTATATGAAATGCATAAAATAAAACAATTCTAACGTGTCTCATTTAGTCTCATCTACGCAAAATTTATTGATTTTGAATTTGCCACCAAAGAAGAGCAGTTGGATAGGGCCAAACTTTCTTACCTTCTTTTCTTTGCAAGAAATAATGATAAGGTCTAAAAGCTACAATCGCATAGGACTAAAGCTTGGAAGATATATTTTTTTTTCTTAAGCACATTATGCTCATTGTTATGCAATGTTTTGTAGTTTTTCCCTTTCTCTTTCTGGTTTCAATTGTTTGTCAAAAAACCAAAAAAATAAAATTGACATCTAAGTTGGTTCATATTTTTTGCTTAGCTTGTGCACAAATTCCTATCAAATTTTATGAAAAATAAATTATATGAAATGCATAAAATAAAACAATTTTAATGTGTCTCATTTAGTCTCATCTTACGCAAAATTCATTGATTTTGAATTTGCCACCGAAGAAGAGCAATTGGATAGGGCCTAAGATATCACTTATGAAGGGGTAAAGAGTAAATTAAACCATTCAACAATCACATGTCAGCCTATACAGTGGGCGGTAAAAATAGGCCTACCTCCGTTGTTTACCTGCCCACACGGGTTATTGGCAAATAGCCCAACTTGTAATATGAGTGTACAGACGGATGGCCCTGCTCAATATCTACCCATAACACGTGAATAACAGGCTTAGGGGTAGGTGGGGGCAAATTATCTGCCTTCGTTTACCCCTTTGAGAATGTTATAAAAAATGTTTCTAATTATAACAAGTTAATAATGGTAATCTTAAATTCAACGGTGATTTTAAAAACCACATCTCAATTAGGAGGACACCAATATAACACTAGAAGAACACTTAGCATCTTCCATCTCAATATAATAATATATTATATAAAATGTTTTTGAAAAATCATAACAAAAGGACATCATTTTAATTCCAGAAATGACACCATTTCATTTGGGTAAAGTTTATACTAGAACCTTCCTTTTATTTCCATTCATTTGAACAAACCCTAAACACAATCCCCTATTCCCTTTCTTGCCGCCTAAGTCTCTTGTCAAAAATAATCCCCAGGAAAAGAATACAAGTTTCAAGATGCTGAATAAAAATAAACAATGTTATCCTATATAAGCAAGTGATTCCAGGACTATGTATGTATGTTCCACACTACTCCGACAATAGTCTCAAAAGCGTGTTACAGAAGAATGGTTTACTGGTTAGAACTGAAATCTGGCTTGTAGATGTGCCTTGGCCAAGTATTATATTTTCACCGTTTCAATCGTATTTAAGTTCCTCAACAAGTCTACTCCTAGGAATTTCTTCGTCTTCAGCAGCCTCAACGATGTTTTTAATTTCAGTCCCTTCACTCGTTCCCGCTCACCCATGATAACCATCCATGGGATCCTCGACTCTCTAGCATGCTCAATGTGCTTCATCACTCTTTTATTCACAAGATATTCGGCATTCACTTCGGCATCCCACAGCTCACTTACCACCTCTGCGGCTAGAGGCAGGTCATCCCCCAATATACTAACTAAGACTTCGTCTTTGTTGCTCATGTCGTCATCTGTGGAAACACCCAAAAAGTGGAAGGAAAGAACACATCAGCCTCACAAAAGGTCAATTCAATCAATTATAGATCTCCTAATGAAAGCTTTTTCAAGTTCAACCAAGTGACCAGTTCATCAATCATAGAGGCATCAGTTATTCTAATCACCTGGTTGTGATCTTTATGAAGCTGCTCCATTATAGCAAATAATCGCTCAATTCCAAGACTAACACCAACTGCTGGAACCTGCTTTGTACCAAACATACCTATAAGGTTGTCATAATGTCCGCCAGCAGCAATTGAACCAACCTGAGGACATGCACAAATTAATCAATTTACCCTGGAAACACATGAAGCAATGCAATTGAGCAACTACATTTGACATATTCATCCAAAAAAAAATTACATTTGACATAGGATTTATGACTTACTGATTTATGTAACATAATTTAGGAGGGAGGGAGTTATATCCTTCAAATATTTATTTATTTCAATACCAATTCAGCTACACTTAATCCAACACGAAAATATTCAAATAGTCAGCCTCTCATCCTGTGAGTTACTTGTCTTGTAATAAGTAGCAAATCAACTGGCCCCAGGGTTGCCTCAACTAGCAAGTGGATATACTCCCCAAATTGTTGGCTGAGGAACAAATTAAGCGCTCTGGGCTTATCTGCACTTAATATTCAAATTAAGTGCGAGTATAATTTTGTGGTTAGCAGTGAGTACGGAGTTTCTCCTTGTTCTCCACAACAAAAAAAAAAAAACACTTACAAATCATCTGGGTTAATCATGCTTGGATTTTTCTTTGCCTGTTTGGTAGTGATAACAAATCCTCAGAAAACAGAACAAATATGCCAGAAAATCTCAACCTCGCTGCTGTGTCACTAGAGTGAAACCCTACTGTTGCCACATCTCTCCTCCCTATTTTATATAGAATGAAGACCCCATGAAACATAAATTATTGGAATCCCTTTCAATGTTGATTCTAGGCTTACCAAGAGTCATTCCAAGTTCCCTAACGATATTTTCACATTTAATAAAGATTATGACTCAATATGTTGTTTACCTACCTCATAATTTTTTAAGATGCAGTAGAGTTTTGATGTTCTAAGATAGGGAGGATTAAGGCACTCAAACTTTAGAAAAACCTATCCCTATCCTTCTAAGACATCCAAAGTATGCGCCTAAATATTCCCATCACTTCCACAAGGGCAACATAGTTCCCCCACCTTCCACCATCCTTTTCCAACCTACATCCCTAAAAAGAGCCTCATCATCACTCGTTGCCATCTCCCAAAACTCATATCTTGATATAATAACAGTAACATGAAGCATCTTCTTGGAGGAATCATCTTGCTTCCACAGAAATTAGACAACACAAATGGAATGGATGAAACAATAAAAAATTTGTCAGACTGAAAATGGTCAATGATACAGGACCTATTTGATGGTTGTCCACAAACTCACATTACGCTTATGGCAATATTTTAACATTCATCAGAAAATACAGGATCATATCAAGTAGAGCAAAGACAAAACATATTAAGGAAATATATCTTAACGACTACTATCAGTAAAAGATTAAAATATAATAGCAAACCATATACTGCAACCAATACTGACCGCACATATGACAATAGCAATCTGGTAGAAGGGAATGCACTGGTGATGCCTGCTCTTTTTCTTTGTATACAATTATTAAGGAAGGAATAGGCACATTTCACTGCAATGTTTTCAATGTTTAGATGTTCTAGTGTTTTGGCCAGTCAATTCCTACTTCTTCAGATTAAGAGTACTTTGACAATAAGAAAGCTCAGACGTTTTAATCAGTGAAAAAATCCATGGAATTATTTATGGAAGGAGAATTAGCTCAGAAAGTGTAGCCAAATATTACACATTCTCATTGAAAACAAAACAAATGCAATGGAAAAATAAGCTGTTTCTAAAAAAATTACCTGTGTACCCCCTTTAAAAATAGCCTCAAATATGACTCCAGTATAATAATCAAGACCTCTGGCAAGACTCAAGTCAAAAACCACTTTGTCAATACACTCTGATTTGTCAAGAGCTTTAAATAAAATGTCCAGGTCATTCAGTGCATTGACAGATCCTTCATGTTCTAAGAACTTGCTGTCCTCTCGCTTAAGTTTAGATAATAATTCCAAAGGGGGTCCCCTTTCCTTCACAAAAGTGCCAATTTTATCTGCTGTCTCAACAGTTAAGCCTTTCTCCTCCACCTAACAATAACCAACAAGAAATATACATGACTAAACCCATCCAATGACAGAAAACAGAACACATAACAAAATTATTTAACCAACATACAGAAGACAACTCTATATGCATACAAGTGTTCTTACCATTTCTTTTTTTTATCTGCTCAAAAGATTGCTTATCTAACTTGTCAATGCTTGAACATATAGTTCTGAATTTCTGGTGGTACTCCGCATATATCCAACATTCCATCGAGTAACTTCCGATGATTTAATTTTATCTGTGGAAGAATATAAAAGAGAATATTCAAGAAATCACTTTAGGATTTTAAACCACAACATGCAAGGAAACATGTAGAATTAGGATGTACCGAGACTCGATCTAAATCCAAAAGATCCAAATTCCTTTACATCAAGATGGCAGGTATGAAAAGATAAACTCAATGCCATTGCTGTCATTGCACAGCAGTAGAGGCAGGTATGAATAGGCATCTTGGGTTCAACCCTTATTAATAAATTAAAAAAATTTAATGGAAATTCTAATTTTTGAAATACTGAAAATCAAAACTACTTCCTCTTATAAACCATCAAGGTTATTCCTTTTTTTTTTCCAATGTCATTACTTCAAAATTAATCATATTTTAAAATTTGACTGTGCTAGTAAATGTTTAATTGCAGGAACTGTATCCAATAGAAATGGCAGTTCACACTAGAAGTCATATCAATATCAAACAGGAAATAAACTACCATACATAATCCATAATAAAGTTCAAAATGAAACTTGTACTAACACATATAGAAGAGAAAAGTGAGAAAAGTAATGTTACCTCATAATCTCCAATGTTCAGTTTATCAAGGAGTTCTGCCAAAATTTTAACAACCTCGAAATCTGGCCCCATTTTTACATTTTGGCCAGCAATATCGAAATCACACAGATAAAATTCACGGTATCTTCCCTTAGATGGGTTGTCCCTCCGGTAAACCTTAGCTATCTGGTACCTTTTAAATGATGTGATACCATTCATACACATACCTAGCAAATGGTACAGTTAAGTCATATCGCAAAGAACAAAGCTCTCCACCCTGCCAACACATTGAATGTAAATCACATAAATGTGCCAAAAGATGAAATGGAGTAACTAAATTCATTTTTCTCGTCACAGCAAACTAAATCAATTCCAATTTAGCAGCAAAAAATCCAAATATCAGTATTTATAAGAGGAATTTTTCTTTAAATAAAGATAAAATATGGAAGCCAAGGACTCAAACAATCAACCATATCAGCAACAACACAATTGAACAAATGAAAATTCTCAAAAAGAAAAAATAATGAGAAAATAAATATGACTTAAATTGAACCAACTAAATTTCAAATATTTGCTCATAAAAAAAATTTCAAATATTTACCTGGTCAGCAAGATCATAAATCAACTTCGAATCTTCCCCATATTTTCCCATGAGAGTTTCTCTCAATTCAAAAACTGGAGTATCCAAGGCCATAGCACCATGCTTCTCGAAAACCCCCTCTATAAGTGAAAAAGCTCCCTTTCTTATTGTCATCTGTTCTTTCGAAAAATCACGGGTACCCTAATTGACCATAATATACTAACAGTCAGCATGCTAAGTGAAAGCACTTTTAAGAGGAAAAGAAGAAGAAAAAAAACACAATGGAATATTCATAAAATGGAATGATAAAGATAATGTTTTTAAACGATAAAGATACTGTTTACAATATTTTACTCATCCCATTTAATACAAAGCAAAAAAAAAACAAAAGCAGGCAAAACCATTCAATAAATATTGAATAATGAAAAGTTTCAGCAATGTTATCACCTTGGGAAGCTTTGGCAGTCTTCTACTTTCATTGCTTTCCACAATCTCCCTCACCCTTTGCAACAAACCGTCGAATTCCCGATCCTTCGGGTCCAAAAACAACAAAAGTTCTTCCACCCACATCTCCAATAACCCTGAACCCCCAATCCCACCCGCTCCCTTACCCTGCAACCTATCCTTAATCAATTGCACAATCACACCAGTCCCTTTCCCCAGCACCACCTTCTTCTTCTTCTCACTCTTCCTCTCCACCTTCAAATTCCTCCTGCATTCACCTCAACACGCAATGAAACCCGTTATCGCCTCCCACGCCACAATCTTCCACACCATTCCCAACAACACATTCACTTCGTGCACAAACTTTTCATACTCCTTTTTGCATCCCAATTCCGAAACCAAAGCAAACTCATTACTAAAACTCTCACTACTCACGCATTTCCTTTCAAACAAACTCGCCAAACTCGACCGCAAATCATCGCTGCCAACCAAATCCAAATTCGATTTAGCACGGTTCAAGCTACACTCCCCCAAGTAGTACAGCGCCGAGGCCAATGGTGACAACACGGTATGAACCAAGGGTCCTCCGCATTCGCCACCGCCACGCCCGAATTCAACCCGATACGCGTCTCGGAATGAACCAACTTCGCTATCTTCCTCAAGCACCCGTGAATTGTTGGGATTTTGAGACCGATAAACTCTCAACCTTACCCACCAACTTCGACCCATTGAGCAAGACCTTCATATCACTGGCCACCCCAACCTCCTCCTTCGCCGAAAACCCATCTCCGGAATCCACCGAATTGAACGCCGCCAAGTCGGCTCTCGCTGCCTCACACGAAATGGCGGCGACGGCGTCGGAAACTACCGATAAAGCGGCGGATTCGTGGTCCAAAATGGCGAACACGCCGTACAAAGCAGTGGATGATTTCTCCAGAACATAGAGCTCCTCTTGGGTCACATCAATGGGTTCGAATTCTAGGGCTTGAGACCTGGAATTCAGCGCTTCGGAGAATCGAACAGGAAGGACAGTGCGAATGCCTGGGGAACCGGAGAGGAGGAGCTTGTTGAAAAGCACAGTAAGGAAGGCGCGGGATTCGACTAGGGTTAAGGCTTTGGGGAGGGTGATTCGGTGATTGACTAATGGCGCGCGCTGATTGGAGGAGGAGGCAAGCCTATCGAGCGCAGATGAGTCGGCGCGCACCAGAGCGAGGCCGGTGGCGACGGCGTAGAGTGAGGAGCGAGAGAGAGAGGTGCCCTTGCCTCCCAGGGTTATGACAGATTTCGCCTCTCTCCGCCATTGCCTTTGCTTTCGAGCTCAGAGACTCTGAGAGTGTTTTTGCTTTAGGGGTTTTTGGGTTTTGATCAGCCTGGGCATTACGCTACATTAACGAACCTTTTTATATGGTATGATTTTTAAAATTATTATTTAATTAAAATTTATAATGAATAGTCTACAGAGGTAAACTTGTCGATTGTGTAAATAGCTTTTATAAAAGCGTAAGTCACTAGTTCAAATTCCCTATTTATTTTCCTTGTGTTGACATGTCAAAATAATAATAATAATTTATAATAAATAGGGTCTTCTTGGTTTCATTTGAAATGTAGGTATTCATTTCATTGTTAAAACTTAAAATTAGTATATCTAACCATGTCTAATGTCTATAATGTTAATGTTAGTACATCTTTTTAAAGTTAATGCATCCATATTCACTAAATGTGTGTTGTGTGTGCTTTATTCGAAATTGAAGTATGGTGTGACAATTCGTATGTGTCGACTCCGGTCCTGTCCGGATTGTGTTCATGTATGGGTATACCCTAACCCAACTTAATTAGTTAAACAGATTATACCTCTTAACCCTAACCCAATAATTCCGTGTTGGGTTTATGTTGAGTTTCTAGATCATGTAAAAAAGTACTAACTCTTATGTCTCGTGTTAATTTCAAATCTTGCCTAGACACAAATATAAGATTATATAAATTAACCATAACTCGAATAATTTAATTAAACAAATCATACCCCTTAACCATATCCCACTAATTTCATGTTGAGCTCATGACAAATCACAACTTGTATAAAAAATTGTCGGTCCTAATCATTATACTAGTGCTCAAGTTAAAAAAAAAAAATTGATTAGTAGTAACAAGTTACGACAATATCGACTTATTATTGGGTCTTCATGAGGGATCAAGGTCAAGTAATGCTACAAGTCTCTCTTGTATTCCTTCTAGAATGATGTGGATCTTAAAATTACCATTATCCTTATGATTGATCACTATTGAATTTTGATCAATTTGTGACTTTAAAAGCCATCTCATTTTTTTAGGGACACAAAATAGACTTAATTTTGAGATTCCAATAAGAGAAAGAGACTTGTGTTTATACTTTCTCATCTTCTTTGCTATTGCTATTCCTATTCAGCTTGGTTTGAGTCTTAGAAAAAGGTTAATTAAAAGCAAAATTCACAGTAACATGTGAAGAGGTAACACATGTTTGCATTGCTGGCTACAGTTGAAGTTGCTCAAGCACATCCCGGACCACGTTTTGCTTTTCACCATACAATCAATGTTCTCTGCTTCCGAAGCTATTGTATATAAACATCAATGGAAACAATACATCTATGTTTAGATGTTCATACATGGCTACTGTAATAAAACTGTACAATTAAACACTCACTCACATATAAAAGGACGTTAGAGATGCAGAAGATAGCAATGAAATGGCTGCATCTGTTCATCATGGTTTTATTCACTTGCAAAAAATGCTGCAGAAGTTACTTTGTTTCTTGTTGGAGTCCTCCTAAGCTAATGCAGTGTGACTTAGTGGGTTGCAGCGAAGATCAACAAATAACGCAGCGGATATGTAATTCTAGATTGAAGTCTATTGACGATCTAAGAATTCTTCTCAAAAATCTAGATACTCTCTAGCATTTTGAAGGAAAAAAGGGAATAAACTTTACTCTGAGTAATTCTCATTAATAAAATCAATAATCAAATAACAACTCCCTTGTTTGAGGCTATAATTATATATTTATAGCCCAAAACCCTAAACCTAATAAAAGATTACATAAATAACCCCCATAACCCTAAACCTAATAAAATAACGAAATATAGACTCATAAAACCCTAATACTACTAAAACAAAGAGATAGAATTGTAATTAATTAAGTAAAACGCAGAAAGCAACATAATAGCCCCGTGAGCGAACGATCGCAGCATTGGGGGCGATCGTTCGCAGATGGGCGCACGATCAGGTGCACGATCCCTCCTCATCGTTCGCTTCCTCAGTAGCTTTGGGCTTCTAGAGGCTAGTTCGGCGAACGATCGCAGGCCTGGTACGAACGTTCACTGGTTAGCATATTGGGTCCTAACTGGATCTGATCTGCATCATAAGTCTACCCTTTTAATGCCTGCAATATTTTGTCTTTTCAGAGGGATGAAAGGATCTTCATCAATCTTCTTTTGCTTCTTTAATTTCGTATGCTGAATCAATTTCATGCATGTGATACTTGCATACTAATACTTATATACAATCACCAATCTCAATCCTGAATCTTGATGTCCCCATGACCTTTCTCAAAGGCAATCTACCTCTCCAATCAATTTCATAGTCACTTTCTTGTGACATCCAATTTTCCCCTCTTCACCATATCCTCTCTCTTTGAACTTTCTATAGCATCTCCTCTCTATCTCTCTCTTTTCCTTACCAATTTTTCGGTCCATTTTCATATCTATGAGTTTATGGCCCTTAGTAGAGACATCTGCGAGTCGGGGACTCTTTTTCGTTCCCCTTCTTCAAACTCTGATTCGTATTGTTTGTAGAGAAATCTCTTATCAACTACAAAACAATTACCATTTTGCATCATATATAAAAAATTCCTTGGTTCAGGTGAAGAAACAATGTCACTTGATCATTAGTAAATTGACTACAATATTTTTTTGTCGGTTATGATACCAACATGGTGCCTTCTACTTCTAATAGGCCATAATAAGTCGAGAAATTCTTCTTTATTCTCAAATTGTAATGGCATACACAATTACAATGCGACAAGTCCTACATGCCTCAATATAATTTTTTTTTTTTGGGCAAATAGGGGTTGCCCGCTGTAAAATATAGAAAGGGGATGAAAACTTCATATAGAAAAGAAGAAGAAAGGAAAGAAGAAGGGAATGCCAAGATAAAATATAAGACTACATTTTGTCACATTAAATTTGGCAATTTGAATGTTACAAGAGAGAATAATATATAGGCATATGAAGGAAACACATCCTATAGCTCATGGAGTATTGAATCATGGATTGAGGGGATACTGTAGGTCTACTGATTGAGAGTAATATGCAATCCCATAAAACATGAAAAAAAAAATCATGGGATTGTTGCCTTGCTTGGATATGCTTGACTTGATTAGATTTTATCTTTTAACACCCGCCAGGGCCGCCACCTCCAAATACTCAAGGGGTGGTGTTTAATTTCCGCCACCCCCATTCGGCTCCTATGAGTGTATTATACTATTATATATACTCAATGGACAATTAATTAAACCAAGGGGTTAAATACAAACGTAATCCCTATAGTTTATCACATCAAAAAGATCATTGGATTTTCAAAAATGAAAAATTTAGTTCTTGTACTTTCTACCTTTATTAAAACGAGTTAAATACAAACGTAATCCCTATAGTTTATCACATCAAAAAGATCATTGGATTTTCAAAAATGAAAAATTTAGTTCTTGTACTTTCTACCTTTATTAAAACGAGTTTATAACCCGCACAATGCGTGAGATTTTTAGAATTATATTATAATCATACTTTTCATAAGTATTATGAAATTTACTTTTCATAATTGTAAGAGAAAAATTTGAATTTTGCTTAATCAAAACATTAATATAAAATTAGAAAGAATTTTTAATATTGTTGGTGTAATACTTATTAGATTTAAATATAAATAAAACTTAAAATTATGAATATTCGAAAAAAGTACTTTGATTGTAGAAAATAGTACATCCAAGATTCTTTGTTATAGTTTAATTTCGAAATTTAAACGCATTTCTATCGAACTTTTCTTTATAAGTTGTATATATATATATCACACCCTTTTAAATAAAAAAGACACACTAAAGGTTATACACCAATATATTACTCAACATATAAATCTGGGTAAATCATACAAAAAAACAAAAAATCTCATAGGCGAAATAGGCTTCAAAAAAATATCAAATAAAAAACATGTTATATCAAACAATTAATGATTTTATAAATAAAAGACACTAAGCAAAAATAAGCCCCAAGATGACCGTTGTGATTTTAAACTTTGGTTTAGACATCAAATATATAATTGCTCATAGGATGCTAATCTCATATATATATATATATATATATATATATATATATTCAACTATAACATATAATATTATATACATATATATTAAAGTGATTAAACACAATAATACATAATAATTTGATTTTATTATTTGTTTCCTTATTTGATTTTGACATTAATAATACTTAATTTATTGCATAATTTATATATGAAAAAATTTTAAAATATAATTAAATGTCATTAATTACACTAATTTAATGATCGATTTTTAAAGAAAAAATCGGTTCACAAATTATGCCTTAAAAAACCGATAACCCATGCAATGCGTGGAATTCTTAGGGTTATATTATAATCGTACTTTTCATAAGTATCATGAAATTTATTTTTCATAATTATAAGAGGAAAACTTGAATTTTGCTCTTAATTTAAATCATTCTGTATAATTTAATTTCAAAACTTAAAACACATCTTCATCGTATTTTTTATTATAGGTTAAAAAAGTTATGAAAAAAAATCTATTAAACCTATTTCAATAAGAAAAAAAAAAAAAAAAAAAAAAAAAAAAGAGGAAACTTTACTTAACCCCTTTGATGTTTGGCCACTTTTGCAGATACTCCTCAATGTTCAAAACATCTCACTTAGGTGTATCAAACTTTGGTTTTCTCTCACTTAGGTATATCAAACTTTGATTTTCTCTTACTTTGTCCCTTCTGTACAGAAAATTTTAACGAAAATGTCAATTTTATCCCTGACTCCAAAACTACCCCTGACTAATTTCAAAATTACAACACCCACCCAGCACAAAACGACGTCGTTTTTGGCATTATTATTATTATTATTTTAAAAAAAAAAGATGAAAATCAAAAAAAAAAAAAAAAAAAAAAAAAGAGAGATGAAAATCGGGGGTGGCTGGAGCTACCCCCACGCCCAAGGGGGTGGTCTGACCACCCCCAAAAGTCCAAAACCCATTTTTCTTTTTTTTCTTTTTTCTTTTTTGGGACCTTTTAGGGGTGGCCAGACCACCCCCTTGGTCCTGGGGGTGGTTCGACCACCCCATACCAGCCGTGGAGGTGGCTTCAGCCACCCCTTGGCCAAAAATGGGGTGGTCGGGCCACCCCATTTTGGCCAAGGGGGTGGCTCCAGCCACCCTCAATTTTCATCTCTGTTTTTTTTTTTTTTCGATTTTCATCTCTTTTTTTTAAAAAAAAAAAAAAAAAAATTAATGGCCAAACGACGTTGTTTTGGGCTAGGTGGGTGTTGTAATTTTGGAATTAGTTAGGGGTAAAATTGTCATTTTTTTGTACGGAATAGGTAAAGTGAGAGAAAAACAAAGTTTGATACACCTAAGTGAGAGATATTGAACATTAGGGGTAAACCAATAATAATTGTCAACCGATAACTGACAAACCGATAACCGAATAGGTCGATTGCGGTCAGCGGTTTTAAAGGTTTGAGAAATGCGGTTATAACTGTAACGACCTAGATTTTAAATTCTTATTTAAATAATATTTAAAATATTAAATAATAATAATAAATGATATATGGATTAATGATATTAAATAGCTATTTGGTGTTAAGGTTTTATGTTACATTGATTATTGACTTCTTTTATGGTATCACTTTAATTCTCAAATTTAGTTTCATAAGTATGTTTATGGGCATAATCAAACACAATTTAGTGAATAAATTATCTATGTTAGTGTTTGGTGAAATCAAAATTGATTTGAAACTTTTTAGTTTTGGCTTAAAAGTAGTGTTTTAATTTTCATAGTCTAGTAACAATTAAAACCACTAAGAAACGGTAGGCTAGCCACTTTGGTTGAACTCTTGAAGGCTTCTAGTAATAATGATTATTAGAAATATCATGGGAGTTTAATGGAGCAAGAGCAAGTGGGAAGTGTGAATGCAAAGTGTGAATGCAACTAGTTTAAAGTCTAATTTCGTGGGAAATTTTGTAAGGGCCAGAACCTGTGTCAAACGAACTCGGATGAAGTCGAACCAAAAATATAAAATGTTTGTCTCGAGTCCTCTATCTACCCTCAAAATTTCATGTCAATCGGAGTACGTTTGGATACAAAAATAGATCGGAGTGCACTGCCCTCATGTTGGACGAAAATGATAAGATAGACTAGAATCTTGGAATGTGGACTAGGTTCATGTTTTAGTTGAATACCTCTCAACCCTTGGATTAAAAATTAGGAAAATGAATCCTAGCCATCCATTCTCTAATAGATAGAAGCTTGAGTTTAACCATTGGATCAAAAGTGTTAGGATTAATCCTAACCACTCATTTTCTTATAAATAGGAGGCTAAGGTAATTCATTTTTTCACTTGAGCTCTTTCACTTTCTAGCAAGAAAATATTACTTGCTCTTTCTCTCTCTCTCTTCCTTAGCTCTAAATCAAAATCATATTGGCTTAGATCCTTCTTGTCTTCAAGTGTTCTTAGTTTTATAATTAGCTACCTAGAGAAGGTTGTGGAATTCTACTTCAAGGCTATTGGGTAAGTGTTCTTGTGTAATTATAATGATTTATTGTTTATATTATTTGTTCTCATTTAATTGTTTAAGACCCAATAAGCTTATGATGTAAAATAAGGTAATAAAGAATTAATGATAAGAATGCATAAACAAATTGATTAAAATGCTTATGAAATTATCTATATTATTTACTTTACAGCTTTTATATTAGTCATTTATTTTATCTCATTTAAATTTTAATTCATATTTTTTGCGGTACGGACCATTGGTCTCAACCCCTAAATATGAATTCAGTATTTACATTCAGTCATTTATTTTATCGTCATTTAAATTTTAATTCATATTTTTGGCGGTACGGACTATTGGTCTCAACCCCTAAATATGAATTCAATATTTATATTCAGTCATTTATTTTATTGTTATTTAAATTTTAATTATATTTTTTATGCGGACCATCGGTCTCATCCCCGAAATATGAGTAATGTTTTATATATATTATTTATAATACTAGTTTTTATTTTGTGATATTGGCCATTAGCCTCGTCACCAAAAAACGAATTCATGAATAAAACTATTTATAAGTAACTATCTCAGATTTATATGATAAAATGAGTAAATAAAGATGAAGTGACGGATAATAAATAAATATAAAAAGATGAGGGTCTTTAAACAATGATATTATTTGAGAATGAACTAATATATAAATATGGTTTGTATGTATGTATTTGTATGCGTATGGAGCGTAAATTTATACTAAGGAGTGTAAGTATGGATGTACTTACGAGTATTAGCTTTGTTTTATTGGTATAGGAATTCTTATTTTGCCTTATTGATATAATTTTGCATTACAATTTGTTGCATAATGTGTCTAATAATATGGGTGATAAGATAGCCACCTTAAGAACAAGTTGGGTAGATTGTAGGAACCTGCTTTCAGATCTCGGATGGGGGTATATAACCGTCCAACAGCCTTAATATATAACTAAGTCATGGGCGGTTGCCAAAGACCAAAGTAAAACTCTAAAGTGTGAGGGACATAACGACGTGAACGGGAGAGCTCATGACGAGAGGTCTGAAGAAAGATTATCATAAAACACAAACTAATATGTCACTATTTGCATTGCATTTCATTCATCATTATATATTTTATTCCTTAAATCTTACTTTGTCTCAAACTAGTCTTTTAGTCTTTATTTCTAAGAAAATAGATTACTCACTTGTTTGTCTATGTAAATATGATAACGCCATATTTACATAGACCTTGATGCAGGAATAGAGAGTGAGGACGATGGTCCTTTTGTTGGTTTTGATGGTTGATAGATTATCTGCTATGAGATTGATGCTTACTCTATGAAGCCAGTCTCATTTATGTTAATCGCTTTTATTAGATAATGTGATGTGTGCAAACTTGAAAAGTATTACTATATTAATTTGGTGCCATCTGTGGCTTATATTTGGTACACCTAGTGTGTACATATGTTGTAATGAAACCATATTTCTATTTTCATTAAATAATATATCACCTTGAGGTATTTCAGTCAGCTCAATTGTGTTGTGCAAACTATTCATAGGCTATAGAAAAGAAAAATTATATACATATTCATGTAAAATTATATTTCTAAAGTTGCAGCGTAATGACTTAAATATTTACTAGTTTAAATATCGGGGCGTTACAATAACCGATAATTGAATATATATATATATTAAATATATATAATAATATAAATATTTATATGAATAAAGTAAAAAAAAAACCCAAAGCGACGTCGTTTTGGTGTGAGAATAAGATGCAACCCATAGGGTTTCATCTTTTTCTCATTTCTCCCTAGTCCCTACCTCTCAAACTCAGTCGCTCATCTCCCTGCCTCTCAAGACTAAAGACTCGTTATTCTCCAATTTCTCCCTGCCTCTCAAACGGCGATTGCTCAGTCTATGTTTGCTTTGTCTCTATAATTTTTTTTTCTTTTCCAAACTTTTGTTGGCCATTTACTGCCTTATTTTTGCAGATTTGAGCTTCTTCTTTTTTTTTTCAGATTTTGTAATATCCAGATTTTTGGACTATATATTTTTTGTAATATCCGTTTACTGCCCTGTATCTTTTGTTGTCTTTTAAATTGTCCTTAGATTTGGGCTTGAAAGCCATGTGTTTGGGTTGTATTCATCTTTTTGGCCCAAAACCATTAAAATAAGACCAAAAATAGTAAATTAAAAGGCCCAAAACACATTAAAAGCACAAAAGCCCATTTTAAATTAAAGCGATTATAACCGATCAGTTATTAGGTAGAATAACCGATAACCGTCGGTTATAAAATAACCGATAACTGACTAGTCGGTTGCGGTTGCAGTTATTAAAAATCAAATAACCGACAAGTCAGTTATCGGTTACGGTTATAGCAAATAACTGACAGTTATAACCGATTGAACACCCCTAATTAGGGGGTATCTGCAAAAATGGCCAAACATCAGGAGGGTTAAGTGAAGTTTCCCCCAAAAAAAAAAAAAATACTAAAGGTTATACAATAGTATATTGCTAAACATAGATAACTTAGAAGCAAGAAAGAGTGACAGAGATAAAAGAGACGATGGAGAACGGAGAAAACCCTATTTGAATGGTTGAGTTATATATAGAGACTAAGTCGGTGTGAGAGTCCAGTGGAATACTAAACGCACAATTTCAAAATTACAAAACCCTCCGTTTTTCACTTAAAACACATGAACCGGTTCAATTTTTATAACTTGTAGCGTGGGATTCTTCATTATAGTTTAAATACATCATTCTTTATTATAAGTTAAAAAGACGTGTATATATATATATATATATCACCTCTTTAAATAAAAATAAATAAATTTTTTGTTCCTATAAGTATATATGATTTAAAATGAATAGTATAAAGAAAAAAATTTAGCAAGAATAATAAATGGATTATAATATAATTAACAAAATTAGTGACACTAAGATTATATTAAAATATAATTAACGCAATTAATGACCGATTTTTTAAGAAAAACCTATCATATATATATTTGATTTATATTATTTGTTTCCTTACTTGACTGGGACATTAATAATATTTAATTTATTGAATAATTTATATATGAAAAACTCTTGAAATATAATTAATGCAATTAATAACGCTAATTAATGACCGATTTTTTCTTAGAAAATCGGTTCACAAATTATGTTTTAAAAAACCGGTTTAGCTTTAAAATAAAAAGGGTTTACGTCACATATCGTAATATTAAGACACTTTTGAAAGTGATTCGGCTTATATATATATATGATGATCATTCCGTCTATTTGTTGTTTAAGCAGTTAATGTGTAGTAAGCATCAATGTAATTGCCCTCGCACGGGTTGATCCCCTCGTATGCAATGTATGTTATCATTACTTGCACATCTAGACCAAAAATTCTAACTAATTAACACCTAAAAACATCAAAACCGTTAGGATACTATAAGGTACCGTTAGAACAGTAACATCATTAGGACATTCTTAGCGTTAGGAAGGTTATTCGAACGGCACCGTTTTCACGACGATTCTTACACAGAAACTCCTAAGTAACTCAAAAAAAAAATACATTTTATCCATTTAAGGTGTTATAGGACCTAAAACAGCTTCCTGTTTCCAAGTCTCAAAATTTATTAAAAAAAATCACACCTTCCATACGAAAAACCAAAGCATTCTGGATCAACACTTCAAAAAATGACAGGGATCTACACAACAACACATTTAGATATATTCTTTCACAAGTTTAAAAACGTTTTATATGCAGACTTGGCAAACAGATTTGAATGAGCCTCCTTGTGAATTGGTAGAAGAAGAGGGTGTCCCCCAATCCTCTGCCTCTTCCCCCTATTGGAATGATTGGAGAAGAAGAGGTGTGAGTTTCCATTGAAGAAAATTGATTTGAAGTTTATCTTCATGCCTCTGAATCTCTGATACAATATAAAAAAGCATATAAAAAACTGAAATATTGTTATGTTGAACTTCCTCCTTTTGACGGAGGAGTTGCCATTAATGTATTCATGATTGAGTTGATTTAAGCCTGTGTTTATCCTCGTTATCCTGTTGTTTGTTTGTTTATTTTTTATTTTATTTTTTTTTAAGAGAAATTTCACTTAAAACTCCTAAACTATCACATATTTTGAGAATATCTCTTAAATTTTAAAAACTCTCAAATTTACCTTCTGAACTTTCAATTTGATGTAATGTACCCCCCATTAGATTTTAAATGTTAAAAGTGATAAAATTAATGATCAACCTTATATCTCTGACTTTTTTAAAATTAAAAATAAAATCAAAAACAAGCAAATGAAGGGTAATTTAGTCTTTTTAGTCATTTTTATCAGGGGTTAACAATTGAATTTGACATAGGGATGTCAATTGAATCAAATTAAAAGTTCAAGTGGTTAAATTGAGAGTTTTTGAAATTTGGGAGTATTCTCAAAACAAGTGTGGTTTAAAGTGATTTTTTTTTTTTTTTAAATGACGGAGAACCCTTCAAAGAATGGTCACTTCGTATATCAGTATATGCACTCTTGTTGAGTAAACCCCATATCGTGAGTTGCATTTATCCTTGTTATCTTGTAAACAAGATTTTTTCCAGTTCATTTAAATTAGATAACATTCAATTAGTTATATTAAATAGATATTTATCCAATATAACTAAATAATTGATTTTGCTTTTATATATATATATATATATTCACACACATGAAGAATGAAGCAAATGTGAACCATGAGGCATAATTAAGTTAGGTCGATCTGCGATCGCTACCTGTTTATTGGGTGTTTTGAAAGTTGGTTGTAAGCTCTTTCCTCTTCCATCTAATTTTTTTCTATGCGAGGGCGGAATTGAAGGGAATTTCCCCTCAATGGGTTCAATCAATATGATGAAATTATACTAGTAAACTTAATTTATCATAATGTAACTTAATTTTGTAAATCAAAACACAAAATAGTTAAAATTAGGCTGATAGTTTCTAACACGACCTACAAAACTAACACAAAATTAGTGAGTTGAGGTTGAGCAGTGTCATTTAATTAAACAAGTTGGGTTATCGTTTTATAAATATGCATTGACACGATCCAAATCCAACACATAATATAAGAACTGACAATTTTTTACATAACCTGCAAACCTAACAAGAAATTAATGAGTTAGAATTGATAGAGCATGATTTGTTTAATTAAATAAGCTAGAGCATATTTCCTATTTGACTGCATGGTGACAAATGACAATATATCCCCCCACTCTCGGCTCATGTCTGTAAGTCAAAGTTTAATAGTGATGTACCTTAATTTGTTTTAGAACCATTCCACCATATTTTCTCAATAATCAAAGAAATTGGCTTCAAATTTTTTGAACGAAGAGAACGTTAGCTGCAATTTTAACCAACCTTCACACTTGGACCTACAGTTTGGGGAAATTTCAAATGATCAAGATTTTCATGGCAATTATTATAAGTTGCAAAGAATCATGGCTCACCCAATCAGTGGCAGGAAAATGGAAGCACACAGTACATCAGCAGATATAGCAAAGAAATCAAGATGTCTAAGGATTTCAGGCAACAATGGCAAGTATGTTGGGTGGATGTGGATGCATTTTCTTCTTGTATTTCTTCTCTCCGCCACAGCAACGTCGATGTCCGTCGTGGAGACTCTGCCGGGGTATTCCGATCAGCTTCCGTTTAATCTGGAAACTGGGTGGGCATTTACTTTGATTAATGTTCTTCACTGTCTTCATGAAGCATTTGGTTTTTCTGATGTTCCAAGACTATCAAAGATGTTACATTAATGGCGACAATGTGTTTGATTTAGGTATGTGCCGGTGGGAGAGACGGACGAGATACAGCTGTTCTACTATTTCATTGAGTCGCAAAGAAACCCAGTGAAGGACCCTCTTGTGCTTTGGCTCACCGGAGGCCCTGGTTGTTCTGCTCTCCGGCCTCCTTTATGAAATCGGTAAATCCCTCCACCTAACTTAATATCTTTTCGGTTCTCATATCTAAAAGAAAAGAGAATGGGATTGCCCATGTGAGCATATTTTGTAGTAAATTTAATCACTTAACTATTATTTTAATACCCTCTCTCACGTGTAGGTTTAAACTTTATTTTTAATAGGTGAGACCTAACATGTGAAATATTTAATTAAATAGGGTGAATTGACAGAGTCAGGGTTCGATCTCATAACCTTTAACTATGATACCATGTTAAATTACTAATTATCCCAAAAACTTAAGTTGATAAGAAGATATAAATTTAATCACTTAATCATTACTTTAATAATTTTGACACGTGTTCAAATAAGTAATGATATAACGATGATTAGAGTTTTTTTAGAATTCTTTTAAATGTGACATAAGTTTTAAAATCACCATTAAATTTTAGACAATTATTATTAAATTTTGATTAATTAAATTAATCATTTTAAAATGTCATTTTATATTTGAGTTTTGACTGTAGTCCAACAAATATCGCCAGTGGTCTAGTGATAGTCTAACAAAAGTTTGACGGTGGTCTTGTGGAGGTCCAACAATGGTTTAATTGTTTCCCGACAATGGTCGGTAGTAGTCCGATGAGAGGAAGGGTATGAGAAGGAGATTGAGAAACTGAACCTCTAAAAATTGTTTACAAAATTTAAAAAAGAAAGTCAGCTTGGGACTGTTTGGTTGGACATCGGAGAACAAGCTTTACTCTGACCGTTAGATGTGATTTCATATGTCCCACCCACTTTAAAATTACCCATCAATTCATTCATTGACTAAACACCAACAGTGTATCTACATGCAACTCTCTTTGTCTCTCATTATTATTAGAGCATGGTTGTGAAAAATTAAAATTAAAATTTTAAAAATAGCTTGCTTTTAAGTTTTTTTTTTTAAAGTGTGTTTTTGATTATTTTTAGAATAAAAAAGTTGAAGCAGTATTTTTAAAATTTTATACCACATTGACTAATTTTTTGTTTGATACAATTTTTTAAACTTTCTAACACAATTTCTAATTGTTATCACAATTATCGAGACTTGTTAGCCACCCCTTTGGCTGCTCTCGAAGTGACCGAACCGCTGACTATTAAATAGTTTGGTTGCCTTCAAGTGATCTATGGGACGGCTGTGTTTACAATAAGGGTGATAATTCATGTTCACCTATCGAGTTTGGATTATGTCAATGCATGAGTATAAAATTATATAGGTCAAATCCATTAACTCTAACCTTCTAATTTTATATTAAGTTTGTGTCGGATTCACGGGTCATATCAAAAATTAATCATTATGTCATATATCGAGTTCAAGTCGTATTGAGTCATGGGTATAAGATAATATAAGTCAATCCTAACCCTTTTTAATTTTATGTTGAATTCATATCAGATTCACGGATTACATAAAAAATTATGGGCCCTAATTTAACTAAATTGTGTTGAATGTTATAGCAATTAACCTTTAATATATATTGTGTAGGACCAATGACTTTCAATTACGACAGTTTCAATGGTAGCTTCCCAACACTTTTAGTGAATCCACAAGCATGGACCCAGGTGCTAATTTCAATTTTTATGTTAATTTTAAAAGTATAATTATTTAATTCTTTTAAAAAAAAAATCTTTCTATTTCTTAATCAACAAGATCCTACGGCTACTATTTTGCAGATAGCAAACATAATATTTTTAGACGCACCTGTTGGGACTGGATTCTCCTACTCTACAAGCGCTGAAGGATACTACACCTCCGACACAAAATCACCTCATGACATTTATCTTTTTCTTAGGAAGGTGAGAAAATTAAATCATTTCATTTTTTGAACCACAAATAGCTCGAAAAATATTTAATTTTTTTTTCTTTGAAAATTGTGATGCAGTGGATTTTGGACCATCCCAAGTATGTCAAAAATCCACTTTATATCGCCGGAGATTCCTATTCCGGCGTCATTGTTCCCCAGGTCTCTCTTCTAATCTCAGATGGTAAGCATTTACTCCTAAAAATGTCTTTTTTGGAAGGCATTTTCTGTTTTTAATTTTAAAAAAATATTGTACTGTGACGTCAAGATGAACGCTTTAAATACATTTAATGAAAACATTTTTATTTTTAAAAAATAATAATATTTGTCAATTGTGGCATTGCAGGTAATATAGCCGGAAGCCTACCACCCATGAATCTCCTAGTATGTGCCTAATAATATTATATCCTACTTGATTTTTTTTTTTTCAATTTTTTTTCCCTCTCTTGCATTGATTAGGAAAAAATATATATTTTTTTAATTTATTTATCATGGGTATTTTGTCAGATTGGAATCCTCTCAAAAACAATTTTTGAGTAACTTCACTTCAGACCTTGAATTACCACACAATTTGACAAGTTCCCCAAACTTTAAAACATTTCAATTTGAACTCCTAAGCTTTCAATTACAATCATTTTGAACCCCTCCGTCATATTTTAAAAGTTAAAAGTAAGACAATAACGTTTATATTCCTAACTTTTTTATAAAATTTCAAATTTACCCTTAATTCTAAATTAAATAAAAAAAAAGTAAAAAAAAAGAAAATCAGGGATATTTTGGTCTTTTTAAGTATTGCCGTTAGAAGTTAACAGCTAAATCTGATGGAAGGGTTCAAATTGAAAGATTTTAAAGTTTAGAAAGAACTTACCAAATCGCATGATAATTTAGAGGTTTATAATGAAGTTAATATAATAATAATAATCCAATTGCATGCAATTCAAACAAAAAAAACAAAGAGGGTATGTGCGGGTAGGCAAGTAAGCTCCATACCCGAAGCTATTCGGGACAGGTGGATCCCGCACATGCCTGCTATCGAGCTTTTTGAATTTTGGTTTAATTTGGTATTCTTTAAATATGAATTTATCAGGGGTACATCCTTGGCAACCCGGTAACAGATCAGCATGGTGATGAGAATTCAAGAATGAAATATTTCCACCGGTTGACACTTATTTCTGATGAACTTTATCAAGTAATCCTAAACCCTCTACTTATGTTTGTGTCTATATATATATATTTCATAATATATATTCTGAACATATTATACATATGTTTTTCCAGTCAGTCAAAGAAAGTTGCAAGGGAGAATATGTTTATCCAGATTTGACCAATTCAACATGCCTAGATGATATTGGGATTATTGCAGAGGTTAGAGGACTTACCACATCTGGTTTTTGCAACACAAATTTCTCTCATTCTATTTTTTTTTTTCTTTTTCTTTTTTCTTTTATTTTGCCTTCAATTTTATGTTCTGTTATTTACTCTGTGACTCGATTTGTAGTGCACAAAAAATGTAAACGATGCACAAATTTTGGAGCCCAAGTGTAGCTTTGCAACCCCAAGACCAAAAACCATGAACTGGGGAAGAAAATTTTTTGATGACATTCCCGACGAGATCATTCAAGCACCAACTAAACGCAAAGAGAACTGGTGTCGGGTAAAGACAGTTTTCCTTCAAATTGAGTTAAAGAGGGTTTTTTTCAAAATTGGATGTGTCCAAAATACATGTAATTCTCACATGCGTTATTAATAGATTATGTGATTTTTACATGTATTTTGGACACGACTCAAGTAATGCTGCTCTTGAAATCTATTTTTCATGCCCATTTTATATCTACTGACGTGATATGTGTGGACCCTTAAACTTGGTTGCAGAATGCCAATTATGTGCTCTCTTACATCTGGGCCAATGATGAAACTGTCCAAAAAGCTCTTGGCATTCGAAATGTAGGTGACATTTTCAGTGAATTTCTAGGTTCAATTACCTTCTACATTTACTACAAAGCTTAATTAATGCGAAAAATTATTTATAACCCAAGTAAAATAATTTCAGTAAGATTTTATTTGGTGTGAAAATAGGGGACAATTACAGATTGGAAGAGATGCAATAAAAGTCTGGCTTATGAAAGCAACCTCAACACAGTGATCCATTATCATGAAGAACTTCTTACGAGAGGTCATCGAGCTCTGGTTTACAGGTGATTAATTTCTCATCACTATTTTGATCCTTTCAAATAATTCATCAACCACGAATTATATTTCACATCATAATTCCTAACTGTTAGAATACTTATCAATTGAAAAATCAGTTGATCGCACGCTAAATTTTTAATTAAGCGTACCTACAAAGTTAAGGAACGTCAAGTACTAAGTGTTCCATCGTAGGTCTACTGGAGTCGGTCTATGCTTAAGTCGAGAAAAAGAGCTCAAAGAGCTAGAGTAGTAGGAGAAGAGTGTCTTGTGAATTTTTCGGGCTAGTTAGGTGAGAGGTTCATGGGCTAATGGATTTGACTCCATGATTCCCTGTCCATTAGACACAGCTTGTACGGCTTTATCGAGAATTAGTCTGGCCGGGCCACTTAATGGATCCAAAAGGCCTACGTTCTAAGACTATTAATTAAATGATTAAACTCACTATTTCTTTTATGCTTAAACTTCTAAGATAAGCGTTAGATTTAACATTAATTGTTGTGTGTTGTTGCAGCGGTGATCACGACATGATGATTCCATATGTGGGTACACAAGTATGGGTAGATAATCTGCATTTGCCAGTAGTTGATGGTTGGAGGCCATGGTTTGTTGATGGACAAATTGCAGGGTTGGTTTCTAATATCTTAATTCATTTCAACACATCTTAAGCTTTAACTGTTCATAACCATCATACTTCCACTTCACTTTTCTTTATAGATTCACAGAGAAGTATTCAACTACTAAAGGAGATGGCTTGACCTTTGCTTTAGTGAAGGCAAGAAAAACTCCCACTTCATTATGTGAATTTTTTTATTTTATTTTTTGCATTAATAAAGTATAATTTAATATATTTTACTTGTACAGGGAGGGGGTCACACAGCTCCAGAATACAAGCCTGAAGAATGCCTTGAAATGGCTGATAGATGGATGTCTTTCTATGCTCTCTAATGAGAAGTCTAGGAATTTGTTTCAAGGTTTTTCTCATCTTTGAGCAACGAAGCTTGTTTAAAAGCCCCCCAATAGTTTTGCTCATGTATTCAATGTGATCTTTCCTACTAGTTTTTGTTTTTCAAGAACTCAAAACAATTCCATAAATTTAGATTTTTGAAGTAGGTCAGAAGAATAATTAAGAGGATTAGAGACAACCCCATTTTTGTTAGAATATAATTTAAGAAAATGAATTTATCATTTCTTAACGCCGTACGAGATGAGTGTTTCTGAGTTCGAATCGAAGAAAATTTTAAACCAGCATAAGGAGCGTTGAAATATAATTAAATGATTAGTTTAAGCTTTTGATAACTATTGATTTGACAATTTTGACTACATAATTGGAGATAATACTCTTCTGGCCTTTCAACCCCCCTCTCTTATTATAACAAGATAATTAACACTACCAACAAACAAGATATTGGAGTGAAAAACCCAAAGACGTCGCTCATTGGACTGTCACTAGGGCAGTGGTCACTCACAATAAAAAATAAAAAATATTGCTTGATCGAAATTATAATTTTATTTTATAATTATCTCGTAATGTTAACTAGCAATCTCAACTAACCCTTTCATCAATTGTTATCTTTTATAAAAAATAAAAAAATAAAAATCAATGGAATTGCCACATCAACCTACTGCTTTCCAAAAAAAAATTAATTCATGCACAAAACAAGGCTCAGATACAATCTTCCTCAATAAAATGCTATTTACAATCATATTATCCAGACAAGGTACTATCTTGTTCAGTTGCAACCTGGGACTGCCTCTCCTCGTAATTTTTAACTATAAAAACCATTCACCATTAATTAACTGCTGAGGGAGAGAAGACACAGAAGAGATGGAGATGACAAGTGATTATCCTCCTCTGAACTCCAGGTCGGGTTCCGGCCCAATTGACGGCAACCCGGAGCAGGTCCGGCCCACATCCACCCCCCGTGCTGCGGAAGAAGGTGACTGGTATCCGGGCTTGGATGTTGGTGGACCAAATGGGTCGGGCCCAGGTTCTGGAGGTCGGAAAGCATTTCATCATGCGTAGAACGGGCCTACCGGGTCGAGATCTTCGAATTTTGGACCCGCTGCTCTCGTACCCATCAACCATTATGGGCCGTGAGAGGGCTATTGTAATCAACCTGGAGAATATAAAGGCAATAATTACAGGGCAGGAAGTCCTGTTGCTGAATTCAAAGGACCCATCTGTGAAGCCCTTTGTTGAGGAGCTGCAGAAGCTCCTCGTGTGTCACCACCAGGCCACCAGAGCCCAGGTTGGACCCTTTTTGGTTGCAAGGATTCATGAGTTTTTGTTTTATTTAAAAAAAAATTGTTCTTTTAAATAAAATGCATTTCATTTAATTCTAAAAATTGATCCTGAAAGTTGATCCTTGTTCAATTAACGTTTATTTTTCTTCCTAAACAATTGACATTATTAATACTTTTAAAAATGTTTAAAGAGGTAATGTTTGTTTTAAGTAAAATATTTTTTAAAAAAATAATATTTTTTAGTTTAGAAAAATTATTAAATTGTTTGTTCAAGACATCCGCCTAAAAGTCAACCCAAAAAAATCACAGATTAAAATTTAGGGTTAAATACATTTACAAAATTGATGTCAGCATTTTTTAAGTTTATTAATTTATTACATTCGTCTATTTACCATTTAAAAATATTACTTTGAGTGCTTAGTGACATGAGTCAACTCTCCCTCTCACACACAATATTGTGAGTTGACTTATTGATGGTTGGATTGTAATATTATTATATAGGTGCTAAGTCTCATATAATAATATTACAATCCACAGTAAGCTTTATAAGTAATTTTAGTGAGTTTCAATTGTATTATTGGCTAGTCATTTTAGAGTAATAACGCAAATACAACTAGCATTTTTCCTAATTTAATGTGACAAATGGTATCAAATCGAATAACTTAAGAATATAAGGTGGCACTTAAGCACTACAGCATAATGTTAGCCCTATGAAAATGTTAAAGGATTTAAGTGAGAGAAAATACGACAACCCATAAAGTTAATTCACACACCGAGTGAGAATTAACTTATTAGGTGAGATTGGTTTTTGTTAATAATTTTAAGGAGCTCCAATTATAACATCGAGTAATACAATGATGAAAGTAGTGGCTTTTGTTTCCTATTTCTATGACAATCTAAAGTGTTACACATATAACTTGATTACTAAGCTAAGAAATCTTTAAGGAACTTGAAGAGAAGACATTATTTTTATTTCTGTATGTGCTTTCTTTAAGCTAATTTGTTATTTCTGTACGTGTTTTCTTTAATGCTCTTATATATAGGGGGAAAATGGTGATGGTTCAAAGAGGAAGAATTTGCATGAACTTGAAAAACAGCAACCAAAAGCTGGTAGTTCTCAAACTTTGTCCGAAGGATTTTCAAAGTTTGAGGGTCAAGATGAATCACTTAAGGTGGAAGGAAACATTGATGTTGAGAGTCAAGATGGGTCAAAGGTTCTTCCATTTGAATTTGTTGCATTAGAGGCATGCCTTGAGGCTGCTTGCAGTGGCTTGGAAAGCGATGTAAGTTAACGTTCGCTGATCAAAAGCGTGATTTTAAATCAAATCGAAGAAAATGTATCGCTTGAAAGTGCATTTTTTAAAAACCCACGATATGAAAAATCTGCATTTTTAAATCGCAGTTAAGTTAAAAACGCACGATTTTAAAGTTAGACAGTAATTTTACCAAATGTTTAAATCAAATGAATCCTGTATATGGTTTTTCTTACTGTATTTATATGTTGTCTCCAAACCAGGCAACAACATTGGAGGAAGAGGCAAATTTAGCCTTAGATAAGCTTACTTCAATGATTAGTACTCTCAATTTAGAGCGTGTTCGCCAAATTAAAAGCCGCTTGGTTGCAATAACTGGACGTGTTCAAAAGGTTGATTATTGGTTAAGAATTGGGATGCTAATTAATAATTTGTTCTTCTTTCTGCATATTTGCTTTAAATTGTGGTTATGCCCATGATCTTCAGGTAAGGGATGAATTAGAACATTTACTAGATGATGATGCAGATATGGCTGAGATGTATTTAACTGAAAAGTTGGTTCAACGACACAAAGAAAATTCTTCTGCTTCCTCTACAAATGAGGCAGATGACATAGTTGATGAATGTTCTCAATCAGACATGGATGATGACAGGCATGTCGTCATATATACCATCATTTTTATCTTAGCTAGCTGTTTTAACATGGAATTTAACGTTGTATTTGGTTAGGATGCCTGCTGAAATCTCACTGGAAGGTGAGCATCAAATCCCAGACAATTACCCCCATGGGAAGCATCATTCTAACCTGGATGTAAAGGAGCTTGAGATGCTATTGGAGCCATACTTCGTGCAAGTTGATGGTACACTAAACAAATTATCCACGGTATGCAAAGCCCATTTCACCAGTCAATATTTTCTTTTAGGGCTTCTCTTTTTCATCCATCTTAATTAGTTGAAAGAGTTGCGCTCACCAAATGTTTGATGATTTAAGTCACTCGCACATTTGATGAGCAGAAGCTGCAGAACCAAAATAAGTACCCCAACCAAGCGTTTTCACCCCTACATTAAAACATGATCACCCTTCTCTTCTCCCAACTGAGCAGCACTCCTCAAACAAACCCATTGACGACAAGCATGTCTCTCAATTGGTTGTCCTGTCCTCCACCCCTGATAGTTCTTCTCTGGTCATCTTCCATGGTTCTTCCAAAGTGGCTGAGGCAGGCGGCCATAATCTCCCCCACCTCTCAATGGAAGTACTGGCTTGGAATTGTCATGAATTGTATTACTTGTAAGATGGCCAATTCTACAATTTCATAAATTAGAAACATCACAGTATACTAAAAGCATCATACATAACATATCATAACTTAAACATAATCATCTGCTGTCTTGATCTAAGACCGATCATTAGCTACCATAGTTAAATATTACAAAACTAGTTCTAGGAAATCATCGTCATAAGTCATCAAAACAAATATAAAGTCTAAACTAGCTATCCCAATCTAGCAAGTTAATTATGTCGAGGCATGATTATAAAACTATAGAAGCTAACTTTAACTCAAATCATTTGATTAAATAGGTTAGACCCCTCAATTCTAACCCGTTAATTTTGTGTTAAGTTCATGTTGGAGCTCGCTCTCTTTAAGATGTAGCGTTGTTGTAGATGGAGAACGTTTTAATTTTTTTTATCATCTCACTTGGCATTTGCAAAGAACATGCATGAACTCATTTTGTTCATGAGCTTTGGAATTTCTTTAATTTATTTTGATGGAGGATAGAGAACTTGGGAAAAAATATTGGTTCTGTGCACACCCTTACATATTCATTAAAAAGTTGTTCAAAGTAATGTAAGCATTACAAAATTCCACTTAATTAATTATTATATTCTTAATAAGCATAAATGGGTTAATTAGGACTATAACATAAGACAACTCTATTGACTTTGCCATTAGAACATGTAAATAACTCTTTTATGGTGGTGGTTTTCTCTTGGAAGCTGAGGGAGTACGTAGACGACACAGACGACTACATAAACATAATGCTGGACGACAAGCAAAACCAGCTGCTGCAAATGGGGGTGATGTTAACAACAGCAACTCTTGTGTTGAGTTCGTTTATTGTATTGGCTGGCATTTTGGGTATGAACATCCGTATCGAGCTGTTCAAGATTGATACAATTCCAGGCACGAAAAAGTTTTTGTGGACTGTTGGCGGCGGCACCACCGGGATGATCTTCTTATATGTGTTTGCCATTGCCTGTTATAAACGCAGGAGATTGCTAGAATAGTGGAAGAGAGAGAGATCTAGGCCATTGATTGGTACTACTTCTCCTTGTGTTTTTCTGCATATATTCCTTGGTATTAATGTATCATGGACATGCTTTCTTTCTTGTAAACTAATTAGTCACAATTCTATACTCACTCCAACTTCTACGCATTTAAATGTATGTTTTTTGACACGGTATTAAAACCCACCATTCCATTTTGGATTGATCAATATTACACAAAAATTTTCACCATGTTAATGCAATCATTGAGCCCGCCATTGTTAAAAGAAAAAATATTAATGACTACTATACTTGATCACGTAAGTATAGTGAAATATTTGTTGGATATTAGTATAGTAAATAACATTACTCATTTCTTAATCATGCAAGAGTAATATTATAACCCTTATTTTTATGAGTAATGCCATGTACTATACCACACAAAGCTGATGTAGCAAAGTTTAGTAGCCCTTTTTTTTTTCTTTAATCAAGGCTAAATCATAATCACTAAAGAATTTCCTTAATTTAATTCTAGAAAATCATCCCTCATGGCCCATGATGTTACACACACACACACGTAAGGTGGAGCATTTTTTTAAAATATATTTTTCACCTATTTCTAAGCAAATTAAGGAAAAGGCACAATTAATGTAATGTAAATGAATATTTTTCACTTGGGAAAAGTCCACAAACTCTCCTCAAACTACCACCAAATTGACAATATTTCCCCAAACTTTCAATTGGAACAATGTCCATCCCAAACTATCAAAACATTGTCAATATTCACCCAATGACGAAACTACCCTCAACAAAAAAAATATTAAAACTTCTAAAAAAAACATAAAACTAAAAAGAAATTAAGAAAATCCAAAGAGTGGAAAATTAAAAATTTTAAAAAAATCCTCTTTGTATAATAAAAAAAATTGAAATTTAGAAAAATTGATTTTTGTTTTGTTTTATAACTTTTTTTAATAAAATTTTCTGTTTTTTTTTTTAAAATAACCACTTCCGTGTAAGAAAATAAAATTTTCGTTTTCTATAAAAAAGAAAAAAAATCTTTTAAATAAAAATTTCTTTTAAAAAATCATTTTAAAAAAAATCATTTAAAAAATATATATATTTTTAAATAGTTTTTTTTAAATTAAATTTTTTTTTCCTTTTTAAAATTTTTTTTTAGTTTATAGGGGTATTTTTGTCTTATTGAGAAATATATAGGGGCATTTTAATCTTTTTGTTAGCCTTAGGGGGGACACTGACAATATTTTGGTAGTTTAGGGAGAAAATTGTCACAATTAAAAGTTTAAAGGAGATATTATCAATTGAGTGATAGTTTGAGGGGGAAATATAGACTTTACCTTAAAAAAAATGAATATTTTGTTAGTAATATTATTTTTGTTCTATTTGCTCCGCAATTATATTCCAAGAAAACAGAACAAACACAATAACGTCGATGGGATTGTGTGATTTGCAATTATCTGGTGAGTGGTGAGGAACAAACGCCCGTAGCGTCGGAGCAATTCAGAGTCCGGTGCGAGCCATGAGGGGTGGACCGGGTGGTCATCGCACCCATCCAAGTGGGGTCTCCCCCAGCCCGAGGAAGAGCATGAACTGGCCCGGATGGCCTCAACCCTTCCGGCCAGCGGAGGCCACCGGAAGAAGGGAACGGGCGTGCGGGCCTGGCTGCTGGTGGACGCGACGGGACAGGCACAGGTTATCGAGGCCGGCAAGCACGCCATCATGCGGCGCACGGGCCTGCCAGCCCGGGACCTTCGGATCCTGGACCCGCTGCTCTCGTACCCGTCGACTGTGCTGGGTCGAGAGCGAGCCATCGTGATCAACCTGGAGCACATTAAGGCCATCATCACTGCCCAGGAGGTGCTGTTGCTCAATTCCGGGACCCATCTGTGACCCCTTTTGTTGGGGAGCTCCAGCGGCGGCTTATTCGTCACTACAACGCCACCACTGCGCAGGTTCGGGCCTTGAATTCTCGTTCTTTTTTCACTCTTATGTTGATTTTGCACATGGGTTTTTGCTCTTATTGCGTAACGTAATGTTGTGCGTGTTTGTTTCGATAGTTAATCCCAAATTCTCAATGTTTTCCGGTTTCTATGTTGCTCTTGTATGTGGGTTGTTTGTGTGTTAAGTTTTTTTGCAATTTTTTCCCTCAATTTTGTGTGTGGGTGGCTATAATGCGATGACTAGAGGGACGGTGATTCTGGCTAATACCAAGCCTATGAAACATGTATAGTATTAAATCAGTTTGCTTTTTCTTTGTATGTTTTGGGTTTCTGTTGTATGTTATGCATAGGAGAACGGTGGTGATGAAGCAAACTGGTCAAATTTGTATGATTTGGGAGAGCCACAATCAAGGACTGGTAGTCCTCAAGATTTCTCTGGAGGGTTTCCACAGTTTCAGGATCAGGATGAGGAAGGCAAGGCAGAGATGAAACAAGTCCTCGACAATCAAGACGGATTGAAGGTTCTTCCATTTGAGTTTGTTGCACTGGAAGCATGCCTTGAGGCTGCTTGCAGCTGCTTGGAAAATGAAGTAAGCATCTTCTTTCTAGTCCAATGGGTTATTCTTTCTCTTTTGCTCTTTTTTTGTCCAGTCTTGTTTACTATTTCTTATTTATCATATGTATTTCAAAATCAGGCAAAGACATTGGAGCAGGAGGCTCATCCAGCCTTAGACAAGCTGACTTCAAAGATTAGTACTCTCAATTTGGAGCGCGTCCGCCAAATTAAAAGCCGTTTGGTCGCAATTACTGGACGTGTTCAAAAGGTTGAGCAGTTTTAAGATTGTGAATCTCTAGGAATATTTATTATTACTCTATGGTTGTAGTGGTTTGGCATGACTTTATGAACCCTGTGTTTGCATATGTATAGTGGAGATGACATCATTCATCCATTTAGTCAAAAAGCTTGTCAGACACATGAATGAGTTCCTTTTAGGTACTTCTGATTTATGATGCGCTCATGCTGATTTCCAGGTTAGGGATGAACTAGAACACTTGCTAGATGATGATGAAGATATGGCTGAGATGTATCTTACTGAAAAGTTGGTTCAACAACAGCTTGAAAATTCATCTGGTTCCTCTCTGAGTGAGAATGACGAAATGGATGATGAAGCTCTTCAATCAGACAAGGATGATAGGCACGTAAAGATCTCAGTATCATTGTAATCATAGTCATGCCTACTTTCGAATACTTTGTTATTATCTGCCATGCTAAAGATGCTTCATGTTATTGTTGTTAGGACGCCTGCTGAAATCTCACCAGAAGCAGGTGGGGTTTCTGCTAGTTACAAAGGTGAACTTCGAAACATTGACAACTCCCAAGAGCAAGTTTTTGGTGCACGTAATAATACACTTAGTAGAGACAGCCATGGGACCCGTACTAGTACTACTCACAGTGCTATAGGCAAACACCTTGACGTGGAGGAGCTTGAAATGCTATTAGAGGCATACTTTGTGCAAATTGATGGCACACTAAACAAACTTTCTACGGTATGGAACTGCATCTATGAACTCTCTTTTTCTCACTGTATGCCTGGACCTTCACCTGCCATACCTAGGTTGACACTTCACATGATGTCTGCTTTTCAAATTGTAGACAGACCAACTCCTGAACCCATACCCTAATACCAGCATAGGAGTGGAACATAATTAAAAGTAAATAAAAATTCTCATCCCAAGGAAACCTTGATGTATTTTTTTCCTTTGAGCCTTATGATGTGAGAACTGGAAACGTGATATGGAAGTCCACCTAGTTGAAGTTCACCTCATCAAATATATCAGTTTCACTTAACAACATAATTAAAAAATTAATGAGGCTGTCTAATAATGATGATGTTGATGACAACCATGATGATGATGGTCGCCAAAGCAGTCGGTCATATTCTTAAATGCAAGTGCTGTTCCATCTACTTTTAGATTCACCATCAAAGACTTTATCTACCTATAATCTTTGGTCTACCCTTGTAAACAGAAGATAATGCTCTCTGTCTCTAAAAGGCTTGCCTGGTTTGGCATAATGACTGACTTAGTTAAAAATACACCGTTTTTTATTAGACTGCCGATAAAGTAAAGCTTTAGGGAGGTTTTTTGATATATTATTAAATTTGTTTTAGACGTTACAAAACTAACTTCTAAACTAGTAGTTAGATAATTCAGAAAATATTTTCCATTGGTTCTTGTTACTTCTCAAATGCAAGGAAGAGTTAGTCAAACATGCACTTCCTAAATTCCCTGGGGAGCTTTGGTAAATGTTCTTTTTGACATGCCATCTAAGGCAGTGTATTTTAGATTTCTAAATCTACTTGTGCACCCTTTCAAGGTGGTGCTTGGTTGAAGGCAGATAATTTTCACATTTTGTTGTTTATTGCACTTTTGTTTTGGTGGGAAATGGATTTGTGTTGCTTACAGCTTCCATTCTTCCTTCATTTGATATGGGAAGTAACTTTTAACTTCAGAAAAATTGGTTCTTTTGTGCATCTTAATACATTCATATGTTTTTCTACTCCTGTAAGTAGTACACCAATTCTACTTAAAATTTGATAAGCTTGTTATAGTTCTAAAGCTCATTTATTGTAGTTGTAGGATGCTATAAAATTTTCTAATTTTACAACCTAATAATTTTTTTTTTTTTGGTTGTTGCTTTGAAGCTGAGGGAGTACGTCGACGACACAGAGGACTACATTAACATAATGCTGGATGACAAACAGAATCATCTCCTGCAAATGGGGGTCATGTTGACAACAGCAACCTTGGTTTTGAGTGCCTTTGTTGTGGTTGCGGGTATTTTCGGCATGAACATCACTATTGAGCTGTTCGATGAGGCGAAAGCTGGGATGCCACAGTTCCTGTGGACTGTCGGGGGTGGTGCAACTGGCAGTGTATTTTTATACGTGGTTGCTATCGCCTGGTGTAAGCACAAGCGCTTACTAGAGTAGTGAAGGCGGCCTTTGAATGCTACCGTCTGTTGTGTGTATCTGTGCTGGGTTACTACCATGCTGTGCATACACGCTTTGAATGCTGTAAAATAATGTGTTAACAGTTTCTACTTGTCTATTACAGACGTGATTGAGAAAACTGTAAAATAAACATGTTACAGTTCAAATCTAGATCTTTGCTGGTAAGTAATGTTCCTTCTATTATATGTACAGGCTTTTTATACTTCTTAAGTTCATCGACATTTTCAATTCAATTTAAATCTGTTCATAATTAAATAGATCCCCTGCTGAAATGCATTGATATTTGGAAGGGTAAGAGACAATCCTTAAGCTCGTTACAAATATATTTTTACGAATTTGACGTGGTAATTTAGGCTATTGGATTACCTATGCCCCTTGTTGCGTTCCCTCATAAAATTACTGTTTTACTACAATTTCCTTACAAATTCACTAATATTAATAGACTATTTTTTTGTCCATAAAAATCCTAAATGGCAAGAGGCCACATGCCTCATCAGTAGGTGGAGTCACAACAACTACTAATGAGGCATGTGACATCTTGCCACTTATGACTTTATGAGTCAAATGGTTTTTTTATTGCATTATAGCATTTCTTTAGAAACTACATTTTTATCTCATAATTATTAACTATTTTACGATGCTAATGTGTCAATCTTAAGCAATCCTTCATTTTTTTTTTTTTTAAAGAAATATTTCAATGCAATATAATGTCAACATTTGGCTTATTTTTAGTGTGTGGCAAATGGACAATCACGAAAGGGAAGATTAAAATTTAAAATTTTAATTTTAATCCTCTCTCCCTCACAAAATATGGGCCAAATGTGGGCATTATATTGCACTGCAGCATACCTCTTTTTTTAATGACTGATACAATGGTTGATTATGACTGTCATATCAACATTGTGAAAAAATTGTAGGATAAGAATGTGGTTTCTAGCAACCCTTATTCCTTAGTAAACGTTGTAGTAGCTTAGTCTCACTCTGCTCCCACTAAGAGTCTGTTTGGATATGCGTTTGAGGAGCTTAAAAGTATGTTTAATATTCAAAAAGTCCATTTGAAAAAACGTATCAATTTATTAAAAGCTCTATTTCTCAAATACAATTACAAACATACTCTAAGCATTTGAATAGACTACCCACAATGCATTTTATTTCTATAACTAATTTAGTAATGCCCTTGGATTGCCGCATCAACCGGTGAAAATAGACTGTAAAATTCTTTTTACATGATATGCATTAAATGTGTGATTGAGTTTTAGAAGATATATATTATTCAGTAATTTGAGGCATACAAGTGAAGTCAAAGAAAGTTGGGACTGACGAAGGGAAACCTTATCTTCATCCACAAAACTCAGTCGAACTGGTGGTTGTCCTCGTATCAAAAGAGAGAGAGAGGGAAAGAGCTGTAATGGTAGCTCTCTAAATGAGTTCAATAGGTCAAAGCATATTGATGGCACTGACTGTTACAGTCAACAGGTTTGCTTCATCAAATGTGCAGGCAGTCCATAGAAGAGAAAGGAAAAGACCGACTGCTGCCACCACCACCGCCGCCACCTCAGATATAGGGAGGAGAGGCCTCCTCCTCTTATCCACGGTGGCTGCTGCTCCCCAAGTCACTGTCCCCGGGACTGAACTTCTTCAAAGTATTTCATATTTATCAGCTTCTGTTGTGCTTATCTCTTGTAATTTCCACCCTTTAGTTTGGATTAATTAGCAATTGATAATCTTTTCAGAGTACCTGAAGAAGTCAGAGGAAAACAAGGCCAAAAATGACAAGGAGGTAAACATTTCGTGTTGAAACTGCTGTGCTTTTCACATACCATTAATGTTATCATGGAATTGAAGAACAAAATTGAACCATTCTAGTACGTTCATGGGGCATTTTCTTCTTTCTTTCTTTCTTTCTTTTGCAGAGGCTTGAAAGTTATTACAAGCGGAATTACAAGGATTACTTTGAGTTCGTGGAAGGAACTTTGAAGGAGAAGAAAGAACTTTCAGAATCAGAAAAGGGTATTCTTGATTGGCTTCAAAAAAACAAATGAAGCTGCTTAAAAGGGTATTCTTGTTATGCTCATTGTTGAGTACATGAAAATCCAAATTATATTATTTAGGTATACAGTGCCCAGCTGAATAAGTAATCATTTGTTGTTTAAAGCTCATTTGAACTAATTAGGACAATTTTCTCATTAGTTTATCGTGGGGTGAGAAATAACTTTAGAAACAAAGTTTTCTTTCAAACTCAATTTATTAAATTAATATATATTAATAGAGCATGTAATTCTCACATCTATTTTTTAAAATACATGTCGGAATCACATGCATTTTGTTAGAATATAGAATTGTCATATTCGGCTTGATATTTTCTTTATCAATATATTTACCATAGTTTGTATTCAATATATATACCTACCACATTTTTCCTATAAAAATGGATTATTGGTATTTTAAAGGCATCAAGACAATAACAGCAAAATATAGCTCTAAGAGCAATTTCTTAGTAGTAGAAGTAGGCTTCTAAGGCCGAACCACCTGAAAAATGCACCAACCATGAACCCATACTACAACAAGACAACCAATATGCATCCACCCAAACCCCCCAATATTAATGTTAAGATAATAAATTATTAGGGATATAGCATGCAGTAGTATATATGTATTGTAGTAGTTATCTTTGTTTTATCTCCAAGTCGTAGAGTCAATGTTATTTTAGTTATCTTTGTTTTAGTAGGAATTATATCGGAGTAGTTTATTTGTATTAGAGGTTTATCATGTGAATCATTCTTGTCACTTGTTCACGGAAGACTTTGACCCTCGAAGGTTGTTAGGGGGTGGTGAAGTTCACCACGACCCACAACAACCTTCACAATAACCTCATTTCATCCTACAGAGTTGGTACTAGGGCCTCATTTGTTAAATCCCACCACATTATTCACTTTATTTTTTTCAAAAAAAAAAGAATATCAAAATATTCTCACTTTTATATCACATTATTTACTTTTTATATCACTTCATTTATTTTTTACTACTATTCAAATAAAAAAATCATTACAAAACAAAAATTTTTACTTTCTAATATCACTTTTCATTTCTCTATATCAATCATTATTTTTATTTTTACTTTTTTAAATGTGAACAAGTACCGTGGGTGGTGATTTTGTTTGCCAAACACTCTCTTGGTTTGTCACAAGGATGGAGTCCTCGATCGTCCCACCTTCTGGGGGTGGTGGGTCACACTCCATCCCTGCGAACACCTTTGCGAGAAAAAAAGTAGTCGCGTGGATGAGGAAATTTCCTACGACCCCTTGAGTTGGCAATGAATCGTGATATTGGGTTGACAATGGGCTAAAAATTGGGCCAACGATATGTCGAACTAGGCCAACTAAGACTGTGGGCCAAAATTGAGCAATTGTGGGCCCAATGAAATAGTTATTGGGGTTGTATCAAGTAAAAAAACCCGTCGGTTGACCCTTTTTTAATCCTATTTTTTATATTTATATGGAAAGACATCAGTTAAACTAAAGCCCATCATTACTTGGACCCTCAAACTTTCACCGAATCATGGATAAGTCCTCTTTGGACAAGCCCATCGAAGCCCCTACCACAAACAAAAAGCAGCCCATCGAAAATATTCTCTCTCTTTGCAATGGATCCAAATTTCCAAATGGGATTTTGGCATTGTATAGTATTTTGCAATTTTCTGCCTTTCTCTTCCTCTTTTGATTTTGATTATAATTGCTTGGCATTGGCCTACCTTAAGAGTATTGTGATAAAGTTTGAAAAAAAAAAAAAGGTTTTTTAAGAAATGATTTATAATGAGTAGTTGAATGCAAGGACAAAGATTCCGTGTAATAAGATTACCCTATTCATGCTTTATGCAATTGCATGTAAAATAAAAATTTCTTCCTATTATTCTAAGAAGTTGTAAGGACAACAAAAGATATTTTGTTAATTCATAGTGGTGTGAAAGATGGCGTGGAGGATGGACTTTCCAATGTTTAGAAGGATAAACACTAACATTAAAACTTATTTAATGCCTCAGGATCTCCTCAAAGACTGATATATATATATATATATACAAGAAAAAGAAAACCAAGTTGGGGGCTGATCCCTTGTAGCCAACCCACAAACAAACAGACAGAAAAAATAAAAATCGAGTTGGCTCTTCATAGGGTACCTTGATGTTGAATCGTGAACAATGATGGGCTCCTGACAAAATACCAAAGTAGGCTATCCTTCAATCCCATCCCAACTCACAAACAAATTGATAGAAATGAAGAAGATTGAAGGCTCTTCATAGATAAAAGGCTTCATGTTGAAATCATCTCCTGATACCGTCTCTTGCTGGTTTGAAATCGTCTTTTTTGATGGTATTAGTTTTTTTTAATGAGTCAAATCATTTATTTAACCCATTCTCAACTGTCCTTAGAATGGCGACATCCCCTTTCTATTTTTTGTTTTTGTAATTCCCCCTTTTCCCCTTCCCCACAATACTGAATGCATGCTTTGTCTATATAATCCTTATTCTAGTGGTTCATATTGGGAGTGACAATTCATGTTATGTGTTCAGGTTTTGATTGTGTCAAGATATGAATATAAAATTATATAGTCAAGTACCATAAACAAATTGACATATTAAATTGAAGGACCCTTCAACCCTAGTTCGTGTCGGGTTCGTAAATTATGTCAAAAATTATTAACTCTAATGTTGCGTGTCGAATTCAAGTTGTTCAAAGCATGAGGTCAACTTTAGCCAGACCCTATACATGGATCTGGGGCTTAAATTCTAACCCACTAATTTCTTCGTGCCAAGTTCACAATTCCATCAAAAATTGTAAAGCCCATTTCACATGCATAGCTTAAGCACAAAATTGAGTACTCCAAAGTCAACACGGTATGTTCCTTTAAATTCCTTGATTGGTGGCATGTGGGTTTAGAAAGGGTTCTCACTCTTCACATGACCTCATCAAATCATAAACAAGAGCTCTATGACTAATGTCTGTATAGAGCCAACCGATCTCCAATATGTGGCTTTTGTTTTGCATAGAGTCTGCCTGTTGCACTCCATCTTTTGCTTGTGCTTTGGACAATTACTACAACCATTCTTGAAAATCCAACTTGTGCTTAACTAGATTGAAATATAAAAGAAACTTTTGTAAGTATCCCTAAATCCCAAACTACGAATTGACCCATAAAAGGAATCTTTTTCAGAATTACATGTGTCGTTATTATAAATAGACTCAGCAAGTTGCGATCAAAGCTTTATATAATCTCTTATAAAGTCCAGTCTCACCTTATATTTTGTATAAAACTAATTAATCTTCTCAGCATAAAACTGACTGTATAAGATGTCACATCTATAATTATGAGATGGATTCACCAAATCCTTTTCTAGAACCATGTAAATTGTTAGTGCAAATTCATGACAATAGATAGCCAGCCATGTGAAGTTTATTAGTGTCCACATATTTTCCTCGCTTCTTGTGCTCTAGGGTGCTCATCTTTTAGCTGAAAGAATTAGAATACATGTTCTACACAATTAAATGATGAAATTAACCTTTTATATATATATATATATAAGTTTAAGTTCGTGAAATAAATGGTAATTTAAAATAATATCAAAAGAGTTTGAACTTTGTTTTCTTTATTTTTCGTTTCAATTAAATATTTACGTATTGAGCTCACACATAAGGGTCATGTCACAAGATACATCAAAGGTTTAGGGTATGTTTGACCTTACGATTTCATAGACAAAAAGTGTAATTTTAAACCAAATCAAAGAAAATGAAATGTTTGAAGCTGGTTTTTCTACATTTTCAAATCGCTGGTAAATAAGAGCAAGCTAGCCAAAACGAGGGCCCTTTGCTAAAAGTAGATTCCCTATGTATTGGTAGTGAAAGTCAGCACGCTGCAAGTGCAAGAGCGTTGGTAAATACAGTGGACCTTGTTTAATCATGCTTGCTGATTCATAACACATTCATTTCCATGGCAGAGATGATAAGGGATGTGAAGACTGCTGTCCCAAGAAACGGGAACACTCCAAATTAAAACGGTATTGGAGACAGAAGAAGATGTAGGAAACAACAAAGCCCCTCCCTCCCCCTCCATATGTAGAGGAAATTGAAGCTTTTGTTTTGGCGGTGGTTGGAAGAGCAGAAGAAGTTTCTCCCATGCCTCTTCCATTCTTATCCAATATGCTGGTGGAATGCAGTGAGGCAAACACTGACCATTTTCTTTAATTTATTTGTTTACTTTATCTTTACCATTGCTTCCACATTCTTCTCTTTCTTTTCTCTTGCATTTTGTTGACTACATGGAGACTCCCGTTACTGAACCTGATTAAATATGAAAAAAAAAAGAACATGTGGGCAAAGCTTAGAATTTTGACATCCTAAAATTTCCAGGTGATATCTTTTTCTTTTATCTTTTCCAACCTTTTTAGCAGAAACCTAACTTTTTTTATTTGAATAGGAAGTTGCTGGGAATGGTTTTGAGGAATAAAGAAATCAAGGAAAGACAAATAATTGTGCATGACATCAACTCCAATGACAGCTTCAAAGCAGACAGGCTTGAAAGGAGCAAAGATAATTAAAAAAGAAAACAAGATCCTTCCAAAATGAGATAAAGATGACATATTAAACAAAGAGGGGCATGTTCCATTAGGTCAGGAAGATCGCAGGCAGGATCTCCTGGACTTGTAAAAAGGGTTATGGAGATGCATATGAAATATTCCCACATTAAGTTTGGCATTTCCTCCTCATCTCTGTATTCTATACTGTCTGCCCATCACCCTTTGCACTTTTCAGCTTCCTGTCTCATTTTCATGTGCATATTATGCCTAAAAATTTTGCGTTATTATGGGAAAATAGAACTCTCAGGATAGATTCATGGAACCTTGTCTGCACTCTCAGAGACATGAGTTTCTTGTCCTTGTTAGCGCCTAACCCCTATTCTAAGATTTGATTATGCTTCTTAGTTTTGAAGAAATCTCACCTAATCAAAACCGTGATAATTTAGCTTGTATTTTGATCATAATTTTATTGTGCATATGAGAAGTTAGGTCATTTTGTCCTGCTTTGTTGAAAAGTTAGATTTATGGCTTAAAAAATATCAAAAGCGTCCAACAGTTTCAAAATTTGATTACTAGAAGTGCATGATAGTCTTTGGTAGCTCTCTCTCTCTCACCTTTTACCTTATTTTAATTTGCTAACGAGAAATGCTAGAAACCACACTCCATCCCTCTCGATCAACGTGGCACTGCCCATTAACTTGTAGATCAACCCTTACTAAAATAAAGATAAAAAATAAAAAATCAAGGGTTGAGAGTGCGATTTCTAGCATTACTCTTGAAAACGATTGGGATTTGGTGGAAGATTGTTATCCTTCATAAGAATTAAGATTTCTTTAGAATTTATTGCAGGATTAAGCTTCCTTAAATTTATAGACAGATTTTCCTGCAAGTTTTGGAAGCAGAATTTAAAAATTTTTGCTCTAACGGATTGCAACTACAGTCACAGGCAATCATCTCCATCTCTTGCTCTCATTATTGTTTGAAATATGGTTAGCTAATACATTTTAAATATGCAAGTGCTGATATAAAGAGTGCATGGGGCTCCATGAAAAACAAGAGCTGGCAAGGTAGCACAGGGACGGCCTAAAAGACAAAACCGATTCGTATCCACTATTCATTGACAAGAAATTAATTTGCAAACAAGAACTTTATTTCCAACTTCTCCTCTCTCATATTGTTTCCCACCGCATTGACAGGTTAAAGGAAAGGAAAGAAAGGAAAAGAACAGGAACAAGATCTCTTTTTAGATCCAGTTCCTTTTACTTTGACAACCATCCCACCATTTCATTCAGAGCAACCTTTTTAGTAACAAACACATCTGCAGCAGAACCAGGGAAATCGCCTTATCTCATCCCCAACCTCTTCCCTCCAAACCACCTGTAAAGAAAGGAAACTCGGTTAAGTGATCACAAAGAATCATTAGCATGGTTTTCTTCCGAGCTAGTCGGAGGAATTTCTTCTAACCCAATTTATATCATTGCAAAGCATCCATTAGCATGTGAAAAGTACATGTTTTTTCAAAAGAATTTTCTCTTCATGCTACTAAAAAAGTACGCATTTTCACACATACTAAAGGGACACATGGTTTAGAAGAAATTCCTTCAACGCAGTTTCGGTTTAAGCGATGAATCTTAAGCATCGAAGCTTTCAAGACTTCATCAAAATTAAATTAAGAAATATATGAATAACCATTACTCAACTGGTTGTTCTGAAGTTGGTTTGCAGATAGGGAGGACTTCAAGAAACCATAGTGGTCTTGGAAAGCTGTTGTCCCCTGCAAGAATTCACCAATAGTTAACAAGCTTTGCTACAGCAGTTACAAAGGAGAACAAAAAATTTTAATCAAACCCAAGGAGCTTGATTAGGCCAAGTACCTCGAAATGAGTTGCTGAGAAACCTTGAGAAAAATCCACGACACTGTCCATTGAAGCTTGATTATTGATCAGACTGAAATTGTTCTGGAAAATATTCAAGAAACCATTAGAGAACAAATTTAATGGCATGAACAAGAAAGTATACTTTGATACAACATTGTTTATGGGGTTCTAAGCATGTGAACTTACCCCGGATAAATTGATAACAGGGGAACTAGCAGTGTCATCAAGAAAAGCAGTCAGTTCTTGATCTTCACGGTGTCGGTGTTCTTTGATTTTCTGCCTTTTCCCAACGTTCCTCGCCAATGTGGCTGCCTTGGATGCAGGATAAAAGCACCCATTATCATCATTGGAGTAACCTTCGTCTTCAGGGAGATGAGGAGGCCCAGAAGATGCATCAGAAACCATCGACAAGTCCTCTTCTTCTTCCACTTCTGTGGGACAATATTTGATTTCATTTGATTAATATGGTTGTTTCTAGCTGGACTTATTAATTCCGCATCTACAATATATTGTACCAAAGTACATGTGGTCCTCCCAGATTGTGGTTTACGAGTGTTAAGAGTACGGTTCATATTTGATCGCAAGCTGCTTGCTTAGTCCTATCACTCCTATGAGACCGGCAGAGAGACCCCAAAAAAACAAGCAAGGGTGATGGATCTGTTAAAATTGGATGGAATCACCGACCAAGCAATGGAAATTAGGGGGTAACTGGTGGGTTAATTTACCGGATGCCCATTTGGCCCTCAGGCTCGGGGATGCTCGGCTAGGTTAGGCTCGTCCGAAGGTGGGGATCAATACCCATCTACAAGCCTCCCCCACTCACGACCGAATTAAGGATACCTAGACATCCCTTGAATTGCAACCCAAGGGCCAACGATCCTTTTGGCGCTCCTAACAAGTGCCCTATAGGGAATCCAAGCCCTCGTCACATCACCATAACAACCAACAATAGAATCACTCTGATGGTCACTTAAAGAAGAGAATATTTGCCGGCCACTGCCCAAGTCCCATTCACCACTTCCACCCGAGTCCATGCAAGAAAATAAGTATTGACGTGATGCTTCCCAATCCTATGATGCCACGTGTCCCGAGTGGTTGTACCTATACCTCTATAAATAGGCAATCATAGTAGCACGTAGGATCTGGCTTGTATGTTGTAGTTTTAACCACAGCATACAAGTCATATCCTAGCACGTATGTTTTCCAAGCCTTTTTTTTACTCCTATGTGCGCTACTTTCTTTTCTTTGAAAATTGCCTACCAATTTAGACATCAAAGCGTCCCTCGCTAAAACCCTCATATATATAAGCTAGAATATGAAGCACATCATTCAAAAAATTTAAATGACAATGATATCATTTACATCATTAAATATAATTACATTAAATCTTGACCATAAAATTAACAACCAGAAGATCCTTTATCATTGCACTGATTTGACATTATTGCATTGCATTTAAAGGCATTTATAAGGAACACAATACCCGTAGGTAGGGTGGTGTGTTAATGAGAATGCACAACAAAAGGTGACATAATTTAAATGTTATTGCCATTGCATTTGCATGCATGTCATCTGATTGGAGGATCTATCTCACACACTCTCTTTCTCTCCCACCGCCATGAATGTTTTCCCAAACAGGCCTCAAAAAGAAAGTGTTTTTAGGGCACGACAGCATGAGTGGGGGAGACAGTAGAAATTTTCCTGGGGAAAGGAGAAGTGTAAGTGGTGCAGTTGAATGGGGTTTTATGAATCCACATGCCATCACATTCATAACCTCAGAGACAGACACAGAGACTCCCCTCTGCAACAAAATTACTCTCAGAACTCACACAACCATGTGGGCACGTGTGCATATGTATGTATATGCGCCATCCCACACATATTCACACACATGTTTGCACGTGCACACGCACTTCAACTCAAATTTCTCCACTTATTTTTACTTTTTTTAATTGTCACTTGCTCTTCCTCCTTTGGTAGTTGGTACTACTACCAATGTAAAAAAAAAAAGAAAAATTCACTCTTCCCATGTTATTCTCATATGCATTGTAAATGAATATCAATTTAGAAAATTGGGTTTAAATTTAATCCCCCCAAATGACTTCTCTTGTATGTTTAAGGTTTATATATATATATATATATATATATATATATATATATATATATATATATGCATGCAAAATGGTACCTTGCTTCACCCTTAGTGTTCATATATATATATGAAGGGAGAAGAAATTTATAATAGAGTTATTTGGACATTTGGCACTCATTGAGGGGTATTGTACAACAATCGGATATCTTTTTTTCATAAATGACCTCCTCCTAGTCAACATTCATTGCATTTGATCATACCATGTGATACTTAAGTTACAAATTTACATAATAATAAGTTGTTCTATCAAAATATTGTAACTTTTAATCATATAATAGAGATAACGCATTATCTATTTTAACTATTTAAAAAGTAATGGTTAGAATATATGATAAAATTCCAATACATAAATAACAACAACAGTGAGAGAGAAAAAATAACACAAAAAATTTATAAGTGGTTTGATATTAAACATCTACGTCCACCACTCGAAGTAGGGCTTAGGGTTACATTGTGCTCTCATTAAATCAAAAGAATTTTATTTAATTACAATTAACCCATAACTACGAAATATATGGAAAATAGATTATATTTTTCATATATTCTTATAACATTTGATTGTGAATGTAATGGAGGAGACCCACTTGCTTTGTTGTTTTCATTTCTTCTTTAATATAAGTTTCAATTTCCTTTATGTTCATGTGTATTATATAAATAATAATAATTATTATATGTAGACCTATGGCATATATAGGTGCACAAATGGCAAAAGATTGATGATCTTGAGTTTTTCGATTGAATAAAAATAAAAGTTAAAAAAGTTTGATAGGCATGTGAAGTCAAGAAAAGGAGGAAGTAGGCGAACGAAGCTTATCCTTAACTAAATCATTAATCATCTTCACATGTATTTAATCAAAAAGGTCTCAAAAAATTGCTCTAAAACCCCTCCAAGATCCACCAATAAATTAATTAGTATCCCATGTGAAATTCCCCCTCGGATAACTCATTATTAATGGCCATCCAAACAGGTCAAATAGGGCAAAGAGTGTTACCATCAAGGCCCATCCAAATTGGGACTCTCTCTCTATCATCATCAAACCCCCATCAAAATTGTTTCTTTCTCTCTAAATCAACTGGAGCATTAAGGTTCCCATGCCCCATCCAGCTCATATGGGGCCATAATTTGACAATTGCTGATTTCTTTTTTCTTTTTTCCTTTTTTTATTTTTATTAGAGAAATTTTAGAAAACTCCCATCAACTCCCTCTCGTTTTTAACATTATCTTCCAAAGTTTGAAAACTCTCAATTAAGGATATCAAACTTTATAAGGATTTTCCGTTAATTTTTGTCAAAATGCTCAAAATGCCTTTATATATATATATATATATATATATATATATATATGGGTATTTTGAAACAAGATGTAACGGAAAATTCTAATAGAAAAGGGTAATTGAAAAAAATTGAAAATTCAATACCTTTAATTGAGATTTTTTGAACTTCAAAAGTACTTTTAAAATGTGTGAAAGTTGGGGGGTTTGTGAAGTTTTTCTTTTATTATTACAATTTTTTGAGAAATTCATTAATTAGGCCTGGCCTGCGCAGCCCAGATTTGGCTGCAAATCAGGCCCAACTTGTTCAAAAAAATGGTAGGCTGGGGCGCTAGTCAATTCTAAAAGTGAATGTGGGAGATATCCTACAGATTATGAAAGCCCATGGCACAGAGTTGTGACCCAAATGGACCTATTTGATATTAGTGAAAGCCCCAGTTGGGTCATCATAGGCAAAAGGAGCAAATCTTACTACCTTCAAGGACTAAGTTGAATTCCTCCCAATTACCAATTGTGCCCAAGTCTAGCAACCCATTGGTACTAGGACAAATCATTGTCTTCCATGTAAAAAAAAAAGCAATTTGCACCTTATGTTGTTCTTGTGTTTGGTAGTAGACAAAAAATTGTTGGGCTCTATGTAACCAACCAATTCTAGTCAAAAGGGTAAGAGTGTAACATCTCATCCTAATGACACACAATATTGTTCGTTTTTTGCTCCCTCGAATCAAACTTCTCAGAAGGTCACCCATTCTGGTACTATTCTTGCAGAAGCATGCTTAACTGCGGAGTTATGATGGGATCATAATCATCGGCTTTAAAATGCGTTATTGTCATTAAAGATGTAAGTATACATATAAGTACATTCTCATCTCCATACCTAAGTGATGTGAGACGTCACAAAGAGGGGGCAATCAACTATTGTTATTCTATCTAAACGTAACTATGGTAACACCTATCTGCTTAGAATTGCACAAAAAAAGCTTAAACAAAAAGAACTGCAAACATTATCTCAAGATGAATTGAATAATAACCCCGAATGGCCAAAAGTGGCCCCCAACTAAGCAACCCACTAGGCAAAAACAACTCACCAAATTAATAACCAAAGCAATGAGAATTGAGACATCCTAGTATTCAAACAGGAATTTGTTGAGTCAAACCTCCACTACCAAATGAGTGTTAGAGGCACCGATGAGCGACGTGTGGCACTCCCATATCCATTGGTCCGAGATATATATGAATTAAATTTTGCAGATGGCTTTTTAAATATATATATATTTCTAAATAATGGTGTGATATGAAGAGTATTATTTTCTAACATGACTGCCTAACTGCCCCAACTGTTGTGACGAATCATATAATAAATGTTCTCCAACAGTTGAGTCGACCCGTTTTCATGTCTCGTACAAACGTGGAGGACCCCCTTGTCTTTTTTTTTTTTTTTTTTTTTGAGGAAACAAGCAAACCTCAAAATTTCAACCCACGAAGGTAGGGTTAGATATTTGCAAATTTATCCAAAATTTGTGAAGTGACGTCTCACATTATTTGAGCGTGAAAAATGGAATACTCAGATAATACTCTTTTAAATGGTTCAAGACTCGCTGAAGTAAATTAAAAAATAAAATCGTGGGAACTAAGATCAAAACGGATAATATCATACTTATTAAACGTGACCCTTAAATGGGAAGTCTTATAATTGCATCTACTAGTGTTTTTCTTTGTTTTTCCATTTTTTAGACAAAAAATAATAATAATAAAGGTTCTGCATGAATTTACAAAATTACAAAAAATCATGATAGAGGTCATTTTGGTTTTTGTTGATATTGTCTAAGTCAAGCTGCATATAGTCATATAGACTGTAGAAATAATGAGAGAGAGAGAGAGAGCGAGATAGAGAGAGTGATTTAATTAAGATGCTGATATAAATCAAATGTCAAGTACGTAGGAAAGCTAAAGATCTTTTTGTGGTTGGACTTTTGGATTTTTCTACTTTAAGTGTAAGTGTAGAAAATCTAATTTATTTGCTTCTTTGTTTTGTTATTGGTTTTTCTAGTCTTTGTGGGATCCATAGTTTTCTAGTCCCGTTAATTTTGATTCAATTTGTCCAACTTCTTCTGTCTATTTTTGTTCCTACTTGGCGTTTTTCTAATTGGGATAGCTATTAATTCTTTACCTCCTGCCTGGCTTCAAATGCTACAAAAATCCTACTTATTTTGGCACAAAAAGACAAATCGGTGGTAAGTAACCTAAACTTCAATCTCATTAACCAATCCAAGATTGTTTGTCTCTGTATTCACTTTTCAGGTGATAAGCTACCTAAATTTCACTCTCTTAAAACCAAGTTGAGACTCTTTCACCCGTGAAATTTGGTAGAGCCACTCTGATGTTCAAGTTAGTAAATGTATGTCAGATGAGTATTTTGGCAAAAGCATATATAGCTCAGAATTAGATTGCATACATACGAGGTTCACTCAGGTTCTTTATATAGACTAACACCCTCTATATAAACTTTCGCCGAGAGTTTTGTTAAAGAATGCTTGATAGCATTCCTTACGTGCACTCGAATCCTAGTGGCCAGTTGGACTTACATGACGTTGGGCTCTCCCTAGACCTATCGGAATCTAAACCCTACAATAGCCCCCCAAATTTTCCTCGGCCAATTGGCCAAAGGAATTTGAAATGAGTGCATGCTTTGCACGTTTTGACCGGAACCCACCGGTAGCCGGGACCTCCAATTGACTACCACGTCTGTACTGTAATGCACAATGTATCATATGGGATTTTGTGATGTATTGATGACTCTAATAGGGAGATCAAAATGACTGAAGCTCATAGCAATCGTATCTGAGATTAACAATACCAGAACAAAAGAAAAGAGTCAAAATGTTGCATGTGGTTAACTTTTCTTCCTTAAAAGACCAAAGCCAATGCACACAAGGATAAAAATTGTCACACAACCAAAACTGGGAAAGGAAGAAAAACTATATATATATATATATATATATATTGACCAAAACAAACTTGAAAGAAAACCTGGAAGCCACGTTGATGGGTGTATATGCAGTGGATCAAAGGACAAACAGATGGGGATTGAGAGAGAGAGAGAGAGGAGGTGGAGGTTGGTGGTGCTCGTAAAGGTTGTTAATGCTGGTTTGTCTCATCCAATGGCTTCTTTCTATTAGAGTCACTGTCCTAGCTAGACGGTCAGACCACCCTTTTTCTCACTCCATAAATTAAACCCGTGGGGGACTTTTAGTACCATCACTAAAAGGCTGTTTGTGAACCTGTCCCCTTCCGGCCATGGAGGGGTCCATTTTTTGTCTCTCCTCACCCTTCACATGTACACACTATTATGCACCCGTTTCCTTTCCTCTTGTGTGAGATTCATCCGTTCAAATAAATTTTAGATTGTTTTTCGATCATTTATTCTAACGAATAATTTCTCACATAAAATCTTTATCCGGGAAAAAGAAAATGCTTACGACAAATAAATGAACATCATTTAGCTCAAAAAAAAAAACAAAAAATCTTTAAAAAAAATAATGATAATGCTAGTTTATGTATTGTATACTCTGTTCCTGCAGTGCAGGCTGTGCAGGAAATTTGATGAAAACTTAGTTCCTCATATAGTCATATATATATATACATACAGCCTGGAAATGGGGCCCGACATTGACCAATCTTGCACAAAATGGCAGCCACGTCTTTGTCTTGTGGCCCCATTTTACCCTACTTGAAGCCATAAGTGCGACAATAATACAAAGCTCCTCGGGGCGTATATGAAGAAAATTTGCATGCATTGGATCACAAACGAAAGAGAGGACAAAAAAAAAGGAGGGGGGTCGATCTCTAGCAAGTCCAGCAGTTATCGCCATAGACTTTTTGTGGAATCCAGTTATTCAAATAAATTTTAAACTGTTCGACTATCTATTCTAACGGGTAGATTTCAAAGTCGATTTTTTTTTTTGTTTATTTGTACCGGAGAGTAGTGGATTCCCTAATTTGTAAGGGTTAAATTGTTTTTTTTTTTAGTAAAAATTAAGAAACTAGCTCTTCTTTAATTCATTTGAACTATAGAGGATTCGAGATTTCATGAATTCTACATAAAAAAAATTTCACAATTACTACTGAAATTGCTAACAATCCGGCAAATTAACTGGGATTAAAATCCCCTGCAATTTAAAAAATATATATTATAAATTCTCAAATTATGACATTTAGGTCGTTTTTAGGCTTCAAAAATGTCACATATCAAAAAGGTGGCAATTTATCAAGGTAGCTAGGAAAAAAAAACTCCTTCCAAAATGCTTTTTATTCACTTTTGTAGGGACGTTTATTACTTAGAAAATCAAAAAAATAATTTTTGGTTCAAAATTTTCTTACAACATAAAAAGCAAAAAATCAGATTAATTAAAATACACTCAATTCTCAACCATAATATGTCACATTTTTTTATGTGATATTTTTTAAGCGTATTGATGATTAAAAACGATCTAAATTTCTTTCATAATTTAAGATTGTAGAAGATATTTCAATCAACCCAATCCAAGAGGAAAAAAACCATAAAAAGGGTTTGGGCAGGTAAGATTAGTAAAGGAGAAAAAGAGAAAAATCCTGATGTAACTAGACAGAAGAAAAGGTGCATAGGAGAGAGAGCACCTGAAGAATGGTGAATGGCTCATCAAAAGCCATTCACCAAGGGAAAAACAACGAGAAAATGACGTTCAAAAAGTGCCAAAGTGATGTGGATGAGGAGCCTGGAACTTGGAAGGGTACCCAAGCCAAGTTTAGGGTGTGTTCAGTCGATTTTCAAAAAAGGTATTTGCTTTCATGCACATTAATAAATAAATCATCGTATTTTCGAAAGATGAAGATGAAGTACACCGTGGAGCATGTTGCACCATAAAGTCCAAAGAATAAAAGCACTATTACAATAAGTTTTACCAAATGTCTCCGATTATAGGATTAGTAGCATCTACTTCAATTTTCTTGCATAATGCGTCACATCCGCCCGTCTATTCACATTCTATTAAAAATTGCACGGAAGGTGAGAAGTTTTATTTCTAACCACGTCGGGTTGGTAGGCATAATCATTTTTTAGAATTTTGAGGTTCCGCTCAACCCAACATTATATATAATTTTTTTTTTTTTTTTACTTGATTGCTTAATTAAACGGCACCATTTTTATCAACTAAACATCGCACTCTCAACCCTAACTCACATTCATCATTTCAGACTTTCACTTGGAAATAACTTAAACAACATTTTTCAGACATCACATTCTCTTAGTCTCTCTCAATCCCATAGTGATTCTCACTCTCAGTACCTCCCCACTATTGTCCCCCTCTTTGCGCTACCACCGTCCTACCTCACCTCAGCCCTCGTCAATCATCAACTGCTAACCCATCCCATGAACCGTTACCACCAAGTCACCAACTTGGCGGTGATAGTTAATTACAATAATAAATAGTAATGCTCTTCGTCGGAAAAAGTCGATAAAACCATTGACTTCCCACCTATGGACATGACGGTAAGCAAAAATTCTTAAATCAACCCCAAGTTATCCGACTCGTAACCCTAGCTTGGCTCCTTATATATTAATTAATCCACCATGACAAATTTAGATTGAACTGGGGCACTTTTTGTTGAGGTGATTCTAGCCTTTCTAGGAGCAAGGCTCAAAGGGTGGCAAGTGATGTGATCCAACGGCCACAAGAAGACTGAACTAAAAAAACGATCAAACAAGGGTTTCTAAGGCAGAGATCTTTTTGGTTTCTTATTCCCGTACAAGCTCCAAGGTGATGTGACGTCTAGTGGCACCCCACACCCAATCAAATCAAATCTTTGCCTCGGTCCAACTAGTATCACTGCTCGGCCTCTTTACAGCTGGACGGCCCCGATTGATTCTACCCCTCTGTCTCCCAACACCCCCTCCACTCACATCCTTTCCCTCCAAATCCCATCTCTCTCGCCTTTTTTTCGCTTCCTCTTACGTGGCTTCTACCCGTCATGCCAACGTCACGCTCCTCAGACTTCTCACTCCCAATACGCATTGTCTAATCAACACGTGGGTCCCCCCCCCCTACCCAAAACATACATATATTACTCTACTTCATCGGTGTAATTTCATGAACTCCCAAGGACAATCTAGGGAAAATGAAAAATAGTAATTTGTCCTATTTTATAATTATCCCCCTCTAAACAAATATTGTTACTTCACGATCCCATTTTGTTTTTTATTTCCATGGACTATCAATTCCATCTGATACAAACTGTAATAAATAAATAAAAAAAGACAAACAAAATGTGTTGTTTAAATAGTTTAGATCCTCGTTCGTTCGACATCTACGGATGTGAGACTACATGTACTGCAACCCACTCACACCGTACTTCCTGTCGGGCACGTGGCACAGACCCACTGGGACCATTAAATAGACATCAAGCACAAAACCAATTCCTATCCCGAAATTACCCTCACGTATTATAACAACCCACAAGGGTATTTTGGACAGTTTGGACCCCTCTGGTTTCTTGCATGCAGAGATGATTGATGAATAAAAGCCGGTTTGGGAATAATTGAGACATCATTAGAGACTAGACCGTCACAATAGAGACAAACAAGAGTGTGCGTACATCTTTTTTCATTGACCAAAATGCCCATAACAAAGTAGCTAAATGCCCCCAGCCTGGACCTCCTCATGTATTTTTATAATATATATATATATGATCATCGACAAATAAATATGAAATAAAAATTTAGAAAAATCCCTCTTCCCTAAAACCTCCCTGCAATCCTGATCGTCCATCTCTTATATAAACGAAACGACAAAGGAAAACTTTAATGACGATTAAATTTTTTATAAAAAAAAAAAAAAAAGAAAGAAAAGAAGAGACCTCTCTTTCTCTGACAAAAGATGTGAAAAGAGAGAAATACGGCTGGATGTGGGGGCTTATCTACCGCTGCTGTACATCCGGGGCAGAGGATCGTAGTCGCTTGAGGGGCGGCTCGGCTTCGGCTAAGCCAGTGGAGCCGGGGTTCTCGGAACGCGTGTCGCAGCTACCACAGGCAGCAGCGTCCAGCACGCCTATGGGGCTGGGAGGCGGCGCCGGCTCGACTCTCTGCGCTTTTAGGGCAGCGGCGGGACACGTGTCGATCAGATACTCCTGCATTAGTTGGAGACAGCTTCTCACCATTTCCTGTACCAAAAAACAAAAAAAGCCACCAAAAAAAAAGCCACAAAAAATATTATTACACAGCTTTCTATGCTCACTCTTCGAATTTCTCACAAAGAAAAAAACAAACATTTATTCACAAAACGACCCAAGTAAAATAATAAAACTATACTCAGGCCACAGAAAAATACGTTGTTTACTCTCTCGTGGAAAACCACTGGCATTTTGCTATCGACCACCGGCGAATCAGAACCTTCAGCAGTGGCACAAAGCACGGCCGCTGCTGCTACTGTCGATGGCGCGAAACCCAAGAAATCGATCGCTGAAATATAAATCAGTAAAATTTAAACTATTAGCGATATTGTACGATATGTTTTGAAGGAAAAATAAAAAAAGAATACCACTAGAGAATGGACTTGGGTGCGGGTTCGGGTTTGGATTACCACGGGTGGTGCCGAGAATGAGATCCGAAGAAGCGTAGAAGACCCGGTTGAAGAGCTCCGGTGAAGGAGTGGAAGAAGAAGAAGATGGGAGCTTGGAGATGAAATAATCAAGGAAATCGAAGGGCGTGACGGAGCGCAATCTCCAATTGAGAATGGTCATGACCGAGAGCTCCATTCGCTGAACTGTACTCGGGGCGAACAAGAATTCCGGGTCGAATACTTGGAGGTCCAGAAGCAGTGGGACCTGGGGCTCCTCCATTTTCGCCGCCAAAGACAAGCACGCCACCGATAGCAGCTGAAACGGCCACCCACTTGGCAGCTGAAAAGGAAAAGAGAACAAACACGAGCAAAGCTGAAACTTTTAGATGTTTTCTCGGAAAATCTGATGCTTTTTCCTGGAAAATTATCATACCAGCAGAGAATGCGACGAGAGAAAACGGTCCAAGTAGTTAACCGAGAGAAACGCCGTTACTGGTCTGAAGCGATAGTACGCGTGCACCTGTCACACGTACAAAAACCAATCCAGAAAAATCAAAACGATAATACGTATACGTTATACATGTACGTATTTTGGTATGTGGGTGATAAAGTGCGTACCTTTAAGATCCAGTTGATGGAGTCCTGGCGAGCGGTGATGTCGATCGAGCGGTCACGGCATCGTCTGAGGTAGTCCGGGTGGGGCGCGTGGTGGGGCTCCGAGTCGATGAGCATGGAAACGGTGGACTCATCGGACGGCGGAGAATCGGCGGAGAGGGACGTCGGAGGATAGTGGGAGATCCACGTGTCGGCTACCCAGGAGGCCACTTCCCCGGCGTCTTCGCCGCAGTACAGGCTAGCACCGGCAGCGGAGTAGTCCGGCGAAAGAGACATTGCCACCACAGAGAGAGTAAGAGACTAGCGGAGAGTTGACTGAGGCGACGGCATTGGTTACGGCGGCGTGACGGAGACGGCTCTGACTGGTTGGAGTACTGGTGGGTTTGCTCATGGCTCGCTTGTGTTTGGGTATACCATAGTCTTTATTGGCTCTCTCTCACTCTCTCTCACTCTCTCACCCTCAAAAAATTTTTATTTTTATTTTTATTTTTATTTTTTGATCATTTTACTTTGTTCTTTGTGTCGTTTAACTGTCTTTTCTTTGTGTCGTTTTAACTGCTAAGTAAATATGGCCTTGATATTATACTATTATTCATGGGGGTCTGAATTGTTTTGATATTCTTTAAACCATCTAAAGATATATATATTTTTTTAAAAAAAAAAAAACAATTTTTATAATTTTAAATACAGTAAAAAATATTATAAAAAAATTACACACCCAAACAAGCTCATAGTTCTTATATATATATATATATATATATGATTTCTTATTGTTATTTAAAAAAAAATTATATAATTAAGTTTTTTTTGTTTATACATAAATCTAAATGATTTATTTAACGGTTTATATTTTATTTTATTACATTTAATTATATAATTTACCATATAACAACATATAAGAATATAATATAAATAATAAAATACATCCTCCCCCCACAAAATCCTGCGTTTGTATGAAAGGTGACAAGTCAAGTTATTGGTGGTCGTATTGACAAACGACTAGATGTCGCGTGGAACAGAGGTATTAAATTCTTATGCAGCTGTGACCTTTTAATGTCCATTCGAGGTGGTCATTTTTTCTTTTCTTTTCTTTTCTTTTCTTTTCTTTTCTTTTTAAATAATTAGTAAGGACAAAAATAAATTTGTAATTATGGTATTTCTTGCTAGTTTTTTTTTTTTTCTAAAGCAAAAGGGTAAATCAGAAAGACCAATTATAGCTATCTTACTTAGACGTGATTATAGTAACACTTATTTACTGTAAGTTGCACAAAAAAACCTAAACGGTAAGAACAGCAGATGTTCTCTTAAATCTGATTAAATTGTAGACACTTTCTCAAGTTTTTTTTTTGGATAGTTTACATGAAACTAGAGATTTTTTTGACGAATATATATATAATTTTCCTGGCTAGTAAAATCAGTGATTTTCCCTAAGGGGGGTTATGCATTCAAGAGTAGGAATCTTGTTGGCGGTTTGAATATATAGTGGTCAAATCCATGTGGGTGTTAATATGTAGAATGTAATATATATTGACGGAATATTTTGCTTTTTTCCCACCAAAGAAAAGGATGGCTCCTACAATTCCAATTTTACCACAAATTTGAACGAATTTATTATATGCAGGGACTCAAACAAACGTGGCAGATTTTTTCCCCTTTTTTTTTTAATTCAAAATTTAAGACTATATGGTAAAATATATTACAAAAGAACATAATGTTGACTTTCATCCATGTACTCTATAGCTTTGACTTGAGTTATTCATGAATCATGCCAAATTTCAGGAGCTAGCTTGTTGACATGTGTAATAATTTCAAGACTTTTAAAAAATAAATAAATAAATTGAATGTTTTATTAAGTTAGTTTTTTGAAATTCTAGTCATTATTTTCAAGTTAAATTATTAAAAATATTATCATATTAATGTTTATGGATCTTGAAAATACTTGTATAATAACAATAATGTTTGTCTCCTTTTGTTTTATTTTATTTTAAAAAAATTAATAAATAACTCGAAATATAAAATACTCGCAAAGTACTCAAAATCAAAACCTCCAAAAGGCATTAACAAACAAAGCCATTAATAATGTCACCACACCCATACCAAATTGGTTTTGTTAATATTATTTTCTCAATTATTAAGTATTATTACTTATCCAAAAAACCCTAAGTGTTATTACTCCATTTAATGACACTTTTAAGGTCTCTTGTTGCGGTTAACCAATTTTGACCCATTTTTGCTTCTTTTTAAAACTTACTTCCTAGCATTTTTTAGAAAGCACAGCAAAGATATATGTGTTTTTTTGAGTTTTGTACACATTGTATAAGAAATGGACATGTCAGGTCCACGTGCTGGACAAATACTTACAAAGCACTCAAAATTACTTTTACCTTTATGTTATATCACAACGAAAAGTTTACAAAAAAAAAAACCTAAAATGTTATACCAAATGAACCCTATGTTCTCAACTAAGAACGTGTTTACTTATAGAAAAATATATTTTGCCCCCTAAACTAGCACCACATTTTTATTTACACTGCCAAATTTCAAAAAGTGACATTTGGATATATCAAACTACTATCTTGTGTCAAAAGATCACTCCATGAGCATGATACGTTAAAATGGATGAAAAAATGGTTACATGCACTGTACATGACCACTTTTCAAAGTATGGGAATGGTTCGGCAACCCTTTTACATTGAATTCATCGAAAAAAAAAAGTGAAATATGAAAATAAAAATAATAAAGTGTTTAAAAGGCCCCCATTGTATAAGGAAAATTAGGCTTGGTCTTTCTTTCCAATTTTTGCAGCTGCATTCCTATTAGATAAAATGTCTAAACTTCAAAACCAAATATTTTTTCTAGTTGGTAGAAAGCTAAGATCATTCTTCACAATAGAGCAACACATGGGTGATCCATTCCAAAGTTTGAATTCACACCACCACTTTGCATCACATTTTTCATTGCCATTACCTCACAAAAGAAAGCAACAAGAATACTTTGGTTGTGCAATAGCATATTTTTCATCTATAACAAGCTAGATATATACAAGATTAACCAGATATGCAACACCAAGTCTGTTTATTATGCTCAACTATACTGCTATATAATTTCTGACGCTCTTGTATTTTAACAAATTCTAACAAATTCACTAGTATTTCTCCATTTCTGGTCAACAATGGCAAGCAAGAACTCGACAGTCAGAATGAAGGAAAGAACCTGTTAAGGTTATAAGGCAATGCATAAAACTCCTCGCTCCTAGCGTCCTGATTAAAGTACCTGAACTTCTCCCACCAATGGATCCCACTATCTCGACGGGTAGAGCTGTGGCCACGGCTGAGAGTGGTATCCAAGAAGAAAGCAAATATAATAGCCACGGTTGCCGGAGAAGAAAAAATCACTTGCATGATGTTGTTGAACTGCAAGAAATGCCAACCAAAATAATTTCAGATTACCATATGAAAATTAAACAATGATGAGCCAATGACAAAAGGAAACATACGCACCCATATGGCGCGAGTGTGCACAGGTCCCCTACTGGGTATCAATTGGCATTCACTGAAATACTGGGGCACGCTAAGACCCATGAAGAGAGCAAAGCCTATAATGAATTTTGTTCTGAAGCTATTTAGGTTGACGAATTGAAGAAGAGCAAGGCCAGCTGAAACTGCTCAACCCAAAGGAAGATGTTTAATGTTGTGCAAAAACATATATTTAAGAAATTAAACAATATAGCTATAACTCATATTCAAAATATTTAAGAAAGACGTTTAGTGTTGTTTGTTCTTTATCTCTAAGTAACATCTCTTCAACTCTTCAAGTAATCAATCATTTGCATTACCATTTCCATCTCAATCAACAATGTTGTTCATGGAACATAGCAGACTTCTCTTTATTGCAATAGAAAACGAAGAATCATTGTGTTTATGTCTAAAATACTAGCTTTACTTTTGCTAAAGCAAGTGGGAATGACTCATATGTCCTATCTAAGAAATTTTCAGTACTTAAACATCAACCGATTTATATGTTCAACAAAGTTCCAGATGACTTGAGTTTTAAATGAATTTTTAAACATAATTGTCAGACTAAGTCTATTATAGGGGTACATAATAATGAAGGTATGTCATTTGTACAGCAAAGAGAGTTGAGAATGAAAATTTCAATATAGATAAAATCAAAGTATAGAGTAGGTTTATTTCCTCCTTTCTGATCAGAATCTCATTACCAGCTGGGCGAATAGAGGCACACATCTACTCACGCTAAGACTTCATATTACTACTATTGAACAGCAGATGCTACAGGATCATGAAAATGATAAAACTTGCATCAAAATTTTATAGTTCTCTTTTTATTTCAAGTAAAAAGAGGGGGGAAATAAAAAGAGGGGGTGGGGGTCATGTGACACGATTGCCATATGAGTTAACAAACGTTTGCCGTCTAAGTTAACAGAAAATCATAACGGAGGGGAGAAACTACAAATTGAGTGGTAGATAGGTATGGTACATTACAAAAATTGAAACATTGGAGGGAATGGGATGGTTCAAATTGCATGGTAATTTGAGGAGGTAAGAATAGTTTCTCATAAACTCTAATATAAATCTAAATGAACACGATCAACGTAGACATGTAATACATACCCACATAGGCAAAGAGAACACAGTATAAGGCCGCCACAATTGGTAATGGAATAGAAGCAAGGATGGCCCCAAATTTTCCTGGACATAAATTAATAACAAAATTAAGACCACTCACTAAGTTAAATATGCCAATTTTCTGAACAATATCAAAGAAAAATGCCAAGCCCCTTCCCATTATTGCATAAACAGAAAAGATGTCTCAAGAACACATCAAGTTAGAATGACCAACTACACTACTAATTTATTTATACCACACCTAAAACAGAGAAGAAAAGCATGAATGCTGCCGATATTTGAATGACCCTTCTACTTCCAATCCGGGTTAATCCCAAAAGACCTGCATTTTCACTTTGAAACGAATAAATAGTGCACAGTTAGATCACATATGCTTTTATATATATATTAGAGAGGGAGAGAGAGAGAGAGAGAGAGAGAGAATCATGAAATATCTAACAGACTAAGATTTATCATAAAACAATAATCAATAGATCTTCAAAACCAATCTAAAGAAAATTATGATATATTAAAAGCTACAGATGGATCCAATTTTCACAAGTTGATTGTGCATACACTATAATTAACTGATGTAAAAGTCAAACTCGTTAAGAGTATACACTTGTGAGAGTGTGAGTGGTGAAATCCCACGTGAAGTACTAATCATAAGGAGTAATTGATAGAACATAATTGGATCTAAATCTATAAATTTGTGCTTTTGGATTAAAGTGGTGTCGAAAAACATATATGCATGAAGGCCTCACATGGAGACTATTCAACGTTTTTTATTTCCTTAATAGAACTAGCTAAAGTCCTACTACAAGGACTCTCCAAAAATAGTAATATGAAGAAATTTTAGAAGTTAAATACTCACACTGATGCAGTGGAGCCACTTCCTGTGCCAAAAATGCCATCCAGAAAAGTGCCTATTCCCTGAAATTTATTAAAATTAAACAATTTAACAAGAATGAACAATTAATGTGTAAAATCTACATATCAATAATAAGTATAAGAATGAGACATCAGAGTATCATTTGCTACCTGCCAGCCAACACAACGACCGAGTACAGGAGGGGGGATATGTGTGGCACCCCCATATCTTGATGCAGCAATAAATGTACCTGTGGACTGCCCCAAAAAATGAAAAAAGAGATTATAATTAAAGCAGAAAAAGTAATATGAATTCTCATCATATGCATAATAGCACAAGTTTTTAAGGAAGGAAGATAAGCAGAGCATGAGTTTTCCAGCATTTTCACAATTATTATCAAAGTATTCTCATTAAAAAATTGAAACAAGTAAATCCACCTAATGTTAATAATTTTCACATGCATATTGACTGGTGTAAAGATCTTCAGGTGTAGCTTATTTATTTTTTATGTCGGGGAACCTCTCCAAGGCAGAACCCTTCAAACCTACCATTGTAGAATAAACCCCGGTTCTGTGTACGTACACTCTCGAAAGTTTTTTTACACGAAACTAGTTAAATCATTGGCTTTTCACCCGGAGGTGTGGCTCTAAGGAATTGTTTGCACTCATGAGGTGTTGACGCTTGGACCTTGAAGAGAGCAAACCCCAAGACCAAGGCCTCCACCACATGGGCCAACCCCTTAGGGTCAGGTGTAGCTTATTTGATGACAAAAACTTAATCTACTGCTAAACATATGTCTGATCATATTTATGCATAACTTAACCTCTGTTGCACTTTTCATTATCATCACAAGAATAAGCAAATCATCATGCTGCTATCGATATGAAAAACACGTCAAGGAATGCTTTGAATAAATCAAACCTCTACAATAACAACAAAAGCAGCAGCCATCATTGAAAAGACATCTCCAGCATTAAATGTAGGGCCCCCCCATTGAAATGGATACGGAACCCTAATCCTGTATATGGCAATGTAAAATGATTTCAGTTCCAACAAGAAGTGAAGCATAGATTTGATTAATCATTTACAATGGCCAAGAACATATTGTCTGGAATCTTATATGATCAAAGGAGCAACTTGCAAATTCATTATTCTCAATAAACACAATTTTAACTAATGCTTCTTCACAACAATATCCAGACTTATTTTAACCTTGACCTGGACAAGCTTTGAGAACTAGAATTGCACTAATACTGGAAAGGAGTTATATGTAAGTTGAAACTAAAGCTTTGGGGCATGAGTAAGCAAATTGGAGAGGTAGTGGTTTTGGAGTTCGTGGTAATTTAAGTTGTTATACCCATAATAGTGAATTAGAGTATACTACCCCCCAAAATCCAAAAAACAAAAAAGAAAGAAAGAAAGCACAGATGATTTTATGATCTATTCAAAGAATAGCAAGAAGCTATTCTACGTACTTGAGAGGTTTAAAGAAGAAATCATCATCACTACCAAACTAAGCCTACTATACAATTGTTAACATGCTCACCAAATTAGGCCATACAGCAATGAATCAAATATTACTAACACGGTCCAAAAATTACAAATGGATCAACCAAAACTGCCCTTATCATTACGAACTGCAACTGCTTGAGTCAAGTGATCTATCATTGACGGTAATGCTCCTACACCAAGCAAAGAAACCTTTGAAGCACCAAAGGATGTCAAGTAAGTCTTTGTTTCCTGTATCACAGCCATTCTATAGCCAGGAAACATCACAAAGCAAAACATATAAAAGATTATTTAGATGACTACCATGTTACTGGTTCATCGTTTGCTACTGTATATAGTTCAATATTTTAGACAAATATTACATTCCAAAAGAGTGCTCATTTACATGGTAGTATTACTTATTTGCATAAGGGAAATATTTGGGTTCTTTTGCAGACAAAATAATCAGAACTATGACTCCAAATGATGTGGTATTTCTGATCTCCCCAAAAACTGTGTATGATCCACATTACAGCTGGAAGAAAATGACATACTAGAATTGTTTCTTGAGAAAAATATTATACTGAAGAAATCAAAACCAGTGAAAAAGTATAGTTTGTAAGTCGTTAAACACATGAATACTAGTGCTTAGAATGACAGATGAAATAAAATATATCACAGCTGGAGTTGTCACAAATGAGCTCACCAAGAGGAGGCAGCAATGAGCCCAGATCGATCGGTGCGGCAACTTCTTTGGGTTTTTAAAGGTCGATGATTATATGCACCAGCTACGGTCAAAATTACTGCATATACCCATACAATCACAACTGAGAACAGCACTGCAAATCTGTGCAACATGACCTTGTTTGATTTAATCATGGAGGGTATGTACTGCAATCAATCAAATATCACATTAGTTAAACATAAGAGAATAGCTCAAAAGATTCAAATAAATCGTCTCTAAACAGGAGAAGAAAGAGGAAAAGAGATTAGAGTTTCCTAATTTATCTGCACTTAATCCAATATGCTTTTTTCTCGTTGCAGATTTAAGAAAGTTGAGGGATTCTATGTTTCCTTCCCTTCATTAGAGTGCACCATGAGGTCGCAAGGCTGGAGGTGATATCCAGCCAATTGATCTGCTTCCTACCTAAAAATTGTCATAGGTACCATTCCATGGTCCTCCCTAGATTTTATATATCATAATACCAAAGCAGAGTACGAATGCAAATAGAAGTGTCTAGCCAGTAGCTGACTTAATAGAAATTTCCTCTCCATCAAGTAGGAATCCAAGAATATCAAGAATGATCAAACATTTTAATGAAAAATTTAGACGACAAAGCAACAGAATGCTTAAGGGAGATGCCCACCTGAGATAAAATAATCAATATAATCAGCTCTGGGAGTCCGACTTCAATGCAATTGGCCAGCTACGAGCGTCAATGGAAAAGAAATGTCATTTTCATAAGAAATTCAATATATTTTCAAATGAATCATCAATTATGGAGTCCCAAGTTCAACTCATTTTTCCAGCTACGAGCATCAATGAACAAGCAAGGTCATTTTCATAATGAATTTACATGTAAATGATAAATGAAACTGCTACATTATATATGATAAATGCTTGTGTAGAATACACCAATATGTAGTATAGGAACGACATATCCAGTTTATAAATAAATCTTGAATTAGTTAAGGCCTGTGAAAGAATGTCACTTTTGGGCTGTTAAAAATTCCCATGTGGACAAACAAAACGAAGTCAACTAATCTAGATAAACCTTGGCCTAGTTAGAAAATTTCAATTTTAGGTTTTTCTGATTTGTTTTCTAATTAGTAACGTATTACCAACGATAGCAAACTCAGTTTCCAGTTTCTTAAATATCAGACAGAAACTATAAATGAGATTTTCCAAAAAGTAATCGACAGATTCTTTTGGCAAGGATAAGGGTGTCGACAATATAAAACCAGAAGCAGTGGCTTGTATAACAATTATGTGCATTGAAAAATACAGAATGAAGAGTTGAGCAATTTTACTTGTGGGAAACCATGCACAAATAGACCCAGTCCGGTTAGAGTTACAAGAGGAACCGTAGAAAGAGGGCTGAGAAACCTGGACCATAAGACATCAAAACTTAGCTCCTCAATCAAAACAACTGAATAATGAAATAAAGATAATCCTCAACTTCAATAAACCTCTTTTCCAGTACCCTACCTCGTGAGGATTCTCCAAAAACCAAAAAACCCAATAACTATTTGGAGGAGAGATGAAAGAATGAGTGCTCCTTGCACGGCTCTCATGGTCGCTTTAAACCTCTAAAAGTACTCGCAAACACATCAGAAATACGGTAAGCATGCAAAATTCATATCCCAAAAAAATTATATGAACTCTTTTCTTCTCTCATCTTTCCAAAGAAACAAAGCATCTCCGAGCATTATCTTTTAGTATCCACTCAGTCTGTGCTAGAACGACACAGAGAACTGGAGAAGGGGAATCACAGAATGTGAAAATCAACCTGATGGGGATCTTCGAACGTATTGAACCTCCTCGACAAGGAAATAGATATAATGGGAATAATGAAAGCACAAGAAGCCCCCATCACCACCGGAAGCCGATTCCCGAACCAAGACTGCAAGAGTGTGTTTATACCAGCAACAAAAAGGAAAGTGTTTATCACCTCAGCCTTCTCCACCTATAGCCATAATAGAATGTGTTATTTGATCTGTAGAAAAGATAGGGAAAATGAATGAGAAATAGATGCGTGGGAAATTCGGGGCCATTCTCACATTGCCACCACCCATTAAAGGGACAATAATGGTTGAGATGATAACAACTGCTCCAATCATCACCAAGTAGTGCTGGAATCCCAGAATTATGGCTTCCGCTGCATAAAATGAAGCCGATTATGGCAATCTTTTTACACATAAAGCTCAATAAAAATCAGAGTATATAAAGCTCTGTTTGGTTGCTCGGAAATTGCAGGACAATATTTGTCATTTTAAGACTCGAGGAAGCAACTGAGATTGGAAAAAATATACGGTTTAGTTCGAGTGGATTCTCTATTTTTAGGAATAGAAAAATACGAAGAAAAAAAATATAGGATTTGACGTGGGAAGTGGCGACCAAGCATTTTAGAAACCAAACTTTGAGAATTTTCTTATCTGTTTCTCTCTCTTACCAATCTCAGCACCCATTTTTTCACTAATTCTTTTTCCCTCATCCTACTTCTTTACTTTCGTTCCCATCAGTTTTCTCGGGAACCAAACAGAACAGATACCAGGAAAGAAAAAGGCGCGCGAAAAGCCATGAACGGTGAAAGCGGAGAGTGAGAAAGCGATATTGGGTCGTAGAACAAAAAAAAAGGACAACAGAGTGGGCAAGAGAGAAGTTGACAAAAGCAAACGAAAAACAGAGCATAGAAGAAATGCAAAAACAGATAAACAGAGAGAGAGAGAGAGAGAATTACGCCAAGCGGGAGAGCTTAAGACACAGAAATCGACGCCCGGAAGCTGTTCCTTCACTGGGTGTGGCTGAAACTCATTACTTCGTCCTCCACCTCCTCCTCCTCCTACAGCCATTTCTCTTATAGTCCCAGTCAGAGTCACTAAAGATAAATCGATAATCTCGACTTAGGTGGGAGTAATCACAATACAAATCTCCACTTAAGGCTGGAGGAATACCACAATATAAACACTTTTTCTCTACTTCCATATTCTAATGACACTAATATATATAAACTTAATACAACAACGGTTATCACTTTTACTAAAAAAACTACCCACAATCGAAGTAAGTAAACCACCCACTTAACTAAAAATAACTACCCACAACTTAAGTAAACTACCCACTACCTATTTTAACAATTGAAGCTAATAACTACCACCAATGTCTTAACCCATGATGATGAGGTACATGTCAAGTCTTATGAGACCTATCATTCTCTCTCTCTCTGTGTCCTAAGACTCTGTTTTGCATGCGTGTGCGCTTGTCTTCTTTGGCTTTGTTTGGAAATAGTAAAAATGGATTGAAACCTAGTAGATTTGATTGATATAAAGAAAAAAGTAAAAATGTTCTATATAGAAAAGTGAAATTTTTTGTTTTATATTGATTTATTTATTTGAAAAATTATAAAAAGTGATTGATGTGATATAAAAAATAAGAATATTGAAGTTGATTTTGAGAAATTTTTTTAGAACTCTCAAAGTCCAGTCTGGGTTACTGTTCCCAAACAAAGCCTTGTGTCTAGGCATGAGGGTGTGGTAATAGAGAGGGTAAAAAGTATACTGCAGGCGGGTTAGGCTGCGCGGTTGTGAATATGGTTCCGTAATGGCATTTGAATTATATTTTTGGCTTTTATTTTGGGCACATCTAGCTGTAGCTACAGAGAGAGAGAGAGACAATCATGGTTATTCTTCGGAAAGCTACCAACTGCGACCCATTATACATGATGACACTCTTGACTGACTCTATGCGAAAATGACACCCTCCTCTCAATCTCTCTTCCTGCATTGGTTTTGTTGTTGGGCGTCAAATATTTGGAGACCAGACATGGAATCCGCGTTGCTTGGATTTCTTTTTTTCTTTTTGCTTTTTCCCGAGTTTTTTCCAAACTTGTCTGCTTAATCTAAAGCTGGTAAAAGTTTTCAATGGAAATGGAATAATGTGAAAGGGGCTTCAAAACTCATAGTTTTTTCAGTTTTCTTTTTATTTTAACAGATAAAAGAAAACTGGTTCAATAAGAGTGGATTGTTCATTCTTTATAAATATGTCTAAGATTTTGTTAATAGGCAATATGAAATTATTTTTAACACCCTCCGCTTAAGTTTAGGTTAGTATTTTTCTTGATCCTCGTCATTGGATAAATAATGTGAACCCTATTTATCATACGGTAAGCTCGATCTGATATCATGAATAATTTCATGAGCCTAACTCATCTAAAAAAATTAATTCTATAAAATAGGATTGCTCATTCTTTATAAACATACCTAAAATCTTATTCGTAAGTAATGTGATATTATTTTTCAACAAGTTACACGGTAATGAGCTTTAACTCAAATGGCAAATAGTGTATTTTTTTTCTGTTAATTTGGCATCAAGTTTTCCCTTCAATTGCTTCACATTTTACAGTAAAAAAAAAAAAGAGATAGAGTGCTTTACACGAGACTTTTTTCCTTTTTTATTTTATAGGCAAGTACAAGATAAGCAAAAGAATAGAGGAATACAAAAACAAAGGAAAAACAACAAATACCTCAATACAATCAATTAGTGTAATAGAAACCTAAAATTTATTGTGAACGAGCTCAAATAATGACCTAGCCTATTGAATTTTTGGCTCACCGCCGTCACCAGCCACAAGAGGAATCGCTAGACATTGCAATTTATAAGTGTAATTTAGAGATAGATTTACCTCAAATAACGCATGCTCCAACAACAAACAAACTTGAAAATTGCAATAAAAAAATGAGTACTAATAGTGACCGGACCAAAGCCGTGGAAGACATGCTATTGTATGTTAGTCAAATCATAATGAAGTACATTTTTTATCCCTTAATTAGGTTTAGGTTCTACTTTAATTTACCCTTCTAATTAAAATAATAATCACTTCATCGATCTACTAGTTAATATATTTTAAGAGGTAATTTTTATGAAAAGTGAAAACTTTTTTTTTTATGGTTTTACGAGTGTTTTGTATTTATGTTGTTTGTTAATGTTATTTGTTTTGAGAAAATAGAACAAAATTTTCAACAAACCATATTTATTAATCAATTAAAAATCCTATTTTTCTTTTTCATTAAGAATGTTTGATATCAATTTGCCTAAGACATAATTAATAATTTTGCACGAAGTACTTTATAGAGACTTAATTGCCATACCATGGGTGAGTAATTATCAATAAATAGTGTTATTAGAGGAATTATAATTTTTATTACATACTATTTATTATGTAATATTTATCACATTAATTGTTAGAAGCTTTTCCAATGATGACGGAGAGTTCGATTGGTTTGTTTGTCAATCCTAGATGATGATGATAGTGATGATGGTGTATAGAATCAATTCAATCGATATAAGATAAGAAAGGCCAGTCCCCACGACGGGATTCTGATCTCAAGAGTTTATTTGAGCGGGTAATCGACAACTTGGAGAAAATAAGAGTTGAGAGAAAAAAGGTACCTTTGAATGGTGATCTCCCTTTATAGGAACTTAGTGACGCTATCATGGTCGGCCAAAGAGATCCTCCCAAACCGAGGATCATGGCCACTCATGATTGAAGATTATCACCGAAATCCGAGTGTTTGGTCTTAATTTGTCTTCCCATTCTTGAACCCTCTTTAAGCATCCTTCGACGGTGGACCTTTCTCCTCAATCTGAATACTCTCTTAACTCTTGTGACTCTAATTTTGAGGATTGTATGAACATGGGGTGAAAAGAATCTGATGTCACCTAGAAAACGGATACCTTCTATCCCGAACTCTGGAGGACCAAAACAACTCGCGCAGATGAACCACAACTTTGTGAGAAATACTCCATCCCAACCTCCGTGCGGTTACGCTTTGGTTCAAAGAATGAAGGCGTGATGGTTCGAAGCGACGAACATGAAATCTGTGTGTATGAAGATATGTTTGAGATAGGCTTTCGGCTTCCATTTCCAAAGATAGTAAGGGAATTACTTCACTATCTCCAAATAGCTCCCCATCAATTAGCCCCAAATGCTTGGCGAACTTTCTTTGCGTGTGTAATTCTCTGGCCGAGAATTCTGGGAGAGGGGCATGAACTTTGATTCGAGAATTCCTGAAGATATACAGACCATTAAGGAATCCGAAGACCGAATATGTTTTCAACTTCAAAATTTATTCTTCTACCGGATACTCGATAAACCGAAAGAGCGATTTTCTTCGCTCAAGGTGCTTGGGAATGTCCAACTACCGAGACGGTTGCCGATCCGGAAGTTCCGCGAAAGGTTCGCCGCCTATTATCTTCAAACCAAGATGAACCTATTTTGACTGAAAATGAAGCCGCCCATGTGCGGGACTTGTTGAAACATTCTGAGGAGCACGTTGCAGAAATGGATTTCGACGCCATTTTCTCACAATCGACTTTAGCTGCTCGATTATAGTACCTCCCATATTAGCATTGCCGAGTGTAGGGCGGGACTAAATCGAAGCTAAGGAGAAAAGAAAAGCTACGATTTCAAATTTGAACCCCAACCTATAAATTACTCGGCTTGAAGCTCCAATCCTTTCATCAGACAAATCTTCTAGCGGGGTCAATGTGAGGGAAAAATCTGGGTTCTCCCAAGAAGAAGCTTCCGAGCAAGACACGGGGCCAGGTACACAGGCTTCTTCTAAGAAACAAAAGGTTATTCCTGAAATCCAAGGAGGAGAAACTCCTCAATCTTCTAAACTCAATCGCGTCAAAGCTTCTCTGACCGACCAGTTTTTCGTGGAGACTCAACAAAGGGAAATTTGCCCACCTCCCAGGCCAGACATCGCGCAACATTCCTTAGCCGAACCATCCTTAACCGTGGCTATCGTCTCTTCACCTTCTTTAGGAAGCCATATACCACTCGTTGAGGACGTTGCGATTGATAAATCCTCTACACAGCCACTTGCTGCGCCTTCTCCTGTTGATCCTGCCCATCTTTCTCGAAAGACAAGAGAAGAAAAGGGGAAGGGTGTGGTAAGAGATGATATGTCGGATGACCCTGCAATAGAGAGACTCGAGACAAACTTCTCATCGGATTCTATGGTTAATAGGGCTGAAGACGGAACGCAGAGGGATTTCTCAAGAGGAGAAGCTGAAGATGAGCAGCTCGGGGAGATCGCCAAAACTCGCTCCGATGAAATGCCCGAAGGTGTGAGGGCCAAGTTCCTGTCTTCCATGTTCAAGTCAAAAATGTTTACTCAAAAAGGCCAAACAACCGCTTCAAACCCTTCCGATACAAAACTTCCTGAGAAATGACGACTTGTGTGGAACGAGAAACTGGGACAATCACAGTTGAGGGCCAGGGGAACATGCTAGTAGCGCCACCCTCGAATGCACCTTGCTTTCCTGTCTCTGCTAATGTCGGATCCTTGTCTGATTCGAACAAAAAAACTGAGCAATACCTCGAACGAATGCTGATGAATGCCTCTACAAAAAGTCCCTTTGCATAGATATCTCCCATCACCGAAGCAACCAAAAACTTTTTGGGGTCCGATCCTAACGGGGCGAAAGGAGCAGGAGCATTTGCTACTAAAGAGGTTTCGGCATTGGTGTCTGGAAAGGGAGAAATTCGGACCATATCCATGGCTGATTACGAATCAAGACTGAGGCAAGAGGGTTCAATTGTTAGCCAAATTGCGACGGATGCTTCTCCGGTAGGTGGTTCTTTGAGCGGTCGGACTCCTGACGCCATCTATTTGTCCGTCAGCGAGACATTAAATCAGCTAGGCAAGAAATGGCTAGGCAATCCTCTTACTGTTCTGGCTGGCTTGATTCCAGCTCCAGCCATGGTAGAAGTTAAGGCAATGACTTCTCAGGAAACAGCAGACCATATGATCTTTCATCTTATTGATGTGAGTGCCTTGTATTCTGGTTAGATCGTCTAACTAATATTTCCGAAGCTCATTCTTCATTTGCACTTTGCAGGGCTTCATGCACAGCATGGATTACTTCTTTAGGCTTCGACGATCGCAGGAGGATGACACTTCCGATCACGAGCTTTTAAGGAAAAGGGCGAAAGAGTTGGAGAATGCACTTATTCTGGCTCGGAGCCAGAAGGAGCAAGAACTCTCCCTTTTAACGGCACGTGCTGAGGCTTTGGAGACTCAGTTGTCGCGGGATGCTCTAGAGGCTCAAGCCAAAATTAGCAATTTAGAGGCCACCATTGTTGCTAACAACGCGAGAATTCAAAGTCTCCAGAAGGAACTTTCTTCGGCAAAGATTCAAGCCGAGATCGAGTCGAAAGCCTCGGAAATTAGAATCTCGCATTCACTTGGAGAAGTGTCGACATAGCGTGGTAAGGCCGAAGATTTGAAAACACGTCTTCATAGAGCCAAGGAACAGCTGCGCAAGTATAAGGAGAAGGCTCGAAGCTTTTATAAACAGCTTACTTTTGCTTCCTGGGCCCGGGACTCAGGCTTTCATGTGGGTTATACGGAAGGCATAGAATCTCTTCGGTCGTGGATTCAAAAGCCGGGCAACTTTCCCAAAGTGGATGCAGTATCCGTTGAAGAACTTCTGCCTCATAATAGGATTATTGAGAATATGCTGCTTATCGGGCAGGAAGAGATGCCAGATTGCAGGGGCATCAAAGATATGGGTTTCAACCCCCATCTCCTATATAATCGTGAAGTCACACCTCGTGAAAATTTCTCATGAAGAAGGAGAACGCCAGAGACTCTTAAGCTAATTCTTGAGTGTGAATTCCTCCATTGAATCATGGGACAACCATCATGACAAAGATTCTATGCCAATAGTTTTAATTTCTTTCACTAAAGTTGTTGTCGGCATATGTTTGATTTCTAAACATTTTGTTTCCTGTATAGATATGATCTTTACTTTGAAGTTTGTATTCTTTTGGGCTTTTTTTTCTTGTAACAATCGCTCAAAACACCATTGTTTCTTTTTTAAGTAATATCCATATGCTTATTTATCTTCCTTTGAAGTGGATCTTTATCTTTAGCTAGGACATTTTCATCACTTTGTTTCCGAAGACAACGTTAATGACATTATCCTCTTTAATCCTATCATTCGGAGACAAGCCTTGAGAAGAGGATGTTTATTAAAAAACTCCTACTTCAAAGGCTTTTGGTTTAACGTTTATTAGAACACTCCTATTGAGGCTTTCGGTTCTATTGAGCCTTAGAACAATTACGCCTTGGAGGCATTTGTTCATCGGGCTTTGATACATTGAACTCTCCTACTTGAGGCTTTTGGTTCGAGCGTTTATTAGAACACTCCTACTACAAAGGCTTTGGTTCTAATTGAGCCTTAGAACAATTTCACGGAGGCATTTGTTCTAGTCGGGCTTTGATACATTCGGAACTCTCCTACTTCAGAGGCTTTTGGTTCCGAACGTTTATTAGAACACTCCTACTACAGAGGCTTTCGGTTCTAATTGAGCCTTAGAACAATTCTGCCTCGGAGGCATTTGTTCTAGTCGGGCTTCATACATTAAACTCTCCTACTTGAGGCTTTTTTGGTTTAATGTTTATTAGAACACTCCTACTCAGAGGCTTTGGTTCTAATTGAGCCTTAGAACAATTTGCCTCGAGGCATTTGTTCTAGTCGGCTTGATACATTGAAACTCTCCTACTTCAAAGGCTTTTGGTTGAGTTTATTAGAACACTCCTACTACAAAAGGCTTTGGTTCTAATTGAGCCTTAGAACAATTCGCCTCGGAGGCATTTGTTCTAATCGGGCTTTGATACATTCGAAACTCTCCTACTTCAGAGGCTTTTGATTCCGAACGTTTATTAGAACACTCCTACTTGAGCTTTTCTAATTGAGCCTTAGAACAATTACCGCCTTGGAGGCATTTGTTCTAGTCGGGCTTTGATACATTGAAACTCTCCTACTTGAGGCTTTTGGTTTGAACGTTTATTAGAACACTCCTACTGAGGCTTTCGATTCTAATTGAGCCTTAGAACAATTACGCCTCGGAGGCATTTGTTCTGTCGAGCTTTGATACATTTGGAACTCTCCTACTTGAGGCTTTTGGTTAGAATGTTTATTAGAACACTTCTACTCTGAGGCTTCGGTTCTAATTGAGCCTTAGAACAATTCTGCCTCGGAGGCATTTGTTCTAGTTGGGCTTTGATACATTCGGAACTCTCCTACTTAGACTTTTGGTTCCGAACGTTTATTAGAACACTCTACTATAGAGGCTTCGGTTCTAATTGAGCCTTAGAACAATTACGCCTCGAGGCATTTGTTTTAGTCGGACTTGATACATCGAACTCTCCTACTTCAGAGGCTTTTGATTCCGAACATTTATTAGAACACTCCTACTACAGAGGCTTTCTGTTCTAATTGAGCCTTAGAACAATTCTGCCTCGGAGGCATTTGTTCTAATCGGGCTTTGATACATTGAACTCTCCTACTTGAGGCTTTTGGTTTGAGCGTTTATTAGAACACTCCTACTACAGAGGCTTTCGGTTCTAATTGAGCCTTAGAATAATTCTACCTCGGAGGCATTTGTTCTAGTCAAGCTTCGATACATTCGGAACTCTCCTACTTTAAAGGCTTTTGGTTCCGAACATGAGTGTGTGTTTTCGCCTTTCCCGCTTATGTACGTGTTATGGCACCCCCCGTGACCGAAGAATCCTTGTAGACCTTATATTATCGTAACCATTCGTTTCGGCAATGGGATTAAGAACTTGAAAGCTAAGGGTTTTTCGGTCATATATAACTTGTCTGGTCATAGGTTTGCGTCGCACATCACCATTGTCAGAAAACGCGCCTTTTCAAGGTGCTAGATGAGGTATGGCCGGTCTTTCAAATTTTTGTCCGCGAAGACCTGGGCTAGAAATCTTTGACCGTCTCGTCGTTTTAGCTTCCGTCATATTGTATTCCCATGCTCATCATCATTCCAATTCCCTCTTCTCGAGAACGGGCTACGTGGGTCTTTTTGATACGATGTCCATTGATCTTCCCTGTAACTCATCGATTTGGCCGTACCGTATTTACTCTAATTTCTTGGTTTCTCCACACGTATTCTTCTATAAGTATCGTGCCATTCAAGTCACAGCTTCATCGTAGCTCCCCTCTCTAATTTTGCTTCTTTTCATCTGTTCAGATGGACCGGGGTTCCCGAATCAGCCATTCTTTTGACAGCTCCAGAGATTCTTCATCCTTTGCCGGGTCTTTTGTGCCTTTACCTGAGCCGAATGACAATGAAGTATCCGGAGAAGTGACTTCTCAACTCCGCGGACATCGAGCTTTCCAAATTAAAGGTGGCTTTAGCGTCCCATGAGCACATGCTTGTGGAACGTTCGAATCACTTGTCGAGGTTAGTGGGCGAGGTTGACTCCAAGGATCATCAACTGGCTCTGGCGAATCGGCAGATACAACTCCGAGACCGTCGAATTGCCGAGCTCGAAAGACAACTAGCCGATGTATACAAAAGTCGAGCGTAAGAGGCTTACGGCGAACATGCCAGGGCGCGCCTTTTGGTGGATACCGAGAGGGAATGTCGGCAGCTTCGAAAGAGATGTCGGTTCTGGAGGTCTCCGGCGTTGGGAAAACCTCATATGACAGGTGATACCTCTCGCAATGAGCATTGTTCCTAATGTTTTGATGGGGGTTCTTATTGCTTGGTGGGTCAGATCAGCCTTTGCTGGTCTGGTGGAATACTCTTCCTGAGGGTGGTGTCTCTTGTTGATCATGTTCCACTCTACAATGTCACCAGCTGTAAACTTTTGTATAAGCCTCTCTTTCCGGAAACATGTTTGTTGAAGTTCTGTACTTAGTTTTTGTAATCGGCTCTTTGTAGAAAGCTTTCCTTTGTAATCTGCTCTTTGTAGAAAACTTTCCTTGTAATCGGCTCTTTGTAGAAAACATTCCTTTGTAATCGGCCCTTTGTGGAAGGTTTTAAATGGGATTATCCTTTTTATCTCCTTGTGTTCTATTTTTATGACCGTATGATTTTTGTACCCTTCATTTATCGCAGCATTGCATGAATCCAACATGACAACTCATCTTGATCACTAACCTCCGTAATTTATAGTGAAATATCACTTTATCATAACGTTTTTATAATAAGTTTTTTTTTTTTTTGGATACAAGGGTGCATAATGGTAAAAGGATAACTCTATCTATGAGACTCCTCCTCCTTTTCTTTTCTTTTTCTCCGAGTGTCCGAACATAATACCCCCACAATCGGCTTGTTCATACTTTACTTTCTCTCAATCGGAGTTCATTTGCTAGCATGGAATCCTTGAGGATTTCGAGTTGAAGCTTGGTCCATGGTTCCGCTTTCCTTAGCTTACATGAATAACTCTCGGCATCCTTATTTCGAGAATTTTTTCAGCTTACCTTGCCGAATGAACCTCTCTATTTCTTTTTAACGAAATGCATTCTTGATTCGATGGCCATGATCTAATGGTATCCACAATATTCTTCTAACTTCCGCTTTCTGGTGGGGTCCTCATCTTTGGTGGTGGTTTGAAATTAGGGTCTTTCCTTGCTTCTTGAAGATGACAGACAAACTTGCATTCAATGGCGTCCATTTACGTTTGGGAAGCGGATCTTGTTCTTGAGTGATCGGCTTCCTTTCTTTTCTTGATGAAGACCCTCTCTGGTTGGTTTCACTTTGGTAGGTCATCAATTTTGATTTCTGATTTTCTTGATAGCTTCTTCCTTTGTAGGTATCCTTGATCTTTATGGGAAAAGCGCGTAGGTACAAGTGGTTTTGACCGCTAATTGGCTAAATTGGTTCTTCGGTTTCATTCCATTGACCATTGGCCGAAAGTATGATTTGATCGCTCGGATTGTCTACTACCATGACTCTAGGTTAAACCTTTCACGAAATTTGTCGAGATTGATTGGCCTTGTTTTAGAGCAAATAGAGAGGCGGGATGTTGTTTTCTTTCTAGGAATGGCGGAACGCCTTAGGAATGGTGTTTGATGGTATTAAAATTAGTACAGGCTCGGACTGTTAAACCACTCTCGAGCTTTTCCTTCCAAAGTCAAGGAAAAATGTGGCAAACAATCTCACTAGGGAGGTTGCGAAGAGAGGTGAGTTTGAAAATTGTTGATATGGCTTGTAGGGTTTCCTCTTCCGTCATAACTTTTGATCAAAGGAAGTTTAGAATTCTTGGAAAAGTGCGGAGTTGTTACGATCGGCACAAGTGGTTTTGTTGCTTTCTTCGAAGGAGGGTCACCTCCTTGCTTTCTCCCTTTTTGATATCATGCTACTTTGTGTTTTGTGGTTTGACCGGTTGTGACATGATAAGCTAGAGGAGCGAATGAAGATGATCGATTGGGATAAGTACTCTTGATTTTGCTTCGTTATCAGTTGTGCCTTGAATCTCTTCCCAATTTGGATCTCAGAGCAATCTTCCCATTTAGCTCGGGCTCGTGACCTTGATGGAACTTTGGTGGTCTCCCACCTTTTAAGTGAGGAAATCCACATTTTTTTTGCCTATCTCCCCGGTGAAGAGCCAAGAAGTGAGACATTGGAATTCTCAGTGGTAACTTCTCTCTGTTGACACGATCAACAACTTCTTCTAATAATGGGCCAGTTGGGTGTTGAGGGCGTTGGAACTCTGGAACCCACTGGAACTCATTCGTTCTGTTGAGACTTCATCCTTGGAATTTCTTTTTGTAAGAAAGGATTTGAAAAATCGTTCCTGAAAGCTGTTAGAACACAGTTTTCCAAGGATGACGTGGAGAGTTACGATTATTGGTTTGGATGTTGATGATGATGATAGTGATGATGGTGTATAGGTCGAATTGGCTGCAAAATAGGAGAAGATAAGAAAGGTCGGGAGTGTCCCGACGACGGGAGCTCCGATGCCTAAGTCAGTATTTGATTATGGGTAATCAGATAACTTGGAGAAAATGAGTGAGTTGAGAGAAAACAGGATACCTTTGAATGGCGGGTGGAGTCTCCCTTTTATAGGAACTTAGTAACGTCATCATGGTCTGCCGAAGAGATCCTCGGCCAAACCAAGGATCATGGCCACTCATGATTGGAAGATTATCACTCGGGAAATCCGAGTGTTTGGTCTTCCAAAGGTATCATTCAGTCGGACCGAGCAATACACGCTCTCTCGGGCCGAACAACACACGCTCTCTCAGACCTTAGCCATGGGCTTTAACCAAGTATGGGCCTCAGGGCCCATTCAATTGAATTTGGATTCTACATTAATCATTAAAAAATTAAATTTAAATATAATTAACGTTGAAAAAAAAAAACATTTTCAGGACAATATGTCCAACGTCGTTGAACAAAAAAATCACATGTCAATGCTTCTAAAATACACAAATGTTTATGTAACTCAAATTGAGTAATGATACATATACAACCTTCGTGATTCTACAGTAATCACGAAGGTGAAGTGGCATGTGCCACGTCTGCTTCTTCTCTTTTATTTTTTTTTTTCAAAAAAAAAAATTCAAAACCAAGCATCAAAACCCATCCCCGCGGTACCCATTTTCATTTCCCCCCATTTTCTTCCTCCCACCGTCACATGGGTTCTCCCCCACCAGCACCGGCGTGACTCCTCTCCTTTTTCTCTTAAGTGTTTGTATTGAAATGGAGGCCAAGAAGACCCAGATCCAACGAACCCAAGCGCCAAAGACCCATCTTTGTGCGAGGAGTGCAAAGCGATGGAAAGAGAGGGTGGAGTGGCGGTTTTGGATGTCAGGGACAGCACCGCCACTGCTGGTTTCGCTCTCATCAGTCCTCCGTTACCGTTCTCGGGCTTCGCCGTTGAGCTCCTCCCCCACCGTGAGTTCTATTATTTTGTCCCCTGTTCAACATTCTAATTAGTTAGACTTGGAGTTTTAATGTGTTGATATTGGGTTTTGATTTTTCTAGAGACCAGAAATATAGAAAAAAAAATTTGTTGGCTGTTGTTTGGATTAATGGCCGAAGAGGGGAGAATATTTTGTGGGTATGTTGTTGCTGGATTGTGATTTGGGTTGAGAAAAAAAAAACGGATTTGTTTTGGTATTAGATTTTGATTTTGGTATTTTTCATTAGCTCCCTTCTGGTCTGAACATGGAGGTCATTGTGCAAAAGGGTGTTGGAGACAAGGACCCAGATGAAAGAATAGAGAGAAACAGTGAAAACCCACTTTTGATATTTGTCCATGGAAGCAAGCATGCTGCTTGGTGCTGGGCTGAACACTGGCTTCCCTTCTTTTCAGGTTGTGGCTTTGATTGCTATGCTATAAGCTTGCTGGGTTAGGTGGGCTCTCTCTGTCTCTGTCTCTCTCGCCCTCCCGCATTTTTCTCCATTCTTAAAGCTCTGTTTAAATAAATTTGTGGCAATATATAATTTTTTTTTTTAGAATAGCTATAGATGATTGTGTTAGGCTATCTTCTTTCTTGGCGTTCAATTAGTTTGAGTTTCTGTGGCACTGTGCATTAAGTTGGTAGTGGTTCATTACTCAAGCTGTCTCTTTTTTTGAAAAAAAATAATAATAATAATACCCACAATCTTTATATGTTAAAATTTGCAAATGAGAAATAATGTATGGAACATGTGTTAAGGAATTTGATGACCTATATTTGTTTTATCCTTTCTCCACTTTGAGAAAATGTGGAAAGAGAAAGGAACTATATATTTCTAAAGGAATTTGATGATCCATATTGTAAAATTCTAAAATTTACATTTTTCATCATAAGTCTTAGCCAGTACAATTCCGAAGCTTCTCAACCTATATGTTTCTAAAATATATGTTGCTAGTATGAGATAGTCTTAGCCAATAGGCTTCTAAACATCTTAACCTCTATCTTTCTAAAGGATAAATGGCGCTATTTCTTTATATCATGTTCTCAATCAACCTAATTTTTTTTTCCTTTTCCTTTTAAGGTAGCCTTATAACAGATTTGTAGAAGGGATCAATCCCAAACCAATTAGTTGTTTCTCTCTGGAGACCATCAACCCATGATGTCCGAAAGTATTTGACCATAGTTGAGAAGAACAAGGAGAGATTTACGTTACTTGAAATCTTATGTCGTCTGTGCTGGAGTTAAGCACTGTAACTTTTCATTACTTTGTGGTCCTAAAGTACAATTTTATCAGGGAGACCACACTGAGTTCATTTACCTCTATACTGCACAATAATTAACTACTATAACTCCAAGTGTGATCCTTGTGGATGGCTAATGCCTATCACTGCATTTTACTAATGCTCTATTTTGGACTTATTTAAAATATAGAAAAAAAGGACTGTGTATGTCACGGCCATAGAGTGAGTTTGTATTGGACTTTTATACATGTTGTCTTGGTTGGGTTGTTAAACCTTGTGATTTTTTATGTAACCTAAATTTTATGTTGGCTTGGGGCAGTATTGGTGTTTTGGCTTGTTGTTGGGTAAGGAACCAAGATATTTTCTGAACACACAAATTCTAAACTGCAAACTTCCTAAGTTTTTTTTTGTTGGGGTTTTGCTTAAGTGGTTTGGTGTTAATTTTCAGTATTTTGATATATTTAAACTTAAATCAACATGTACATGGGTTCTTGTATTCTGATATTTTTTTATTTATTCATAATCTATGTTTGTGACGGAAAGCATGATGGTGATGCTTTACTTATTTTGAATTTCCTTACTGATTCCTCTAATCAAATTTACTTTTAGTTTTGACATTATGCAGAATCAGTTTGTTTGTGTCATATAGGAGGAGAGCTACAAAAGAATCAACCATTGGCACTTTAGTTGATTTTGCATGTGATTTCTTAGGCATTTGTTTGCATTTCTCAGTATGATGATGAATGTCTATGTGATGTTTACTAGAAATAAGCTCTTTCTTTTTTTTTTTTTTTCTTTTTTGGAACCTAGATGAAAATGTTTCTAATGGGTACCATATGAGTGAATTGGGGCCAAATCCCGACTCACGTGGTGTTTAGACGCAATGTTTCTACGTTTGTTTTTACAAACCTTTATTTATATCCCCTAATCTAGCACTAGCACTCTGGTAAGAAGAAAGCATCATTTTCAATTGTAGAAAATTTAAGTATTGCTTGATGAATGTTCACATCCATGGTGCATTTTCATTATCAAAAGTGAACTATGTATCTACATACAAGAAATTCTTTTATACAATTTTCATTTTTCTGAATGATGACATATTCTTTTGTTTGTTTGGTTGATTGTTTGATATGCTATTGATTTTAGGAGCGATTCATTACATGTTTGTCAGAAACAAGGTCATGATAGTCACAGCCAGTGCCATCCCTCTTCTGGAGCTCTTCGAGTTCCAAAACAGCAGTATAATGGAATTAGCCATGCTACAATCTCAACACAGCTGTTGCACTAAAGCCAACTAGTGTAGCTTCTGGAGCTGCACCTCTTTTGGCTCAAATCGTAGTGACTCATCATATGAAAGCTTGGTTCGCATTGGCACAGAAGCTGCACCTCTTTTGGTTCAAATTGTAGTAACTCATCATATGAAAGCTTGGTTCACATTGACACAGAAGCTGCACCTCTTTTGGTTCAAGTCGTAGTGACTCATCATATGAAAGGATGGTTCGCATTGGCAATTTATTTCTCTTTTTTGTCCAGAAATTTTGTTGATTCCTTGTGTGGTCTAATCATTACTCACGTCCGTGTGTACTGTGTAGTAGTTTTGTATTGTACTTGGTGGTTGTGAAGGAATTATGTAATATTTTGGGTTACGCCCAAGAAAATGTTATAGCTAATCTTGTGTTAAGTTTGATAACAACTCAAGTCCATCCATGGAGTGAAGGCATTGCTCTATAATTTCTTAGCACTATGATCTGTTACTGAACCTTTCATCTACTATCTATTTGTATTAGTCAGTAGAAAATTTTATTTGTTATTATAGTTTGTATTTGGAATGATGTATTGATATATATATATTTTTTTTTAAAAAAATCTGTTTTGTTTGATAGTACTAGGTGTTTGGAATTAATGTTGGCTCAAATAGAGGATTTAAAGTGTACAGGTTTCTTAATTCTATTTTGTTGAAAGGACCAGAAACTTTAGACCCTCTATACATGTTCAATCCCTCAATTTTTTGGCATAACCATTTCATGCTTTGACTTTTGGCTAGTGCTTTACATCGGTACTGCACAAACACCTTATTTTTTATGATATCTTGTAATAATTGATCAAGAGTACAAAGAATAATTTCATTGCACTTTGAATTAATGTCCAACACAAAAAGGAAATTGCCAAAGAAACTCTATAGTAACATATATCAATACTTACAATCTGTAATTAAAATTCTATCAATGCAATTCCAATAGATCAATTCCTCGAGGCTGATATAGGAAAAAGGAAAACCAGTGATGTGAGACAATGTGTAACATATTTTTTTAGTTCTTATATGTAATTTGAGATATTTAAATGGATAATGGAATGAATATGAAAGATTGATAATATGGAATGGGTACTTCGAGAAGCCCAAGAATCTTCAAGGTTGATTTGAGAACAGCTAATGTCCGTAAAATCTTTTACGAATAATATTTTGCATGCCCTATACAATTCTATTATGAATTTTATATAGAGTTAGCCCATAAACTCAATCTTAACTATTTGGGCCTTACTCACCAAAGGGCTTTGGCCCACTAACTTAATATGCCAATTACACTTGAAGAACCTCTACTGTTGAATAATTATAAAAGTTAACATTGTGTGTAAACAACTTTGTATCACAAAAATGATGATCAATTATAAACCTAATGACAATTTTAAGATTCACGTCATTCTTGAAAGGACATAAGAGTGACTAAGGACTTATAACATTACTTCCTACTGTTATATATCTTACACAACGATTAATTGTGGCTGCTCTTCTTGGGTTCGTTAAGAACTAATGACCAAAGAGATTTTCTTAAATCTGGTTGAACTATAATCAGACTTAGAATGCGTTTAAAATTACAATTTTGCGAGAATAACCAGTCAATCCCAAAGAAACCCTTTTATCATTAGTTGTTAATGAACCAAGTGGATGAATAACAGTAGATCACAATCTCTTCCTCACTTTTAATTAAAAATAAATAAATATTGGGAAAATCAGGGCAACTTGGTCCTGCTGGGAACGGGAACAAGACAGGGGTCGTTGAGTGCTCGAAAGCCCTGCTTGAAACCATTGAGAAAGGTCGAGAAATCAGCTGGGGAGGCCACATTGGCCGAAGATAAGAAAGCCCGTAACTCGTCTACGGTTACTACTTCCTCCCCTCAGCTGCATTCTGCCAATGTGCCTTCAGTGCTTCGCAGGCACGAGCAGTTGTTGCATTCCAATTTGTCATTAAATGCTTCTTGTTCGTCCGATGCTTCTACGGTTTCTTTTCATAGGCGGGCGTCTACTGGCAGGTTGATTCGATCGAATAGTGTAGGGAGCAGGCGGAAGCCGTATCCTTCGAAGCCAAGAAGTGTTGCTTCTGATGGTGGATTGGAGTCTCCACCCGATGGTTTGCAGACTAAAAAGAGGTGTGCGTGGGTGACACCAAATGCAGGTTTGTTCTTTTTCTTCTTTGATGTTGGAGCAATTTTTGTATTTCAAAATGTTACGTTTTTATAGAAGATGTACGTGCTTTTTTGTTATCTGCTGCGGAATGCCTTTACAAGTCATTACTTATTTTTACAATGAAATGATAATCCGGAACAGGCCTTGGATAAGTGAGTTGGAACTAACTTGAATGGTTTTGCTGTTTAGTTATATGTAGGTGATTATTTGTAAGTATTCCTATTAGAGAAAATGTCTAAACTTCAAAACCAAATATTTTTTCTAGTTGGTAGAAAGCTAAGATCATTCTTCACAATAGGGCAACACACGGGTGATCCATTCCAAAGTTTGAATTCACACCACCACTTTGCATCACATTTTTCATTGCCATTACCTCACAAAAGAAAGCAACAAGAATACTTTGGTTGTGCAATAGCATATTTTTCATCTATAACAAGATAGATATATACAAGATTAACCAGATATGCAACACCAAGTCAGTTTCTTATGCTCAACTATACTGCTATATAATTTCAGACGCTCTTGTATTTTAACAAATTCTAACAAGTTCACTGGTATTTCTCCATTTCTGGTCAACAATGGCAAGCAAGAACTCGACAATCAGAATGAAGGAAAGAACCTGTTAAGGTTATAAGGCAATGCATAAAACTCCTCGCTCCTAGTGTCCTGGTTATAGTACCTGAACTTCTCCCACCAATGGATCCCACTATCTCGACGGGTAGAGCTGTGGCCACGGCTGAGAGTGGTATCCAAGAAGAAAGCAACTATAATAGCCACGGTTGCCGGAGAAGAAAAAATCACTTGCATGATATTGTTGAACTGCAAGAAATGCCAGCCAAAATAATTTCAGATTACCATATGAAAATTAAACAATGATGAGCCAATGACAAAAGAAAACATACACACCCATGTGGCGCGAGTGTGGACAGGTCCCCTACTGGGTATCAATTGGTATTCACTGAAATACTGAGGCACGCTAAGACCCATGAAGAGAGCAAAGCCTATAATGAATTTTGTTCTGAAGCTATTTAGGTTGCAGAATTGAAGAAGAGCAAGGCCAGCTGAAACTGCTCAACCCAAAGGAAGATGTTTAATGTTGTGCAAAAACATATATTTAAGAAATTAAACAATAGAGCTATAACTCATATTCAAAATATTTAAGAAAGACGTTTAGTGTTGTTTGTTCTTTATCTCTAAGTAACATCTCTTCAACTCTTCAAGTAATCAATCAGTTGCATTACCATTTCCATCTCAATCAACAATGTTGTTCATAGAACATAGCAGACTTCTCTTTATTGCAATAGAAAACGAAGAATCATTGTGTTTATGTCTAAAATATTAGCTTTACTTTTGCTAAAGCAAGTGGGAATGACTCATATGTCCTATCTAAGAAATTTTCAGTACTTAAACATCAACCGATTTATATGTTCGACAAAGTTCCAGATGACTTGAGTTTGAAATGAATTTTTAAACATAATTGTCGGACTAAGTCTATTATAGGGGTACATAATAATGAAGGTATGTCATTTGTAAAGCAATGAGAGTTGAGAATGAAAATTTCAATATAGATAAAATCAAAGCATAAAGTAGGTTTATTTCCTCCTTTCTGATCAGAATCTCATTACTAGCTGGGCGAATAGAGGCACACATCTACTCACGCTAAGACTTCATATTACTACTATTTAATGGCAGATGCTACAGGATCATGAAAAAGATAAAACTTGCATCAAAATTTTATAGTTCTCTTTTTATTTCAAGTAAAAAGAGGGGGGAAATAAAAAGAGGGGGTGGGGGTCATGTGACACAGTTGCCATATGAGTTAACAAATGTTTGCCATCTAAGTTAACAGAAAATCATAACGGAGGGGAGAAACTACAAATTGAGTGGTAGATAGGTATGGTACATTACAAAAATTGAAACATTGGAGGGAATGGGATGGTTCAAATTGCATGGTAATTTGAGGAGGTAAGTATAGTTTCTCATAAACTCTAATATAAATCTAAATGAAAATTATCAACGTAGACATGTAATACATACCCACATAGGCAAAGAGAACACAGTATAAGGCCGCCACAATTGGTAATGGAATAGAAGCAAGGATGGCCCCAAATTTTCCTGGACATGAATTAAGAACAAAATTAAGACCACTCACTAAGTTAAATATGCCAATTTTCTGAACAATATCAAAGAAAAATGCCAAGCCCCTTCCCATTATTGCATAAACAGAAAAGATGTCTCAAGAACACATCAAGTTAGAATGACCAACTACACTACTAATTTATTTATACCACACCTAAAACAGAGAAGAAAAGCATGAATGCTGCCGATATTTGAATGACTCTTCTACTTCCAATCCGGGTTAATCCCAAAAGACCTGCATTTTCACTTTGAAACGAATAAATAGTGCACAGTTAGATCACATATCCTTTTATATATATATATATATTAGAGACAGGGAGAGAGAGAGAGAGAGAGAGAGAGAATCATGAAATATCTAACAGACTAAGATTTATCATAAACCAATAATCAATAGATCTTCAAAACCAATCTAAAGAAAATTATGATATATTAAAAGCTACAGACGGATCCAATTTTCACAAGTTGATTGTGCATACACTATAATTAACTGATGCAAAAGTCAAACTCGTTAAAGAGTATACACTTGTGAGAGTGTGAGTGGTGAAATCCCACGTGAAGTGCTAATCATAAGGAGTAATTGATAGAACATAATTGGATCTAAATCTATAAATTTGTGCTTTTGGGTTAAAGTGGTGTCCAAAAACATATATGCATGAAGGCCTCACATGGAGACTATTCAACGGTTTTTATTTCCTTAATAGAACTAGCTAAAGTCCTATTACAAGGATTCTCCAAAAATAGTAATATGAAGAAATTTTAGAAGTTAAATACTCACACTGATGCAGTGGAGCCACTCCCTGTGCCAAAAATGCCATCCAGAAAAGTGCCTATTCCCTGAAATTTATTAAAATTAAACAATTTAACAAGAATGAACAATTAATGTGTAAAATCTACATATCAATAATAAGTATAAGAATGAGACATCAGAGTATCATTTGCTACCTGCCAGCCAACACCACGACTGAGTACAGAAGGGGGGATATGCGTGGCACTCCCATATCTTGACGCAGCAATAAATGTACCTGTGGACTGCCCCAAAAAATGAAAGAAGAGATTATAATTAATGCAGAAAAAGTAATATGAATTCTCATCATATGCATAATAGCACAAGTTTTTAAGGAAGGAAGATGAGCAGAGCATGAGTTTTCCAGCATTTTCACAATTATTATCAAAGTATTCCCATTAAAAAATTGAAACAAGTAAATCCACCTAATGTTAATAATTTTCACATGCATATTGACTGGTGTAAAGATCTTCAGGTGTAGCTTATTTATTTTTTATGTTGGGGAACCTCTCCAAGGTAGAACCCTTCAGACTTACCCTTGTAGAATAAACTCCGGTTCTATGTATCGTACTCTCGAAAGTTTTTCCACATGAAACTAGTTAAATCATTGGCTTTTCTCCAAGGAATTGTTTGCACTTTGCACTCTTGAGGTGTTGACCATTGGACCTTGAAGAGAGCAAACACCAAGACCAAGGCCTCCACCACATGGGCCAACCCCTTAGGGTTAGGTGTAGCTTATTTTATGACAAAAACTTAATCTACTGCTAAACATATGTCTGATCATATTTATGCATAACTTAACCTCTGCTGCACTTTTCATTATCATCACAAGAATAAGCAAATCATCATGTTGCTATCGATATGAAAAACACGACAAGGAATGCTTTGAATAAATCAAACCTCTACAATAGCAACAAAAGCAGCAGCCATCATTGAAAAGACATCTCCAGCATTAAATGTAGGGCCCCCCCATTGAAATGGATATGGAACCCTAATCCTGTATATGGCAATGTAAAATGATTTCAGTTCCAACAAGAAGAGAAGCATAGATTTGATTAATCATTTACAATGGCCAAGAACATATTCTCTGGAATCTTATATGATCAAAGGAGCAACTTGCAAATTCATTATTCTCAATAAACACAATTTTAACTAATGCTTCTTCACAACAATATCCAGGCTTCTTTTAACCTTGACCTGGACAAGCTTTGAGAACTAGAATTGCACTAATACTGGAAAGGAGTTATATGTAAGTTGAAACTAAAGCTTTGGAGCATGAGTAAGCAAATTGGAGAGGTAGTGGTTTTGGAGTTCGTGGTAATTTAAGTTGTTATACCCATAATAGTGAATTAGAGTATACTACCCCCCAAAATCCAAAAAACAAAAAAGAAAGAAAGAAAGCACAGATGATTTTATGATCTATTCAAAGAATAGCAAGAAGCTATTCTACATACTTGAGAGGTTTAAAGAAGAAATCATCATCACTACCAAACTAAGCCTACCATACAATTGTTAACATGCTCATCAAATTAGGCCATACAGCAATGAATCAAATATTACTAACACGGTCCAAAAATTACAAATGGATAAACCAAAACTGCCCCTATCATTACGAACTGCAACTGCTTGAGTCAAGTAATCTATCATTGACGGTAATGCTCCTACACCAAGCAAAGAAACCTTTGAAGCACCAAAGGATGTCAAGTAAGTCTTTGTTTCCTGTATCACAGCCATTCTATAGCCAGGAAACATCACAAAGCAAAACATATAAAAGATCATTTAGATGACTACCATGTTACTGGATCATCGTTTGCTACTGTATATAGTTCAATATTTTAGACAAATATTACATTCCAAAAGAGTGCTCATTTACGTGGTAGTATTACTTATTTGCATAATGGAAATATTTGGGTTCTTTTACAGACAAAATAATCAGAACTATGACTCCAAATGATGTGGTATTTCTGATCTCCCCAAAAACTGTGTATGATCCACATTACAGCTGGAAGAAAATGACATACTAGAATTGTTTCTTGAGAAAAATATTATACTGAAGAAATCAAAAACAGTGAAAAAGTATAGTTTGTAAGTCGTTAAACACATGAATACAAGTGCTTAGAATGACAGATGAAATAAAATATATCACAGTTGGAGTTGTCACAAATGAGCTCACCAAGAGGAGGCAGCAACGAGCCCAGATCGATCGGTGCGACAACTTATTTGGGTTTTTAAAGGTCGATGATTATATGCACCTGCTACGGTCAAAATTACTGCATATACCCATACAATCACAACTGAGAACAGCACTGCAAATCTGTGCAACATGACCTTGTTTGATTTAATCATGGAGGGTATGTACTGCAATCAATCAAATATCACATTAGTTAAACATAAGAGAATAGCTCAAAAGATTCAAATAAATCGTCTCTAAACAGGAGAAGAAAGAGGAAAAAAGATTAGAGTTTCCTAATTTATCTGCACTTAATCCAATATGCTTTTTTCTCTTTGCAGATTTAAGAAAGTTGAGGGATTCTATGTTTCCTTCCCTTCATTAGAGTGCACCATGAGGTCGCAAGGCTGGAGGTGATATCCAGCCAATTGATCTGCTTCCTACCTAAAAATTGTCATAGGTACCATTCCATGGTCCTCCCTAGATTTTATATATCATAATACCAAAGCAGAGTACGAATGCAAATAGAAGTGTCAAGCCAGTAGCTGACTTAATAGTAATTTCCTCTCCATCAAGTAGGAATCCAAGAATATCAAGAATGATCAAACATTTTAATGAAAAATTTAGACGACAAAGCAACAGAATGCTTAAGGGAGATGCCCACCTGAGATAAAATAATCAATATAATCAGCTCTGGGAGTCCGACTTCAATGCAATTGGCCAGCTACGAGCATCAATGGAAAAGAAATGTCATTTTCATAAGAAATTCAATATATTTTCAAATGAATCATCAATTATGGAGTCCCAAGTTCAACTCATTTTTCCAGCTACGAGCATCAATGAACAAGCAAGGACATTTTCATAATGAATTTACATGTAAATGATAAATGAAACTGCTACATTATATATGATAAACGCTTGTGTAGAATACACCAATATGTAGTATAGGAACGACATATCCAGTTTATAAATAAATCTTGAATTAGTTAAGGCCTGTGAAAGAATGTCACTTTTGGGCTGTTAAAAATTCCCATGTGGACAAACAAAACGAAGTCAACTAATCTAGATAAACCTTGACCTAGTCAGAAAATTTCAATTTTAGGTTTTTCTGATTTGTTTTCTAATTAGTAACGGATTACCAACGATAGCAAACTCAGTTTCCAGTTTCTTAAAAATCAGACAGAAACTATAAATGAGATTTTCCAAACAGTAATCGACAGATTCTTTTGGCAAGGATAAGGGTGTCGAAAATATAAAACCAGAAGCAGTGGCTTGTATAACAATTATGTGCATTGAAAAATACAGAATGAAGAGTTGAGCAATTTTACTTGTGGGAAACCATGGACAAATAGACCCAGTCCGGTTAGAGTTACAAGAGGAACCGCAGAAAGAGGGCTGAGAAACCTGGACCATAAGACATCAAAACTTAGCTCCTCAATCAAAACAACTAAATAATGAAATAAAGATAATCCTCAACTTCAATAAACCTCTTTTCCAGTACCCTACCTCGTAAGGATACTCCAAAAACCAAAAAACCCAATAACTATTTGGAGGAGAGATGAAAGAATGAGTGCTCCTTGCACGGCTCTCATGGTTGCTTTAAACCTCTAAAAGTACTCGCAAACACATCAGAAATACGGTAAGCATGCAAAATTCATATCCCAAAAAAATTATATTAACTCTTTTCTTCTCTCATCTTTCCAAAGAAACAAAGCATCTCCGAGCATTATCTTTTAGTATCCACTCAGTCTGTGCTAGAACGACACAGAGAACTGGAGAAGGGGAATTACAAAATGTGAAAACCAACCTGATGGGGATCTACGAACGTATTGAACCTCCTCGACAAGGAAATAGATATAATGGGAATAATGAAAGCATAAGAAGCCCCCATCACCACCGGAAGCCGAGTCCCGAACCAAGACTGCAAGAGTGTGTTTATACCAGCAACAAAAAGGAAAGTGTTTATCACCTCAGCCTTCTCCACCTATAGCAATAATAGAATGTGTTATTTGATCTGTAGAAAAGATAGGGAAAATGAATGAGAAATAGATGCGTGGGAAATTCGGGGCCATTCTTACATTGCCACCACCCATTAAAGGGACAATAATGGTTGAGATGATAACAACTGTTCCAATCATCACCAAGTAGTGCTGGAATCCCAGAATTATGGCTTCCGCTGCATACAATGAAGCCGATTGTGGCAATCGTTTTACACATAAAACTCAATAAAAATCAGAGTATATAAAGCTCTGTTTGGTTGCTCGGAAATTGCAGGACAATATTTGTCATTTTAAGACTCGAGGAAGCAACTGAGATTGGAAAAAATATACGGTTTAGTTCGAGTGGATTCTCTATTTTTAGGAATAGAAAAATACGAAGAAAAAAAAATGTAGGATTCGACGTGGGAAGTAGCGACCAAGCATTTTAGAAACCAAACTTTCAGAATTTTTTTATTTGTTTGTTTCTCTTACCAATCTCAGCACCCATTTTTTCACTAGTTCTTTTTCCCTCATCCTACTTCTTTACTTTCGTTCCCATCAGTTTTCTCGGGAACCAAACAGAACAGATACCAGGAAAGAAAAAGGCGCGCGAAAAGCCATGAAAGGTGAAACGGAGAGTGAGAAAGCGATATTGGGTCGTAGAACAAAAAAAAGGACAACAGAGTGGGCAAGAGAGAAGTTGACAAAAGCAAACGAAAAACAGAGCATGGAAGAAATGCAAAAACAGATAAAGAGAAAGAGAGAGAATTACGCCAAGCGGGAGAGCTTGAGACACAGAAATCGACGCCCGGAAGCTGTTCCTTCACTGGGTGTGGCTGAAACTCATTACTTCCTCCTCCTCCTCCTCCTCCTCCTCCTCCTACAGCCATTTCTCTCTCTGTGTGTGTCCTGAGACTCTGTTTTGCGTGCGTGTGCGCTTGTCTTCCTTGTGTCTAGGCGTGAGGGTGTGGTAATAGAGAGGGTAAAAAGTATACTACAGGCGGGTTAGGCTGCGTGGTTGTGAATATGGCTCCGTAATGGCATTTGAATTATATTTTTGGCTTTTATTTTGGGCACATCTAGCTGTAGCTACAGAGAGAGAGAGAGAGATAAACAATCATGGTTATTCTTCGGAAAGCTACCAACTGCGACCCATTATACATGATGACACTCTTGACTGACTCTATGCGAAAATGACACCCTCCTCTCAATCTCTCTTCCTGCATTGGTTTTGTTGTTGGGCGTCAAATATTTGGAGACCAGACGTGGAATCCGCGTTGCTTGGATTTCTTTTTTTCTTTTTGCTTTTTCCCAAGTTTTTTCCAAACTTGTCTGCTTCATCTAAAGCTGGTAAAAGTTTTCAATGGAAATGGAATAATGTAAAAGGGGCTTCAAAACTCATGGTTTTTTTAGTTTTCTTTTTGTATTTTTAACAGATAAAGAAATCTTGTTCAATAAAAGTGAATTGTTCATTTTTTATAAATATGTCTAATATTTTGTCAATAGACAATATGAGATTGTTTCTCAACACCCTCCGCTCACGTTTAGGTTAGTATTTTTCTTGATCCTTGTCAGGATAAATAATGTAAACCCCATTTATAATGCGATAAGCTCTGATACCATGAAAAATTTTGTGCTAACTCATCTAACAAAATTAGTTCTATAAAATAGGGTTGCTCATTCTTTATAAACATACCTAAAATCTTATTTATAAGTAATGTGAGATTATTTTTCAACAAGTTACACGGTAATGAGCTTTAACTCAAATAGCAAATAGTGTTTTTTTTTTTTTTTGTTAATTTGGCATCAAGTTTTCCCTTCAATTGCTTCACATTTTACACAGTAGAGAGAAAAAAAAGATAGAGTGCTTTACACGAGAATTTTTTCCTTTTTTATTTTATTTTATAGGCAAGTACAAGACAAGCAAAAGAGGAGATCGAGGAATACAACAAACAAAGGAAAAACAACAAATACCTCAATACAATCAATTAGTGTAATAGAAACCTAAAATTTATTGTGAACGAGCTCAAATAATGACCTGGCCTATTGAATTTTGGGCTCACCGCCGTCACCAGCCAAAAGAGGAATCGCTACACATTGCAATTTTTATAAGTGTAATTTAGAGATAGATTTATGCTCCAGCAACAAACAAACTTGAAAATTGCAATAAAAAAAAATGAGTACTAATAGTGACCGGACCAAAGCCGTGGAAGACATGCTATTGTATGTTGGTCAAATTATAATGAAATACATTTTTTATCCCTTAATTAGGTTTAGGTCCTACTTTAATTTACCCTTCAAATTAAAATAATAATCAATTTATCGATCTACTTGTTAATATATTTTGAGAGATAATTTTTGCGAAAAGTGATCTAACCGAACATAAAAGTGAAAACTGTTTTTTTATGATTTTAAGAGTGTTTTATATTTATATTTGTTAATGTTATTTGTTTTGAGAAAATAAAACAAAAATTTCAACAAACCCTATTTATTAATCAATTCAAAATCCTATTTTTCATTTTCATTAAGAATGTTTGATATCAATTTGCCTAAGACATAATTAATAATTTTGCAAAAAGTACTTTATAGACTTAATTACCATATTATGGGTGAGTAATGATCAATAAAGAGTGTTATTAGAGGAATTATAATTTTTATTACATATTATTTATTACGTAATATTTATCATGTAATCACTTAAAAATTAAATTCAAATATAATTAACGTTGAAAAAAAAAACATTTTCAGGACAATAAGTCCGTTGAACAAAAACAAATTCACATGTCGATGCTTCTAAAATACACAAAAATGTTTATGTAAATTAATTTCGAGATTTTCCTTTTTAATTTTTTTTCCCCCCTTGACACGTTATCAGAGGAGACTGGCCCGGAAAGTGATTGGGTCACCGTCAGTGAGATATTGGATCAGTTGGTGTCAGTACTTTCTCACAGTTTATAACAGCATCCCACTCGCACGGTCGCACCATCGGCCAACCATATCCCTCGCACGTGTAAGAATATTGAATATCATCATGGGATTCCTTTTTTATTGTCAGTTTTATAAAGCCTATCAATAATTCAATATCTTTATTTTCTTCTTTTCTTTTTTCTTGTTATTACTTGGCCCAAAAAATAATAATAATAATAATTTTATATTCATTAAAAAAAAATGCAACGCCAATGCTGCTAAGCTTGTTGCTCGTGACAACTTGAGAGAATTTTTTAGTATATAAAAAAATTGTTTGAAGAAATTAGGGGATAGGATTTCATAAATTTTGGTAATAAGCTCATTTAAAAATAAATAAATAAATAAAATACATAGTTGGATTTGATTGCTTTAAAAAAAAAAATTGATGCATCATAGGGTGTGGGGTCGTTTTGGGAGGTTATATCTAAATTATAAATAAGATGGAAGGATAGTTGACAATAATAACATAATGTTTTTATTTATTCTTCTAAATTTTCAAATGGGTTTGTCTAATAAAATTACACAAGGATATGCATGTGAACCCTCCCACAATATCTCTTACCTTGTAAATAACTAATATATTGTAATTCATAAAAAAAAAAATAAATAAATAAATAAAAAGGTAGGCGGAAGAGACAAATTATATAGCTCACATGAGAGGCCAAACGGTACAACCGCACAGTTCCACAAGTTTGAGTGAGTCCTAGCCTAATCCAGTCTCATCAAAGCGTCAGTGAGACTCAAGACGGATAATACTAAATAAGATTGATGATTTATATTTCAGTAGTCGAACTTTCACCTTAACACGTGCCAAACTTGAGGACACTAAACCACAACCATTGATATTGATAATATATTATAATTCTTGCACATCATCTTTAATAAATAAAAAAATATATATATTTCATAGTTGTAATTTAATTATTATTTGAACACAACATCATCATAACATTGTTGCCATATCGTATACTCCAAAATGTTTCCCAAAGGTGTTATTCATAATAATAATAATTTTAAATAGAAAATTGTTCTTATTTAATCTCTATTCACCAATTACAAGTTCGCTAACTAGAGGGACAACTCGACATATGTTGTTGGCCTATTAGTATCAACTCATTTCAATATTAAAATTAGATGAAATAAAATAATACAATTATACAACTGAATGTGTATATATATTTGGAGGTAAACTTTCACCAATAAAAGTCACCTATTTTCAAATCATTCATAAATAAAATAGAGAAATTAAATTTAGTCAATAGGTTTCGTGTGATTTCAATTTAGTTCATAAGTTTATAATTTCGACAATCATGCTCTAAGTCCCTCTATCAACTTACACTCTAATTCAACGACTTAGTTTTAGCAAAAGTTGCTCTCCCGTGGTGTCGTGATTGATAAAACATTTTCTTCTTTTTTAAAAACAAAAACATTAATTGTGGCATCCCACATAACTTAGAGATGGAAATATGTGCTTATATATATATTTGCACATTTTTAAATAACGTGTTTTAAAGCCATAATAGTCATTAACCCATTAGAATTTTGCAATGAATCATGCTTCTGCAAGAGTTTTTTTTTTTTTTTTTTTGAACAAGCTTCTGCGAGAGTAGATTATTAATAAACACTCAAAAACTACTTTAATTATATCAACACTTTTTTAAACAAATAACAAACCAAAAAAAAAAAAATCCTATTTTCTTATTCCCTGCCTCCATAATTTGAAAAGTTCAACTCATAATTAATTCCTCCTCTTTTTTTTCTTTTTTTTTTTTTCTTTTGAACTTTCACCTTATATATATATATATATATATATATATATATATATATATATTGACATGTCCTGATGTCCACATAAGGGAAGGAGGAGGGGAATTTAAATTAGTGACCTCCGCTTCATTAGGCGTAGTTCACAACCAATTAAACTACCCATTGAGACATATTTTCTATTTTTTAAAAGCAATAAATGTCAAATTTTGTGGTACATCTATGGGCATCGAAGTTTTCTCAAATGGTCCAAAAAGTCAGTCTACCAGTGGGTTATTATAATATATTAATATCAGAGGGTGTATGCTTCATTTCTCTGATTTGGTATGTGGTTCACTTTAGTCATTCAATTACTTGGTAGTTGAAGTCCAAAGGAAGTTGCACCAAACCCTTGCTTTCTTCCATTAGTTGGATGGTATTGGTGAACAACAAATCCTCTAGGTCATTCACTTCTTAAATACAACAATTGACCTTAAAATATACTATTTTGCTTGCATTTTTAACATTACAGAAGTAATTAATTGCTATAGGTCCTCTTTCACATGTATTGGATGCATATAGCTTAACTGTTTTTTATTGTCATAAATAATAATAATAATAACTTAAAAAAAAAAAAAACAATTATGGCTTCCCTATTAAAGAAAAAATAAAATAGGGTGATCACTCTCTAACCAGTCTGGTCGTCCCCTAACAAAGGTGTCACTCATGACCACTCCTCTTTTTGTTTTTAATAGGAAGAGCATAATAATATTTTGATGTTCTTTTATTTTTTTTTGAGGAAAAAATTGGCAAAAGTGGTATATTAAAAATCTTCTTAAAATCGTCCCCAAGGAATAGCTCAATTAGTTGGGATCACGCCTAATAAAATGAAGGTCACTAACTCGAATCATCTTCCCTTTCTTGTGTGGATATGTCTAAAAAAAAAAAAAAAAAACTTCTTAAAATCAAGTCTTGAATTGGTCAAGCTAAAAAACCTGAGATCTGAAAGTTAAATTCCCAAAAAGCCCATAAGAGTTCCCAAGTATTTCATATAGAAAAGAGAGGGGGCTTTTGATTTTCAATCAAATCGGATTCTATCTGTTCTTAAGCCCAACCTCTTCGAAGCAAGTGTAATAGGCCCAAAATTTGTCCTCAACCTTTTTTTCTGGTCTGAAAATTCCTTCCACTTGAAGCCTAGTAATGTGCCCATTAAGGCCCACTCGATACCCTGTATGGTCTGCCTATACTCTGGCTTCCAATTTTGTATTGAGAGTTAGAATGTTAACGTGACAATTTTAACTAATAAATTTCATTTAAAAATATTAAAAATTATATTTTCATGTCATAACCTCTCACACAATGTTAACGTGACGGTCTCAACCAATATTAATTTATTATTATCATTATTTTTTTAAACTGAGACTAATCTAAAAGATGGTTGAGACTGCTGCATCAACATTGTGAAATAAAAATATAGAGCTCCTTTGTTAACTCAACACAAACACTCACATTAGCAAATTAGCCAATAGCTTCTAGCATTACTCAGTTTTTATTCAATGCTTTTTAGTGATTCGTCCAATAATTCTTAAAATAGTATCTTAGTCCATTTTTCTGATCCTATTAGCTCTTGCTCTTATCTATTTTAAAAATGAGATGACAATATATTGACCAAGTAGAAACACGTACAAATTTGAAAATCAAAATCACATTTAATTTAGTTATTATTATTTTTTGGAAATGATATTTAATCAACTAGGGTCAAATGTTTCTCCCCAATATATATATATTTTTTTTTCAGAAAAAAAAAGTAGGTTAAAGAGATCAATTGTAGCTATCATGGTTGTGTGTGACTATAATAGCACATATCTATGACGAGTCACATAAGAGAAACCTAGACAATTAAAATCACAAACACTTATCCAAATCTGATTGAACTATAGCCTAACTCATCTCTACCGTCACCTTCCCAAGATATTCACTCCCACAATAATGTGTTCTTGAATTAAATATTTGCCTCCAAGAAAAAAAATAATAATAATAAAATAAACAATCATTCCTTTGTACAATATTACAGGCTACAGCCAATAGCGTGCGATGAGTGCAACGCAGGTCGACTTTGCTTAGCGCCGGCAACCTCTTCAACTTGCCTTTTACATGTTTGAACAAGAGTCGCGGTCTCGCCGGCCACGTGGTCAATTGCTTCGAGGTGCCATTATTTTATTATTATTATTGTTTATTATTATTATTACTATTATTGCACACTAGCCAACCATGACAGACAACAATTTTAATTTATTTAACCACCAACTTATTGGTTCGAGTAAAAATACTATTTATGAATTATGATAAATACCTAATCAGAAAAATAATTACCCTAATGTAACAAAATTAGAGTCTTTACACACTGTTACAATGGAAAATATGATCCTTTCTAATTCATTTTGAATTGAAAAATATTCAGTTAATAACTAAGATCTTTTTAAAAAGATCTTAAAACTATAAATAAGATATTTGTTCCATTAATATAAATAATAATAAAATATTATTTATATTTTAAAAATAAATAAAAAATAAAAAATAATGGCAAAATAATGATAAAGAATGAGATTATAAATGTTGAGTTGATAAAAATTAATATGACAAAATCTTAACCATTCAATTCGAAACCAACGACTAGGATTTGATGAAACCTATTTGGTACAACATTGTAATAATTTCAGAGGATCTTGATCATCAAGATATTCCTCTCCCTTTTGTTCTTTCCTTTATTTTATTTTTTTAATATTTCCCAACAATGCTAGAATAATTAATGACATTATGCAACTTTCATAGTTTAATAAATTAAAAAGAAAGACTAATTAACATGTATACAAAAGTTTAGTTTAAATTATGTCAAAAATAGAAGAAGTTTAGTTTAAATTATTAGAAGGGTAGAGACAGTAAAAGAGAAATTCACGTTCACACTATGCCATTACGTGTTTTTATGTTTTCCTAGTTGAAAATTTATTTGTCCTGTAGTGTGAATTTGAATTCCCAAAACCTTAAATCAATCAAATTAGTGTTTGATTGTTGTTGTTAATCGGTCAAACTAAATCAAATTTATGAAACAGAGAATCTTTACATATATCTGATTAGTATTAATCACTTTAATTTTTATTAATGTCTTAGTGAAACTACAAACTATGAATCAATTGAATTTGAGAGAAGCGCATGTGGTTTCCATCGTCTAGACTCATTTAGTGTGGCTAACAAGTAAGTGTTACTATGATCACGTCTAAGTAAAATAGTTATAATTGATCTTTCTGACCTATCATTTAGCTTTAAAAAAAAAAGAAAGTAGTCAAAACTAAAGATTTGCAAGCAGTCTTGTCTATCAAGGACTCTAGAATGCTAAACAACCCCAAGTTTGTCACATACCGCTCCTTCAATTATAAACCTTACCTTTTCCCCCACAAATATGGAAGTACTACATTTCTAGAATTTTGACTAAAAAAAGAGATGAAAAAAAAAACCCAAATAACTATTAATTTATATATATTTTTGTTAAAAAGAGATTAATTAATTCAATGATTAATTAGGATTGTCGTCAACATTTACGACATTACTCAAATAGAGTAACTAGGCCATGTTTGTTATCATTTTTTTATTTTTGGTTTCCTTGTCTTTTAGTTTTTCTTCTCGAGTCAAAGACCATTACAAAATTGAAACGCACAGCGGAATACAACGGTACCTCACTTGCAATGCCTAACCACCAAGAAAAACACACAAAGAGAGATTTTCACTTCCTATCATATCACCTGCACTAAAAACTCGTAGTAATTTCTGATGTCTAAACTCATAAAATGAGAAGATATATATAGCTTCACCCCATTAATAATTTGATGGTGAAGAGGAATAACCCACATCGGTGAATTGGGTTCGGATTGATAACCCACCAATCCGATAAAGATAAATCATTACATAACTTATGAGTGACCGACAATACACTTGACCTATTTAGGCCCAAACGTGATTGGTTAACCGTTTGACATAACATATTGGTTTATGTCTGGCTCTAATCTTATAACTTTGTGCTGTGTTCGTTTTTGAATCGTGTAAAAAAATGACGGTTATAAAAGTAAGAAAATATCAATTTATGGTATAAAAGTTTTCGTGATTTCCTCCCGCACACGGGAAAAAAAGAAGAAGAAGATGATAAAGCTGATGACAAAAAAGAGGAAGTGCAGCTACGTACGCGCGTTGGACACGGTGTTGTATTTTTCGCAAATCCAACTAATTATTGTTATTATTAATAATAAAGCAAGGAAGGAAAAAAGGGTGGCCCTGGCCGGGCGTTTACCAAGAGTCAAGACTCAATCGCAACCCTTGTTTCTCGCCAATTGGTCATCGACGCAGCCATTATTACGTGTAAATATCAGGGAATTTAACCAACTCCCCTCAAAATCTATTTTTTGATTTAAAAAATACCAAACAGACCTGTCTCGATTCCAACTCCCCCACTAATCTATATACCCAATCTTCTTCATCTACTTTGGCGCACCTATAAAAGCAAGAAAGCCCCACTTTCTCTCCTCCGTTGTTAATACCTGCAGACCCAGAACCAGATCTCGGATTGCAGGCTTTCAAGAAGAGAAAGAATGAGTTACTACAACCAGCAACAGCCCCCTGTCGGTGTTCCTCCCCAGCAAGGTCAACCCTCCCCTCCGATTAATTCTTTGTGAATTCTGCTTTTGTGTCGATATGGATTTGTGGGTTTTGCCCTTTTTTTTTTTTGTTATTTTAATTTTTGTTTGTTTGTTGGATCTGACTCTGGGATCGGATCTCTGTTTCTTTTTGGGTTTTATGAGAACAGGTTATCCGCCAGACGGATATCCCAAGGACGCATATCCGCCACCGGGATATCCCGCGCAGGGATATCCTCCGGCGGGATACCCTCCCCAGCAGGGATATCCTCAGCAGGGTTATCCTCCGGCCTACGCCCCTCAGTACGCGCAACCTCCTCCTCAACAACAGAGTAGCAGTACTGGCATGCTGGAAGGCTGGTACGTCTCTCTTATCCTTTTCCTTCTCTGTTAATCGTTGACCGAGCCGGTTGACCCAGATCCGGGTCGATCTCCAGTTTTTAGAACGAGTCAACCCCACCCGCCCTGCATGACATTGACAGTTGAAGAAGATGGGGTTGGTTCCGTTCCATGGAGATTCCCATGGGGGTGGGGTGGGGATGATATTTTTAGATTTTTTTGACGATATTCTGGAAGATCAGTCCAAAAATAGATTATTTTTTGTGATCCCAAATTTGGAACTGAAAAAAAAAAAAAAAAAGAGCCAAAATTAGCTTTATTAACTCATATAATTAATTACCGTTGTTTGTTTGAATCCAAATGTCAAAGAGACGGAACATGCTAATTATGTTCAATTTGGCATTTAATGAAGTAATTAATGAAGAGTGGTTTGTTAATTTTGCGTGCAGTTTGGCTGCCTTGTGCTGTTGCTGCCTCTTGGATGCCTGCTTCTGATGATATGACCAGAAAACATTGCAGCAGCAAAAATGCCACGTAGACAATTCGGATTACCCAATGTTTGGGCTTAATTTCAAATGACTGTTTTTATCTTTATAAATAATATTGAACTTTTGCTTGGATCTGAACTTGTTATGATGTATATGTTTCTGGGTTTCATTTCAAGTCCTCCTATCTCTGTTTTCTCCTTCCATCTTATTCTTGGATGTAAATTGTAAAGATTCAATGTCATTTGATATGTTAATTAGACTGCGTTTGGCAAAATGCTATATTTTAAACTACATCGTAAAAAATGTATTATTTTCGATAGAAATATGGTAGTAAACTTAGTTTGAATAGCTGTTTATGGGTTGGATTTGGGTAGCTTTCTCAGGAACAGGAGGCAAAAGCCAAAGGGCAAAGGGAATCGGATTCGTAAGGACAAAGAATTCTTTTTTGTTTTTGTTTTTATCTTTTCTTGGGGTAATCACTAAACAATAATCAAAGTTAATGATTGTATTTGCGTGTACAACTGTTACAAGTATATTTATTTTGTTAGGAAATGTTCGCTGAGTGTACAGTTTCTTTTCTAGTCTTACGTGATATTATTTTATAAATATCAAGAGGTAATTCAATCGGTTAAGATCATACATAATGAAATGGAGGTTACTAATTCGAATCTTTTTTCCTCTTGTGTGAATATGTCAAAAAATAATAATAATATATACCTAGAATTAGGAGAACACTAGAATAATATAAGGAGAGTAACTAGTATTGTCCTATTTTATTTATTTATTCCTAATTTCCTATAGATTTTTGTCCTCCGGGTATATATATATAAAAGAAATGTTACATATATGTGATTTTAATTTGTCTTAAATTTAAAGTAAAATTTCACAAAATTTTCTTAAACTTTCACACGTTTTGAATTTACTCTCTTAATGATAAAAAACTTTCAATTTAAGAGATCAAACTTTTAATTTTTTACAATGTGCTCCATATTTTAAAATATTAAGAAAATACCTTTTATATATATATATATATATATTTTAAAATGTGACCTGTGCTTAAATCTTTGCAAATTTTTATTTTATTTGTTTATAATAAAAATCGGATATTTTGAAAATTTTGACAAAATTTAACAAATTTTTGAACGCTAAAAAAATTTATTCAATAATATTTTAAATGTCACATTAAAAAAATGTGATAGTTGAACTAGGAGTGTCACCGCTCGTGACCACCTTAGCCTCGGGTTCCCTAGCCTCCCCAAACAAGGCCCAAGGACTAAGGTGATAAAATATATATATATATATATATATATATATATTTCAAAAAGTAAAATAAAATAAACCTTAAAGATTACTTTTACCCCCAAAATATAAATTTTTTTAAAATTTTCGCCTCTAAAACTAAAAATTCTAGTTCCACCCCTCAAGATCGGGTTAATACAAATAGATTAGTTGCTTTTTGGGGTCCAATCTTCTGATATTAGGTTATCTGTTGTGAGCTCGGGTGGTACTTTTTAGTTTTTAGCATTCGATGGTTAAGGTAGCAAACAATATTATGCTTGCGAATCATGCACTCCACGTTTTCTTAGTGGAACAAACAAACATGTCCAACCAAGAACACTCTCAATCCTTTATGATTATTATAATTAACAAAAATGGTGGAGGTAAACATTCACTGCTGACAAGACAATATTCTTCAAGTCCCACGTGTGAAGCATGCGGAAATTAAGAAAAGCCCCAATCCAGTTTGAATTTTTGTTTTTGTTTTGAAATGTCCATACAAGAAAATGGAGAGAAAAATTCAAACTAGTTATTTCCAGTTTATGAGGCTTGATCGATAACCGATTGAATTACCATTTAAGGACGAGCTTTAGCATATTGAGTGCTCGCTTTGGGTTTGAACTTGAGCATGTAGAAATTAAGAAAAGCCCCAATCAAGCTTGAACAGATTGAGTGCTCACTTTAAGTTTGAACTCGGGTTGAATAAGGCTTTAAAACTCGACTCGGGTTGATTAGTGCCACATGAATTAACAGTGTCCATGGAAAAGAAAACCATCATGATTTGTTTTTTTTTTTTTTGAAAAATCATGATTTGGTTGATGATCAACTAAAATAATAATATAATTGATTCGGTTTGTTTGTCTTTCGATCGTAATTTATTATTATGTATTTGAAGCTTGTTGTATGCCTACAAAATAAATTTTATCATTATTATAATTTAATAATGATCTAATTGCTTTGATTTGGGCTTTTATTATTAAACACAAGTGTTGATTGGTGCACGCAAAAGGGCGGCTCCTAAACCAATCAATCCGCAGAGAATTTTAGAAACAGCAAGCCAGGTTGACCAATCAGTCAATCCAAAGTACCCATGAATTAATTCTTTTGACTTTTGTTCCTCAACCATGCCTGATTTCCCCATGCTAAGTGTTCTTCAAAATGAAGGTGAGTGGCCTAATTTACTCACTTACCTTCATTTTTCTTTGTTTGTATATTGTTATATCTCAAATTTTAAATTAAAATGTGGCCCACTTAAGCAGGGTGTTACACAATTTAACTAAAAGGGGATTAAAAGAACTAATCATCATAACTACTAATCACGCTAATCGCTACCCGTTTTTTTAAAGTGATTAGTAAAATTCATTGACCACTTTTAAATATATATACACATTTATATTTATATTTATGTAGTATATTACTTATTGAGTAAAATTAATGAATATATCTTAATTGTATATAATTTATTTAAGGACAAAGTTTTTCTCCAAACTAAGTTAGAGGAATTTCAACTTAGTATATAAAAGTGACATGTGTCCCTTAACATGTGAGATGCGTATGTTTTGTTAATAACGGACAAAATTAAAATAAATTTTATTAAAAACTAATGTGCATTTTACATGTTATTAAAAAAAATAACACATGTCATGTTTACCGCTATATTCATAACAACTCAATCACAATGCCAAAACCCTAAAAATCACCACAACATTATGATCAACTTATCATCAACTTCATCACAATACCATCATTTTCTCAACAACAACAACACAAAAAAACTTCAATTCATAAAAAACAAAGCCTAAGGAGCTTACCCTTAAAGTTTCTTCCCCTTAAGTTCCTCCTTTCATCATCTTCCATAAGCCTTCTCTCTCTTAAAATTTCCCTTCACTCCAACATTTTAAGAAACTTGGTTCACATGTTAAAAATTGACTTTGTTCGAACAAACTTAGTTTCGTTTAAATGAGATGAGACAACCCACATTAAATTGAATATCAAATCTTACCTATTCACACGTGTGAAATCTAGTTAGTTCAAACGAGCCTAATTGATTTTATCTCGATTCTGAGATCATCTACAGCTCACGTGGCATTGACATGTGGAGATGCTATATCGTGCGAATGATCCCAAGTTGGTTTGAATGAAGTACATTAGAATTGTTTAAATTCGAATAACTTCTTACCTACTTGAACACGCCATGCTAGCACGAGATAGTTCAATTTCATTTAAACTTGCCTACATTCACCATAATTTGGCTGGATCACTATTTAATTTTGAATTCGATAATAATTTTATTGTCATGTCGTAAGTGTATATTTGAGAGTACAAAAGGATTTATATATATATATTATCATTTTGTTAAAAAAGAAGAAGAAAATCCCTTAAAGGGCAACGTTAACAAAAGCCGTAGATAAAAAATTGCCTTGTGTCGTCGTGTGGACGAAAGAGAGAGCCTTGCCCTAATTTTCTCCCTTTTGTAAGTTGTAACGGAATTTCAAATCTCATGCCCTAAAAACCGAACGCACAACTTCTACAACACACACAAAAAAAAAAAAAACACAGAAAAAAAGAAAGAAAGGGGAGCAGAAGGTCAACGTTCTCTTCAGTACCTGATCATACCTGGTCTGGTAATTCTTTTATTCGGCATGATTTTTTTTTTTTTTTTGTAAAAATTTCCGTATGATTTTCGTGGTTGATTTCAGTGCTTTGTTTTCAGTTTATCTTTTTGCGGAATCGTGAACTTGTTGTTTTGTTAGGGTTTGCCTCGCGTTCGTAATTGATTGCGGTTTCTCGAAATTGTATTGCTCAAACGAAGTTATTGGGGGTTTTCGTCGTTTGAAAAGTTTACAGTTTTGCAATTCATAATGCTATTAGGTTGTAATTCAGGTTTTATTATTATTATTTTTTCTAATTATAGTTTGTGGAAGAAGTTTGTTTTTGTATTGAAATCGGGTTTGATTAATATGTTCTTTATTGTGGCTTGTCACGAAAAAAATAGTTGAAATTTTTGTCCAGGCTTTGAAGAAATTGTGATATTACCAAAGGGAAAATGTTGAATGTGGTTATGGTTTTTCTAGTATGTCTCACCTCAAGGGGTTGGCTCAAGTGGTAAGGGCCTTGGTTATGGTGGCATTTCCATTAGGTCTAAGGTTTGAATTCTCTTGGGTGCAAACAATTTCCCGCTGGGAATGCTAGAGTCTTATCCGATTCTTATAGAGGTGGCACTTTGCACTGGTCTGGGTTTGTTCTATAGGGGTGGGCACATGAAGTAGCCTTGCCTTGGAGGGTTCCCCATCATCAAATTTTTATTTTTTATTTTCTAGTTTTTCTCTGAGCAAACTGGTTTGAGTGGATGAATTTCAATAAATATTTGTTAAATCAATGTGGAAATGCTGAAAATCTAGTTACCTTGTGACTTTTTTTCTTTCCCAGTTCTAGTCTTTTACTTCTGATATCATAGGCTGTGGTGAATTGGTGGTGGGAATAGAGAGCAAGGAGTGGGGATTGGTTACTTGTTGGCATCTTCTTGAGGGTCGTCAGGGTAACAAACTTGAATAGAAACTGTTGTTTTGGGTGGCAGAGACGATCCTGAATAAACTCTTTATTGTGCTTAGATTAAAGTCACTTGCATGATCCTTTGTTTTTGAGTAATGCTACACTTCACACCCATTTCACATTGGTGACGTGGCATGAGCTGAATGGAGGTAGAAAGTTTTATTTGTTTAAGTGGCCATTCAACGTATGCCACCTTAGTAGGTGTGAAGTGGTGGTGAATAATAGATCTGTTCTTGTTTTTTTAACTGAAGGAAGGTGCTAGATGGGTGGTGTAATATAATGGGATATGGCCGGTATAATGAAGAGTAGTCATGCTGGACTGATTGCTGTCTATGCTGTTATGGTTAAAGCTGTCCCATCCAATTTAATTCCTTGGCTTGGTCAAACTGTTTCTTACTAGCGTTGTTGCTATCCACCCACAATTCTAGGTTTCCACGTGCTCAAGTAGAAATAGTGTTTTATGGTCCTGATTGATGGAGTTTGATATAGCTTGGAGAGAGTTCCCCCTGGTAGACATATGTTTGTCTGAAACGGATAGAATGTTGAAAAGAGTTTGTCTATATGCGTTCCTCACTATATGTGCTATGTAGGTCGCTGCCAGATACATTTCTTTAGTCTTTGAGTAGAAGTGTTTATTTTGGCTCAGTTTTGATTATATATTTTAATGATATGAAGTTTCTGGTTGTTGAGTGCATGTGCTAATACGGAACACCATTCTGCAGGTCAGATTCTTTTGGGGCATATATTTGTACTACTCTTGATGGGTGCTCCTAAGCAGAAATGGACACAAGAAGAGGAAGCAGCACTTAAAGCTGGAGTTATTAAGCATGGGGCTGGCAAATGGCGCACAATACTTAAAGATCCAGAATTTAGTGGTGTCCTGTATCTGCGTTCGAACGTAGATCTCAAGGTATGGTTCTTTTAACATAATTTACTGGACCGAGTTTATTCCTAGAGAGAATCTGAAGACTTATGCCACTTTTTTCAACAGTTTCCATCATAAAAGACTGAAACAAAAGCTTTATGATGAACTGTATATGTTGTGTTGTGCCTTGAATTTCATCAAGTCATGTGGGGCCGGTTTTGTCTTATTCCAAATCGGTTTTGGAATTTTCTCACGTTTTGGACTTCTCTTTTTGAGCACCGGCTTTGAGTCCTTTCCAAGGCAGATTTGGAAGTCCTTGGTTTACTTCAAACACAATTCGGTTCCTTTAGGTTTAGCACCCCTTGGCTGCCAGATTCATACTCTTATAGAAGGGAGTATGCTTCACAATTTGAGGAGGGGGAGAAAAATTTAGAAGCTGCATCTTATTAGGGTTTTCTCATTTTGTTGTGCCTTATGGCACTTAGAGAAGAAGAGAGTTTTCTTTGTCAATTTTTTCTCTTTTGTGTGAGAGTGAGATTTGGGTGTATTGGGGATTTGGGTTTTGAGCAGTTTTCTCCCCGTTATCTTTTGATAGTGAATTTCCTCTAGGTCGTCTCCGCCAGTAGATGTAGGCTTGTTAAGCCGAACCACTTAAATCTTGGTGTCTTGTGTGATTGATCTATCTTCTATTCTACTATTTTCTGCTTCTTTGGGATCTTGTATTTAATTTTGTGCACAACAGTACAGTTCAGCATAAAGTCACTAAATAATCTGCTTTTGTTGCTGGGCAGGACAAGTGGAGAAATATGAGTGTAATGGCAAATGGATGGGGATCCCGAGAGAAGGCTAGGCTAGCTGTTAAAAGGGTGCCACAGGTACCTAAGCAGGATGAGAACTCCATGTCTCTCAGTTCTGTTGGTCCAAGTGACGAAGACATTGTGGATGCTAAGCCTCTTGCAGTTTCTAATGATATGCTGCAGGGTGCCTCTTCAAAGAGATCTATTGTGAGGTTAGACATTTTAATCAATTGATGTTTTAGCATCTTATTTCCATAACTTGGTATGTGGAAAGTAGTTTCACTCGCACTGTGCCACTGTCTCATACAATTATTATTCTCCTCGTAAACAGTCCTATGTTCTGTTGAGGGCCGTTAACCTTTTTTTTTTTCCCTCTGATGTGCTTGTGTATTCATACTTTTTGGATCTAAGTGCTGAACTTTTTTTAATGGCTCATATGTAGTGATGGGAGACCTATAGTTGGAGCCATGAGGAATATTAAGAAGTACGTTTAATGTGGGTCAATCATGAAAAGGGGTGCCACATTAAAATGAGTCATCTAGTTATAGAAACCAATGTAAACACCCCTACCCCCAATGATATTTAATTTCCAATCGTGTCGTGCATTAATGAAATAAGCTAACAGAATTAAATTTTTTGTCATTTTGTCAAAGTTGTTTGTAAATGCACAAGTGCTAGAACTTGCTGCCTATCATTTGATAAGATTACTTTAGACAAGCCTTTAACCATTTGTTGAGGCACCTACTAGTTATCATTACTCTAGACAGGCAAATATAGGACTTGTGTGATTGAAATTGGTTTTATGTAGCCTTAGAATATAAATGAGGTAGTATGTACGTCTGCCCAGTAGCAGTTTCTGTCATGGCATCAATGGGTCCTTTACCACTCTATATTGGGTGGCACTAAGTGATCCAATGTGCATGATGTGATTTAAATTCACTTTGAACAAAGGAGCTTCGATATATCAAAATTTTACAATGGTAAAAAACAAGTAATGTTTTTGGAAAATTCGGTCTCTTTATCTTGATTACTTTCAATATACTATTTATTTTGTGCAGTGTAATTTTTGTTGGATCTTTGATTTAGAAGCATTAGATATTTTATGTTCACATTATATGTGTTTACTATGTATCAAAATATTATGTGTTTATTTGCATACTATGTCATCTTTTGATTTCATTTTTATAGGTTGGACAATCTTGTATTTGAGGCTATTACCAGCTTGAAGGAGCCTGGCGGTTCTAATAAGACAAATATTGCTACATATATAGAGGTAGCCTTTTTTTTTTTTTTTTTAAATGGAATTATAGGTATATTGTTCTCAAGTAAATGTCCTATGAGACATCCTAGTATCATGACTATTTGATATTTTCTAGTCCTAGTGTTTTGACTCTTTGGCCTTACATTAACCTAATTGGACCCATGACATTGTAATTTTGAAACATGATAGTATATGTGAGAGGATGACATAGTCCTTACACTTTTCATTGTGGGTCCAAATGGTTAATTTTGATAGTTTGGGGCTGAGAACCAGCAGTCGATTTTGTGAGAACCTATAGTTGAACCTCTAATTTTTGTTTCTGTACATATAGTGATTTGGACATCGAATTGAATTTTAGTTGAACCTTTAATCAGATATCTACAATCACATGTCATGAAATAGATCCACTAACATCTTACATGACGCATCCACCCCGACCCTCTCCCCAATCCTCCCTTTCTTACTCTGCAACCCCAAAACCCAATTTCCATTCAGCTTATTAGTTTTCACACCACATGATATTTACCTGCCACATTAGATATTACAGGCATGTGTCATGGTAAAGCTTCGCAACTGAGTTTCGAATCTCAAGACATCTCACCCCCCCCAAATATGCCCTTCAAACCCCTTACCATAATTCCAATTAGCAGGGTTTGCTCAACTGAGCTTCAAATGCTGTGACATTTTACCTCTTGCGGTTCATTTATGACACCGTTCACATGTGGAACTGTTCAACATTGTGCATTGTGCTGAGTCATCATAGAGCTTGAAACTTTGGCATCCTACACAATTACAATATATGACACGACCGCAAGAGGTTGGCTTGAGTGGTAAGTCACTTGGCCCTAGTGCTTCATGAAACATTAGCAAAACCCCTTGAATGCAAACAATTCCTTGGGGCCGCAGGCGAAAGCCCAAACTTTACCCAACCCGTGTGGAGGGGGTGATTTACATGGTGTCCCGGGAATCTAGTTGGGACAAAGCCCTGGATACCCTAGTTATCCAAAAAAAAAAAAAAACAATAAATGACATTTTGGCTGTCAGTCCATGGGCTGTCCATTGGTTGTGCTATACTTTTAGGACTTGTAGTCAAGTGCTTGTTTGCCCATTATTTCTTTTAATATGTATTATCATCGTAATATTTTGAAACCAGTTGAGTTGCAGTTTCTTATTTTATAGGAACAATATTGGGCACCTCCAGATTTTAAGAGGCTATTATCAGCAAAGCTAAAGTATTTGACCGCAAATGGGAGACTGATTAAGGTAAATATACATAGCAAATTCAATTTTATTAATGCTAAAAAAAAAAAAATTTGTTGTTGGGGAAAGTGAAAAATAAAGGAATTTTAATTGAGCACCTATTAAGTGTGTCATACTGCCATGAACCCATCTCCACGACCATGAACTTTTTTTTTTTTTTAACTAGAATTAGATTGGATTTTTTTTTTGAAAAGTGTAAATTGTCAATTGACATGCGTACATGATTGGTTGGATTATTTGAAGTGTTCGTTATAAATGTGATAGTTATGAATTATTCATTCTTTGCATTCTAGAGCATCATCATTATATTGGTTTATCTAGTCAAATCACAAAGTTTTATTTTGTTTGGATCAGTGTGGTTGACATGTCTGATATGTGTCATAAAGAGCTAGTGTCAACAAACAAGGGACTTACGATTCTATTTGGTTGGGTTGTATTAAGTGTTCGTCTATTCCCATTGTGTCATCTTCACAATTTGCTCTTTATTGGGTTTGGGGATCAAGGTTTTGGGTGATGTTTCACAAAGAAAGAAAAGAGACTTAAGATACTATTTGCCTTTCTTCTTTATCTCACTTTTCTAATCTTTATGCATTGACTGTGTATTTCTTCTTTTGTTACTTATATCTTTTTTTGCAAGTAATGAAAAACTTTATTGAAAACGTAAGGCGCTTCTAAGTACACAGGCTGGATACTCAGGGAGCTTTCGTAACCTGAAACCCAAAAAAGGGCAAAAACACCCACAACCCAACCCAACCAAAAAGCCCACAACCCTGACACCCACAAGACAACAAAGTCCAAAGTCCTCAAATGCTTCAAGCGTGAGCCTTGCCTTTCCCACACCTAGATGATGCTCCCTTCGCATCATAGTTAATGGAGCATTCCAAATTCAGAAGCTCCCTTCTACCCTTGACCTTTTGAGTGGTATCATCTAAAACGTCTTCGATCCCCTCATCCCCAAACAAAGCCCAATCTTAACGTTTATAACTATAAACTATGTGATATATGCAGAAAAGATTCAGCTGTTCAGTAATGGAGAAGAAAATGTTCTGAAGTTTAGATGAGTGCATAAGAGCATGTAGTGATCCTTATTGGAATTCATTTATTTTGGTTGTGGTGAATGTTATTCTTGAAAACGACCAAATGCAAATATGGTTTGTTTATGGTGATATATTATTGAGTGATATTTTGATTTTTGATCATTAATTGAAATTAAATTTACATGATTAATTTTCAGGTTTGGTACTTAAAAGTGCATGACCATTAAGAAAAATACAGAATTGACTCACCTTGATTAGGAAAAGAAACTATCTTATGACCATGTAAAACTTAGCCAAATTCATGGAAACTTGAATTTAGTTTTGAGAAAAGTGGTTCTTTTGCTGACTGGTAAAAGTTTAAATGATTTTTGGGTTATGATTGCTACGTTATTTTTAAATTTACAGGTTAAGCGCAAGTATAGGATATCACCTACTCCAGCATTTTCTGACAGAAGAAGAAACTCTTCCATGTTACTTTTGGAGGGGAGGCAGAGGGTTTTTCCAAAAGTTGAAAAGGATGATACCCATATGTTCACGAAATCCCAGATTGATTTAGAGTTAGAAAAGATGAGGACTATGACTCCACAAGATGCTGCTGCAGCTGCTGCTCAAGCAGTTGCTGAGGCAGAAGCTGCGATAGCAGAAGCTGAAGATGCAGCAAGAGAGGCAGAGGAAGCAGAAGCTGATGCAGAAGTGGCGCAAGCTTTTGCAGCAGCAGCAGTGAAAACTCTGAAAGGAATAAGCAGCCCAAAAATGGTAAATTTCCACTATCACTCTATTTCTGTCTTTCATGACTTCTTCTTCTTCTCATTTATTTATTTATTTATTTTAAATCGTTTTGCTTGAGTTGATAATCTTGAGAAGTTCATCTAGGAATTTTCCTGTTGCCATAAGTGTTAAAAAAAAGAGATATAAATAAGATGGAAGAAAACAAGTTCCCCATTTACAGATGTTCAAAAGAAGAGTAAAAGTTTGTCCTTTTAATTTATCATAATTCTCCAGGATTGCTTTTGTATCTATATATGATCTTCAATCTGTGAGTAGTTCACTGTGGAACTCAGCATGGAAAATGATTTGACATATCATTTATTTTGTGGCTATGACTTTTTCTCTCTTTCTTCCCTCTTCACTGTTTCAATATCACTTAACAGAGAAAAAGAGACTGTTTTTGTATCACTTTTTCTTTTGGTGCCATGATTCTTTATTTCAAGGAAAAATTCAGTATTTTCAGTGTGATGGTGAACCTTTTGGCATATATGTTTATATGTTTTTATATATATGTTTGGTGAATTTCTTATAGTATGTTTTTTGTGCCAAACTTGTGTATTAGTCACTTGGAAAAATAAAAATAATAATAAAACCAAAGACCAGGTTAGTCCACAGTTCTACTATGTTTGTCTTTGATGTGGGTTCTATAAGCTTATTATTTAAATGGTGTAGGCTTGTGAAACATGTTAAGAGTTTTCTCTTTGAAATGCTTTTAAAACTTTAGAAGATACAACTTTGATTTGGACAATTCACAAGTTAATGCAGCAATGTACTCTCCAGTACATGCAAAGGGTGAACTAACCCTTCACTAATCTTATCATTTTCTTGATTGGGGTTTCCCTAACTCCTGCATTTGACTTTTGTAAATTTAATCTCTACTCGCAAGTAGCCTGATCCAACCCAGAAGAAGAAAAAAAAAGGGAACAGAAAAAATGCAGTTACCCATTGGGTACCATCATACCAACATTCTAATGGCCAGTGTTTGCATCTCATTCATCTTCTTTTTGTTTCTGTTTTTGTTTTTATAAGCTTCTGACTATATTTTCAACTTGAAATTATGTGCAGATGATCCGAGCTTAATATAACACATTCACAAATTGACCGATAAGGAGCAACGAACCAGAGCTCTTACTGACCAGGAAAAAGAAGAAGAAAGGGGCGCTTTATTTATGTTCATGAGCCAGCCATATGTTTGTCTTTTGCTTGTAAATATGGTAAGACCTTCCTCTGACAGGCATATGCTGGATTTCCCTTGCAAGCAAATCTTGTTCAACTGGTAGATTCCGTTAACAGTTCCTTTTCTTTTACAGTTAGGAGTTTGGAGATTTGTCTTTCTGTTTTCTGAACATTCTGGTTTGTGGCCAATGTTGACCAGCTTTTGTTAACTTAGAAAACGCACCAAAATGTAGAAACTAGTGTACAAAGAAATAGAAAGAGGTGGGGACTATCATCTGATTGAGATCAGTTCATGTAGTCAAAACTTGCCAAGTTTTTTGAATCTTTGAATTATGAGTAAATGCACCAGTGGCTGTTTTGGGGCATCCGATTTGAATTTCTTTATTGATACTACTAGATTATCTATTTCGTACTTGATCTAAACCCCTTCATTAAATTTTTGGTCTGGTTTAAACATTATGTTCTTTACTTCATACAATTATCTCCTTTAGGGTTCACGTATAATTGTGAAATTGTATTTAGAGTTTTTTAAACAAGAATGTATTAGGAATGCTTTTAAACACTAAGTTTGAGGTGACCCATTTAGTGAGATGGTGCGCATGAAAATTGGCACTTTCTGAAACTTTGAAAGCATTTCAAGTTTGAAAATGTTGAAGCTTCAACTGAATGTCGGAGATGATAAGAGCAAAAGCCCAATCGGTGAAGAGTTGGGCTTGATTGATTGCTAGAATGGTGACGGAGGAATAACCTTCCACATACAAAGAGCTGCTGCCTTTTTTGATGGCCAGGTTCACCGCAGCCGAGGTTGCCAAAGCTTCCCCTTTATTAGCAACCTTAATGTTGATTCAGGCTGGCAAATTGTGATTTGCCGGACTTCAAGAATTATGATTGATGATGTCTTGCTTCTTGTTCCATTGTGGGTCGTCCTTTTTTTGTTTATTATTATTTTTAATTAAATTTTATTGGGGTAGAACAAACACTTTACACGCTAGCCACCACTTTGAAAATGGTTAAAAGATCAAAACTTTACATTTTAAGTTTTTAAATTTAGAGGAAACATTAAAACAAAAAAAATGCTTGGTAATTTAGAGGGGGGCAAATAAATTTCCAGCTGAATTAAACTATACTTAAAAATGCGATAAAGGAATGTGCATCTTTTGTTAAAAGAATAACAACTATGTTTATGTTCAAAAGTAATATATTTCTTTGTAAAAGGAAAAGCCATTTATTTCTTCCATAAAAAAATTAATGGCACATTTGGTATGCCGAATAGACCTATGAGAACATCATGCGTTGTTAACAAAAGAAAATGAATAATGCTTCTATTCTAACTTTTATTGTTTTTAATTCTTAGGCATATCCATTTTTATTCTTAATGACCATTCTATATACCACGCTATAAGAAAGATGATTCCTCTAGTATGGACATGCATCAATACACCTTCACCATGGGTATCCCAAATATAGTAATGCGTTTAAGATCTATAAGTACTAAAAAGGGAAGAAGATTATTCATTAAAAAAAGAGAAAAAAAAAAAATGAAAGGGAATAAAGAAGAAAGGATAGATGAAGGAATTACACGGGAAGGGACTCGAGGTTTATTTATCCCTGCTGGAATAGAATCCGCTCAGGTTCAAATGCATGGGAGATTCCTAATTCTATCCTACTGTGGTAGAGAGATTAGGCCCAAAGCAAAGATGTTTTTTGAGTTCAAGGCACAATAAATCAAATAATTAAATCAAAGGGAAAACTTTACTTCAAACTTTTGAACTACTATACCCTCTCAAAGTTAAAAAACTCTCAATTTGAAATCTTCAACTTTCAATTGCAGTTAATTTAAACACTTCGTTAGATTTTAAATGTTAAAAATGAGACAATGATATTTATACCTCTTAAGTTTTTATAAAATTTCAAATTTACCCTTAATTTTTTTTTAAAAAAGGGTTCAAGGTGACCCTACCGTGGGTCACAAGAGGGTTAGGCCAAACCCACGGCTGGGTTTGGGACCCAACTGTGGGTTAGTAGAACTACGTTGGGTCACAACAGACCTAGTCGTGGGTTTGCTGACCCACAATGAGTCTCTGGCTAACCCATGGGTTGTCAGGTCATGATATGACCTACAATAAGGTCACTTATTTCCATTAGAAGTTAACGGCTAAATCTAACAGAGTGGTCTAAATTGACTGCAATTAAAAGTTGAGAGATTCAAATTGAGAGTTTTTGAATTTTGGGGGTCTTCTCAAAACGCAGAAGTGTCTAAAGTGAAGTTTTCCCTAAATTAAATTAGGCATTTTTTCAATTCTCCCTTGTGCCTTTCCACCAAAAATAATGTTGTTTTTTTTTAATAATAAATAAAAATGTCTTTAAAAGTATAAAAATAATTTAACTTTTATGTTACAATTAACACTTTTAAAAACCAAATAAAGAAAAAGCCCTCAAAACACATTACTACTAAATCAAGGTATTGATGTGTTATTTCAGAAACCTCATGGGTTGCTTAAAGATATTGTGAGAAACCCTGCACGCAATCATAATTTAATCAAAATACAATAATTGACCACCACAACGACAACAACAAAAGGGAAAAACAAAAGAAGAATACAAAAGGAAAATAAATCTCCAGGTTCTAGCAAACAAGGCATACATTTCTTGCAGAAAGCATAGTTCGTTAGAGAGAGAGAGAGAGAGAGAGAGAGCTGGTCGATGAGAGATGGCTCACTTCCTCTTCTAAACCAGACCAAGCCTGTATTCGGGTTTCTGCTATACCTGTTTTAGCCAGAACTTTTAGGTAAATCTTCTTCATATTTATTTATAATATATGTTTATTCTCGTGTTATTGATTAGTTGAAATCCTGCTTTATCATCAGAGAATTATTTTTTATTATGCAGTGGAGTTCAGTTATGTAGTTCTGTTTTTTAGACAGAAAACGATTTAAGGGAAAAGATTGTAAACGATTTAGTAAATTAATATTATAAACGGGGTATCTTTTTGTTTTTGACGCGGAAATCAGATTTTGTTTAAGATACTCAAGTGGGCAAATGGGGCTATTAAAATCATTCCCATGTTTTTGTTTGGACCAGAAAGATTGGATGGGAATACTCTTGTTGTTTATGTTGGTGTACTTTGTGGTCGTGTTTTGTTTAGGATTAAATTATGTGCTCGATTTCGATTCTGTCTGGGTTTGACGTCTGTAGTCTAACTTTTCTTTCAGACATGGATGAGAATTCAAACGACAATGAATCACTGGTGGCTCGCATCCAACAGTTGGAACATGGTATGTGCACTTGTTATTTCTGGCATTAATTCTTGGTCCTAAAGTCTGTTATCTTTTAGTATCAGTGAAGTAGTTTAGTAAGTGTCCAACATAGAGTAGATTGTCCATTTAATGTAATTGAACAGCTTTCTGGTTTTCTTTTCCTACTGCTGTTGATCAGTGTATTGAAACAAAGATGACGTTCTTTTTGGTAAAATAAATTATTTTTGTTTCTCTTTTGAATTTTCGAGTGTAAATTTCTTGGGGTTATTTTGTACTCCCCCTCCTGTCTACTTATTTCTTAATAAAATTTATATACTTACATTAAAAAAAAAGCCTCCAACTCCTTTTAGCCCTAGATGCAGTTGAAACCTGATATATGATCTCTCTCTCTCTCTCTCTCTCTCTCTTGTATGTTGCATTTTTGTCCTTTCCCAATTAGATTAACCGAGTTTAAACATTATATAGTTAAAAGATTCATTCCCCACATTTGAAATTGTAAGTTGTGCTTTCTAGAGCACTATGTTCTAAAGTTTATCGCTTTGATGTTCACCAGTATCAAATCTATTTTTATGAATAGTAAGTAACATATGGATTATTTCTTTTGTAGAGCGTGATGAATTGCGCAAAGATATTGAACAATTGTGTATGCAACAAGCTGGACCTAGCTACCTTGCTGTGGCTACGCGAATGCATTTTCAAAGGTATAATTTTTTTTTCTCAGTCCAAATGATCTATATTCCCCTTTCTCTCTTTCTCCTGTTATCTTCTGTTGTTTGGGAGGTGGGAGTGGAAAGGAGAGAAAGGTTTTCCTGTATGTTTGATGGTAAATTAGAAGACTCGATTATATGTATCATAATAAAATAAATCCCCTATTAGGACAGCTGGCTTGGAGCAGGAGATTGAGAACTTGAAAAAGAAACTAGCTGCTTGCACAAGAAATAATACAAATCTTCAAGAGGAGCTTTCAGAGGCCTACCAAATCAAAGTAAATCTTGAACTTTTAATTATGAAACTAGCTTAACCCTTACTCTGTGCTTACTAGTCTGCTTTGCTTTCCCCAGAGCCAACTTGCAGAGCTGCACAGTATAGAGGTCTCAAAGGTTTCTCTCTCTCTCTCTCTCTCTCTCTCTCTCTCTCTCTCTCTTTGCCCTCTTCCTCTTTAAGAGTTTGTGTTGTTTGCTAACTTATGCATCTTCCATCAAAATTATATATATCAAATAATAACAAACATGACCAACGACAAAAGCCAAAAGGACATAAAGATTTAGTAATGGCTTTAGCAAGATTATGTTTGGTTATAGTGTTCTAGAAGAGTAGTTGATTTGTATGCTTGTCACTTGGAGTGCTGCTGTGTGGAAGATGACGTGTTTACCTTTGTGGTGCCTATGGAGGAATGAATGATAGAAATTTTTAGGACCGTGAGAGGATTTTGAAAGAGATTAAGTCTTTATTTTTCAACACATTGTAACTTTGGACAACTGCTTTTGTTTCTCCTTTGGTGTAGTTACTATGACTTTCCTGTTCTTTTTGTCTCTACTAGTTAGGTGGCTTCTCTTGTATACTTCTTGTGAACTTGGAGGTGTCTTACTCTTTTAATGATATCTCAATTACTTATAAAAAAACTGTTTGGTGGTAGTGTTAATAGCTATTATGTTCAAATCCCTCTATGTTTGGCTGGTTGCACTCAATAGTCCTCTATTTTCTAATTTCATAGAGTTTATGGATTTGTTTTCTTCTTCTTCTCCCTAGTTGGGTGTCTCTCATGTATACTCCCTATGTACTTTGGTTACACCCCTCTGCGCTTTCTTATAAGATTGAATTGCTTATTAAAAAAAAAATTGCAAACTTTATGGATATTGTATTTTACATGAAATTATTTGTATTTTGTTTTTATTTTAAAATTATACTGCCCTTTCTTCTTTTAGGATCTAGCTTGATCTGTTCTCACATTGTCTCAAGAGAAAATAATGATGGATAATCTTCTATGGCCATCCTGCTTGAGCGATCTTGCAGTTGGCTTTTGCAAATAATTTTTGGCAGAGTTGCATCTGTTAGCAACAAATTTATCACGTAATACTGAAAAGGAAAGATGGAGGCTTAACACTTTTAGGAAGTGGCATGGATGATAGTTTTATGTAGTTACATCACCTCTAGGTTTTGGTTTGGCCTCTTAGGAAACTGAATTATATCTCATGTTATGACAAAAATGAATGGGAACCTCGTTTCACTGTTGTGATTTGTTTCATTTTCCTTTTTCAGAATATGGAAGCTGAGAAGCAGGTTAAGTTTTTCCATGGCTGTGTAGCAGCTGCTTTTGCTGAAAGGGACCATTCAATAATGGAGGTTATGACAGTTACCACCTTTAAGTTTGAGTTTATTGTATGTCTTTTTCTAGTTAGGTGTTTCTCTTGTATACTTCCTGTGTGCATGTAGTGCCCTTTCACTCTTAGTAAATTTCAATTACTTATCAAAAAGACAAAAAGAAAAAGAAAAAGGTTTGAGTTTATTGTATGATTCTTTGTGAAAGCTTTCCTGCTTTCAATAATTGTACAAGTTTTTAAAGATGCTTTATGAATGGCAACAGGCTGAGAAGGCTAAGGAGAAGGAGGAGATTATGTCGCTGAAATTGGATGATATCCAGAAAAGGTATTTGTCAGTCTTTTAACCCTTTTGGGTGTTCATTCACTATCTGTACTCACCATGCTTAATAGAAAACAAAAGTGACATTGGTGTAAACATTGAAGGTTTTATTGCTATCATATCTATCTATAGAATGATGTGGTTGTTGAAAATTGATGGAAATCGCCTAACAAGAAGCAATCAGAGGAAAAGAAATAGAAATATAAGCGAAACAGATGATGACCATCTATACTAGGAGGCAAAAGATGAGGAGATATTTGACATTTTTGTTAAAGATGGAAAACTATAAATGCTCTCATGGAACAGAAAGAAATCTGATTCCTTGTTTATTGTGTTATTCCCTCCCAAATACTACTGCCACAAAAAACTTTTGTAGTATGTATGCTTTGTGAGGTTTGAATTTCACATTGCTGTAGTATGTGGAGCTGACAGAAGAATTGGTGATTTCTTGAGCCGTGAAGAACTGTGTTTGATGTGATCATAGGATCCATCCCCTTAAGAGTGGTTCAATGGTTCAGTTTTTTTTTTGGCTTTTATTTCTCCCACTTGTGGCAATAAGACTGTATTGGTGGATAACCTGTTTTCTAGACCTTCTCAACCGTGTGTGTTGTGGAAGGCACAGCAAGAATCATTTAATACTACCCATTTTACTTTTTACCCCTTATATGGGTAGATTCCTTAGTAGCTTCAGGAGTAATGAGCAGTGTTATCCTCTTTGAAGGAGGTTGTACAAGGGTAGGAAGCTGATGGTTGGAATATGGAGAATAGGATGACGTAGAAAGTTCCACTCTTTGCAATTGTTTAGGTTATTGGGGAAGGGTGGATGAGGGTATTTTGTAAAGGCTCGGATTAGTTTGTAGACAAAAGCATAGCAGGAGATGGAGATTGGGTCTCCTTTTGTGATTTGTGAATCACATGGATTTTCTGATCCATCTTTCTTCGCTTGTTCTTGCTTTCTTTTGTTATTGATGTACTTCTTGTACGTATTCCCTCTATGCTTTTCCCGTGTTTATTTGAGTGAGAAGTTGATGTAAGTGATGACATGTCATTCTTTGATACCTTGTGAGAGCTCAAAAAATTGTGAATGGGTCTGGGTACTACAAAAGAAATCTTTGGATTTTGTTGTGTGCTCTTAATGCATGACTTAGTAAAGTGAAGTGCCTACTCATTTCTTGAATGCAAAGTGTGCATAAAATTTGTTTATATAGTTTTAACACACAATCAAGTGCATCATCTATTATTGTCCTGCTACTTTTCTCATTGCTCCATGGTAATTTTTCTGTTTAATTTGCATGATATTCTATGACACAGGTTAGATGAGCTTTCCTCAGATTGTCTTGAACAGAAGAAACTCAATGATACATTGCGGATTGATCTAGCAAAGCAAGAAGATCAGAATAAGACTTTCAAGAAGGTGATTGTCTCTTTCCCCCCCTAATGAACCTATTCCTATTGTATAGCTTTTTCCTAGGTGATAGCTAGACTGTGTTTAGATCCTCTTCTGGCATACATATAACTTAAGGATTTTCTTTTGTATGGTGTAATTACTTCTCTAAATTTTCCATGGTGTTTTTTTGGTTACTGTGGGTTGCATATCAATTTATCAATCTTAACAGGATTAGGTGCTGGTTCAGGGTCTAGACAATTCCACCTTGGCCCTTGGGCTAAAATAGTTGTGTTTTATGTGTATGGACCAGAAAAATAATAGCTTTCATGGTGATCTTCATCTTTGTAATTAATCCTCTGGTGTTGCTGACAATGGATGTCATATTTACCCCATTATGGTAGCTTTGGTATCATGGCCCCCTAGGCTTGTCTGCCCTGCTTTATGGTTTGTCTACTTTGTACAGCTTTCTAATGTCAGTTCTGGGTGTATGTTTGTTTCCATTGAATAGTTAAAAAGAAAAAAAAAATTTATATGGACAGGTAAGAAACCTTTTTCTTTTTAAACTTGTGCCATAGCCACCTTTCAACTGTCATGGTTTGATCTCTCAGTTGTCTTCTGCGACATTGTGGTTGAATCTGCAAATCTGGGGTACCAATTGGCCACTACATGTTCTTTGTGCATATCGTACTTCACTTTCTACTTCATTAGGTATTTGGGATCCAAAACTTGTATGTACACCTCTAGGGTTTCCATATTGAAGATGCATTTCTTTTATTCACAAGGAGGCTTGATGATTGACAATGATAAGATCTGTTAGGATATTGTGTTAGTCTTTTTGTTGATATAAATTATTTGTATTTGTTGCTTAGTTTAGTATGATTAAGCAGCTAACATGAAACCTATTTTTTCCCTTATTAGTGAGGTATGGAAGGGGTGAGGTCATGCGTTCAATCTTGATGAATGTGTTAGTTGTATTCAAATGCGTGTGTTTGCAGTTGGTTATAATTTGTTTATCTATGTATCTAGAATGAGCTTCATGAAGGACATGTGATATATGCACCATAGATTAGAATATGATACCATATTAAAGTTGTAGTCATTCATGGTCTTTGGGCCAGATGGAATTTTCTTCCCCGTTAAGCAAGGGGTGGAGAGTGAGTCACAGGTTCAATGCCACATACGATATGATAGTATTTGATTAATCTCAAATAATCAACAACATATGTTTTTACCTAATTACTGTACCTAGAAGCTTTATTGTATATTTTTTATAGATCTTAGAAATCAGGGCAGCTATAAGATTCTCATTTTCCTGCTTAAGAGTGCGTTACTTCTCATTTATTTATATTGCTTTCTTATTGACTGAGTTTTATTGTTAAGACCAAATTCTGAAACTTGATATGTTTTTTTTTTTTCCTCTTTCCTTCCATCCCATTTAGGTCTTATGCATACATGTTTACTTTGACAGGTTATTGATAAATTTTACAAGATTAGGCAAGATTCTCTCAGAGAATGTGAAGATATAAGTTGGGATGATAAATGTGCGTGTCTTGTGCATGATCCTCAAGAAATGTGGAGTTTTAATGATACTTCGACCTCCAAATACATTGTATGTTTTCATCGCTTTTGAGTTTCAGTTATTGTTCACTATTGATCATTAATATTATCCTATGGCTGGATAGATGGATACCAAATCTAATTTATCATGATGGATCACTATAATAATTACTACAGTTTGATGTTACTTCTCACATTTTCTTGGTTTGGATGTCACCTTTACTGACTTTGATGTACAAAATAATCTGAAAGCACCTAATGTGTTGACATGTGCATGAGCTAATGATATTAACAATATTTTATTACTTAATTATGCTCGTAAATAATACTCTTTGTATATAACCCTCTCCCCCTTTTGTATTTGGATATCCTTTGTATTCCCTTATAGATTCTCTGAAATCGCTTGATTTATCCTTATGCTTGGCAGTACATGCAGACACAATTTTTTTGTTTTCTTCTGAACTTAGTTTCGCTTGATTTCTTCTCAGTTTATTGCATGATTTATTTATTTATTTGAATATTGTTGTAAGTTTCAAACATGAATGAAATAGCAGAGATTGTAGATGTTAGAGTATGGACAATTACCAAATTGAAGAGCAGTGCTTATTGAACATTAAACAAAATACCTATGAAAGAACACTATCTTTGAAAATCATGAATTAAATCCATAAAATCCAACCAATCCATGCATCACGTCGGAAAAACCAATCCGAATTCTGCTTAAATGAAAAAAAGAAGAATAAATACCAGAGTTCCAAATCCAATTTCTCTGAACAGGATAACTCCAACATGTGTGTGGTCAAGTAAATCAAACCTAATTGCCACATCCAAAAAAAAAAAAAAGAAGGAAAAATAAGACCGATATTAACTTTGAATACTCCAATATTCCACTCCAGATCAAGTATATCAAATCTTTCTTTTAAGCAAAACCCTAAGGGCTTGTTTGGTTCGCAGAATGTGTATTCCATTAGGAAAGGGAATAGTTATTGCTATGAATAAAGAGAGTGAAATTGAATGGTTATTCTTATTCCTTAGTTTGGTAACACACATGCAAAAACTGGAATTTAACTAAAACCACTAAAAACCCATGCTATTTATTTATTTTTTAATATATATATAGAAACTAAAGTGGGTGGCCGACCACCCAATGAAATGGTTGGGGGTGGCCGCGGCCACCCTTGAAACAAATCTGGGGTGGCCGTAGCCACCCCAAAATGCAACAAGGGTGGCCGCACCACCCCTAGACGCCTCGGGTGGTGTGGCCAGTTGTCTTTAGTAGCTCCCATGGCCTGAGATAGGGAGATCCATTCTCTCCTTCTTTTTGTTATTGTTGTGGAGGTGTTAAGTAAAATGATTTCACCTATAGTGGATGCGAGTCTTTTGTTTGTTTTATAGTGGGGTCAAGGAGTGGCGGTGCTCAAGATTCCTCACCTTTTGTTTGCGGATGACACCATGATTTTTAGCGAGGCAAATCCGGATCATCTACATAAGTTGCGTAGTTTGTTTTTATGCTTTGAAGTGGTTTGGTCTAAGGATTAATTTGGTTAAATGAAAGTTAGTCCCGATTGGCAATGTAATAAATGTTGAAGGTTTGGCTAGTATTTTGGGCTCCAAGGTATCAACCTTACCTATGAAGTACCTAGGTCTTCCCTTGGGAGCTTCCTTTAAAGCCAAGTTTGTTTGGGATGACATCATTGCGAAGGTAGAGCGTTGTTTTTCTGAATGGAAGAGGATGTACTTATCAAAGGGTGGGAGAGTTACTTCGATTAAAAACACTTTATCCAATCTGCCTACCTATTTCATGTCCCTTTCCCCTTCTAGTTGGTGTTGCCAATTGCCTAAAGAAGTTGCTGTGGGATTTTTTTATGGGGTGATATGGGTGAAGAGTTCAAATTTCACTTGGTTAGCTAGGCTAAGGTGTGCACTCTAATATTTGAAGGAGGGTTGGGGGTTCGTAATTTATTTGTGGTCAATTGGGCTCTTATGGGAAGTGATTGGTTTGTAATTTACATGTGTTTAAAGAAATGACCGTAGCTTTGAGGACCACAAGAGGACCTTAGTGGAATGAGGAATGCTACACTTCCATTTTTTTACACAATTTTTCGACACCCATAGGTAGAATTAAGGGCTTTATTCTTTAAGACTTTTCCTTTGGGTTCCTACCTTAGATTTTAGTTTTTGAAACTTTTAAATTTTCTTAAGGCTACTAGCTAGGCTTTTCTCTTGTATATTACATGTGTACTTGGGTTTTGCGCTTATTAATGAATTTTGCAATTACCTAAATAAAAAAAAGTTCAGATTTATATGAATATTGGTTACTATTACATAGTTTAGGTCCATCTGTTTATCTGTTCACCCCTGTGGTTGTATTGACCTGCTTTTGTGATATATAGTCATTATGCACGAGTTGGACGAGAAATATTAATTGCATTGATGTGCCTATACCCTTTTTGGATCTTTAGGAATCAAACATACTTGGTTAGCTCAAAGATAAATGTGATAACTTCAAAAGCAAAATAATCTAGTTATCATTTGATTGTGATTTTATTTTTTGCTATCTGCCACTCGAATAACTTATTCCTCAGACAGAGTGCATTGGAAGAAGAGCTTGGGGCAATGCGGAAATCTGTGGATAATCTTCAAAATAAGCTACGGATGGTACGATTTAATTCTACTCCATTATTGCCTTTTGTGTTGCAAACTGAATAACTGACTGTGCTTTTATTGAATCTTTATTTCTTGTTGTCCATAGGGGTTGGAAATTGAAAAGCATCTAAAGGACAAAGTTCGTGATTCAGAAAAGAAGAAGGTGAGTTCTTTAATGTCTTAAAATTTAACTTCTATTTCTTACGAGAGAGAGAGGCATATAAATATTGAATCCTGATTGTTTATTTTTGAATCTAATTGCCTTACATGCAGATACGTACACACAAAATGATCAAGAGTGGGATAGCAGGGTTGCATCAATACCATTCTCAGCATAGAGTTCATGTCATGAATTTACTTGATGAGGGAAAATCTCATATGAATTCAATTGTTGATGCAATAGACGAAAAGATTAGGCAATTTGAAGTGAGCAGAGTAAAAGTTTGCGGCCTCCTCAAGGAGATGATAAACTGGAAGAAAATGAATGTCGAGATGTACATATGGCTACTGATGCTGGCTCCAACTTGTTATCGAAGGTTTGTTCACTACAGGCTTATGCTGTGCATTTGCTGGTCTTTGTGTGTGTATGTGTGGTATATTCTGGTTACATATAGTGCCTTAATTTTGCATTGCCTCTGTGTGTGTGTTTTGATCTTAATGGATGAGAATACTAGGGAAGGTTACCTATATAGTCATCACACTACAAGTTTCATTCCGTCTATTCATTGACAATGATGTAGAATTATGTATTTCATAGTACATGTGCTTGCAGCAGTGCCTTTGAAGTAGATAGCTAGGTGGAGGCAAACAAGCCAACCAACTAGGGATAATCTAAACCATTCATTGCATGAAGATGTCTTGTGAATCCTATAAAAAAAATAAAAAAGAGAGGAAAAAATGCACCATTGTTCTCTGAAGTGATCAAGGAAATTCTCTGAATTTGAGGACTTCAGTCTCATATGGACTAGTAAAAGAAAATTGCCTGCCACTCCATTTGAGACAGTGAGTGACAAACCGTAGCATTAAGAGTTAGGGGTTGAATAAAAATTCAGATGCAGTCCCATAGAAGTAGCTTGTCTACATAATCTTCCCAAAATTTGATACAAGATCCAGTTCCAATTGAATAAGGCGAGGAAGGGACTCCAGGTAACCTACCAAAGATACTTCCTGGAAGTCTAATTAACTCTCTAATCCAGGTGACCTTGTAGAGAAACTTCTGTTAAGTCTGTTTTAACTCTCTCTTTCTCTGTCTTTGCTCCTAGCTTGCTGCTATACTTGCCCGGGATTACGGAATGCTATAAAAATTCAACTCCTAGAACCTATGAGCATTTTGTATATAGAGATTTATTCCTGGACAACTTGATTACTATTTTCAGATCTCTTAAAACTATCAAATGGTCCAATTTAGGTGCCTGACCTATTGTTGCTTACCCAACCAAGGCTGCCAGTTACCCTTAAACTCTCCTAACATTTTAACTATATAGACTCGATTACTGGACATGCGATGGAAAGAAACAGTTTGTTTGCACTAAAGATTATTTTCTGGAATTCTATGTTCATATCTGGTATGCTACCTCATTGTTCATATTTGATTCGTTCTTTGCACAAAAAGGTTGTGCAGTAGCGCAATACCTTATGTGTAAGTACTTTATTTGACTTTGAGAACTGGTGTTTGTTTGCTAGAAATCCACCCTGATATTATCTCTAGTGTAACTATGATATTTAATCATGATGAATCAGCCTGATAAGAATGTTGGCCTGTTTTCCCTCAACTTCTAATTTTAATATCATTTTATTCCCTTGCTGTTCAGAGCAATGGTCCTGCCTTACCAGACGTTGCAGCTGATAGAAAAGGCAACACCTCTGAAGCCCTTGCACAGGCATTGCAAGAGAAGGTTTTTGTACATTCTCTCATGTCTTTCTCATACTATCACTCTCCCCACCCACCACAATCTGTGGTAATTATTTTTGTGGAGTATGAACTGTGTGCTTCTGATATGTAGTATCTTTTACCATTTTTGTTATTTTTCCTCAAGTACGGAATCTATGTCAGGTTGCAGCATTGTTGCTTTTATCGCAGCAGGAAGAAAGACATTTATTGGAGAGAAATGTGAACGCAGCTCTTCAAAAGAAAATGGATGAGCTCCAGAGAAACTTATTACAGGTAATTTCAGCAAAGTGTTAGTTTCTGGTCTGGCACTTCAGCTCCGTGATTTTAACAGCATGCTGTCCGTAGAGACATTTGACATTATGTGCTTGTAGCTGGCACCAAATCGAGAAAAAGAAATTTACTTGGTTGCTGGCAGAAAATATTTGTGGATGGGGGCGCTAGCATTCACATAAGTATATATGGTTTCGCCATATGAATGTTAGGTCTTACTTCATATTGATTTGCTCCTTTCTCGTCTTTTCTCTGTGTTGGTGCCCACACCCCCTTCTTCCAAAAAAATAAAAAATGGTCCATACCTTTTTGGAACCTGCACCAGCACCAGGACCAATGCAATGATCAACATTTTCCGGTGTTAGTTTCAAAATAAGACCTTATTTATGCTACTAATTAATGGATGGGTTCTCATTCATGGTATTCAAATCTCCCAGTTGGGGTTCTCATTCATGGTATGCAGTGATCTAGCTTTGTTTTTGTTCCAGAGAAATTTTGCTATTTAAAAAAAAAAATCTCCCAGTTATTGCTTTCTACTTTAGGGCGTATTTGGTTTGGATTGTTAAAGTGATTTTTTTTTATAAGTTTTTGGAATTTTAAAGTAAATTGGATCTAAAATTGATATATATATATATAACCCCAAGGGGTTGGCCCAAGTGGTGGATGCCTTGGTCTTAAGGTTTGCTCCTTTCAAGGTCCAATAATCAACACCTCATGGGTGCAAACAATTTCTTGGGGCTACACCTCTTGGTGAAAAGTCAGCAATTTAACCAATTTTGGTAGGAATACTTCCGAGGATACGGTGCACGGGACCGAGATTTATTTTGCAAGAGTGGGTTCAAAGGACCTGTCTTGGAGATTTTCCCCGACGTTAAAATATATATATATATATATATAATTGAAGATAGTGATTTGTTGTTGAAGGTATAAAGATAAGAGTAGAATTTTTGGGAATGAAAATTGATAAAATCACAATCAGATTGATTATTCAATGCATCAAAGACACTTCAAAAAAATCCTGAACAAACAAGCTATTAGTATGTTGCACTGTTGAAAATAAAAAATATTCACAACAGAGTTTATCCAGTACAACATTATATAAACTGCTGTAAAATGAGAAGATTGCATATGAATAAAGTTTTTTTTGTTGGTACAAGTGATAAAAATTTATTAAAATGAAAAGAGGCTCAAGTACAAAATGAGTATAGAAGAGAACCCCTAATAAATAAAAATGAAGTACAGAACTCCAAGAACTCGGAGAAATTAGAAATGGGCAAGCTATGGAATGCTACTATCCATGTTAAAGGCATTGAAACAACATTTTCTTGAACTCTAACACTGCAGTCTCATGATCTTCGAAGCTCTTTGCATTCCGCTCTCTCCAAATACACTACATTAGACACAAACAAGCCAACCTCCATACTTCCAATGCAGTAAGGTGTCCCAATTGTCTTCTTCAACTCACCAACAACTCTCTCACCCTTTGAGGGATAATCCATACAACACCAAACAATTGGAAAAATGAACTACATAATTCTCTTGCAACCTCACAATGAAAAAGGAGGTGATCAATAGATTCCCCACTTTTCTTTCATAGCACCAATTCACCACAATAACATTCATCTTTCGTTATTCATAAAAAATAATAATAATAACATTCTTCGTTATTCATAAAAAAAAATAGCATTCCTCTATCATAAATTATCCAACGTCAAGAAAAAAAAGTGTGAAAATGATTGTTTGGCTTTTTGGCAATGGACATTTTAGGATTGCCAATAATAGAAATATGGACTATTTTTATGGGACAGAGGGAGTATTACTTTTGAGGATGTTTTCACCTCCTTGAAGTAACGGGAAAATTGTTCTATTTGAAAAGATTCACACAAAATGAAAAGGATTGGATTTATATCTGAGAAACCAAATCTGTTGAAGGTATTATGACTTTACATAGAGTTTATACTGGGTAGTAAGTGGTCCACTGGAGCACACACCTCCTTGACTGAGTCTGGAACTCTAGCATCTAATCTTGTAGTTTAATGTGCTATTATGCACATGAAGTCTTTGGTGTCATACAAAAATTAAATTGCCTCTGCCTTTCATCTTGAGCTATGCTATGTGACTACGCATGACTGGCTTTCAATTGTGTTAGGTTCTGAAAATTTTCAGTTGGATTGATTGATTGATTGATTCTACAATTCTTTAACTGGTCCAGGTCACCAATGAAAAGGTAAAAACTCTCATGGAGTTTGCTCAACTAAAGCAGGAATATCGACTACTTCAGGAGTACGATTTCTTACCTTTCAGAATCTTACTATCATAAGTTCTTGTTTTTTCTTCTTTTACTGAGATGTGTCAATATGATTGAATATTGTTGCTTGTTACTGAGATGGTTCTTGCTGCTCCACTTTACCTATGTGGATATTGTTGAGAGAGGAACAATCGAATATGAAGGTGTTGAAAATTCCATTCTTCAACTCAAACCTACTTCCTTCCATACTTTGTTTGAGTGGTCTGTCCCATTGGAGGATTTCTGTTCTGTCTTTTGGTCACTTTGTAGAATACATGCATTTTAGATTGTAACTTTTTGGAGGACTCTTTTGTATACAACCTGTCAAGAAAATTTTTATTACCTATATAAGAAAAGTAGAACAAACTCTGCTTGAGGAATAATTATTCAGGAAAGCGAATGCCCTATGTCTTCAGGCCATCCTCTTGTCCTTGTAGCTCCTTGAAATTTAAGTCACTTTCCTTACAAGTGGACCAGTGAATAATCAATCCATCTCAAATAACTCTTTTTGATAAGTACCAATCCATCTCAAATAACTAATCATCATCCTGTAGTCTATTGGTGCTAGATGCAGTTTCTGCTAATGGATTCATTTATTACTTTTTCAATTCTTGCATTACCTTTCTTACATCACTATACCCCTGTATCTGCTAGCCATGCTTTTTGACACGTGTCTTGACCTCCTGGAATATGTCATCAAACTTATTGTGACATCATTTTCCAACTGATTTAGTGGGACAAATGAGTAAAATATCTCCTTTACCTTGAAATGCACAACAAGACCAGACTGTTCTCTCCTATCAGTCCTAAGGTCATCCACATCATGCTCATTTAATGGGTATTGCCCTCACCATTTAGCTAGCAAATCCTTGGGAAGTGCTAAAGAGTAAACTTTTTCAATTTTGAAGTTTCTCTCCATAAATAGATTTTGGGAAATGCCTGTTCTCTGTTTTCTTCAAATAAAATTGTAATGTTGATGAACAACCTACTCCTTGGAAAGTTTTGTGTGGTATGCTTTGCAAGGTCTTTCTTGACTGAAGTAGAAAAAAATGCCTGACCTTGATATAAGCCTCTTGTTGGGGTTTTACCCAATTAGATTCACACTTGTCATTATCCTGTTTTCCGTATCTTTGTCTGCATCAATATATCTATTTGATACCCTTTCTTTTTCAAGACCAACCACATCTTCTTGAGGAATCTTATCAGATCCTCTCTTTTTCTTTTTTCTTTTTAAGTTCATATTTATTTTATCATTTAAAGTTTGTACGTACCATATTGAAGTCTTATCTTTTTGTCTTTTGAATCATTCTATCAATTGCTTAAGTAGCTCCTGTTGTAGATTTTCCTTCATCAAAATTGACATATCACATGGCATAATAATGTGTCAACACCTGATTATAATGTTGTGATGGTGATAAGAATACCAAATACTACCATTATAACAGAATGAACCCAATTACCCTTCCTATCTTGCTTTGAACTGATAAATTTGGGTATTATCAGTCAGCTTCTTATGGATTTATTGGGTGATGATTTTGTTACTGTCTGTCTGTTTCATTTGCATGGCTTGCTCTTTGAAATTTTTTCTACACCTTTGGCAATAGTTTGTTTTAGTGCTGATGACTTATTACAGTAGTACCTAACCAGAATGTGACGCATTTTTGCAGCAACATCGGTAAGGAGATTACACAAGTAAAAGCTTTGGCTGATATTGGGGGGAAAAAACTTGTTACTGAAAGAGATGGAAAGTTAAAAAATTTGCTAAAGAGAACATATCTGGGGCGTTGGATTGGTCCACTAGATGTTATCGGACATGAAGCTGAAGTTCACCGAAATAATGAAGGGAAATTCTTCAGCCGAAGGTCCAATAGCATGGACTTTGCCAGGTTATTGATTTTTTTTTTTGTGTGAGGCTCTCTTTGAACTGCTTGATGCATGATTTTAGATGTGTGGTTCTTATGCATGCAAAATGAATTTCCCATAGATTTGTCCACTAACCTCAGAAATTTAATTTACAAATGTTTGCTTTTCTTTCCTATATTTTCCATTTATAGTTATTTAATTTTTCAGAATGAAGGTTGAACATGCAACTCTTAAGGAAAGCATGGAAATTATGGAGCATCTGACATCTTCAATTCATAGGCTTCGTCTCTCTCTTTTAAAGGTATAACACTATATCATATGTACAAACAATTGTTACTGCAAGGCATGGGATATGTAATCTTTTTCCTTCAGACCAGGGCCAGGGATGTGGGGTTCTAAACATAATACAAATACTTTGAATAGTGATCTGGTTCAAGATTTCCTTACTTTTTAATGAATGCTTGAGATGCTTGTTCATTTTGTTACCACATTGTCAAAGAGTCGTGTAATTTTTTTTTCACCTGCTATCTTGGAATCTCTCATGTCTGTTTGATTAAAAGCTACCAGTATGATTATAATTACCTGTCTAAAATTAATGTGCCATGTGCCATGTGCCTGTGCTATAATCTATTTTGTAGGCCAAAGAATCAGTTTCTGAAGGTACAGTTACTAGCATTTCAGAAGCTCTTGATGATATTATTAATGAGGCAAAACTTGTCAAGATTGCCCTTGGCAGCTCCCTGCCTGTTAGTTGGTCAGCGGAGGCAGATGTTGGTTCCATTGATGAAAGCATCAGCAGCGATCTCATAGATATTTATGGGGACCCCAGCAGTGAGAAGATAGATTCTGTTTCTGCTGCAGGATTTGAGATGGTAGAGCTCCTCATACTTGCAGCTCAGATATTGAAGAACAACACAACGAGAAGTAGTTCTTTAGAAGCTTAGAAGGTATCTGATCAAGTTTTGGTAATGTTGGGTCATTGTTCTGGGTTTGATGCCGCTTAATTGGAACTGAATGCTCGTAAAGGCTATGAGGTGGAAAAATGAAGAATTATCGGTGCGATAAGGAATGAAAATGATATATGTATGCGTTGCAAGAAGGGGAAAATGTGCAAATCAGTTTGTTGTCATTGTACAGTCATTTTGTTATACCGATGTTTTAGGAGGATTTTGGGGAAGTTCAATCCCCTGAACTTGCTAGGGTGAATATTTATCAGTTGCTCACCTAATGTACAGTAATATTTTGATTGGGTTCAGATTATAAATCCAATTCAATAGTGGGTTTAATGTTAGATGACCCTCTGTTTATTTATTACAAGTCGCAGCATTTTAGAAGATTGTCATTAAAGAGAGTCGCTATCAATTTCTTACCAATTCAAGTGAACCTAGCCTGTGCCTACCCTCTTTGCTTACTTGACTTATGCCTCACATGCACTAAGGAGTCAATACAAGACTCTAGTTACATAAGTGCCCAATAGTTTTTGACAAAATTTGTGTCATGCAATCCTACTTGTGTGTGGAGCGGCAGACGTGGTGTACAGGTCCTAATAACTTGAAAAAGTTGATGTTGAAACTATGACGATGATCAATTGTGTACACATGGTGGATATGGGTCTTCATAGCAGAAGCCAGAAAGAACCGCAAAGAAATATTATTGATGGACTTCAGAAATTAGGTACTTATTTAACTCGAGTTTTTGCTTACATCTCTCAAATTGAACTGCTTTCAGTATCAATGTCTTTAATTATGCTCTGCATCTTTTGTCTGCTCAATTTCAATGTGTCCTCGGTACTTTAGCCTCTTTTGTAGATCATCATCAAGTATTTTTGATTAATTTGTCTGATTCTAAGGTTTCGTGTTTGTAAGCGATCAATTATTGACCAAACAAAGCAAATTTATAACAAAAAAGAACACACACAACAAAAAAAATTAAAAAAAGGTAGGTGAAAGAACGAAATCTGATATCATGAGGAGTTGCTGAATTGTAGTTAAAAATATAATTAGACATACTAGTAACGAATCTACATGATATTTCAAGCCACGGAAAACTTCATATTGTATGCAGATGCTGAAGGCTTTCAACACAACACAACAGGCACATTTTATATGAACTCAACCTTGTAAATCAAATCCACAACAGTACATCTGAAAGTCCTCAAGTTTTATGACAGAAGTTCATAAGACAGACCTTATTTTACAAGCAAGACACCATTACAAACTATAGGGGAAGGGTGGGTGCTACATGAGAAGTTGTTGAAGTGGGTTATGATTCAGCAGCAATTTCCACAGCAGTGACTTTCTCAGACATTAGATTCTTTTCTCGGTCGCTCTCAAGTTGGCTGTAGTTCCCTTTCTCCTTGAAGAGTTGGATGTGGTGGTGCTTGCAGTAGAGCTTTCCTTCATGGGCAATGTAGTTGGATGGACTTATGGTGCAACCTCCATGGGTGCATTTGAAGCAGCTCCTATGGTATGGAGTCCCATTAACCGTCACCTTTAAGGAAGTAAACATCATTAATATGCCATCTATTTTCAATTACATTTTTACACTAACAAAGAGACCATCTTGGTTTTGGCTGAAGCAAAATGATCGTCCTGAAACCTTGAAAACCATTAAGGGTTGCAGAATTGCACATTAGCGTCAACAGTTTGATCACAAAAGCTGCTATTTCTTTGAATAATGCTTGATGTATTTTAGATGTAAAACATAAATGCTGATCATGCTTAAAGGTACTCTATGGTTGTTACCTTCTCAATTGGATAAACTGTCTTATTGCACCCCACACATTTCTCTCTGGTGCCCCCGAACAAATTCGAGACTGCCTTCGCATTCTGTTAATTTTCAGGTCAAGTTAGCATGCAAGTAGTCTATAAATTATTCTCTCTCTTTTTTTTTTGCCTTCTAGAAATTGTTAAACTTGATAAACTTGCTTTCAACAAGGTGAGTATAATGCTTATTTTCTAGGGTTGAGCAAGGTGAGAATGTGGTTTAGGAAGAGAGTACCTCCTCAACATGTTTTTCAGGTTTCAAGATTTTGGGTGTTCCTGAAAGAATATATAGAAGAAAGAAGAACAAATTAAGTATCATAATAAAAGGTAGTGCAGACAAGTGGAATGTATTTGAATCCAGAAGAACAATTATACCTTCAAAGCTCTTGTCCAGGCTGCCAGTTCGCTTGAAGAGTTGATCATAATGAGGCCTGCAGTAAAGGACCCCCTCGAAAGAACAGTAGTTGCTGAGCTGCAAATGGAGAAAACAGCATAATGAATTATTCTTCAGATCAATGAGTTGGCGTTGAGAATTGATCAGCTCTTGGTTAATGAATTTAAAATCCTTTTCACATATTCAGGCAAGCTAGATAGATATATAGAGCTATTGATGCCCTTTTCCTTCTGGGACATTATTGATCTTTTATTATACTTGGTTTGAATTGTTTTCAATACGATTGAGTCGGGTTAAGGCTAATTTATATAGTCTATCAACGACTAGTCGTGTGTTTTTTTCATATATTTCTCTCATCTTTTCCACTCCTTGCCAAATCCATTTCCCACACAGCTTGTATGCATTTTCTTATTGATTCTTCCCATCCTTACTTAGTCACCAGACTGATGATCGCAGAAGCATTCCCCGAGGCATCAAGGGTTCAAAGTAGATGCATAAAAAATGGGGAAAAAATGTACATGATCCATGCAACAAGATGATGATAATGAACTCTTTCCTTCTTCCTTTTACTTGTTAGCCAAACAAAACAAAAATAATATGTATACAGCTAGTGTTACCTTGAGGGTGCCCCTGCAGTGGTGGCATCGGAAGCAGGCCTTATGGTAGACCCGGTTATCAGCAGCCAACTTGTCAACCAGGTAGACAGTCTTGTCACAGGCGGTGCACTTCTGTGTGGTTCCGGCGAAGGTGGCGGCCATTGCCTCCAATCCACCCCTTGGGAAGGACCAGCAAGAGCAGGAGAGAACAGCCTTATGTTGCACCTTTATTCTTCCTCTCCCTCCCTCTCTCTTTCAATGGCTAGAGTTGAAAAACCAGAGGAGATGAAAAGCAGGGCGAGAGAATTGTGGGTTGCAGTGAATTGCGGGTGACATGAAACCAAATTTATAGATTAATTGATGTGAGCGGCCATTTAGTAATCATTTTGTCCCGGATTTAAAGCTGCCTCATATGAAAAACATCTTATGTTAACAACGTAGGCTGTCAGGCTTCTCCCCCACCTTTTTTTTTTTTTTAGTACAGTTATTTATTTTAATTATGTTACGTAAATTATTCGCATTGGATCCATTTTCCCAGACTAAATGACTAATGCCCTAAAGTAAGTTTTATTTTTTATTTATATATATATATATATATATATATATATTTCACTAAAGTAGTTATACATGTAACTTTTGCATTTTTGTGATTAGCGAGTAGGTTTTGGCTTGGATCTACTTTTGGTTGGAATTGAACTCATTAAAATTAAAACATGTGTCTTTTATGTCTTGTTGTGAGACTCATATCCCAATGCTAATAGGTTTAGTTCCAACGGGAACTAGACCCAAACTAAAGTAATGCTAAAAATTATATTTTTATTCTACAACTATCTAACTTTGACAACATAGTAGTGTCATTAAGTAATTAGATGGTTTTTTTTTTTTTTTTAAAGCACGGATTGATTCAAGGGTTATTGGCACTGCCATGTCAGAAGGGTGTGATGGTTGCAAATTAAAGTGAAGTTTTTAGTATTACTCGTGCCAAAATAACCTCAACTAATTTTGGACTCCGAGTTAGGTTTCTTCACCGGTGAAAACAAATATTAAAAAAGAAAAACTTACAAGATGCATATGATACCATGTCAATTCATAGGATTTGAACTTGTAGGTGGTGATTATTAATTTCATGATGACTTTTAATTATCATCATGGCAAAACGCCTTTAATTATGGTGAAGTTTTATAAAATAGTAAGAGTAGGAAGCTCCCCTATCTAATCAAATGTGTAAAAAGAAGATTAGGGAGCTGACTCATCGTGAACTTTTGTGGATTTTGTGGGTAGATAATCGAGAATTGATTTTCTTTTGCAAAAGATGGTGGGTCTAAGGCCTTTGATTGTTTTAATTTCATCATGGCTTGCCCATCTGGATTCCTATTTGGCTTCCTTCTTTCTCACTAGTTACTACTACATTAGTTGTAGTATATATCTTCTTCTTCTTCTTCTTCTTCTTTTTTTTTTAAGTCTAAAACTTTTATCTTTTGGTCGTCATTTGTCTTTTTCTTTAGGTTTGGAATGGTTTAGGATTTTTGGGATAAAAATTGGCTGCAATTCACTAACCAAATCATAGCCAATTCAGATAACCCTGAGAGAACGGTCTGATGCAAAACTTAATTGTTCCAGACAATCCAAATTATGGCCTGCGACAACCCCGAATAGGTGGATCGCACACCGCTCTCTATCAAAACTGTCTGAATCATCTGCAATTTTGTTCGCCAATCTTCATCAACATCTATGGCATCATTGAGTGCATAAATGTAATCACTAGCAAGCTTGACCAAGGCTTTTCTTTCATTGGGTATATTATTGTCAAGGCTCAGTATCTTACTGACCCTCTTTGAAATTGGGGCCAATAGGCCTATTACCTAGTCCAAGTTAAAATGAAATTCCATTTAACAAGGACCATAATTAGCTCAAGACACCAAGTGCCACTCTTCTTTTTATTAACCTGTAATTTTATTATTATTATTATTTAAAAAAAGGTTTTTTTTTAATTAATGGGTAAGACAAGAAAAGAAAAGAAAATCATCAATGGGAAAGCTTTTTGAGGAGGAAACGACCCATTTTGCAAGACTTCGAGCGCATGTACATAAGCTGGGATCTTTCTTGTAGGCTGAACCAGTGGACCTTATTGTAATTTCCAGGAGTGTCTTAACATTTTTTTTTTCCAATACATATAATAAAATGGTTAATCTTTCTTTTTCTTGGCTACATATTAAGCAAAACCAAAGTGCCTCTCCTCTAGAATATGAGATAACAAACCTCCAAATTTGGGTTCGTTTGACAAAACTTTTTAGAGTGTATTTTTTGCCTTTTGGTTGTGATATGATATAAAGATCGAAGTAGTTTTAAGTATTTTGTGTTTTAAGTTGTTTATTAATGTTTTAATTTTTTTTTACTAGAAAGCAAAAAGCTATCCTAAAAGGCGTTGTCAACCGAGCCCGCATATTTACTAATAAGTAGACATGTATTATGAATATTTAGAATGTGATTAGTCTATTTAAGCTAATTATCAAGAGGGCATTTGGTCTAGTGGTATGATTCTCGCTTTGGGTGCGAGAGGTCCCGAGTTCGATTCTCGGAATGCCCCATTTATCATTGTTTTTATGTTCACCAGTTTTCAGTTCAATTTTTTATTATTATTATTGAAATAAACTAAGCAGAAAAGACCTTGCAGAAGTTAAGAACTGCAAAGGGTTTATATCCAAATACATTTTGTTGCTGACAAGAATCTTGGAAAGCCCCATTGATCATTAATTGTTCATGGAGTTTACTAGTTTTCAGTTTAATTTTTTTTTTAATATTTTATTAAAATAAACTAAGCCAAAAAAAAAGGGACCCTACCCAAGTTTAGAACTGCAAAGGGTTTCAAAATATATTACATTTTATTGCTGACAAGAAACTTCATCTGTGAATAAAGTAATGCATTAGATTTTAACAGATGCAGATAGATATCAAGGAAGGGGAGACAGGGAAGAAACCCAAAATCTGTCACCCTTTATTAGCTTCGGTGTTCATTTACCACCAACGATTGCTACCCCACATGCAAAAGACATTTGGTGGTGATTGGCATTTCACCTAATTGTCAATCTTTTCACACAAATTAACTACTTACCAGTAAACAGGCTTCACACAAAGCCTTGAAATTATATCGAGTTGTGGACAAAAAAGTAATGCTAGAAATTACATTTTTATCTAATAATTATCCTATAATGATGATGTGGTAGTCTCAACCAACCGTTTGATCAATCATTGTTAAAAAAATTTAAAAAGTTGATCGAGATTGCCGCCTTAACATCGTAGAATAGTTGTGAGATAAAAATATGATATATAACATTTCTCGTGGACAAAAACATAGCATCACTGCACATCCAGATATAAAAGGTATTTGGAAAAAGGGCATCTCATAAGTTTAGACTTCAGAGAATGAGAAAATCATAAGAGTGACATTTGACTGCAGGCTGCAGCAACTGATACCAAAGCAAACAATATAAGTTTTGATTAATCTTAAAATGACATAAGCTTTTAGACACTTATTTTCCTCCCAACATCTAGGCAAACAAACCGCATGAAGAAAGAGCAGAGGCACTAACTAGAGTAACCTTAAAATTATGTCATCTGAAGCCTGAAATCATATACATTGCTTTTTTCTTGGGCCTTCTTTGGAACCATACCCAAATTTATAGAAAGACTTTCGATCTCGAATAGGACAAGAAACTCCCATTGTCATCATATCAAGGCAAGAGCATGTCTCTGCATTTAAGGATTTTGGAATCGGGTGCGTGTTATAGGGATAGCTAATGGAAAAGGGTGGGTGAACCCCTCGCTTGCTCAAGTACTTGTTCGAGCTGCCCGAATACTTGTTTGAGCATGTGAAGAGGCCACCTGCCCTCACATTAGTTGTCTGAACACTTGCTCTGCAATATTATTATTTTTTATTATTATTTTGTAAGTTCATTCCATTATATTAAAAAGATGGGTTACAATGGAACCAAAATTTAAGAGGGTAGGCTCCCCAATAACAAACCCGAACGTAAGAAACATTACCAAAACGATAAATATAAAATAGGAAATGGGTTCATAAATGATCACAAAAGAACCATAAAGGCATAAACGACTCGATCCTCTATATCTTAGGCAAAAGCCAAGAAAATGGCCACATTAAGCGGTGAAGAACCAAAACAAAGTATGAATAGGGGCATAATCATTGCACGACCCCTCAACCCTACTTGAATGGACAAGGGCATGACCTTCGCGAGATCCTTTAACCCTACTTGAATGGGTATTGGCATGACCCTTGTGCGCTCTTTAAACCCTATCATAACGGGTAGAGGCATGATCCTCACGAGACCCTTCAATCCTACTCGAACCTCCAAACAAGGATACACAGGTAGAGGCATGACCTTGAAAGACCCTTTAACCCTATTATAATCTTTGTAAGATAACAACAACCACCAAAAAGTGATTGAGGAGGAGTTACAAACTTTGGATGCAAAAGTCTCCACCAACAGACTTAACCACATAATACAAGGAGACAAAAACCCAGAAATAGAGATGGAGGTTTGGTGAAAAGGTCTTTCTAGTTTTCAAGAGTGTCTTAACATTTTTTTTTTCCCGATGCATATATAAAACGGTCAATCTTTCTTTTTTCTTGGCTACATATTAAGCAAAACCAAAGTGCCTCTCTTCTTGAATATGAGATAACAAACCTCCAAATTTAGGTTCGTTTGGTAGCATTTTTTAGAGTGTGCTTTTGGCTTTTTGGTTGTAGTGTGACATAAAAATGAAAGTAGTTTTGAGTGTTTTATAAGTATTTTGTGTTTTAAGTTCTTTGATAATGCTTTTTTTTTTTTTTTTTTTGCTAAAGAGCAAAAAACCATCCTAAAAGGCAAAATATCAAATGAGCCTGCATATTTACTAATAGGTGGGAAGTAATATGAATATTTAGAATGTGATTATTCTATTTAAACTAATTATCAAAAGGGCATTTGGTCTAGTAGTATGATTCTCGCTTTGGGTGCATATATACATATATATTATTAAAATAAACTAAGCATGAAAGACCTTACCCAAGTTAAGAACTGCAAAGGGGTTTCAATATATCCAAATACATTTTATTGCTGACAAGAATCTTCATCAGTGAATAAAGTAATGCATTAGATTTCAACAAATCAGCATCTGTTGATTTGGATATATTGAAGTATTTGGAGTTAGTTTTTTATATATATGTATATACAATAGAAAAATCCAAGCCCAAAATAATTACTAAAAGGAGAGACAAGTTGGCTTGAAAGACTTAACAACATACTCAGACCATCATCGAATGAAGGCACGAGGATGACTGTGTGTTTAAGGATCGGAATTGGGTGCGTGTTATATGGACATCTAATGTAAGAGTAGGTAGACCCCTTGCTTGCTCAAGTACCACCTGTACGAGCTGCCCGAAAACTTGCTCGAGCAGATGAGAGACTCGTGTACCTCTCACATTAAACTGTCCATAACGTATGCAATTTTGACAGCTAATTGCTATGGATCCAAATCCTGGTAAAGCCATATTCAAGCCAAAAGTGGTTTGACCAATAGAAATGGCCCATGTGATGCGATTGACTCGGAAAACATTTTTAACTTGGTGTATAATAAAAGGTACAAATCAGACCCACAAATCTCGTTGCCCTGCTTCTGCCTGAATACTTTACAAGCGGAAGCTCGCAATTTGGTGCAAAGGCAACTGACGCCAGTTGGGCCAAGTGGCACCGCTTCCATTATGAGAAGGGAATCTAAGTTCAGACAAGAATAAAAAAGGAAAACAAAAAAGAAATGCTTAATATAATTCCATTTAATGAGACCAAATACATCAAAACCTGCCAGCCTGAAGTAAAACTCGTCCAAAGATGAATACATAAAAAGCCGCCTAATAAAAAAAGAATACATAAAAGCGATTATTCCTTCCAAAACCACAAGATTTGCAGCATGTTTACATTACAACACACACCAATCATAATATATACAAGAAATGCCAATCATTGTGTTCCAAACATCAAGACAACCTGCACCAGAACCCAGATGTTGTCTAAATAATATAACTGAAACCAAGGAGAGAAAGAGGATGGTCAGACTGATCAGTAGTAAGCCCAGTTAGAAAAACAAGCAAAAATCACTTCAACCAGCTTCAGATCCATCTCTCTTCTGATTGTGATTAATGACAGCGGGAAAGGAACAGAAGCTGAGACTCAATTCTTTGATTTAGAATGCTTCACAAGCCAGTCAATAACTGTATCAATGTTGGTAGAGTTCTTGCAAGAAATCATGAAGCAACAAACTTCCCTATCAGAAATTGACTTGAGCCCCCTGCACGGTGGAACACCATTTTCAACACTATAGAGAGTTTACAAAGGAAAAACAAAAAACTTAAGAGCCACGTGTATGAATATTTGTTATGCACTATTTAATGTGTCCTCTATCGTCAATGCTGCTGGCTAAAATATGAGAAATATTAATATTTAGTAGACGGGCCACCAAAAGACCATTTTAAGATTTCTAGACTCTGCACTTACATTTGCTCTGTCAGATCCTCTTTAGACAAAGCTCCTGGTTTGTCAGTCTTGTTACCCAGTACCAGCAAGGGAATTCCATAAAGTGAAGGCTTACCCAACAGGTCATGAAGTTCACTTTTTGAGACATGTACATTCTCATAATCAGCGGCATCCACGACATACCTGTAACAGGCAAAGATCAACACAAGAAATTGTTGGACATAAAAAACTAGAGTGGATTGGCAAACTATAATCTAAATTAATCAATTACAAAATACAAAATACCAAAAAAAAAAAAAAAACACAAAGGCATACTTACTTTACGTGCGTTTAGGAAATTCTTTTTGCTTTTTTAATAAATTATCACACAAGAAAAAGTACATAGCCATGTAAAATTTGTTTACTTTTATCCAGGACCCTAAAATTCAAATATGCACAGATCTTTTGGTTACTACTAGAGCTTCATGCATACCCAAGCAGATAGTGAAGAATAGTCCATATCTTTCAGCCATGTTACCGATTATAAGGGGTAGTTAAAAGCTTTCCTAAGAGGTGGAGGTGGCGCAGGCACCAAAAACTTCTGGTGGAAGTGTCCATTTACAAGTAATTTTCTGGCTCTTCTTGATATCCATAATAGAAAGATGAGAAACAGGAACATTGCGAAGTTGGTGGCCATAAAAGCTGTATAGGATGGGTGAGGGAAAAGAATAATTGTTGTTTCTAATTCTTGATGAAGGTTTTAGAAATGTCTATAAAGCAAAAGAATCAGAATTTTCTTTTATAAATTTATATAAAAAAAGTGACTTTATTAATGGGTCAAAAGGTGGCAGCTAGTAATTTGGTAATTATAAAGTATCTCAATGTGGTTGTGAAACTGAAAAACTAATAACAAGACTAGGAGATCTGATAAATGGGATCTGATGGAAACTCTTCCTGTTGGCTACTTCTATGGTTTCCAGCAAATCTCAGCTTGTCGATTTAAGACTGGATTATCGTCAATGTAACGTTGTTAGCTCAAATGGTGGAGAGCGAGATGGAAGCAAAGGAGCTCATCGGTGGTCTCAGAGATACTGAACAATATGACAACCGTGAATAGGGTGAGGATCCCAAGGTTGCCATGGAGAGCATCGACAGGGGAGAGGAAGCTGGACTGGATGCTGAGGAGAAACAGGTTTAGGAGATCTAGTTGGCAAAAAGGCTAGACTTGCTGACACTACAAAAGAAGATGGTGTTGGAAGCAGAGAGAGAGGGAGGCAAAGTGGGGAGGAATGCAAGAAGGAGTCTCTATGGAAGAGGGAGGCAGGTAGGGTTTGAGAAATGCAAACCCATCAACTCACATTCCTTTGAGCTTGGCAACATCCACTAGTATAAATCATAAACCCCCTTAAGAAAGAAGAGAAGCTTCTAGACTAAGGTTTTTACTATGACAGATGAGAAAACTACAGTTTTTCCAATACCTTCCAAGAGACATCCACTTTAGGAATGATAACAATAAAGTGTTATAGTTGGAGCTTAAGCTGCAGACTAGCATTTTACTTTGAAGTGAACAACATTATCTAATCATGGTACTCTGCCGTTGGGAACAAGTATCAGAAGAGGGGAACAAAACAGCGTTTACCAGAACATGTGTGAAAAAAAATTAAAAAATATATATATATCTCTGTACTTCACTGCAAGAGTGCATATTAACAAGTGTGTTCAGGGGCCTATGATGGCATTTCAATACTCTGCAGTAACAGAAAGATGGGATAGGAGGAGAAGACAATTAAAAGAAGATTGATATTAGCTATGGAGCTGAATGGTGAAAGTGGTAGGTGATATGGCTTTTAAGCTTTTGTAATAATGACCTCCAAATATTTCAAACAGCAGGTGAAGTGAGCCAAGGTTTTTTTGACATAAATGCTTGTGCTTGAAGTGCGAAACCATGACGCATGGTGAGTATAAACGTCAGAAACGCTTAAAAGGGGGGGGAGAGAGAGAGAGAGCAAAAGTGAGTCAATGTATTCACTAACATGGTAAAATTTCATCACCAGAGCTTCATGAAGATGTCTTCTGTGAAAAGACTAAACAAGAAGACGACGACGTATACCAGGATATTAAGAATAAAACAGTCCAACGTCATCATAAAATTTCGTTTTCTTTTTTATAACTGATGTCATCTCAAAATTACGAAAGAAATAAGTACAAAATAAGAAGCTTGTAGGTTCACAGGCAAGATTAAAGAAAAAGAAAAGGGACGCACACAATAGCCGAAACTGCACGGCAGTATCTCTCCCACATACTGCGAAATCTTGGTTGACCTCCAAGGTCCCACAACTTTATTGTGACATTCCCTTTAGTTACCTTCCTCATATTAAATCCTACCTGTGGATAAAAAGAAATACCTAAAGTGAGATGTCTAAAAAGATGATTAAACAGAAACTTGTGGCAATACAATGAAAAGTTTTCGGGGAGATTGACATCTTTGTATGGCAAAAATTAGAGGCAAATAAAAATTCTAAGAGAAAGGAAGATGAATGACACACCGTTGGGATCATATCTTCACTGTATCCACCAGTCTGGAAATAAGTTCCAAAAACAGAAATTTTGCCATCAGCATCAAACCAAAAGAGAGGAAAAGAAACTTTAAAAAAAAAAATTCACAACTCTCATAAATAGTTTACTTACTGCAATAACATTTACAAGTGACGTTTTTCCAGCATTCTGAAGGCCTATCAAAGATAGCTCCATTTCTTGCTTGAAGAAGAGACTAAAATAAGAAAAAGAAAAATGACTGCATAAATTTGTAATGCAATGTAGAGGACCTATCAAATTAACTTACGAAATATGCAACAACATGTTATCACAAGCAACTCCACGCACAAAAGCAGGCTGGAAGCAAAATCTAGGGAATCATGAAGTTAATCACAATGTCATTCTGTCCAACTACATAGTGTGCAACTAATAAACACCGGCACCAGCACCAGAATCAGAATATTATAGAAGTCTACCTCAAACACACATGAAGAGGTATACTTGATTCATAGGAATCCCCCAGCCATTTAATACTAAGGATAAAATCCATTGAGGAAAAGGCAAAAATGCTAGTGAGAACAGCAAAGCTGAGTTTCAGCAGCTGTTAAAAGAAACAGCAGCCGAAAATATGCTCATTATCAAAAGGTAGGACAGAGGTAAATATTACTTTAGCACTAGTGTCCATTCAATTATCTGAAATATTAAGGGGGGAAAAAACCATATAAAGAAGCACATTTTCACCATCCAGACATTAAAGAATTGAATACCTGGCCCTAACATTTTTCTCATATGGCACCCATAAATTTATTGTCATTTTTAGTAAGTAACTTATCGGAAGAAATAATATGGAGGATTCGAGAAGACAATGAACTACTAACGTTTCCCTCTCACATAGCAGCTTCATACTCTGCCAAATTATCATAAACTCTTCTTATATATTCTACCTATTCTTCATATCCTTTCCCAAACTCCACCAGTGCAAAGGTTTATGCGAAGGACATTCATTAAACAAGGACCAAGCTTATATTCAATACCAATCACATAACCCAACCAAAAACTTCATTTCCTACTGAAAACAGAAACGTGTACCAAAAAATCTACTATAATGTTAACTAGAAAGGTAGAAACAGAATATGAAACAAAATTTGAAATCTATTTTACTTCAATATAAAAAAATGAACTAAGTTAACGGGTCGAATAGTATTTACCTAATCTAACCGGAATTTTTTTCCTATTCCAATCATTTCTTTACAATCTAAAACTGAATACGAAAGAAAGCAAGATCATCAAGCTTATGAACTGTGATGTTTCGTGTGTGTAAGTATTAGATTCAGCAGAGTCGAAGTTACAATCTTCTCAGCTCTCAAACAATGAACAACTCGAAATTCAATTCTTTTATTTTTTCCTACACTTTCTCACCATCCAAACAAAAAGAGAGAGGGAAAGAGACTTTTTTACCTTCGTAGCCAATTGAGAAAAGCTTCCCACAACCCCATTGTGAACGAGATATACAACAAATCCAAAGAAAACCTTAGGGCTTCGACTGAAGAATTTGATCTCAGATGTGATAGATAGTCTTTGCTCTGCTCTTTCAATTTTATCGCTATTTAACCCAGAAATATGAAAATATATAATGATTATTCATCCAATAATAATAATAAAATTTAAATTTAAATTACAAAAAGCCGACAAGATAAGAATATACCTCTCTGCTAATCCACGCGCCTCATCGGGTGGGCCGTGGGCCGTGTACTTGGCCAACGGACCAATGTTTTACGGGGAAAAAATGAGTCTGCTATTGGTGAGGTTCGTTTACGCGCTGGGATGAGGTTGGTTGTGGTTAATTACTGAAGACAAAGGGGGAAGTTGGGAAGTGTATAAACGACGTTGTTTCGCACTTCTCAATTGAATGAGATGCGGTCCATCTCCTGAGGTGTCGCAGTTGCCAGGTTGTCTCGTGGGTGGGGGATGCTTCCGACATTTTGATCAAAATGTGAGGGTATTATTGGTTTTCTCGAATAACAACAACCAAATATGAGTTGGATACAAGATTATGACGCAACCAAAGATGAGTTGGATACAAGATTATGACGTTTCTCTTATTCATGAACGTCATTGAGGGTATGGCGAGAATTTGGTAAATATATTGGAATGATGATTACTTGAAAATATAAATAAATAATAAAATAAGAAATTAAAATTGTATAACCAATCATATTCATTCGATTGATATGATGGCAGTATATATAAGAATGACCATTTTTAAAAAAAAATTAAAGAATTAAAGTTTTGCCAAATTTTTTTAAATATCCTTGCACAAAACAAAATAATACAAAAATAGCACCACCCTTATTTCTAGTTAGCTAATTGTAATGTGATTTTTAAAATTATTGTTGAATTTGAAATTATTATTATTGACTTTTAACCTATTAATAATTTTAAAAATATCACAGTTATAAAAATACTAAAAGTACAATAGAAAAGTACCTAACATTTTTCAAAAAATAATTATTTCATTCTTACGTATATTTCTCCATAAGCAATCCCCATGCCCTACGCCATTCAAAAAAAAAAATCCCCATGCCCTATGCCTTGAATTAGACTTAAAGTCACTTATTTAAATGGGTTTTTTTAATTTTGCTTGCCCATATTTGTCTCCTAGTAGGTCCTTGGTTGTGCAGGTTTCCTTTTGTCTTTAGGTATATATCTTGTTTTTTGAGGGATTGCTTATATATAAAGATGATATAAATAATTACTCCTTAAATTATATATATAATGAAAAGATGATGAAGAAAAGAAAGAAATTTCTAGTTTTGTTTCCATGCATGCAAGAAGAACAAATTAAGGAAACTCCATGAGACCACATAATACAAGTGCTGACAAGGTGTGAAATCATTGGACCCGCACGCCCTTAATTATCACCATGACAAAAAGAGGAACGAGCTAGGAAGCATCCTGGAAGCACCGTCTGTTTTTTGTGAAAAATCCAACCTATTTTAACTCATATATCTTTAGCTTTCTTCCACTCTCAGTACTGTTCCTCTACTTCTTCAATCAAACGCCAAAAAAACCAAAAAACAACAATTCCCACGTCTTTGGTATCTCTTCCTATATATGTTGTAGTTTTAAGAAAGTTGTTTAGTTTTCTGTGTGTTTTTGGTTCTTTTTTTATATAGCAGGGTGCAATGGCTATCTTGCTGGAGATTTACGACGGGCTGCGGCTTTGTGTGACTACTATTTGGGATCTGCAGGAAATGAGATACGCAGCAATCATGGATGATGTGAGTTCTGCTGGGTTGGCCATTATCATGGCAGCTGTGTCGTGCTTCGTTGCTGTGAGGAGACGATGATGATTTGAAGCTTTTGCTCATCATGCATGTATGCATTTGACTTCAACAATTTGTATATATATGTTTTTTTGTCGTCGAAATTCATGGTTTAAGATGAGCATGATATGCTTAATCTGTTGTTTCTGCCATTGTTAATTAGTACTAGAACTTCTTTATGAGTACATTTACGTGTTGTAGTTCTGTTTAGTACTTGGTGGAAGATCGAGGTAGGAGATAGAGTTCAAAGGTTGTTGTCAACTTTTTGAGACATTGCCATATTTTCTTCCAATTGTGTCATCCGAATTACTACCAAGCCTACCGTTGAGAAATATTAAAATTTACCAACACATAAGGTTGTCGCAGTAAATAGTTAGAAGAACGACATTAAAATACTGACATTCATTTATCGATGCGTATAAAATGCTAGAGATAGAATTCTAAACATAATATTGGTTGACATCTTATAAATGAGAATATCTTCTGTTTGGTCGTGGCGTAAAATTGAAGTTTTTTGCCCACCCAATAGAAGTAAGACACCTCACATAAAGCAAAAAAATTGCAAAAAACTTGTATAGAATCAAAACACTAGATTTTTCTTGTTTAATCTGGGGGGAAGCCGGAAGAACGAAAAAGGAAGAGACAAAAAATTGCAAAAAACTTGTATAGAACCAAAACACTAGATTTTTCTTGTTTAATCTGGGGGAAGCTAGAAGAACGAAGAAGGAAGAGAAAAAAGAGAAAGAAGAGAAGGAATAACGAAGAAGGAAGAACCCATGGCCAGCCACCGAGAGAGAGAGCTGGGAGAGGGACGAACATAGTGAGGCGAGAGAGAGAGAGAGAGAGAGGCGAAGAAGAAGACCCATAGAGCTGTTGGCTGTGGGTCACTCCGTGCTGGCCGTGGGTCTGGCCGTGACCCATGGCCATCCTTTCCGGCTCACCCTCTTTGACGCCGACATCATATTCTCCGGCATTAGAGTGATTAAATCTTCTAAGGGTTAACTTTCTACTTCAAGGTTTTAGATTTGAATAAAATAAATAAATTTTGAGGCATTAGAATCGATTTTTGAGGTTGGGTTTGCGTTTTTCAATGTTTTCCGATTGGATTTGGTCGAAAATGAAGAAAGTTGCCAGATATGGTTTGACTAGAGATGGTGGGTCACGACTAGACTCAGTCGACTGAGTCTAGCCGTGACCCAGCTGCTGGGTCAGCTGTCGCCAGTGAGTGTTACTATCATTGGTGAGTGCCGTTGCCCGTGGTCCTTTATTTGATTGCTTGATTGTGTTTTGTTTTCATTTTAAGTTTTTGCATTTTTCATAAAATGCTGAGGTATCAGCTTATGAATGGTGGGCAAAAAACCTTCATTTATGTCATGACCGTATAGCAGCAGCTCTCTTTATAAATATATAGGTGTTGTATAAACTTCATTTAAATTTGTCTTTGGTTATGAATCCTGGCAAGTTCTACTCAAAACTCAGGTAATTTTTTTGAATTAAAGAAAAGAAAAATTATACTTTACCCCTAAACTATTCACTCATTTTCACTTTTACCTCCAAAATTTTAAATATGATATATAACCCCCCCAAACTTTCAAATTGTGGCAATTTGACCACTTTAACATTTTTTTTTTCGAAAATGCCCCCATCACATATTTTATTTAAAAAAAAAATCCAAAAAAACAAAAAACCAAAAAAACCAAAAAAAAAGAAGAAAAAGAAATATGCTGGGGTGGTTGAATCACCCCCAAGCCACCCCAGCATATTTCTTTCTTTTTTTTTGTTTTTTGTTTTTTGTTTTTTAAAATAAAATATGTGATCGGGATATTTTGGAAAAAAAAAGAAAGTCAAAGTGGCTGAATTGCCACAATTTGAAAGTTTTGGGGGGGGTTAAGTGCCGCATTTGAAACTTTGGAAGTAAAAATACTAAAAATGAAAATGGATGGATAGTTCAGAAGGGTAAAGTGTAATTTTCCTTGGAAACTTGAAACCCCACGATCTTCCACGATTCTGAATACCCCACGAACTTCAAAAACTCTTAAATACCCCCACAGACTTCCAATTTCTCTAACTTACACCTTTAAGGGTATAATGGGTATATAAATATATATATGTCCATTATACCCTCCACTCAAAACTACGTTTGGGCTCGTCCAAAACGATGCGTTTTGGGCAAAAGATAGTTTTGTATTTTTTTTTTTTTTTTTTTTTTTGAAAAGAAGGAAATTGAAAAAAAAAAAAAAAAAGAAAAAAAAGTGGGGTGGAGAAATCGGTGGTGGAGCCACCTTGCCCAAAAATGGGGTGTGGGACCACCCATTTTTGGCCAAGGGTGGCACCACCCATACCGGCCGTCAGCCACCCGCCTTTGGGGTGGTCAAGCCACCCAAAGGCCAAAAAAAAAAAAGCAGCGGGTTTGGGTTTTTGGGGTGGCGGACCACCCCAAGGGCACAGGGTCAGCCACCCCATCTGCAGTATGGGGTGGCAAGCCACCCCAAAAATGGGGTGGTCAAGCCACCCCATTTTTAGGAAGGGTGGCTCCAGCCACCCGATTCCCTTTTTTTTTTTTTTTTTTTGGGTTTTTCAAAAAAAAAAAGAAAAAAGAAAAAAAACCTAAAACCTAAAACCTAAAATGCCCAAAACTACGCGTTTTGGGCAAAAGCGATGTCGTTTTAGGCGAGCCCAAAGCAGGCGTGAATATAATGGGCATATTTCTCCAAAAGGGTCCTAAGTGAGAGAATCTGAAGTTGGGGGTATCTGAGTTTTTTCAGATCGGGGGTTTTACTCAGAATCGGTGGTAGTTCGTGGGGTTTCAAGTTTCCCTTTCCTTAAAAAAAAGGACAATTTCACTAACCCCCCTCAAACTTTAGCCATTTTTGCAAATACCCCCAAAATATTCAAAAACTCTCACTTACCTCCCTTAAACTTTCAAAATTCTCACTTACCCCATCTATACAAATTAGGGCACAAAATTTTAAAAAAAGACCAAAATACCCATGTTTTTCATTTTTTAAAAAAATAAAAAAATATTTTGGAAGTTGACATTTTAAATAGTGAATTTTAAACGGTGACTTTTGTATAAAATTCTAACTTCCAGATATTTTTTTTTAAAAAATAAAAAATAGGGGTATTTTGGTCTTTTTTAAAAAATTTGTGCCCTAATTTGTACAGATGGAGGTAAGTGAGAATTTTTAAAAGTTCAAGGGAGGTAAGTGAGAGTTTTTGAATATTAGGGGGGTGTTTGCAAAAATGGCTAAAGTTTGAGGGGGGTTAATGAAATTATCCCCAAAAAAAAAGTATTTTGTCTATATCTAGCTTTGGTCAGCACATCCATGCAAACACAAAATCCACAATCAATATAGCTCAAAATAACTAGAAAATAATGCTTTTGCTTCAAAAAAAAAATTCCAGCACATAATTAAGGGTAGTAATTAAGGCAATACTCTCTAAATGGATTACAAGATAATATTGTAGAATTCTGCTTTGAACATCTTTTATTCCACAGTTAAACATTCATATATTAGTCACTAGAGCTAATGTACATTCCTATGTTTAGAGAGATGAAAAAAAATTATTTGGATAACTAAGCTCTCCAGAAAGAGAAAATAAATTCATTGAAATTATTTTCAGAACAATGTCCAAGGATCTTGTCATGAGAGCTAGCTAGCTGTACTGAAGTTAAAGGATTAATTCGTTAATTTATTAATTATTTCTGTATTTTGATAGAGAGACATACATATAATTAATGGGGATAATTCAGGCATGGATTTGAACATTAATGGTTGCTTGGAATGTCTTTTGTCACCCTAAAACTTAGAGAAGTGGAGGAGTTGGCTTCTGGGTGTTGCACAGTTACATTGTAGTCTCCATGGAAGAGCAAAGCATTGGCAAATCCTCTATCATCTGCTGTGATTTCCAGGGTCCCAGATTCCCACTCACCAAGCAGCTTATCCACAACATCTCCAGCTGGAGTATTTTTCCAGTTTGTATCTGCAAGGGACGTATCCTTGAAACCAGCTATTTCTGGGCCTGCAAACATGATGATCCCTTGAACAGCAGGATGAGAATAACCCTCCCTTAGTATTTCCTCCAAGTACTGAGCCTGTCCAGAAAACAGTGTGTCAGCAATATATAATGATCATTTTACTCAAATTAGTTAGCACATAATAATAATAATTATTATTATTAGGAAAGTGCGCCTCAAGGATAATAACCGTGCCCAAGTCCACTACATGGGATATAGTACTTACTTAAGGGGTCATGTGTGATGAAGCCTAGGCCATCATGGGGTACTCACATACAAAAGTTGGAATGTGACAAAATGCAGAACCACTATAAAAAGTAAGTTTAAACGAGGTAAAAGGCCGGACTTTTGGCCGCTATAGCTCAAAACTCTTTCTTAATTAGAACATTTCAATTTTTTTTCTCAAATACTACTAACTTAAGCATCAAAGTCATCCCTTGCAGACATCCCCTGGCAGGCTCCGTTGCTTCCATTATTTTTCTTTTACATGGTCAAGTACATTTGACACAGGGAAATCGTTCAAACATAATTATTTTTTTGCTCGTGAACAAAGATATTAGTGGATGGGTATGGAAAAGTTGCAACTAGGTTTGTGATCAAAGTATACCTGATTGGGGTCTTTCTCAGCACTCACTTCGGTAAGCCATATGGGCAGTCCTGTGGAACCTAGAATGTCTAAAGAAGATCTCATGTAAGCTAGGTTCGGCTGGCCAGACCCAAAATGGCCTTGCAAACCTATACCTGCTATGATGCCATCATTCCCTGGATATTGCAGAATCTCCTGGATTTTTTTTCTGTAGTTAAGTGCACTTGCTCTCTCATCCGAACTATTTTCAATGGTATTATACTCGTTCATGAACATAATTGTGTTTGGGTCGAGTTTCTGAGCTGTGGAAAAAAATTCTGCAGAAGCATTTTCTCCAAGCTTATCCTCATAAAAGCTGAAATGAAGATTCTCATTGACAACATCCCAAGCAATTAGTTGTCCTCTGTATCTTGATACCACTGAATTTATTCTCCTTGCTGCAGCTTTTTGTAAATCCTCAGGGGAAAGGGTTTGACCCAATCAGGCTGGTACTTGGGATCGTCCCAAAAGATGTTGTGACCCCTGACAGAAATACCATGTTGTTTGGCAAATTTTAGCATGGCATCTGAGACAGTATAGTTTTCTTGGCCTTGTATTTTCTCAGTGCTATACCACTTCATCTCATTGGTGAAAGTGGTAAATTTAAATCTTGAAGCAAACCAGTTTTGATAATCTGTGTATTTGAGGATGTTGTAGTTCATACCACATCCAAAAGGGAAGTCTGACTTCATTTGCTTGATAGAGACTATAGCACCTTGCATTGCAGTTTTATTTGCATTAGTTATCTGGAACCTCATCATGCTCTTACGTACCTGCAGGATTTACATCAAACCAGAGCTTTAAATATGATAATGAAGTTCTAAAATTGCTATTTGGATTGCTTCTGTGTATATCATTTTAATTTTATGAGCAATGGAGGGTAAGAATGATTTGCCTTTGGGTGTTTGCCATATGTTTGCCCATTTTGTGACAGTAGGAACAATTTACTCAATTGCTGCTCAAATTGCTAACAAAATAATGATTTAATGTCACATCACAATCTTTTTTGTTGGCTTCAGTTTTCTTTTCTCTTGTTGCTTAAAACAAGATAAGAATTACTAGCAATTTTCTACTTGAATTACTTATCCATAAGGGTAGATACGAACAGATTTTGCTCCTGTAAAAGGGTAATTGGATACTAAATCCCCTAACCCCCTCCTAGACCCGGTGGCGAACGAATACCGGAGCAGTATAGGGCTGAAATCCGTTTGTCCAAGCGAAACTCAGCACTGCTTGCTGATCTGGCAAAAAGAGGGATTTTGATGTGACATTCACTTTACCAAGTTTACTTAATAGGTAATAATTGAATATTCTTATTTCATTTTGAGGACCAAATCTTTAAGTGTTGAGAGAGACAGTAAAAACTGTTCCTTGGTTAAAGATAAATTATCACTTTCTTCGTAAGTTTAAATTTAATGAAACATAATAAATTTAAACACTTTGACAAGTTTTCTGACAGCCAAAACAAACTTAAAACCTCCTAGATCTTCTATATAAACACAAGTACAAGGTTCGGTTAAATATATGTATATTTTTTTTATGCATTGATTACCTTGTCGATGCTTTCTTCTTGGTGGGATCTCCATTGCTTCTTAGTGAATGGTTGTAATGATACACTGTCGATCCATAATTCAACTTTTGTGCTTTGGCTCTACATGGATGAAATGAAACATACAAAATTGGACATTCTAATTTTGGGGTGACAATTAAATAATATTTAAACAAAAATATCAAAACAAAGAAAAGAAAGAAGGAGAAACAATTCACCTGGAAACCAATCTCTACAGAGCTTGAGAAATTAGCAAATATCCCACCTTTCAGGAGAGACCAACACCCATGCTCAGCTATGACTTTACCACCATGTACCAGTTCACCATCACTAGTTCTAAAGACAACAGAAACTGTCTCTCTTCCTTCACTGATTTTAACCCAAGCTGAAAAAGTTTTCACCTTTCATCTGATTAAATTCTTGTAAAAAGGCTTAAAAAGTACATAGATTTCAACAACCGACGGCTGTGAGCCTATCAATAATACCCTTTATTTTTTCATGATTTTTTATTATTTGTTCTTGAAGTCAACACAATTTAAATATGTTTACCAGAAAAAGTATACAGCTTTCCTTTCTCAAGTTGAACCTTTTGCGACAAACTGTGTAATAAGTGTGTTCTATTGTGTAGCACAATGAATCTGTTGCCTGCCTTGGAAACACGTTCTTCAACTTCTCCTTGTCTGTATACTGTCCACCCCACTAAGCTATAATTAAAATCTGGATCGGCTATTATCCCTCCTCCATATTGAGCTTTCCGGGTCTCTACCAAACACTGATTAATCAACATTTTGGTAAAAAATAATGTTATATAGTAAATTGTTATACGACCATATAATGTAACAATGAAAATTAAATAAACACTTAAAAGAAAAAATCAACGATTAATTTTCACTAACACGTCATTTTAGTTGTACATATAGCAATATACTCAATAATAACTATATATACAACTGTCATGCAACTGAGATAATGTTTCAGTAAAAATCATATATGATGTCAACACCACTAACTCTATTATCTCATTAATACAAGAAAAAAATAAGAGAAACTCCATCCAAATATACGTACACTTCACCACTTTGGCTTGAAACTCATTCATTTTTGGTGATATATAAGGTGAAATAGGTGGAAAAGCTAGCCCGTACGTAGTACTGGAAAAATGGGAAAATCCGAAAATATATATACAAAAAAAAAACTTCTCATACATTCTCATGCTTTAGAAACTTCTGTCTTCCTTTTATACAAAAATCAAAAGAAAAGATCTTGAGTCATGCCAAGTGCATTGGAAACAAAAAATTTCTTGCCTTCGCTGTCGCAGAGTAATCGTAGGGGAAAGCATCGATGCTGTTCCCTGCATTAGTTGGAAGGAAAATATATATCAGCTACCACTTATATTTACATATATATATATATATATATATATATTCTTTCATTTACCTTTCTTTATGAATGTTTTCAATGATAATTATGAGAGAGAGAGAGAGACCTGGAAAGAGCAAAATGAGTGAAAGGCAAAAGAAGCAAGTGTCGGTGAAAATCTTCATATCTTCACGAGATGAACAAGGCTTTCCCCTGCATTCACAAAACAGCAAGAGAATACATATAGTAGAGATTCTATTAAAAAACATTTTTGTCGTCAGACAAAAAAGCAAAAAACGGTACTGGGATATTAACACATACTGACAACCTTACACCTCACTTCCATGTTGTCCCGTGAATCCTCCTCGGCTCCTCCTCCGTATTTATTATCGCTCCTCCTCCGTATTTATTATCAGTACAAAGTTAATTATCAAAATGAATTGATTAACTTCTGACCCAAATCTTCAATAGAGAATTAATTTCTTCCTCTAGATATAATATTGGTTTTGTACTTTTTTTTACCCTTTAGCGGATACTTACATGCATTTGCACCCAAAAAAAAAAAACACGATTGCTCTTGGAAGTACTATAACTTAATTTGATTACAAATAAACAATTAAATTTGATAATGACTGAAATGGTAATGCCACATAGACCACCATGCCATGATAAAAGCCTAAAAGGGTCGTTGTAATAAAAAGTTGTAATACTCAAGTATTTCCCAGAAATAAATAAATAAAATCTAGGGATATAGAACGTATCTAGGTCAAAAGTTATATGTTTTCCTTTAGGCGATTTGTATTATGTATTTATGTATGTATGTAGGTCGTAGCCCGAACCTTGGTGGAGCAGAATTCTTTCTTGATTGCTCAAAGAACTTGTTAGCCTCTCTCATGGCACCCTGCGTGTGCAAGATTAGCTTGTCCACAAAATATAATTAATCTCTATACGTTTACTAATTTTCTATGTCAATCTATTTTTTGGAGCTAAAAATCTGATGACTCTAGCTTTTGGACATGTTAATAAATATTAAAGTAGATTAATTGAGTTAAATTCGGCACGCAGACGCAAGGTGTAACTCATGCACACGCTCCTACCCCGCTATCTTCGCCAACACAAGACGAGTGATCAGAAATTTACGTAGCCATGCAACCTACATTTTCATGCTTCCATTATAACATAAAAATTATACTAATTCTCCAACAATATTGATGTGTCGCTCTAAATCAACAATTAGACTTTTTATTATTATTTAACAATGATTAATTATTCGATAGTTAGTTAAGATTGCCACATCAGCCTTGTTGAAATAGAAATATAGTATTTAGCATTTTTACTTAATTTATTAACTATTTCTATTTTTTTAATTTCTAATTTTTAATTTTTTTTGTTCACCCATAGTGGCTGACGATGGGCGCGAAGGAAGAAGGGGGTTGGCTGATTGGTTTAGAGGATCTAGTGCGGTTAGACTAATCTGCTTTCTATTAGCGTGGTAAAATCTAAGCCACACATCATAGAACTCTTCGAGATTATGATTCAAGTTTAGAAGTCATGAGAGCTAGCTAGCTGTACTGAAGTTAAAGGATTAATTCGTTAATTTATATTAATTATTTCTGTATTTTGATAGAGAGACATACATATAATTAATGGGGATAATTCAGGCATGGATTTGAACATTAATGGTTGCTTGTGGAATGTCTTTTGTCACCCTAAAACTTAGAGAAGTGGAGGAGTTGGCTTCTGGGTGTTGCACAGTTACATTGTAGTCTCCATGGAAGAGCAAAGCATTGGCAAATCCTCTATCATCTGCTGTGATTTCCAGGGTCCCAGATTCCCACTCACCAAGCAGCTTATCCACAACATCTCCGGCTGGAGTGTTTTTCCAGTTTGTATCTGCAAGGGACATATCCTTGAAACCAGCTATTTCTGGGCCTGCAAACATGATGATCCCTTGAACAGCAGGATGAGAATAACCCTCCCTTAGTATTTCCTCCAAGTACTGAGCCTGTCCAGAAACCAGTGTGTGATCAGCAATATATAATGATCATTTTACTCAAATTAGTTAGCACATAATAATAATAATAATTATTATTATATTAGGAAAGTGCGCCTCAAGGATAATAACCGTGCCCAAGTCCACTACATGGGATATAGTACTTACTTAAGGGGTCATGTGTGATGAAGCCTAGGCCATCATGGGGTACTCACATACAAAAGTTGGAATGTGACAAAATGCAGAACCACTATAAAAAGTAAGTTTAAACGAGGTAAAAGGCCGGACTTTTGGCCGCTATAGCTCAAAACTCTTTCTAAATTAGAACATTTCATTTTTTTTTTTTTCTCAAATACTACTAACTTAAGCATCAAAGTCATCCCTTGCAGACATCCCCTGGCAGGCTCCGTTGCTTCCGTTATCTTTCTTTTACATGGTCAAATACATTTGACACAAGGAAATCGTTCAAACATAATTATTTTTTTGCTCTTGTGAACGAAGATATTAGTGGATGGGTATGGAAAAGTTGCAACTAGGTTTGTGATCAAAGTATACCTGATTGGGGTCGTTCTCAGCACTCACTTCGGTAAGCCATATGGGCAGTCCTGTGGAACCTAGAATGTCTAAAGAAGATCTCATGTAAGCTAGGTTCGGCTGGCCAGACCCAAAATGGCCTTGCAAACCTATACCTGCTATGATGCCATCATTCCCTGGATATTGCAGAATCTCCTGGATTTTTTTTCTGTAGTTAACTGCACTTGCTCTCTCATCCGAACTACTTTCAATGGTATTATACTCGTTCATGAACATAATTGTGTTTGGGTCAAGTTTCTGAGCTGCGGAAAAAAATTCTGCAGAAGCATTTTCTCCAAGCTTATCCTCATAAAAGCTGAAATGAAGATTCTCATTGACAACATCCCAAGCAATTAGTTGTCCTCTGTATCTTGATACCACTGAATTTATTCTCCTTGCTGCAGCTTTTTGTAAATCCTCAGGGGAAAGGGGTTTGACCCAATCAGGCTGGTACTTGGGATTGTCCCAAAAGATGTTGTGACCTCTGACAGAAATACCATGTTGTTTGGCAAATTTTAGCATGGCATCTGAGACGGTATAGTTTTCTTGGCCTTGTATTTTCTCAGTGCTATACCACTTCATCTCATTGGTGAAAGTGGTAAATTTAAATCTTGAAGCAAACCAGTTTTGATAATCTGCGTATTTGAGGATGTTGTAGTTCATAGCACATCCAAAAGGGAAGTCTGACTTCATTTGCTTGATAGAGACTATTGCACCTTGCATTGCAGTTTTATTTGCATTAGTTATCTGGAACCTCATCATGCTCTTACGTACCTGCAGGATTTACATCAAACCAGAGCTTTAAATATGATAATGAAGTTCTAAAATTGCTATTTGGATTGCTTGTGTATATCATTTTAATTTTATGAGATATTTGTGAGCAATGGAGGGTAAGAATGATTTGCCTTTGAGTGTTTGCCATATGTTTGCCCATTTTGTGGGAGTAGGAACAATTTACTCAATTGCTGCTCAAATTGCTAACAAAATAATGGATTTAATGTCACATCACAATCCTTTTTGTTGGCTTCAACTTTCTTTTCTCTTGTTGCTTAAAACGAGATAAGAATTACTAACAATTTTCTACCTGAATTATTTATCCATAAGGGTAGATTCGAATAGATTTTGCTCCCTGTAAAAGGGTACTTGGATACTAAATACCCCCTAACCCCCTCTTGGACCCGGTGACAAATAGATACCGGAGCGGTATAGGGCTGAAATCCGCTTGTCTAGGCGAAACTCAGCCCTACTTGCGGTTTGGCAAAAAGAGGGATTTTGATGTGGCATTCACTTTGCCAAATCTACTTAATAGGCAATGACTGAATATTCTTATTTCATTTTGAGGACCAAATCTTTAAGTACTGAGAGACAGTAGAAGTTGTTCCTTGGTTATAGATAAATTATCACTTTCTTCGTAAGTTTAAATTTAATGAAACATAATAAATTTAAACACTTTGACAAGTTTTCTGACAGCCAAAACAAACTTAAAACCTCCTAGATCTTCTATATATACACAAGTACAAGGTTCGGTTAAATATATGCATTTTTTTTTTTATGCATTGATTACCTTGTCGATGCTTTCTTCTTGGTGGGATCTCCATTGCTTCTTAGTGAATGGTTGTAATGATACACTGTCGATCCATAATTCAACTTTTGTGCTTTGGCTCTACATATATGGATGAAAATGAAACATACAAAATTGGACATTCTAATTTTGGGGTGACAATTAAATAATATTTAAACAAAAATATCAAAACAAAGAAAAGAAAGAAGGAGAAACAATTCACCTGGAAACCAATCTCTACAGAGCTTGAGAAATTAGCAAATATCCCACCTTTCAGGAGAGACCAACATCCATGTTCAGCTATGACTTTACCACCATGTACCAGTTCACCATCACTAGTTCTAAAGACAACAGAAACTGTCTCTCTTCCTTCATTGATTTTAACCCAAGCTGAAAAAGTTTTCAACTTTCATTTGATTAAATTCTTGTAAAAAGGCTTAAAAAGTACATAGATTTCAGCAACTCACTGCTGTGAGCCTATCGACAATACCCTTTATTTTTTTCATGATTTTTTTTTTTGTTCTTGAAGTCAACACAATTTAAATATGTTTACCAGAAAAAGTATACAGCTTTCCTTTCTCAAGTTCAACCTTCTGCGACAAACTGTGTAATAGGTGTGTTCTACTGTGTAGCACATTAATGAATCTGTTGCCTGCCTTGGAAACACGTTCTTCAACTTCTCCTTGTCTGTATACTGTCCACCCCACTAAGCTATAATTAAAATCTGGATTGACTATTATCCCTCCTCCATATTGAGCTTTCCGGGTCTCTACCAAACACTGATTAATCAACATTTTGGTAAATAACAGCTATATATACAATTGTTATACAACTGAGATAATGTTTCAGTAAAAATCATGTACGATGTCAACACCACTAACTCTATTATCTCATTAATACAAGAAAAAATAAGAAAAACTCCATCCAAATATACATACACTTCACCACTTTGGCTTGAAACTCATTCATTTTTGGTGATATATATGGTGAAATAGGTGGAAAAGCTAGCCCGTACGTAGTACTGGAAAAATGGGAAAATCCAAAAATATATATACAAAAAAGAAAAAGAAAATACTTCTCATATGTTCTCATGCTTTATAAACTTTTGCCTTCCTTTTATTCAAAAATCGAAAGAAAAGAACTTGAGTCATGTCAAGTGCATTGGAAACAAAAAAATTTCTTGCCTTTGCTGTCGCAGAGTAATCGTAGGAGAAAGCATCGATGCTGTTCCCTGCATTGTTGGAAGGAAAATATATATCAGCTACCACTTATATATATATATATATATATATTTTCTTTCATTTACCTTTCTTTATGAATGTTTTCAATGATAATTATGAGAGAGAGAGAGACCTGGAAAGAGCAAAATGAGTGAAAGGCAAAAGAAGCAAGTGTCGGTGAAAATCTTCATATCTTCACGAGATGAACAAGGCTTTCCCCTGCATTCATAAAACAGCAAGAGAATACATGTAGTAGAGATTCTATTAAAAAACATTTTTGTCGTCAGACAAAAAAGCAAAAAACGGTACTGGGATATTAACACATACTGACAACCTTACACCTCACTTCCATGTTGTCCCGTGAATCCTCCTCGGCTCCTCCTCCGTATTTATTATCAGTACAATGTTAATTGTCAAAATGAATTGATTAACTTCTGACCCAAATATTCAATAGAGAATTAATTTCTTCCTCTAGATATAATATTGGTTTTGTACTTTTTTTACCCTTTAGCGGATACTTACATGCATGTGCACCCAAAAAAAAAAAAAAGACGATTGCTCTTGGAAGTAATACAACTTAATTTTATTACAGATAAACAATTAAATTTGATAATGACTAAAATGGTAATGCCACATAGACTACCATGCCATGATAAAAGCCTAAAAGGGTTGTAATAAAAAGTTGTAGTACTCAAGTATTTTCCAAAAATAAATAAATAAAATCAAGGGATTTAGAACCTATGTAGGTTAGAAGTTATATATTTTCCTTTAGGCGATTTGTATTATGTATTTATGTATGTATGTAGTTCGTAGCCCGAACCTTGGTGGAGCAGAATTTTTTTCTTGATTGCTCAAAGAACTTGTTATGGCTCTCTTAAAGATTAGCTTGTCCACAACATATAATTAATCTCTATACGTTTACTAATTTTCTATGTCAATCTATTTTTTGGAGCTAAAAATCTGATTTCTCTAGCTTTTGGACATGTTAATAAATAATTGAGTTAAATTCGGCACGCAGACGCAAGGTGTAACTCATGCACATGCGCCTACCCCGCTATCTTTGTCAACACAAGACGAGTGATCAGAAATGTACGTAGCCATGCAACCTACATTTTCTTGCTTCCTTTATAACATAAAAATTATAGTAATTCTCCAACAATATTATTGATGTGCATGTCACTCTAAATCAATAATTAGACTTTTTATTATTATTTAACAATGATTAATTATTCAATGGTTAGTTAAGATCGCCACATCAGCCTTGTTGAAATAGAAATATAGTATTTAGCATTTTTACTTAATTTATTAACTATTTCTATTTTTTTAATTTCTAATTTTTTTGGTCACCCATAGTTGCTGACGATGGGCGCGAAGGAAGAAGGGTGTTGGCGGATTGGTTTAGAGGATCTAGTGCAGTTAGACTAATCTGCTCTCTATTAGCGTGGCAAAATCTAAGCCACACATCAGAGTACGCTTAGATACTTGCCACACCGAATCCGCCTAAGCAAAAAAAAAAAAAATCCTTCTCTTCCAACTCATGGTTTTTCATATAATTATATTTTTCATGCCAAGTTATTTTCCATCTTAAGCCTTAATTTTGTTTTATTGTAGGTTTGTCATCAATTCCCTACGTTATTTAGTCTACCTTGCCTTATTTACCACGGATGGCTACTATGTGGACCACCTACCCAACGTACAGGCGGCTACGCTGCCTGAAATTTCTGGTATAGGTATGCCAAGGCAATATAAACAACAAAATTATTGAGAATCTCTATCCGTTTACCACACCTTACTTTCTTTATAAATACCATCTAATATAATATAATTCAATATAGTTCAACAGTAAAAATGTAGCCCTAATTCTTGTATTTTATATTTTTCTCTCTCTTATATTTTATATATTTCGTTATACATTTCTACATGGCATGAGACACAAGAGAGTCCCTCCACCATCAACACCTCTTCTAATGTCTAAAATTTCTTCTCCCTCAAACACACAAGGAAGTCCATAATTCTCTCTCTTGCTTAAGCGTTAGGGACACGTTTTCGCTTTTAATGATATTTATTGACTACTTTATTAAAAGAAAGATTAAAGAAAAGGACTTCAAGGGAGTTTCTGTAATCTTTTGGAAGGAACTGTGTTCTATGAACCAGATTGTTAAAATGCTTTAGTGGTAATTGAAGTGTATGGTCGCTTTTTTTTTTACTACCACCCACACATCAATTACTTATAACTAAAACGCACCAAATAGCTAGTTAAAAGCTTTACTTATTCTTCATAGGCTTGTACTCTTGTGAAGGCTTACAATCTCACCATATATATATATATATATATATATATAAGTCGAATTACTCTTAAAACTGCCTTAATATTGCGACATGTGACGTGAACCCTTTTTATTATAATGATAAACCAATTTTTTAAGAGTGAATCGGTTTTTTAAGAAAAAACGGTCATTAATTGGCATTATTAATTGCATTAATTATATTTCAAGAATTTTCTATATATAAATTATTCAATAAATTAAGTATTATTAATGTTCAAATCAAATAAGAAATCGAATAATATAAATATATATAACTAGTTTTTTCTTAAAAAATATGTCATTAATTGCGTTAATTATATTTCATTATAATCCATACACTACAAAAATTTCATTTTTTAGTAACTGACCATTAGTAACGTTTTAAGGACAATTAAAACGTTACTAATGGAAGGTAACGTTTTAAAAACGTTACCAATGGTCAGTTACTAAAGCAACAGTCGCTAATGGACCATTAGTAACGTTTCAAAAAATTGAAACGTTACCAATGGTAATTAGTATTTTTTTTAATTTCTGAAAACCGTTAGTAACGTTTCAAATTTGAAACGTTACCAATGGAATATTTTTATTTTTTTATTTTGCTCCATTAGTAACGTTTCAAATTTGAAAGCGTTACCAATGGAATATTTTTATTTTTTATTTCGCCTCCATTAGTAACGCTTCAAATTTGGCGTTACCAATGGAATATTTTTATTTTTTTATTTCGCCTCCATTAGTAACGTTTCAAATTTGAAAGCGTTACCAATGGAATTTTTATTTTTATTTTCGCTTCCATTAGTAACGTTTCAAATTTGAAACGTTACCAATGGAATTTTTTTTTTTTTAATTTTTGCCTCCATTAGTAACGTTTCAAATTTGAAACGTTACCAACGGAATTTTTTTTTTTAATTTTCTCCTCCATCGCATTTTCTCCTACCATATTTTCAAATTTTGAATTCCTTTTTATTATTTTTTTCCCTGTCCGGCAATATATTTTTTTCTCTCGCCGGCCGGCGATATATAATTTTTTTTCCTCGCCATGCACCCAGCCACGTACAAAGCGGGGCCTTTTTTTTTTTTTTTTTTTTCTCTCTCTCTTTTCTTTCTCCCATCCAGCCAGGTACGAAGCAGCAGGCCTTTTTTTTCTTCTCTCTCTCACTCTGTTTTCTTTCTCCCCCAACCAACCACGAGCAGCCGGCCAGCTTTTTCTTTTTTTTTTTTTCCTTTCCTCTCTTTTCTTTCTCCCACCCAGCACGCAGCATGCCATTTTTCCCCCCATACATACACCTTTCTTCCCCCCATTTTTTTCCCGTAACATTTCTTCCTGCTTGATCTCTGGCGTCGCCGGCAGTGGGTCTAACCACCGTGGGTCACCATAGGCAGCCGAACCAACGGTCTGCTAACAGACCCAACACGTACAATCAACAAAAAAATATATATATGTACAGAAAGAAGACAAACAATTAATGAAAACTTAAAAACCAGAGACAACAACAGGGGAAGTAAAACCAGAGACGTCTCCGGTAATGGGTCGTTGCCTTGGGCAGTGTCAGCAGGTCTACAGTTCAGCAGTGAACGGCGGAACAGATCAGCTTGCCTGGAGCTCCGGTGGTGTTGGGTCGCGCGTTTGGATCTCCGGCGAGAATGGGTGACGCCAGCAGCAGTGGGCAGCTTTAACGTTGAGGAGAAAAAAAAAAAAAAAAAAAGAGAAGAAAAAAGCTGGGAGAAAAAACAGAAGAAAAAAAAGCTGAGAAGAAAAAAAGCTGCGTGTATGGCTGAGAAGAAAAAACCTGGGAGATAAAAAAGAGAAGAAACAAAAAGCTGAGAAGAAAAAACGCTGCGTGTGGCTGAGAAGAAAAAAATTAAATAAATAAAGAGAGGGAGAGGATGAGAGGTCTGGCGGAATGAGAGAAAAAAGAGGGGGAAAATTAAATAAATAAAGAGAGGGAGAGGATGAGAGGTCCGGCGGGATGAGAGAAAAAAGGGGGGGAAAATTAAATAAATAAAGAGAGGGAGGAGATGAGAGTTCTGGCGGGATGAGAGAAAAAAGAGGGGGAAGAGAAAAAAAAATCAAAAGATAATAATGGCCCTGCAGGTCTAGTTTTTCGTGCAAAACACCCATCAAATGGTAACGTTTGAAAATTCAAACGTTACCTTTTGCTTCAATAAAATTTTCAAAAATAAAAACATAAAAATAATATCATATAAACAACACAACGTTTGAATATTCAAACGTTACCTTTTCTTCAATAAAAATTTTCAAAATAAACACAAATAAAACCATAAAAAATAATATCAAATAAAAACAAAAAAATAGTTTCATAAAAACAAATAACTATATTTTAATTATAGTATCAATTAACTGCATATATTACATATACTACTACTTAATATAATTATATAATTATTATAGAACTAATTAATTATATACTATTTATAGTAGTACTTAATTATATATTAATTACACTAGCATTTAATTATCTATTAATTATAGTACTGATTATCTACATATTAAGTATAGTATATATTAATTATAGTAGTAATTAATTATCTACTAATTATAGTATTACTTAATCACATAATTATTATAGAACCAATTAATTATATACTATTTATAGTAGTACTTAATTACATATTAATTATAGTTCTAATTAATTATATACTAATTATAGTAGTAGTTATGTATAGTATTTAATAATTATAATACTAATGAAGTGTAATTAACCACATAGTACTAATTATATTACTTTTTTTCCATTTTTTTTCTTTCATTTCATTTCATTTTTTTTTTTTTTGGCTTCATTTTATTTGTTTTAGTTGGACATTAGCTATAGTAGTAATCAATAATATGTTACTAGTTAACTACATATTAAGAATATATATGTATATTTATATATGTAAATTTTATAAAATAAAAATAATAAAAAATAAATATATAAAATATATAATAATTTTTTATTTTCAAATGCCCTTGCAGGTCTAGATCTTACTAATTATTATATATTAATTATACTAGCAATTAAATATCTACTAATTATAGTAGTATTAATTACATATTAATTATACTACTAATTAATTATCTACTAATTATAGTAGTTATTAATTATATTTACTAATTAAGAATATTAATTATATGAAAAAAAAATTAAAAAACTACCAATGGTAACGTTGCACTTGTACAACGTTACTAACCTGGTAACGTTGCACAAGTGCAACGTTACCATTTGTAGTTTTTAAATTTTTTTTTTTTTTTTCATTTTGTTCTTTCATTTGAGTTTCATTCTTTTTTTTTTTTTTTCTTCTTTTTGTCTTCGTTTTAACTGGGTTAGTTGGACATTAGGTAGACTAGTGATTAACTATATATTGCTTAGCATACTCATTAATTATATATTAATAATATAACTAATTAACTATATAGTAACAATATATATAATTCATTAACTAATATATATACATATATTAAGTATAGTACTTACTAATTATTATGTGTTAATTATACCAGCAATTAAATATCTACTAATTATAGTAGTATTAATATTAATTATATTACTAATTAATTATCTACTAATTATAGTAGTTATTAATTATATTTACTAATTAAGAATATTAATTATATGAAAAAAAAATTAAAAAACTACCAATGGTAACGTTGTACTTGTACAACGTTACCAACAATAACGTTGCACAAGTGCAACGTTACCATTTTAATTTTTAATTTTTTTTTTTTTTCATTTTGTTCTTTCATTTGAGTTTTATTCTTTTATTCTTTTTTTGTTTTCTTCCTTTTGTCTTCGTTTTAACTGGGTTAGTTGGATATTAGGTAGAGTAGTGATTAACTATATATTGCTTAGCATACTCATTAATTATATTTTAATAATATAACTAATTAACTATATAGTAACAATATATATAATTCATTAACTAATATATATACATATATTAAGTATAGTACTTACTAATTATTATGTGTTAATTATACCAGCAATTAAATATCTACTAATTATAGTAGTATTAATTACATATTAATTATATTACTAATTAATTATCTACTAATTATAGTAGTTATTAATTATATTTACTAATTAAGATTATGTATTAATTATATATGATTAAAATTTACTAATTAAGAATATTAATTATATGAAGTTAACGTTACCAATGGTAACGTTTGAAGAATTCAACGTTACCTTTTTAACGTTAATGTTTCATTTTGTTCTTTCATTTGAGTTTTATTTTTTTTTTTTTTGTTTTTTTTTTGTCTTCGTTTTGGAAAAGCTTTGTTAGTTTTAATAATTTATAGTATTCTAATAATTTAAGTATTTAGTAATAATATTATATAAGATTAGTAAATTATAACAATATATATAATTCATTAACTAATATATATACATATATTAAGTATAGTACTTACTAATTAATTATTAATTATACCAGCAATTAAATATCTATAATTATAGTAGTATAATTACAAATTAGTAATATTACTAATTACTTATCTACTAATTTATAGTAGTAATAATATTATATATTAGTAAATTATCACTAATTATATATGATTATTTATTATATAGTATTAATTATATTTACTAATTAAGAATATTAATTATATGAAGAAAAAATTAAAAATCGAAATAAGAAAGAAAAAAAATACCAATGGTTTTAATTTATTTATTTCACGTTATTTCAAATTATTAAAATTTATAAATATTAAATAAATAATAAATAAATTAAAATATAAAATTATAATAATTTTTTCAAGGGAGGAAAAGCTTTGTTAGTTAATTTTCTTAGTATTCTAATTTTTTTTTCTTAATTTAAGTTTTTAATAATATTATTATTAAGAATATTATCATAATACTATATAGATTAATAAATTATCAAAAGTAATTTTTTTATTATAATTAATATATAATTACTAATAATTAATAAATACTATAAATACTACTATAATTAGTATATAATTAATTAGAATATATTTAATATGTATAAATACTAATAATAGTATATAATTAATTAGTAATAATATTATATAAGATTATAAATTATCATAATATTATATATATATAGTTAATTAGTAATATAAATAAAATGTAAAAAAATAATGTCAAAGAAAGAAATAAATGAAAACAAAAAAAAAAAACCAATGGTTTTTCCAATTTATTTATTTCTTTACTTATCCTTTTCATATATCTTTTTATTTATAATTTATAATCTACTTATTAAAACCATTAGTAACGTTCTCAAATTGAACGTTACTAAATTGGTAACGTTGACTTTTCAAAGCGTTACTAAGAAATTTGTATTTATTATTTTCTTAGTTTCTTTTTTTTCTTCATTTGTTTTTTCAAACGTTTATTATTAAGAATATTACTAACATATATAGACATTAATATAATTACCATATATATAATTTTTTTTTACCTATAATTAATATACACTTGATTACTACCATAATTAATAAATACTATACTTAATTACTACTATAATTAGTATATAATTAATTAGAACTATATTTAATATGTAATTAAATACTAATAAAAATAGTATATAATTAATTAGTTGTATAATAATTATATAATTATATTAATTAGTACTTACTTAATATATATAGTTAATTAGTAGTATAAATAAAATGTAGTTAATTATAGTACTAATGTCCAAGTAATAGAAATAAAGTGGAGCAAACAAACAAAAAAAACAAACCAAATGAAGGAAAAATGAAAGTTTAAAAAAATGGTTTGATTAGTAACGCTGATTTGCAACGTTACTAATGGAGGTTCTGATTGGTAACGCTAAAATTTGCAACGCTACTAATGGAAGATTTTTTTTATTTTTAATTATTTTGTTAGATTTTCGTTTTTTTTGTTTTTTACCTATAATTAATATACACTTCATTACTACTATAATTAATAAATACTATACTTAATTACTACTATAATTAGTATATAATTAATTAGAACTATATTTAATATGTAATTAAGTACTACTAAAAATAGTATATAATTAATTAGTTGTATAATAATTATATAATTATATTAATTAGTACTTAATACTTAATATATAGTTAATTAGTAGTATAAATAAAATGTAGTTAATTATAATACTAATGTCCAAGTAATAGAAATGAAGTGGAGCAAACAACAAAAAAAAAACAAACCAAATGAAGGAAAAAATGAAAGTTTAAAAAAAATGGTTTATTAGTAACGCTAGATTTGCAACGTTACTAATGGAGGTTCCATTGGTAACGTTGCAAATTTGCAACGTTACTAATGGAAGATTTTTTTTATTTTTTAATTATTTTGTTAGATTTTCGTTTTTTTTTGTTTTTTTTACCTATAATTAATATACACTTCATTACTACTATAATTAATAAATACTATACTTAATTACTACTATAATTAGTATATAATTAATTAGAACTATATTTAATATGTAATTAAGTACTACTAAAAATAGTATATAATTAATTAGTTGTATAATAATTATATAATTATATTAATTAGTACTTAATACTTAATATATAGTTAATTAGTAGTATAAATAAAATGTAGTTAATTATAATACTAATGTCCAAGTAATAGAAATGAAGTGGAGCAAACAACAAAAAAACAAACCAAATGAAGGAAAAATGAAAAAAAAAAAAATGGTTTATTAGTAACGCTGCAGATTTGCAACGTTACTAATGGAGGTTCCATTGGTAACGCAAATTTGCAACGTTACTAATGGAAGATTTTATATTTTTAATTATTTTGTTAGATTTTCGTTTTTTTTGTTTTTTACCTATAATTAATATACACTTCATTACTACTATAATTAATAAATACTATACTTAATTACTACTATAATTAGTATATAATTAATTAGAACTATATTTAATATGTAATTAAGTACTACTAAAATAGTATATAATTAATTAGTTGTATAATAATTATATAATTATATTAATTAGTACTTAATACTTAATGTATAGTTAATTAGTAGTATAAATAAAATGTAGTTAATTATAATACTAATGTCCAAGTAATAGAAATGAAGTGGAGCAAACAACAAAAAAAAAACAAACCAAATGAAGGAAAAAATGAAAGTTTAAAAAAATGAGTTTATTAGTAACGTAGATTTGCAACGTTACTAATGGAGGTTCCATTGGTAACGCTAAAATTTCAACGTTACTAACGGAAGATTTTATATATTTTTTAATTATTTTGTTAGATTTTCGTTTTTTTTTTTTTTTACCTATAATTAATATACACTTCATTACTACTATAATTAATAAATACTATACTTAATTACTACTATAATTAGTATATAATTAATTAGAACTATATTTAATATGTAATTAAGTACTACTAAAATAGTATATAATTAATTAGTTGTATAATAATTATATAATTATATTAATTAGTACTTAATACTTAATATATAGTTAATTAGTAGTATAAATAAAATGTAGTTAATTATAATACTAATGTCCAAGTAATAGAAATGAAGTGGAGCAAACAACAAAAAAAAACAAACCAAATGAAGGAAAAATGAAAGTTAAAAAAAAAAAATGTCTTCCATTAGTAACGCTTGCATTTGCAACGTTAATGGAGGTTCCATTGGTAACGTTGCAAATTTGCAACGCTACTAATGGAAGATTTTTTTTTTTAATTTTTTGTTAGATTTTCGTTTTTTTTTTGTTTGATTTCCATTAGTAACGCTTTTGAAAATTCAACGTTATTAATTAGTAACGCTTGAAAATTCAAACGCGTTACTAATCTTCCATTTTTTTGTAGTGATATGTCATTAATTAGTGTCATTAAATGTCTTGACTATATTATAATTCATCTATTATTCTTGCTAATTTTTTTTTTCTTTATACTATTCCTTTTAAATCATATATACTTAGGGGTTTGTTAGGAGTTCTTTTCGCAATATTCTCTATATACTTATAGGAACAAAGATTTAACTTTTTTTATTATTTAAATAGTTCCTTTTAATTTATAACGAAAATTATATGTTTAAATTTTAAAATTAAGCTAAAAATCAAATTAAATTAGCTTAATTAATGATGTTTAATTATATTTCAAGAGTTTTCATATATAAATTATTTCATAAATTAAGCATTATCAATGTTCAAATCAAATAAGGAAACAAATAATACACATAAAATCATAGATATCATATATAATAGCTGAAACCTTATTTTGAAATGCCTTCAAATCGTGACATATGGCGTAAACCTTAAGACTAAACCGATTTTTTAACTCATTATTTTAAAAATCGAACATTTAAAAATTAGCCGGTTCATTTTTTTTGTTCTCTCTCTATTTCTCATTTATCTTCTCTCTCAATGTCTATCTCTTTCTTTCTTTCTTTCTTTTCTAAGTCCTTTACTTTCATCCAATGTTTTTCTCTTGAATCTGTTTCATATGTTTCTCTCTCTCTCTCTTTTTTTTCTCTCTCTCTCCACACTCTTTCTTTTTTCTCTTCAAGTCTTTCACTCTCATTCCATGTCTCTCTCTCTCCAACATTAACATCTCTTATCTTTTTTCTCTCAACTTCAATCTTTCTCTTTTTCCACTCTTTAACATTAACAAAAACAGAATCTATTGGCCTAAAAATTCAACTTGGAGGTAATTATTTCTTAACTTCTTCTTCTTCTTCTTCTTCTTCTTTTTTTTTTTTTTTTTTTCTCATACCTTGAATCCGTTCATACGTTTTCCTCTCCCTCTCTCCTTTTTTTCCTCTCTCTCCACTCTCTCTTTTTTCTCTCCACTTCAATCTTTTTCTTTCTCCACTCTTCAACATTAACAAAAACAGAATCTATTGGCCTAAAAATTCAACTTGGAGGTAATTATTCTTCTTAACTTTTTTTTTTCTCATACCTTGAATGAATCCGTTCATACGTTTCCCTCTCCCTCTCTTTTTTTCCTCTCTCTCCACACTCTCTATTTTTTCTCTCCACTTCAATCTTTCTCTTTCTCCATTCTTCAACATTAACAAAAACAGAATCTATTGGCCTAAAAATTCAACTTCGAGGTAATTATTCTTCTTAACCATTTTTTTTTTCTCATACCTTAAATCTGTTCATATGTTTTCATCTCCCTCTCTCTTTTTTTCCTCTCTCTCTTCACACTCTCTCTTTTTTCTCTCCAAGTCTTTCACTCTCATTCCACATCTCTCTTTCTCTCTCCCTCTCCAACATTAACATCTCTCATCTTTTTTTTATCTCCACTTCAATCTTTCTCTTTCTCCACTCTTTAATTTCTTAACCTCTTTTTTTTCTCATACCAATAATATTTTAATATATAAATTAAACTAAAATTAAAGGTATATATATATATATATAATAGCCTAAATCCTTCTTAGAATTCAAATTTAATAATTGAACTGTTCAAAGAGTGCATGAGATTGAACTGGTTTTTGATAATTTCTTTTTATATTTTTGTTAATGAATTAATCTCTCTATTTATTAACACGCAATTTTTCAGTTTATGTTTTCATTTTGCTTATTAAATTTTTGTTGAGATGTTCTTCATTTGAATAAATAATTAAGCATTGAATATGATATTAGATTATTAATTTGATTGCATTAAATATTGAGTGAAATATATATATTGTATTAATAAATAAAAAAATTGTTTATTTTGCTTTGTATTTTTTTTTTAATGTTCATAATTATATGAGTTTTATTTGATTGAAATATAATAGGTGACATAATTTTCTATGATTCAAACACGCATTGTGTCACTATATTTAAACGTACGATAATTTTTTTTTACAACATATAATAAAAAATACAATAAAAATGCATTTAAATTTTTATATTAAATTATAATGAAAAATCATGAGCTAGTTATTACATAAAGAGAAAAGAAAATGCTTCGTGAAAAGTACGTAAAATTTGACTTCCCACTTGTGAAAAAGCTGTAAATGTTAGGAATGCTCAATTCAATTGTGGATTAAGTAAACTGCCCTACAATTTTCAGCCAAGTGGCTATGCCAATTACTAAGGACACATGAACCATTATCCACTTTTCAGTAGTTTCTGTTTGGTTTTAACATATGCCTCTTCAAATTTTCTTGTGAACTTTCAATTAAACATTTTGGGAGAATGTCCACAGCCTCTTGTTTGAGGTTGTTTAACTTGGCCATAAAGGGTTGCATCCAAATCATGTAATATTTCTCTGCAATAGACATAAAACCAGCTGCTATAAGCTTGTATTAACTGCATATAGATTAGCAACCGACCAAGAAGAGGTTGGCGTCTTAATCTCACCCAAAATTATCAAATCTTAACCGGCCAAAGCAATTTTTGTGAATGCACTATCTAGGTGGTCCTGTGTTTTACCATTGAACCTGCTGCCTCTCCAACTTTTGCGACTGTGTCCAACAACTCTTCCAAATCCTTCTCCTTCATCCCTTTACATTTGATTCTCTGGCCATCACTCCAATATGGACCCAATTTAACAGCGCCAATGGCAATTTTTCAGACCGTGTCGAATAGAGAGAGAGAAAGGGAAATGAACACTTGAAGGAGAGACATTCTTGGACTCCTATGTGTGTTTGAGAGAAGGAATTTTAGACTTGTTAGGAGTTAACGTTGGAGGAATTATGTTAATCATATTAAAAGAGCATGTGAGAAGCACATATTAAAAGGACATATGACAACTTATTAGACTCGCTTGAAGGAAATCATTGTCCTCAATTAATTAATTAATGTGGAAACATATAATATTCAAACACATATCTGTAGCAATTGCTGTATTGTAAAACAAAAGAGTTATACTACACTTCATTCCCATTTTATCACACTCACCTTACATTGTTACCGTAGCATGAACAAATTGGAGGTTTTGCTTTTAAAGTGGCCATTCAACTCATGCCATGTCGGCCGGTGTAAAGTGGATGTAATAAAATAGGTGTAAAGAATAGATTTATTCAAAACAAAACTTAGAAAGCCAAGTGGAGAGACCCACCATCTTGCTATGCCTCTAGGTACCCCTTCTCCTCCAGGTAAGAAAGCACTTTTTCAGCCATTTCATATGGGGAAGCACCGCCTCCAATTTTATATTCTAATACTATCTGAGGAAGAAAATATTCCCATCTCAATTTCAGCTAAAGCAACAGCAACAAAAACTGATTGATAAAAGGCCCGAACATTAGAAATAGTTAACACTTCTTTCAGAAAGTAATATAAACATGAAAGATTACACTAAAACCTAACAAAACACTTGTTATGTTCTTTTTTATTATTATAGATAAACAAGCATCAGTGGCTGCAGTTGCACATACAAATATACAATCAACTAAACTATCCCAGCACAAGTTTTGTTTCACTCAGCAGTACATGCCTAAAGACAAATCAAGCACCTGACAGAGAGAAATTGGGAGCCACTTCAAGGGACAAAGTAGATTAAATTCTAAAAAGTTCTTTATCATGTTACTGTTTTATTGATTCGACCATTTTAGAATTCTAAAGTATTTCCTGAAAGGAGCTCCACAAGCAATTTTATTTGAGTTTAGATACAGCATTAGGAATCATTATTACTCTTAAGCTGCTTCAAAAATCAGAAGAAAGCACACTGTTGCATGAGAAAGTGTGTTAGAACTCTTGTGAAAGATGCATTCAAGCGTATTTGTCTTTTTACATCTCTTCATGTTTAAGCTTATCAAACGTATTCTACTTTCTCGAGAAAATATACATACCTCGCAATTTAATGGGGGCTCATATGGATCATCAATACCAGTAAAGCCTGAAAATTTCCAAATTGATATTAGATTTTAACAATTAACAACAGAATAAAACTGGCCATCATGCTACGGCCATTTGATTACAAATCCAAGTAAAAATGAAGAACATATGCATCATTGTATAATTACATTATTTTTCACGCTAAAGCCACATTTGAAATATAAGTTGAGACAATGATTAACTAGTCTACTTTAGGCTGGGTCAAAGCTCTTTAACATATTCACTGATTCATCAATGGTGTGTTTTAAACCGGCATAGCACCAAAGGTGCCTTTTGAAGGTTGCCATAGTACAACTTTTCATTCGCATAGTTCACTCAACTATATTTCCTCTCAGGCCTAAATGACTGATGTAGTGTTTTGGGTTTGGGGATTCATCCTATTAGTCATTAGCTTTCTATTACCCACATGCCTATACCATATGAAGTGAGAGGGTCCATAGCAACAGGCCCAAGTGAGGCAAATATCTTCCTCTTCCCCTCATTGTGAGTAGACAACCAGATGGCTGGGGCCTGGTAACATAAAAAATTCCGAAACTCTTCAGCATGTAAACTTACCAGGATTCATGTATAATACAGTCACGAGAATGGTGAAAACAACCAAAAATAATAAGAGCAAGAACGTTATCAGGATTTTCACAAACTATTTTGCAAGCATCTGGTATCAATATTCACCATATCTATTTTAGTATATAAATCGACAACTTGACTTTTCAACTGGTCTTTCTTGATCTCTACCAAAAACCCAAACTAAATCTTAACTTTCTCTCAACTTAAGCGCCAAAAATAGAAAACAAATATAATGTGAGGTTGTTGCAACGTGTCTATCTCTTTTCTCTTCAAATTTTTTTATCCTCTTTCTCAACCACCTTATCTGTAAACAAAAGACAGAGAGCCATTTATCACATGCAGAGCATGTTGTAGATGCCTAGTCCATAATTAGATCAAAAATAATTTACCCATGAAAGCTATAATTAAGCAAAATTTAGCTCAATCTCAAGAGGCTAAAAATTAAAATTTCAAGAAAGAAATTTGGAAGTATCACACCAGCCATCAAAATCCAAAAGCCGTTAATCAACCAAAATTAGAATGTTATTTTACAGTTACCTTTTATCTTTCCAGCACGTGCAAGCTTATATAGGCCCTTTGGGTCTCTTGCCTCACAAACTTGGAGTGGCACATCCATGAAAACCTGTTATATCAAGCATTTTGAGTGTGATTGAAAACAGTGGCACCATTTTCATTCTGACTGTAATCATTTTCCAGGGTTCATTTCCTAGCAAATAATTTGAATAAAACTTCTGGATCACAGTTCAAAAGCAGTCATGAACTCAAGAATCAACAACCTCAATAAAATCCCCATCTGGTAATAGTGCACGACACGCATCCCGATCCTTTCTGTAAGGAGAAATCAAACTAGCAATGCAAATAACTCCAGCATCTGCAAACAGCTTTGCTACCTCGCCTAAAAGATATAGAAAGTGAATAATAATTAATTAATTGAGAAAATTCATAAGCCGCATTTGATAGGTACCATTTGCCTGAATAACTTATCAACTATAAATGTTATAAATGCTACAACTTAGTAGCATGACAAATTAATTCTTTGAGGAACAAAAAGAAGAGCCACTAGAGCAAGACTTACCAACCCTCCGTATGTTCTCTGCACGATCTTCTGCTTTAAAACCAAGGTCATGATTCAGACCATGCCTCACATTGTCCCCATCAAGAACATAAGACAACTTACCCATCCGATACAAGATCTGACTCAAAGCACATGCCACAGAGCTCTTCCCTACAAGATAAACAGTAAAAGATTTATTAAAAAAAAAAAAGAAGAAGGAAATGTTTATGTTAAATTGATCTCATACAACACATAATTTCCCACAACATAGTAAAGTACCACTAAGAATCCAAACTGAAACAAGTCTCATAGTTCTGACTCAGAAACTAAACTCAGCGGAGTGCTCTGAAGGTGAAAAGTCATATTTTTAAAATAAAAAAACCTTTCCCCTTAGGCCTAGAATCAGGCTCGACAATGACGAAGTTGTCAACATTTGCAAGGTTAAAATACACCAACTCAAAGTAGATTTAATCTCCTTTTTTAATAGACTGGTAACGTAGTAAGCTTATTTCAGATAAAAAGGAGTGAGAGTCTTTCACTAATCGATCAAACAGACTACGAAATGTGCTCCTAGGTTCAATTGTATTTAATGTGCTTTTCATGCATAGAAGAAACCAAGCCTAGATCTGTTAAAAACTGAGTAGCATCATCTGCTTTCTAAAGACTTCATCCGCTAAGTAATGTTTGATTGTTTTTATTCCTTAAAATTGCCTCTTAGATTATTATAAACTCTCTCACACTATGCCAATACCATGTGATCCCATTTTGGAGAACAACCATTTGCATCAATGTTATGCGATATTTGGCCCGTAGGAACATCACTACCTCAATTTATTGACTATCTCATTGACGAAAATCAACTCCTTGAAGACAAAATCCAATAGAAATTTTAGTACATTTGATTTAAAGCTGCTCACAAAATTTAATTACAAAATTCCATGATACTGAGTCCTACCATATTAAAAATATGTGAAACAGTTTTAGCAGAAATTATAGCATAGCTGATATGCCCTGAATATGAAAATCATATCACATTTAGCAAATTCAAAAGGGTAATTTTTTTAACTGAAATTAATAGAGTTACCCAATGAAAAGGATCTGACCCAAGTGCCATTTGAAATTAAAAGATTTGCCATATGCAACCCTATTTCTTCATAAATATAACAAACTTGATCTGAGATGAAAGAAAAAGACCGCAGGCCCTATAAACCCAGACATCAAAAAATCTCAATCAAAGAAAACTGTAGGAGGATTTACGGGAATCTGAAAACAGGAAAGATTCGTATATCTACAGCCATCAGCAGTTATATGGAGGACTTTATCAAGATCAGATGAATTCAAATAAAACCACTAAGAGGTACATAAATCACTTTTAGCATAAACACAACATCCAACATTAGTAAATGAAAATGACAACATCGAACCTGAACTGCTGAGACCCGTGATCCATACTACGCATCCTTTCTGTTTGAGTAAGTTCTGCCTATCAACTTTTCCAACTGAACATTCATGCCACTTGATGTTTGTTGAGCTCCCAATGGTAGATAACTGGGTAAAGTTTCTCCCTAATCAGAAAACATATCAGAAACCTGGACAATACAATCAAAAACTACCATCTACATACATGGGCACATTACAGTTCAATTAACAGTGAACAAATTCACATCTTTTCCTTTCCTTTCTTTAATTCTTTCACTTTCTCAACAACCCAACACGCCATAAAAGCAAATTCATTGCCTCATATATTTCCCACATCCGAAAAAGCCGAAAAAAAAGAAGCAAAAACCCCACATTTTCTTTCTCCCAAATATTTTCACATTTTCGATGGAAAAAAAAAAAAGAAAAGTTACGCTTTCCAACATTTTCCTGCACTTTCTCGCCAACCAAACAAACCATCAAAGCAAAAAATAAAATTCCATAAACCCAACGCAAAACTTAGAAATGACAAGAATTACCAGCATGCCCATTCGTCGAGTCGTCGTTCGAATCGTCCACCTTCCCGTTCAAGCTCACCCTCCTCGACCCCTCCACCGCCTTAATCCGCAAAGAGCCCCTAGATCTTAAATTAATTACGGAACCGCCACTGGGTGCGCTCGCGATGACGAACCCTAGCTTCGGCGACGACGAGGAATCGAGCCCCGTCGCCGTAATAAGCGTTGGCGGTGGTTTCCCTCCATTACTAATCATATCTAATCTCACAATAAAAATACAATATTTTTAATCATATCTAATTAAAACGTACAAATAAGCACATTTATATGCATTTATGTGAGATTCATTTTGGAGAGATTGGGTGGTGTAAAGAGATTTGGGAAATAATGGTTTCAAATTTAAAATGGGTGATATCATTTAATGAAAACGATGTAATATCAGAAATTGAATTTGATGTATATAAAGGGGGGTTTGGGAGCAAAGAAGATGTTGAAAAGGCTTGCAACATTAGGCATGGGTCCATTAATGGCCTATTTCGTGTTCCCACGTGTTCTCCGTTTGTGGAGTGTAGAACTATGTCGGCTAATCTTTTGTGATTGAAAATGTTTGGATATTTTGTTACCAAAAAAATAATGTTTGGATACTACAATTTTTTTATTTTTTATTTTTATTATTATTTTTTTATAATTAATATGATAAAATCTTATATAACTTGTCACATTTTAGATTATATTTTAATAATTGGCAACTTGATAAATATTACGTATTAAAAACTTATTATAAAAATTGTAATAATATTAGTAAGAGAACGAAATTATCTCTAGTTCATTTGAATAGAAGAATGTTCAATTTGTTATATTTGAAAGATAACTTTCTGTTTTTATGAAAAACAAAAGTATTTTTTAAATATAACTAATTTAATATTATTCAATTGAACTGAAAAATGATCTTAATTCATAAAACATTTAATTAGTTCATTTCTTCGAATTTTAACTGTTTTTTAATATTTAATAGTTTTCATTTGGTCATATTAGTCTCTATAACCTTTTTGACTTTTTGTATTATATATATATTAAAAAGGATAATTTCATTGATTTCTCAAACTTTATTCGATTTACAGACATTTAAAAACTCTCACTTGCTTCTTTCACTTTCAAAATTCTCCATCCGCATAATTAAGACAATACTTGTTTTTCATTTTAAAAAAAAAACATTTTGGAAGTTGACATTTTAAATAGTGAATATTAAACAATGACTTTTGTATAAAATTTCAACTTCCAGATTTTTTTTAAAATAAAAAACAGGGGTATTTTGGTCTTTTTAAAAAAATTTGTGCCCTAATTTGTATGGATGGGGGTAGTGGAATTTTGAAAGTTCAAGTGAGAGTTTTTAAATGTTAAGTGTCTGCAAAAGTGACTAAAGTTTGAGGGGTTAGTGAAATTGTCCCTAAAAAAAAAATTATACTCAGCATTATTAATTGTATTGAATACGAGGAGATGTCACCTTCTCAAGTAAAAGAAACAAAAGCTGACATTTTCTCGTTTAACACATCATTGAATTATTATTATTAGAAATTCATTAAGATTCGAATTCAAATTGCTTTATTTTTCGATCTTCAAAAACTCTCAATTTAACCCCATGAACTTTCAATTTTTCAATTTGAACCAATCCCATAAATTAGGGCACAAAATTTTCAAAAGACCAAAATAATTTTTATTTTATTTTAAAAAATAAAAAATTTTGGAAGATGAAATTTTATACAAAAGTCACCATTTAAATTCACTATTTAAAATTTTCAACTTCCAAAATGTTTTTTTTTTTTAATTTTTTTTAAATAAAAATCAGGGGTATTTTGGTCTTTTTGAAAAATTTTGTGCCCTAATTTGTATGGATGGTCCAAATTGAGAGTAATTGAAAGTTCAGGGAGTTAAATTAAGAGTTTTTGAAGATCAGGGGGGGTATTTCAAAACAGATGGTAGTTCATGGGGGTCTTGTGAAATTATCTCTTATTATTATTAGCTAAAAAAGCGAAGGGGGAGCCACCCTGTATCACTGGGGGGTGGTTTCACCTCCTTGGCTATATGAATGTGGCCGAGCCATCCATTGGTAAGCATTCCAAGTTTTGTTTTTTTGAAAAAAAAAAAATTTGAATATTATTTTTAAATAAAAAATTTAATTATGTGGTTATGTGTTAATTTTTAATTAGTTTACGTGTTAATCTGTTAAGTCAACTAACAGTCAATTGATGAAATGATTAATTTAGTCACTTTTCAAAACCACAATGACTAATTTAATTACTTTTCAAACACTAAGGAAGAAAAAATAAAGTTTCCAAATCTTAGGGACTAATGGGGTATTTAACCCTTAAATTAAATTAAATTAAATTTTGTTTTATTTGATTGGAAATTAAGGAAAATATTGGGTGTTAATAAAGAAGCATGGGCCAGAAACTCAACGAGAAGAAAACTTCTATCTTTATTGCTAGAAACACAAGTTAAAGAGGCAAATGAACAAATTCAAAGATTTCATTCAAAATAATCAATTCTATGCTTTATGATCATCCAAATCAATTATGGATATCACTTATTTACCAATACAATTACAATTACAAGTGAAGGAAGATCAGTTCATATCAAGTACTATTCTCCCAAAATTATTTCAAAACAATCATTTCTTAGATCGCCATGTTTTCTTTCATAAAATTCTGGTAATTCCTACTTTTTTACTGAGATAAGAGCATAATGTTTGATGAGAACTTAGACGGTGAGAATCGTAGGCGCTCACTCGAGTCTAATTGAGCTATAACACTATAGGCTAGCCTTACTCAGTTTTACTAGGGCATTATGCTGAAACTTGGACAACTAATGTTGGTTGCTCCGGTGTATCTTTTGACGACGACGACACCGCAAAGCTTTGAGCCAAGTTGGAACTTGCAACCTTAGGGTGACTGATTTTCACTTGGTAGTCTCCATGGAATAAGGAGGCCTCAAAGACTCCATTAGCGTCTGTCGTGCCTTCCATGGCCTTGGAACCCCACTCCTGCATCAGCTTGTCCACAACATCGCCGGTTGCCAAGTTGTTGAAATTGTTGTCTGTCAAACACATTCTGTAACATCCCCCTTGCGCCCATGCTGTCCACAACACGATTCCATCGACACTCGGGTGGGCATGTAATTCCCTTAGAATTTTCTCCAAGTACTCTGCTTGTGTCTGCACGCATATATATATATATATATAAAAGAAACAACAGCAGTGAATATAGCAGAGAACATAAACAAGCAATCTTCTAGGCAAAGGTTGTCCAAGAAACGACAACTTATACCTCTAGACGCATGTTTCGGTGCTTTGCAATCATACTAGCCCTCAAAATTTAAAAAGTTATAATGTCAAATTTTCATATGATTAAAAGTTTGTAATGTCACCCCTATTTTTAGGGTTTAGGGTTAAATCTAGCAATAAACATGTGAAATGTCCCTTAAACCCTTCTAAAACGATTAAAATACAAAATTATTCTTAATTAAAAATAAAAATAAAAGAGAGAGAGAAGTGTTACTTACACATGCATCCTTCCTTCATTCTTCTACTTTCTAAAAAATAAAAATAAAATAGAGAGAGAAGTGTTACTTACACATGCATCCTTCCATCATTCTTCTACTTTTTAAAGTCATTACATCAGTGAGGAAAAAAACCCCACAGCTTGGCCGTATGTCACCAAACGTCACAATTACAATTTTTTATTTTTTATTTTTTTGTAAAATGAGGTATTTTATCATCATTTGTTAGGATTTAACTGAAAATTCTTTTGAAGGAATGATATTGAAAATTTTGAGAACATAAGAACCAACATTACAAACTTTTAAACTTAAAAGAGTATGATTGCAAAAATACGGAAACATATGGCAATCAAAGTGTTTCCAAAGAAAAAATGTTATGTTATGGTAGCTCCTTGAACGTATATCTTACCTGGTCATCACCAACGCTATTTTTAACATCCAGTTCTGTAATCCAAATGGGCAACCCTTTGGAAGCAAGAGTATCAAGGGAAGCTCTAATGTAGGAAAGGTCTGGAGCATAGCTGAAATGGCCCTGGAGCCCGATCCCCATTTTCAAATTGTCGTTTCCTTGAAAGCCCTGAATTTCTTCCAGCTTCTGCAGGTACTTATCTGGCTTTGATAACCCATCTCGGCTGTCCTCTATGGTGTTGTACTCGTTCAGAAACAAAGGGGTTGCTCCATCAATAGCTTCAGCACTTTTGTAAAAGCGTGCTGACGCACTGCTCCCAAGCTTGTCTTCAAAGAAGCTGTGGTGCATGTTTTCATTCACAACATCCCATGCAATTACCTGCCCTTTATACTTTGACATGACAGATTTGATCCTCTTGTCTACTGCTTCAGCAAGATCACTCGACGATAGCGAGGAAACCCAACCCTGTCATTAGAATATAAATTAGATAATTAAATTCATCCATCTTTAGATGCCTTGATTTCGAAAGGTTATCTTCTTCACCTGAATCATCTGGGGATCTTCCCACAAGACAGTGTGGCCGCGGACATCAATGCCGAGCTGTTGGGCAAACTGAAGCAAGGCGTCGGCGTCGTCGTACTTCTCTTCGCCGGGGGATGGTTCGTTGGCGTACCACTTCATTTCATTCTCAAATACTGTGACTGTGAACGGCTTTGAGGTGAACCAGTTTTGGTAATCTGTGTTGGTGAGGATGTTCTTGTTTATTGCGGTGCCGAATGGGAAGCCCAGTTTCTTCTTTTCGAATGAGACTGTAGCGTTGGACATGGGATTGCCTTGTTCATCAACTGCATGGATTCTCACCTTTCTCTTACGCGTCTGCCAAAAAGTCAAGATTATTTCTGAGTTCTGAAATCTCAAGGTAATATTTCTGTATAAAAGAAGTTTTATATTTATATATATATATATATATATATATTTTTTCAAGCAAAAAAAGTAAGCGGGAGTAACCAAGCACCCATCCATTGTGAACTACCGAGCTATAGCCTAACTCAGCCTCACTAGAACATAAGTGAGAACTTAAAAAAGAAAAAAGTGGAGTTTTTTTCTTTCTTATGAGAAAAATTGGCAAGTGGGGGCAACCAAGCACATGGTTGCTGGAAAGTGCTAAGTTATATATAGTCTGATCTAACCCTACTAGGATATCATTGGAACTAATGCGACTAATACTAATTAGGTATATATGGGTGATTCTTCTTTGTGGAAATTCAAACCCATGCCCTACTACGTGTCCAACCGTTAGGAATTTTTTAGACCACTAAACCAACGCCAATAACAGTATAAAAGGACGTAGAAATGTTACAAATTTTACCTTCTCAATGCTTTCAACTTGATGGGACGTCCACTGCTCTTTGGTGAATGGTTGCAATGAGATGCTATCGACCCATATATCAACTGATGCATTCTCGCTCTGAAGAAATTATCAAATGCTATAAGTTTATGACGAAGAAGAGAAATTTTTTGAAAATTTAATAATAATATGAGACTTAAACTTCAATACTGTATTGAAAATTTAGAATTGAATTAGCAAATCCAAATATTAGGTAAAATCTCAATATTGGCTAGTTAATATTGCCCATTATTCACCTCCATTGGCTAGAGGTGAGATAAACTAAAAAAGAGTTGCACTTTTTCAATAAATATTTTAGCTGCGTGCGTACTATTGTTGGAGATACTATCGGTATACATATATAAGAGTCAAATACATAGAAATGTATCATTAGAGAGTGCATGAAAAAAAATGCCATTTGAAAACATTGAAAATTTTGTGTTTTTAAATCATGTAAGGTGTGCATTTTAAAAAACGCATAATTTTACAGGTCATACTATAATTTTAGCAAATGCTTAATGCGTTTTTAAAAATCGTTTCAAACCGCATATTTTAAAATCGCAAACCCAAACGACAAATTATGATAAGCTAACAGTGATTAAATTACTACTAGCTAGTTTAGGAATGGCAAGGAGTTTATGTGGAAGGAGGTAGTCAATTAAGCTTCTTCTTCTAAAAGCACTAACACTGAGGTTATGTTTGGTATGCGGAATGATTATTCCATTAGAAAAAAGAATAATTTGCTTAATTACCAAACGTAACCTTAAAGTTGGAAGTACAATTAAAAAAAAAAAGGAGTGAAATTAAAGCACCTCAAAATAGAGCTCAGCTGGGCCTGATGCATTCACAGAAAAGCCAGTTTTAAGCATGGACCAGCAGTTTGTCTTGGCAGTAACAGCACCAGCATGTTTGAAGCCAGTATTTGTTTTGAAAACGGCTGTTACATCCACAATATTTCCTTTGCTCACTTGTAACCAAGCTGCGGTAAATTAACTAAGCAGATTAGCGAACTTAATTAATATATATACTAATTATTAGTTAAAGCAAGAAACATGCCCAAAATAATTAATCCATGTATATTTGGAATTGAGATTCCCCTCAAATTAGATTATTTGAATTTCACCAAAATTTAGATAGTCTATGAAAAGGGTCTGCGAGGCCCATCTGCCCCTAGGATGCGTAGGGTACGTGTGAGTCCATTTGCCCGGCCTCTTTTAAGCTACCCAAATTTCGCGTGATCCTCATGGCCATATCAAAGGTAACAAGTGTTATAATCTCAATATCAATCACGTTTATGGTTGTCTAAGAGAGGGAGCTACGAGGCAAACGTATTTCAGGCAACCTAGAGTGTGAGGTTAGGCAAGTGGATCTCGCAACCCTCTACCCGAATTTCACTAAAATTCGGATAGCTTAATTTCAAGAGATCCCATCCATATACATCGATGGCAACAAGTGTTACAATCTCAATATCAAACACGTTTCAAGTAGCTTAAGAGAGTGGATTGCATAACCCATCTACCCATGTAGCCTTGAGCAGCCAGGAGGTCCACTGGATTAGGATCTCCTTCAGTTGGAGATCAATTGGAGAATCTCATGTTGAAGGATCTTGGCTGTTAATGAAATCTAATGGTGAAAAAAGTGTAAGCAAATTTTGGAAAACAGTGCAAAATCTAATTTACTGCGCCTCGATTACACAAAGGTTTAAAATCAAATTTACTGCATCTCGATTACACAAAATCTGCTTACACTTTCTTCACCGTTAGATTTCATTAACGGCTAGGATCTCATAACATGAGATTCTCCAATTGATCTTCAACTAGAGGAGATCCTTATCCAGGTCCACTAGGCTGAACAAGTGAATCTCACAACTGATCCCTATCCGAATTTCAATAAAATTCAGGATATCATCATCCATATTATTAATGGTAATAAGTGTAACAATCTCAATACTAATACCAACCCAAAAAAAGATTTTTTTTAAAAGTGTGAGAAATAAATAAATACCAGAGAGTGTGTAGAGCTTGTCCTTTTCCAGAAAAAGCTTCTGTGAGATGCTGTCATGTGGATGGGTTCTGGTATGAGCCACAATGAATTTGTTGCCTCTTGATACTCTTTGTTCTATTTTTGCATTCCCAAATGCAGACCATCCTTTCAACCCCTGATTCAACTCAGGGTTTTTGATAATTCCTCCACCATACTGAGCTTTGTCGGGATTCGACAAACACTGAGGTTGTCAACCAATTTTGAAGAAGAAAATTTTTAGATTTCATATTCATAAAATCAATTTACAACTTATAATATTTAATTGCATGCGATAAATATTGCTTGCCTTTGCGCTGGCCGCATGATCATATTTTAAAGCATTAGCTTCGAGCCCTGCCAAAAAAATATATAAGATTTTTTTTTTTTTATCATTTTGCTTAGTTAATTAATTAGCATACTAAAAAAGTTAAAAGGCTAAATTATTTATTAAAATAATTAACAAGTAATTAAATGGAGCATTATTGCAAGATATATAAAATATGAGAATAACTTCAATTAGGTCACGGTGTAAATTAGGTCTTTTGCTCTATTGAATAGGAAAAATACCTTAGAGAACAACAAAATAAAAATAAAAACCTCAAAGACAAAATCGCCGACAAAACAACAAAATGCAATGTTTTAACTAGTTTTGAAGACTTCGGTGTTGGAGGCTCAGAAGTGGGCGGGGGGTTCAGTATTGGGTAATGGGTGGTAGGTGTTTTGGGTTAGAATGAATTAAAAAGTCTATGCATGGAATGAGACTGATTTAAATTAAAGATACGATATTTTCATCTCTGATGTATTTGATATTTTTTCATGATGTGTCATTTTTATTCAAGTTTGTAAAATAGGATTTTACACTACATATTGATTATAAAATATGTAGTGTAAAAAGGCAACAAGGCAAAGAAGCCAAAAAGGCAACAAGTTAACCAAAAAAAAAAAAAGACAAATACGCAGAAGATGAAAAGCTTGAAGAAAATTATTCTTCCTTAAAAACAGCGTACGTTACTACGTACGTTATTTGTTTATGCATGTTTCCAAAGCACATGATGAGCGAGAAAAAGAACACCCTAGCTACTTCAGAGAAACTTTCAATAACATCTCGATTCACGACAACCCCACGTCAATATTATTTGCGAAGAAGAAGTATATATATATTACATCATTCAAAGAGAGAAGAAGTAGAAAAACAAACCTGCAAAAAGGAGAGTACAAAACGACAGCAGCAGAAGCCGCATATTGTCGGTTGCCACCAATCTCTGGAAATTCTTCAACAGAAACCAGTCAATATCAAAATTATGGTCAAGAAATTGATGAGAGAGTTTAAAGGGTATTGAAAGAATGGAAGAAAAAAGCCAAAAAAGAGATTGAAAAACAGTATCTTGATCGAATGAAGATAATATATATACACAGAATGAGACGAATATATTATATGCAGGGAAGGTAGCCTCCTCAAAGATCGCCTGCAGTTTTCTGATTTTACAATATTGCCAGTTACGTACTTAATATTAGGATTAACTCTTAATTAAATAATTCTACAATTGGAAAGAATATATTATATGATGCTAGTTTGAGATGTCTGTGTCTGTCTGATGATAATGGGGTAGCCTTTCTTTCTCTCCTTTAATATACTCCGTTTTAAATATCAATTTTCTTGCCAAATATATATGTATTCTCAAACAAAATTGGAACTTTATTTTATTTTATTTTATTTTTGTTTATTAATGTTTTTGCCTCATCCACAAACATTGTGCGCCAATTATGATACGATACAAATGTAAAAGAGGTTTGCTAGGGGTTCTTCCAGTAGTGTTCTCCTGCCATTCTCCCAGTCTTATATATAATATGATTTAAGAAAAAATAAAATTGTAGTACATTTTTTTGCCAACAGATTAATTTTTATAAGTTAATAGTTAAATTTTAATGCTTTAAAACTTGTTTTTAGATTCAAAACTAAAACCTAAGGGTGGAAGGTTAACCCTTTAGGGATGATATCACCTAAAATGAATTTGATCATCCTAAATTTTGTACTAATGCCTCAAATTTGGTGCTAATATTTAAAAAAGGGGTGGTGGAGGCCACTACAATTTTATTTTTTCTTAAATCATATTTTACGTAAGACTGGGAAAACGTCATGGGAACACTATGAGAAAAACCCATTGCATTTTCCAATGTAAAAATAGTTTTGAGTAATTTGTATTTGTTTGATAATGCTTTTTGTTTTGAAGAAAAGAAAAAACATTATCAAACAAACATTTTACGTGCATTTCTAATACAAGAAACTCGCCCAATTTTCCTCAAATTAAAAATCCAAGAAAACATGTTGATACTAAAAATTAGGTTTTCCCATAAAATTGTAAATTAGAAATATATTGGGTAAAGTCCACTTAACCCCCTCAAACTACCACTCCAATGACAATCTACCCCCCAAACTATCAATTGTAACAATTTACCCCCCAAACTACCAAAGCAATGACGATGTATCCCCAATTTTTAAAAAATGACGAAATTACCCTTACCAAAATAAAAACAAAAATACTAAAATTTAATTTAATTTTCAAATTTGAAGGGTATTTTTGTTTTATTGAAAATTTTATAGGGATAATTTCATCATTCTGCTAGCATTATAGGGTACATTGTCATTGTTTTGTTAGTTTGGGGGGGTAAATTATCGTAATTGATAGTTTGGGAGGTAGATTGTCATTGGGGTAGTAGTTTGAGGGGGTTAAGTGGACTTTACCCAAATATATTATAAGGAAATTTTAAAAAAACTTATTACGATATGATTTTATTCATCAATGTAATGCATTGTACCAATTACCAAACCGTAATATATATTTAGATCGAGTTCTATTACAATATTACAAAATGAGAATAATTATTCTATTCATTATATTTCAATAATAATAGTTCTTTTATAGAATAGATGTATGATAAATATCCTTGAGTAAAGGTCGGATTTGAAATCACTCCTTCACTTTTTAAAAATTAATTTTGACAACTTCAATTTTTTGGAAAACTTCACAAAACTCTCCTAAATTTTCAATCGATTTTATAACTTTCAATTAAAAGTATGAAACTCTCATCCCCAAGAAATAATTCAATCGATCAGGATAACGCCTAATAAAGCAAAGGTCACAAGTTCGAATACATCTATCTCCTCTTGTGCGAACATGTCAAAAAAAGAAGTAAGAAACTTTCAATTCCTTTAAATTACCCTATTTTGTTAGGATTTTTGGATAATACTTAACAGAAAATCATAATGGAATGGAATAATTGAAAGATATGAACCGTTTGATACCCTTAACTGAACTATGAGAGTAACACTTATAATTTCAAAACACATGGATGTCTAAGGAGGGATTTTCTAAAGTTTCCCTTAAATTTTTCTCTACTTTGAAAGATTTCCCTCCTGTGTTTTCCATCCATTTTTTGCAACGTCCACTAATGCAACTTCAGCATTAATTTTGCCACACCACCTTAAAATGATTATTTTTTTTATTTTCTTAAAATAAAAATCTAAAAATTATTAAAAAAAAAAAGTCTGCCAAGGAGGCATCCCACCGCTAGCCAGTAGCCACCCCCAGCCGTGGGGATGCTCCCTGTGGGCAGGGACAATTACCTGATGCGGAAGCCCAGAGACGGAGTTGACTCTTTTTGGTCGGATTTGTCGACTCCATGCAAAGTTCTCCCAACCCATTCTCATCGACTGCTGTGCGTGTGTGTGTCTCTCTCTCTTCAGCTCTTCTTATCTTAGCATTTGCAAGCTTTTAGCAAAATGGTGGTGATTTGCTTGGGTATTTGAATGTCTAGACATAGAGATTAAATTAGAATTAGATGGCAAATATATATGCTTTCTATTTTTTTGATGAACAAGTCAAAATGCTTTTCTTGGTTGGCTTTAAATAACTCTTCCTCTTCTTCCAAAATTGTGATTTTAAATGCTAACTATGGTTATTTCATCAGGTTTAACCCCATTCACCTTCATTTCCCATAATAGGATGAAGATTGAAATTGTTATCAAAGGTGAGATCAGTTAGTTGAGAAGACCTTTCTTCCATAACCATTTTTTAGTTGGCTTTTCAATATATATATATATATATATATATATATATATATATACGTTGATATCATATATTCTTTATTTAATAGCTAATTGTAATTAAATTAATGAGATTTGATTACTATACTTGTATTTACTCAATACCTTATAAAGCTGGACTTTTGTATTGTAGACAAATTAATGGATAAAATTTTCCTTTAAATTGGGTTGGAGGAATTTCCTTCAACTTGATTTATAAAAGCAACATGTGTCCCTTTTTTTTAATAACATGTAAGATGCAGATGAGTTTTTAGTAAAATTTATTATAACTTTGTCCGACTATTAAAAAAATATGTGCATCTCACATGTTAAGGGACACATGTCACTTTTATAGATCAAGTTAAAAGAAATTCCTCTAATCTAGTTTGGAGAAAAACTTTGTCCCAAATTAAGTTAAGGATAAAAATTTCCTTTAAACTGGTTTGGAGGAAATGTCCTCCAACCCATTTAAAGTAGGGATAGGAATTTCCTCCAAACTAATATAGAGGAAATGTCCTCTAATCCATTTAAAATAATGTCAAGTATTTATAAGCATTTAAATCGTTAGTTTAAGTTAGTAAATTACTATTAATAACCTTAAGAATTTAATATACGTTTTAAATGTTTATAAGCACTTGGTACTATCTTAAAAAAATAAAAAGATTCTTTTAAAAAAATAATTAAAAAAAAAGGTTAAAAGATATTTCCTTCGTATTAATTTAGATAAAAATTTGTCCTCTCTAAATTACTTCTGCTATTATTTTCGTAATTTAGTTTTGCCTACCAACTTCAATATGTCATAAATTCATCATTATTTCAACAGTGTGTTTGGCTAAAAATATGTTGGAGAAGAAGTAGAAAATCTTTTGTACTACTAGAAGGAGAAGAAAAAGTAGAAAATATGGTGACAAAAGTTTTTTCTTAGACGACAACAGCCACAAGGAATCACGGCACGTATGTGGCCCCAACCATCAATGGGAAAGATGGTTAACCGTTTACTGCTGGTCGATTTTCTACTGATCATCACTGAACTGGCACCAACTTCCAGCGATAAGTAAGCGGAATAAAATACTATTTCAATTTTAGTTCAATTTGGTGGTCAGTAAAAGAATCATCTGTTAATCGATAATTAACCGACTTAATTGATTTTTCAAATAAATTTTGAATTTTATCCTGTATATTTTTTTATTATTTTGTCCTGCTGATGGGGGGTTGTCCTCTTGGTATGTGTTCTATGGATTTTTTTTTTTTTTTTACTTTTCAGTTATTAAGTATATGCTTTAATATTTATTAACGTAGTTACAAAAAATTAATAAATCTTAACATAAAAACTTAAAACTGACAATTACCTGACTTAATTGACCATATGTTAACTATAACTAACTAATTAATTGAAAAAAGTTAAAACTATTCATTATCAATATAAAACCGATTAATTAATCAACTTAACTTAACCGATTTTCACAGTTCAAATAAGTAAAAATGTCTCTACCAAACCACTTCTAACAAAGAAGTGGGGTGTGGTTTACAAACCTTCCCAAGGATCGAATAAATAGTTATTCTCCATATTGAAAAGAAAAATTAAATTAAAAAAAAAAAAAAAGAAAAGTTATTGCCATTATCTGTAAACGAAAAAAGGGAAGAGAAGAAATCCAGAGTCGAAGCCATGTGGGCTGTGTTCCCCGCCACACCCAGACTCTGCCTCCTCCCTACCACTCCTTCCGCCCTCACCATCTCAGCCAACTCTCAACCAACTCGCCGCGGCTCCAAACCACCCGGAAACGACGCCGTCCCAGCAAAAGACATCAAAGGCCTAGGCCACACCATCCTCACGGCGCTCAATTCCAGTCATCCCAGCACAAATCCCGATCCATTCCCAGAACAGCCAAAACAAGGAAAACACAAACGATCAAAGCAAAAACAAGAAGAAGAGGGAAGGCAGATAAGTGGGTCAGATGTGCTTTGGGCTCTACGGAGAGCAGCCGCTCAGAAAAAGTCGACGAGTGGAAGTAAGAAAATGAAGCAGCAGAAGGGGGTGTCATCTTCTGTGGGCGGTCGCGGGGAAGAGGACGGTGTGGATTATAGTAAAGCGAGACCGTTGTGCGTTAAGAATGAGTGGGGTGCGAGGTTGGATGAGCTGGAGAAGCGTCTTCAGGAGCTTTCTGAGACCCATTGAGCATTCCAGGGGTTTGTCTTTCTTTGTGTTTTGCGATTTATTTATCAAATTCATGTAATGGGATTTTTGGTTTGGTTCTATAATTTCGTATATTAGATTTTGTATTATATTGATTGGCTGGATAGAAACAGGGGTTGTGTTTGTATAGTTGCTTCATAGAGGTTTGGGGTGTTGTTGGGATTTGTCTGCAGGTTGTCTGCATATTGTATTTCCTTTGTAGGGTTGTTTCCTGCGGATGCAGGTGAGTTCGGATTGTAACTGGTTTTGCAGTTGTATTTAGTAAAATCTTCATTCATCGATAAAAGATAAGAGATTCTTTTGTTATAGTCCGATCACTTTTGTCAACCAAACAGAAGACAGTTTTCAATCTAGCCATAACTCAAGAATTTAAAGGAATTTTCAATCTAGAAACTGTTTCGGATCTTGATCCGAATTACTAATTAAAAAAACAATGGAAAAAATAAAAATAAAAATAAAAATGAAAGCATGCGTAATTCCTCTCCATTTCATCCCAATATTTGGTGCTCTCTATCTCACACTTTCCGTCTTCAATCTTCTCGAACAAGCATTTGAAGAGAAAGGGCAATGGAGAAGAGCGAAAGCACATCAGGCGACATGCCTCAGCCATGGCAGTCGAACCACACTGTCTACACCAACGCTAAGGCAGGCACTTTTCTGTCCCTGCAATTCCCCTTTATTTTTTGAAGTTTTTGCTACTTTTATCCTTTTATTAAATGTCTATTAAATTGATTAAGAATTTTTCATCGTTGATGTTCATTTGATTATTATACGAATCAAATTAATTTCTCAATCAGTGAACCATGTACACTAAATTAGTTTCAATTATGTGTTGGAATTGTTGGTTTTATGTACTGCTTTTATATGGAATGTGTTCTCTTGATGGGGGTAGTGAAATTTAAACCGCCTAACTGATCCATTAACCGCTAATAACCACTTGTAACGCTAACCGCTATCCGCATTAATCGCTAACCGCTTTAAGCGGTTAGTAAAAAACCGCAATAACCGCTAGAAGTAAGTTAGCGGGTTATGTTAATGAATTTTGAAAACCGCCTAATCTTAACTGCTAACCGCTAACCGCTTCTTAGCTTTTTTAAAATATAATATATTTTTATATTATATATATTTCATATAATAAATAACAATAAATTATTATAGCAAGTGGTTATCAAGGCTCTCTTTACGGAATAGGATTCGTCTATTTCAAATGAAATGATATCCATTTAGTGTAAAATGATGTAATATTGTAAAATTAGTTATTCAACTTTAACGTTAAGCATACAATACTATATCCCTTATTTTACACTAAATGGATATTATCCATTTCATTCGAAATGCGGATCCCATTCTCTTTTACTTAGGAGTCTCAATTTTAATTCTCACCTTTGACTTTTGTTTGGTTTTTATATTTTGGACCATTATACCAAAATATATAATAATATATATATTTATTATATATATTTCATATAATAATAATAAAATTATTATTTGTTAGAAGAATGAATACGTAGAAGAAAAACAACGTAGTTTTACACTTCTATATATTCATTTCTTCCTAACCCAAAATGATAATTTTATTATAATTTTATTCTTATGTTATATGCTGTAGAAGGTGGTGACCAACAAGATTTTGGAATAATGGTCCAACATATAATGTTCACTTTAAATCAACAATTTTTAATACTAAAATGATCATAAAAGAGGTAAAAAAATGTTTAAAGTGAGCAAAACAAGAGTTTAAAGTGAGCCCAAAACTGGCAAAAAAATAAATACATAAATAAAAAGCCCAATAAAAAGCGGTTAACCGCATCCGGTTAACCGGTAATCGGTTAACCGCCTTAGCGGTTAACCGCTAGCGAAAGATGGATGCGTTAGTAGATTCACTAACGCCATTTAGAAGCGTTAGCGGTTAGCAGTTTTAGTCACTAACCGCTAACCGCAACCGCTATTTCACCCCTAATGGGGGGGGGGGTGTTGGACAAAGAGAGAGTGCAAAGAGTAGTAGTGTATGAGATGAGCAAAGGATCAAAGTATTTCGAGAATGAGGAACGCAAGGAAGCCTTTGCAGGGCAGAAAATCGAGAGCATCAATGTGTGAAGCTCACACCAGCCGATATATCTCACTATAAGATGATATTTTCAGTTTTTTTTTTTTTTTATGTACTAAGATATGATCTTAGGTTTGTCGTGCATGCTGACTTTATTACATACCAGAACTGTACCATGTACTCTAATTACAGAGTAGCGTGCAGAATTCATTTCAAGCATCCACTCCTCACCCCACCTTATGTTGGCTATGTGTGTGAGGTTTTGGTGAGGCATGCAGTTTCTGGTATATGGTTTATCCTATTTTGCAGGTGGCTGATAGAAGAGTTTTAGAGCTAGAAGCTGCATGTGACTTGTCGAGGATTTGGCTGCACCTAGATATGGACGTTTTTAATGCTGCTGTTGAGACATTAAGTAACCCATCGTTAAAGGGGAAGCCAATGGTTGTTGGCAGCATGTCTATGATCTCCACAGCTAATTATGAGGTTAGAATGCATGCTAAAATCTTTAAAGAAGGTCAAGAATGAAATTTTGACTATTTCATGCACACTTCTTTGTTATTTTGGACATTTTTGGTCTTCAGATTCTTTGCTTTGTTTCTGCAATTTTTACTTTAAACCTGATCTGATCACCCTGCAGGCATGGAGATTCAGGGTTCATGCAGCAATGCCTGGTTTTGTTGCACGAAAATTATGTCCAGAATTAATTTTTGTTCCACAGATTTTAAGAAGTATACTTATTACAGTGATTTGACTATAAAAGGTTAGATGTTCTAAATTCAAGAAAGATTTTGGGATGTAGCTTGTTTGTTAATTGCTGGTCATTAGTTTGCTTGTGTTTCTTGTTGTTAGTTTTCCAGAAGTATCATCCCAACTTCTCAGAAATAAGCATTTGATCTGAGAATTGACAAGTTTGAAACCTCATCAGGTTTTCCCAGAAGGAAAATATTGGGAGCCAAAGCAGAGGTAAAAGGCAGAAGATATCTCCAAAAGATAAAGGGACACATTCCAATATATCTGTTCTTTGTTTAGTTAGAGCTATCAGAATTTTTAGTGTTAAATCTGTTTGTTCTTCTACCCTTGTATATAGTTGTGTATGCTATAGGAAAAAATGAAGTGCAGGAGAGCAATAGATAGATATTCCTTTTACGAATTGAACACTGTAAAAGTTTACCAATAAATTAAAAATTGAAGACCGTAAAAAATGCCTTAGAAATCAATTTTCACAGGTAAAAAAGGGGCTGTGTCGTATGTTTTACTCAACTTTAAGCTTTATCTCTTAACTTTAGTAATTTAATAGAGTAACTAATTTTTTTTCTTCAATTTTTGCTGTTTTATTTCTTTCATCTATAGTGTGGTTAGAAAAACAAAACACAACAACATTGTTTTGTTGATAATATGACAATGCCCTACAACATACGACATCATTTCTTGATTTTTATATATATTTAAACACAAAAATAATGTTGTTTCATACATATATAAATATAATATATAATATATATAAATGCGGTTAACAGTTTTTTTTAACTGCCTTCAAAAGTGGTTAGCGGTCGATGAAGGTTAATAACCGCCCGCCTTTTCAGGCCTAATTATTTCACTTGAGGTTTTTTTTTTTTTTTCATCTAGAATCTCTTAGAAATAAAATATTTTAACTACCTTCAAAAGTGGTTAGTGGTCGGTGAGGGTTAATAACCGCCCACCTTTTCAGGCCTAATTATTTCACTTGAGGTTTTTTTTTCATCTAGAATCTCTTAGAAATAAAATATTTCTTTTATATATATATATATATATTCTGAAAGTGATATTTTGGATGTCCAGCTTGTTAGATTCTACACTAGAATTGGGTTCAAGGTTGTGCATGAAGTGAGCGGTTCGAGGGTGGGAGATTATAAGCACATGTTGGTTTGGGGAGGAATTGGAACACGAATGGATTCCATTGTTGAAGGGCTTCTTATAAAATGGTGCACTAAATTCTAGTTTCGGAACTGAACGAATAATGCTGCTGAGCTTCAGACACTTTTTTGTTTTACCATTGTTTTGGTTATATTCAAGAAAAATATTCAATGGTGGAATTCCGAGCTATCAATGGGCTTTGTTTGTTAAACCCTTTATCCTTTTGTTGGATTGATGTAAAAAAAAATTAAAAAAATGTTTGGTTTAAAAAGTTAAAAATATTTTGTTTTGTAAAGATTTTTTTTATTTGAATAATAGTAAAAAATAAATGATGCGATGTAAAATTTTTTTAAAAAAAATGTAAGAATGTTTTAATATTGATTTTTTTTTTAAAGAAGTGAATAGTGTTGAGGGAAGGAGAAAAGGGTTTAACAAACGGACCCTAATAAGCTACAAACAGATTCTTAGGATGGATTGTTAAAGGGATAAGCAGTATATATAGTTCAGACAATTTTGAAATCATATGCAGGGAAGCTTTCCTTTCCTTATGGAGCATATCTTATTCTTTTGGGTTAAATGCCATTTTTTGAGTTACTTTGCTAGTGTGCATTGTGCATCAGCATGGACATGCTAAATTAAAAAGAAAACACTACTTTTATTAATTTAACCCCAAAAAACACTAATTAGAAAACATTAATACATATGATCGTGAAATTAAAAAGAAAACACATATACTGTATTTCTATGAGGTTATAGTAAATTGAAGTTAGAAAATCTGAGAGGAATTTTGACTCATAGACAGTAAAAACAAGCATAATGAATTAAAAGCTAAAGCTGGATTTAAATCCTTAATAACACATTAGCATTCTTGTTCTTCATATCAAACTCGCTCAGATCATACAAATCATTCACTTGTCACTGAATTTAGGATTGGCACCACACTGAAAATATCTGAACCTAACCCAAAAAAAATGAAGGAAAAGCAGGAATAGAGCAGAAGAATGGAAGATTCCTAAACAGAAAATTATGCAGTAAATCAAAGCAGTAAGCCAACAAAAAATGCATAGCAAAAACTTTGTAAATCATATATACATTTTGTTTATCATTCAATTGAATATGATGTACCCTAAAATGGTATAATTATTATACAAAAAATAAGCCAACTCCCCAATCTAAAACCCTTAAAGAATCAGCTCAATCAACAATCTGAGTGTGCATATCTATCTGTCTCATAATCCAAAATAATTCCAATACTCTAGCTGTCTGCGTATCTGACTTATATATTTACTCAAACCTAAAAATTCAGGAAGGCGTCTGCTGCTATATCATTCGTACTCTCAACGGTAGAGAACCAAAACTGGCTAGCATCATGTCCCAATATCGGTTTAATATCATGGATTGGATTTGTTTCCAAGAGAGCGTCAATTTCCTCCAAAGACCACATTTCATTCGTTGAATACTCTTGCCCCAAATCCCAAAAACCGCTTGATTCCTGTTCAATGTTACACCACTTATCATTTGCTTCTTCTACCTGATGTGTACTACTTGGTGTGGTAGCAGCAACTTCAGTGACTGCAGCATTCAAAGTATTACTACTCCATTCATCTTCCCCATCCTCGTTTCTTAAATTGGGGGTAACAAGCTTTATGCTTATATTTTCAGAGTAATTTGTAAAATCTGAGCTTGCCGGAGTTGCAGTTGAACAGAAGCTTGATGGGGTTGTTGCTGAACAATCATCTGGAAAGTTGAGGCGGGCACACGGACCATACATTGCTCTTGCAGCATTATCGTAAGACAAGGCAGCATCAACAACATTTTCAAAACTGCCAAGCCACAGCTTTTTCCCTTTTATCTTATGAATCAACAACCCATTTACCCCATGTTCGCTACCTTACATCTCTATATTTACATGATGAGTTTTCAAGTCCTCCTTTCCCCTTCATGCATCCCTACTTCGACCCAATTCCTAGAGCTTTACGAGCTGATTTTATCTCATTATTACAAGACTCAAGCTGGGCATTATGCTCTTCCCACTTGGCGAGGGTCTCAACAGCCGATAAAACTGCATCTTGTCTACTTCGAGACTTCCTCTTCCTACAATTTTTGGAGAAATTGCTGCATCTTTTCCCATACATTTTTTTTTTTTTTGGGAGAAATTAGCTATTAAATTTATAGGACCCACATATGTGAAGGTGTCTCAAACTCTCATGGTTGTTTTTTTTTTTTAGATGGGAGAAGGATAAAGAATGTGTTTTAACATTTTTTTTAATTATAATACTTTTTAAACTTGAAGTAATTGTGTTAAGTAATGCTAAAAACGTTATTTTTATCCAATAATTATTCCAAAATGCCGATATATATCACGATATACTTTTAGGGGAATATCTTCAATTCAATCAGGGGGTAAAAGCCCCATTTTTTGCCAACCATTAATTGAGTGACACATCATCTTATAACAAGTTAAAAAATGTTATTGAATACATCTGATTAAAACAATCTAACCTCATCCTCACAACTAAAAACCAATGAAAACCAATCCCATTCAACCTCAAGCTAAAAACCATGGCAGCTCATTGCTGATGCTTGAACACGCCCCCACCGCACAAGCAGAGACCCATCGCCACCGTCCAGGCCAATACCACTGGCCATATTCGATCTCCACTACCCACCGGCCAGATTCGAACCCCCTCAATGATTGACCCATAGAATTTGGGTGGTGGGATGGGTGGCGTGGTCTAGGTAGCGTGGAATTCTCACCATGGGTTGGGCTTGGTGATGGCGGCGTGATCTGGCCGCCATTGGTTGGGCTTGGCAATGGCGTCATGGTCTGGTTGATGGGATGGGTGACGTAGTTGGGCGAGGCAATGGCGTCTAGGCAGCGGACATGAAGATTGAGAAATTTTCTAGGTTCAAACAATTTTCTAAGCTTTTGTTGTTTGGGATATTGTGAAGTTAGATGTTTGGGATATAATCTGGTGCAACCAAGTTTATTTTGTAAGTTGAAATAATATGAGGTGGAATCATTTTAATGGAAGGTAGAGAACTCATGTTTTTTCCTTGACCGTATAACAGCACTCTCTTTTAAAAAAAGGGTTAAATACCTAATACTCCCTTGGGGTTTCACAACTTTATTTTTTCTCCCTTATGTTTGATTTTTATTATAGGAGGTCAATATGGTTTTGATAAATGACCAAATTGGTCATTCTGTCAGTTGAGCGTTAGTTGACTTAACGGATTGACACGTAGACGAATGAAAATTTGAAACTTGGCACAAGTGACTACGTCATCAGTGATGACATGGCCACCTAATTAAATTTTTTATTTTAAAAAAATATTATAAATATTCATTGTAAAACACCTCTATTTCATGCTGACGTCCTGTCAATCTATTAGAATTGTTATCTAGTTGCAAATCTATTACAATTGTGGAACTTGCACAGTGAGTTTTCCTAAGCTGACTTGGACATAAAAATGACCATTAAAGCGATCGGGCCCACTTCTCCAGAACAAAGCAATATTGCACGTAAACGCGGAGGAGATAGAGTTGCCGGCCAATACCTTTTTACTTTCAAATTCGGATAGGAATAGGATAAGCAGCTAGCAAAACTTGCTCGCCGAGGTTTTTTAAAACCTTCACCCAACAATCAAATAATATTTCACTTTTTTCAATCTCCACTCCCTAGCCTAACTCTCTCTGTGTTTTCGTGCTTTTCATGGCGATGTGGCAAAGGCAGCGGGTTCTTGGCAAAGGAACGTATGGCACGGTGTTCTTGGCCAAACCCACTGACCCCATAGCTCCACTTATCGTCGTTAAGACGTGCCCTATTTGGTCGTCTCCTCCAGTTGGAGGAAAGAGTGTTGGCGCGACCGCGCAGTTGTCCGAATATTGTTTCCTGCCTTGGGAGTTCACTCACCGTCGAAGACAGTACTAGACTCTACAATTTGTTTCTTGAATATGTGGCCAGAGGTACTCTTGCAAATTTGATCAAGAAAGAGTCCAGTTTGTGCAAGCTAGACATGCGCCATTATGCACGTATGATCTTCCAGGGTCTCTGTTCTATGCATGGAAAGGGTATGGTGCACTACGATCTCAAACCTAGTAATATCTTGGTCTTTCCTGGCGAAAGAGGTGTGCTGAATGCTGATTGGCTCAAGATTGCCAACTTTAGGCTTGCTAAGGAAGGCAAATAAGAGATGGGATTTTGGGCTCAACTTTCGGGCCACCCATTTCTACATGTCGTCGGAGTTAGTTGCTTTTGGTGATATTGGGCCAGCGTTGGACATATGGTCACTGGGTTGTATTCTGGTTGGAGATGGTTACTGGGAAGCCTGCTTTTTGTGGAAGTATCAAAATCTGGACCCTCTGAACCTCTAGCTTGTGATTGCCCAACAGTCGCTCGAATTCTTATAAAATGAAAAATGTTGTTGGATTTAAGGGTGCAAATAATAATGACGTACTGATATATTTATTACATGACATTATTTATATCGACAAATTTAATAACACTAAATTTTGATAATTAAATGGAGAAGATCTTATTTGTTGGAAAATAGATCTCGTAATTAAAGATTACATAATTATGAGATCTCATAACAGAAAATAGATCTCATAGTTAAAGATTATAGATAACAAATTACAGACACAATTCAAGAATTCAAAAAGAAACTATATCAAGAATTATTGCAAAGCAATAATTCAAAAAATCTACACAAATCGGATTTTTTGAGGAACATATCGAGAGAGAATTGGATTTGGTTAGACAATGTGTGGTTGGTCCTTTCTATTTTTTGGTAGTTCAACCGTGGAGAATTTCTTTGTTTCTGTATTTCCAGAATATGAGTGTGTGACTTGTTATAATCGATCCTATAGATACTATAGAAATCAGCTCTGTTATCTTGATATAGATGGTTTTACCTTGTCGAATATTCATTAATTGAGCGTTAGTTGACTTAACGGACTAACATGTGGACCAATTAGAAGTTGACATGTGGCCACGTAATTATATTTTTTATTTTTTATTTATAAAATAAAAAAATAAAATAAAATAAAAAGAGAGAAAAAAAAAAACCCTAGGGTAGCTTTGCACAATGGTGGTTTGAGGGTGGTTTCAGCCACCCCATGGGCCCATGGGGATGGCATTTGTCTTTTCTGCAGGTAACGGATAAATTGTGGTAGAAGGAGAAATGGGTTAAGTACATACGGACAATATTGTGGAAAACTTGTTGACAGGTTCTAAGATTCCTTGAGTTTTTGGTTATTTTTTTTGGAGTTTTGATAATTTTTTTGGGGTGTTTTGGTCAATTGGCGATAGATCTTATCCTACCTATTTGATTTTTTCGATTATAACAAACTGATTGATTCTTCTTGAAGGAAGGCCCTTCCAACTAAGCTCTCTCCCAATGGGCCTTCGCTCCCCCTTCACTAAAGCAAATGGGTTCTTTAAATTCTGCGAGTGGGGTAGCTATTGAGATCAATAAAATCAATTAGCCACCCTAGGTGCCCAAGGGGGTGGCTGAAACCGCCCCAAACCACCATTGGGGGTGGTTTCGGCCACCCCAAGTTTTTTTTTTCTTCCTCTTTTTCCTTTTTTTTTCTTTTATTTTTTTAAAAAATAAAGAATTTGCCAACTTTTAATTCCACCGTATTAATCTATTGCTCAACTAATCATTAATCGACGATTACGATAACTTAAATACTTTTAAAACTATATGACTAATTTGGTTTTCAAAACCATAGGGAGGAAAAAAATAAAGTTTCTAAACCCTAGAGACTAATGAAGTATTTAAATTTTTTTTTTTTTTTTTTTTTAATTCAGTGCTTCCAATTGCATGCACACTCTTTCATCTAACCAAAGTATGATCCTAGAGGATTATAGAACTATAAATTATATTCTTAGGATCTTTTTGTTAACCTAATTAATACAAGATAATTAGAGCATGATATTTATGATTTTTTAAACATCCTTTTTTTTTTCTTTGAAATTTCTAGTATTGACTCATTGCTTTGAGGCCTGATTTTAGACATAACCATATGGTAGGGACATTTAAACAGTGCAAAGTGTCACCTTTTTGTGCACACTATTGCCATGTCCCCTTTCCAAAGAGAACGTTTTGCAAAAATGTCACCTTGTAGTGACATTTTCATTATTCAAAAGTCTATAATTTTTATTCTACTCACTATGTTTAAGGACATTTGTAAAATGTTATTATTCAAACTCCCATAATTAAATAGAGGCATTTTTTTTTGGTTTAAAATGTCACATTCCACGTGTCACTATTTTGCTAAATTTTTGTAGTGTATATATAGAGGAGCAACTCTTAGATTGAAATTAAAATATTTTGCAATAATAAAAGATAAAATATCGCATCCCAGATCAATTATTGAGCATAGTACTATACATAGCTCTTGTCATAAAAGGTTATACCATATATCTCTAGTCAATCTAGGTAGGTTATTCTCTTTCTTAAATTTTGTTGTTTCCTGGTTTTTCTTTCTGGTTCTAATTTCTAAACAAACAAATTAAGGAGAAAGTATGCATACATTTTTCAAACTGCCTCTTTATTTATTGTTAACGAGTCCCTTAAACTACCAATTATGTTAATTTTTTTTCTAAATTATTAAAAAAAGTCAATGTCCCCCAAGACCAATGAAAAGATAAAAATAATCAAGAAGTGCTAGAGAGCCAAATAAATGAACCTAAAAAAAAATTTAAACTGACATAGCAAATCGTGAATGGCAGACAAAGGAGAGAGCATTACGTTTTTTTTAATTTAAAAATCATTGCCACATCAGTTTAAAAAAAATGTACGGTTTCATTTGTTTGAATTTCTAGCACTTCTCAAAATAATCATAAATTGTTTTTCAATAAGACATAAATATCCTTATAAACTCAATAAAAAAATTAAAAAAAAAAAAAAAAAAAAAAAACCAAGAGAATGTAGCTTGGCCACACACTATAGTTGACTTGGGGTTGGTGCGGTCGAACCACCCAAATGGCTAGAAATATAAACTTTTGAAGTGGTGTTAATTAGTCATTGATTTAATGTGTAAAAGAGAATATTTCATCAAATTTAACTAGTTTGATTGACGAAATAAGAGTTTTGAGAGTAAAATGGTAGTTTGATAAGGTCGGACAGTAAGATTAACAGTTCATAGAGAAAAATTGATAATACGTTATAATCGATGCAGGAAAAAGGTAATTACTTCAAATAGTTAATTAATGGTGTACCTACTCTTGTTTGACACGTTGTCTATTAAAGTTGTTATCTTTTTGCAAATTCACTATTAAAATTGTGGAACTTCGCTGATTGAGTTTTACAAATTCAAATATATTTTGAATTCTAAATGTCATTCTCATGTTCTTTTCCCATACTCTTTTTTTTTTTTTTTTTTTTGAGAAATTAGCTATTAAATTTGTCTCAAACGCTCATGGTTGTTTTTTTTAAAAAAATTAGATGGGAGAAGGATAAAGGATGTGTTTAAACATTTTTTATTATTATTAAGTAATCCTAAAAACGTTATTTTTATCCAATAATTATTCCAAAATGCTTTTAGATAATATCACGATATAGTTTTAGATAATTCGTTCATTGTAAAACTAAAACACGTATATTCCGTGCTGACGTCACATTACCCATATATCCTAACCCGACTTGAATTCTCCTCACGCTTCAATTATGCTCAGTTTCTGCTTACCCATTTTAGTTTTCTTCAAAATAATTAATTAATCTTGTTTGACACGTCATCTATGACTATTAGATTCGCACAGTGAGTTTTACTAAACCGACTTGAACACGGACAGAGAACAAAAATGACCGTTAAAGCGATCAGGTCCACTTCTCCGGAACGAAGCAGCGATGCACGCGGATGCGGAGGAGATAGAGTCGCCGGCCAATACCCTTCTTTTTTTTTTTTTCTAATTCGGATAGGAATGTGATAATAAGCAGCTGGCAAAACTTGCTCTCCAGGTTTCTTAGAGCACTAGCAGCAGCTTCCCAACCATTTTCCCTAAGTTTAAGGATCCAAACTACTTTTTGCTTCCCTATATAAAAATTCACCACAATAGATTCTCTTAACCATTCCTTATATCAATAAAATAATAATTTTTACTTTCAACTTTTTTTAAAAAATTATTTTTTCTCTCTCCACCCCACCACACTTTCTTCTCAGATATTTTTTCTCTCCCGCAACTCTGTCGTCTTCTTCTTCTCAATTTCTGTCTTCTTCCTCTGCAAAAGAAACAAAAGCCTCATTTTAATTTTCTTTCCATCTCTCTGTGGACAAACAAAAGTCCCACTTTCTTTCCCAACTCTTTCCTATTTTAATTTCTGTCTTCTTCCTCGACGTCGATGAATTTCTGGTCTGTGGAGGCGCTGGAGCATTCCTCACGGACGTCGGCTATGACCCGGCTCCTCCGGCGTCAGGAAGGCCCTAGAACGGAGGACTTGAGGTCGGCCGCCAAGCACGTCCAGACCTTCATCCAGATCGGCACTGTGTACAAGGACTCGGATCCGATCGAGGGACCAGATGTTCGCCGGCAAGCACCAACTAGAAGGATTTGTTGTGCGTTTGTTCTTAGATGATGGTGTCTGAGTTTGGTTAAATTGGTTTTTTTTTTCTTTGTTTAATTTGTTGATTATTTTTGGTGATTTTGTGGTTTTGATTGAGTGGAGACGTGATTTGTTGATTGTTTATGTTTTGATTTTTGTTCGAGAGAGATTGTTTATGTTTTGATTTATGTTTTTATTTTTCCATCATTCCTGGTTCGGGCTTGTTCAAGAGAGAGCAAAGACAGCGTGAGATGGGGAGAGCCGGAGGAAGAAGAAGGGATGGGAGAGGAGAGGAGGAGAGGAGAACCAACATTTTATTATTTAATAATCAAAGGGTTTCAACAGTGTTTCCACTATGCATTGGGAAACTGTTAAACCCCGATAAACAAGATTAAATATAGGGTTTCACGCTGTGGGATGTTTTGTGGTTTTTCATTTTTTTCCTAAATGAAGGGAAACAGACTCCTTTAGGGAGTCTGTTGCTAGTGCTCTTAAATTTTAAAACCTTTGACCCAACAATCAAATAATTACTAGGTTTCTTAAAACTTGCTCCCCAGGCTTTTTTCACTCTCCACTCCCTAGCCTAACTCTCTCCGTGCTTGTCATGGCGATGTGGCAAAGGCGGCGTGTTCTTGGTAAGGGAACGTACGGCACGGTGTTCTTGGCGGAACCCACTGACCCCACGGCTCCACCCATCGCCGCTAAGACGCGTGCTATTGCGAAGTCGTCGTCCCGCTTGGAGGAAGAGTGTTGGCGCTGATCGCTGAAGTTGTCCAGATATTGTTTCCTGCCTTGGGAGTTCACTCACCGTCGAAGCCGGTACCGGACTCTACAATCTGTTTCTTGAATATGCAGCCGGAGGTACTCTTGCAGATTTGATCAAGAAAGAGTCGGGTTTGTGCGAGCGGGTATGGTGCACTGCGATCTCAAATCCAGTAATATCTTGGTCTTTCCTGGCGAAGGTGGTGTGTTGAATGCTGATAGGCTCAAGATAGCCGACTTTGGGCTTGCCAAGGAAGGCAAAGAAGAGATGGGATTTTGGGGGCTCAACTTTGGGGGCACTCCTTTCTACATGTCGCCGGAGTAGGTTGCTTCTGGTGATATTGGGCCAGCACTGGACATATGGTCGCTGGGTTGTATTCTGGTTGAGATGGTTACTGGGAAGCCTGCTTTGTGGAAGTATCGAAATCTGGACCCCCTGAATCTCTTGCTTGTGATTGCCAAACAGTCGCCCGGAATACCTGAAGGGCTCTCCGAGGATGGGAAGGACTTTCTGAGAAATTGTTTTGCAATGAACCCCTGTCAGAGGTGGACGGCCAAGATGCTTCTGAACCATCCTTTTGTTTCTAGGCCCATGTATGGGAAGACTCCGGATGAGCCGGCAGCATCTCCGAAAAGCCCTTGGGATTTATGCCCGTCCAGTGATGCCCTGCCTCCGCCGGGTTGGTGCTCCTTTACGCTTAGTGATCATAATTCAGAGCAATCGCTGCTGGATCCATCTGCTTCCTTGCCACCACCGGGTTGGTGTTCGTTCTCCACGACAGATTCGACGCCATCTGCCTCCTCTGGCTCTCGTCAGCCGTTTGGAGGCAGCAGTGCCGTAATGTATTTTCTGGGCATGGCAGAGAGCACCAAGTATTTTGTTGGTTAAGTCTAGTCTTTGGTTTATTGATCTCTAAATTGTATATTAATTTGACAGAGACAAGTGTAAATGAATATTGGTTTTTTTTTTACTCAATTCGCTTACCAATTAAGTTTGTTTCTTTATACATCATTCTGATTTCTAATCCCTGATTAATTACTAGGTTATTTTTGACTCAATGCTGTTGTCAATGATCTTGCTGCTCTGTCATTCACAACTTGAAAAAGACAAACACTCATAATTTTAACTCATCACATGCACGTACATGTCTCTTATGAGGCAAATCACCCTGCTTATAAGAGGCAAAACACTCGTAATTTCAATGAAGGCTCTTCCATTCTTATATAACTCTTCCGAACAGATGTTCTAATGATATGAGGAAGCCCCTCACAGCATTCATTAAGCAGATCATTGAAAAGAAAAGAAAATATAAAAAAGAAATCCTACTTTACAAGTTGATCACTGAAGAATGAATGAATATAATAAAGAGAGTGACTAACAGGAAATTGATTAAAAAAAGCTACATGTCCTTGATGGCGTCTTTCCTTTCCTCTTCCTCAGCTTTAATCCAAGCAGCCTACACAAAATGAAAAAAGGAAAAAAGAAAAAAAATACTTAAAGGAGGAACCAAGAAAATAAATATCAGGAGGAAAAAATATGCAAAGAATTGCAAGCATTTCGTTGAGCAAGAATGAAAGGACCTACCTTATCTTGTTCCAATTTCGAGAGATGGGGCTTCATGGAGTTCCCTAAACTTAAGCCTCCCCATGCATCTTGTAACTCTCTCTCCCTTGCTTCTCTACGAGCCACAGAGAGCCTAATCTGGTCATCTGGTTGCTGAGCTGCAGCTAGCTTTTCTCTCTCAAGTCTTGATTTATGTTTAACTAAAATTTGGTCCAGACCACCTTGATTCATGTGCGATTGCACTTTTGTTTCACTTGACTTCATGGAGTTCCCTAGACTTAAGCCTCCCCATGCTTCTTGCAACTCTCTCTCCCTTGCTTCTCTACGAACCGTAGAATGCCTAATCTGGTCATCTGGTTGCTGAGCTGCAGTTAGCTTTTCTCTCTCAAGTCTTGATTTATGTTTAAGCAAAATTTGGTCCAGACCACCTTCTTGATTCATGTGCGATTGCACTTTTTTTTCACTTGATTTCACCTTCACTATTTCTTCCTTTGAACTGAACCTCATTTTCTCTTTCTCCAGTCTGGAAACATGCTTTACTAAAATTTTGTCCAAGCTCTCACAGTCTGTAACACTGTTTCCTGCCTGTTTCTTTTGGTGTCGATGACTTCCATAATTGCTTCCCAATGGCAAGGCCTGTACTTTTTCCCCTTCCAACTTGTGCAATGGCTTGACGATATTGTCTAAGCTATCTTCTTTCTCTTCAATTTCAATCTTCGCATCTCCAGCATTCAGATTCACCTGTCCAATCTGCAATGGAGACTCACCTGTATCCCCAGTGCATTCCTTTTGCTCCATCTTGGAAACTGTAGACACTTTATTATTTGAGTCAATGTTTTCTTTTTGCTCTGCTCCTCCATCAGAATATGCAGTTTTGTCCAGTTGTGCATCTGAAGCAGATGAATCAAATTTTGTCTTCATGTTAGTGACTCTGCCCCCTTTATGTGGTTCATTTTTTCTTCTGTTCTTTGCTTCTTGGACCTCCTTTTCAAGTCTCGAGACACGTTTCACTAGGAACTTCTCTAAGCTGGGAACTTCTGGAACGTCTTCATCTTTGTGACCAACAGCCCCATTTTGCAATCTTCCAATTTTTTTGCCATTCATCTCAAATGCTTTTCCATTATTCCTTTTGGTCTCTTCAATTTCCTTTTCAAGTTTTGAACAGTGCTTAATTAGTATTGTTCCCAGATCAGAAACAGCTTCAGATGAAGATCTATCATTGTGCAACTTCTTATATTCCGTTTCAAAATCTCTTCCTGACTTCTTCTTTGCCTCTTCAATATCTTTCTCAAGCTTACTAGAATGCTTCAAAAGAATACTCCCAAAGTCTGGAATGGTCTCGGATGCAGCTACATCATTATCTAAATTGACCTCGCCAACAGCAGTTCTCTCAGAATTCTTCCCAGTTCCTTCTCCAGACTCATTATTTCTGCTATTTTTTGCTTCCCATACCTCTTTTTCCAGTTTTGTCATGTGCTTAACCAAAAACTTGTCAAGACTTGGGAGTTCTGACTCAACACTCTTCCTTCTGGTATGCCCATCCATGGAAACCTCAAGGTTTCCTGCTCCCATAGAAGACATTCTTCGTGGAGGATTAGGTGCTGGATTGGAGCTATAATCAATTGAATCATGCGCCTTGCTATTTGTTACTTCAGCCAAGGCAGCATTTAAACCACAAGTTGCAACTATAGTGGCGAGAGAAGAAAGTTCATCTTCTTGCAAACATCTGAGCCTCTCAAGCATCATCTCCACAAGCTTTGTTGTATTAAACCTTTCAAAAGACAGCCTTTTCCTGTTTTTCCTCTGTCTCATATCTGGAGCTGGCAGATTACAGTCAAAGTCTTGACAGCTAAAATCATCTTTTACAGATGCAGTTTCAAGTTCTGACCCAGACTCTGATTCACATTCAGAAGAAAACTCTGATAATTCCTGATTATTTTCACCTGTATCTGGGTTCTGACTAATTTTTCGCAGCAGTTCTTCAAATTCATCTTTATTAAAAGTAGCACAATTTGCAAGCCTAATCAATGCAGTTTTGACTGCTGCAGCTACTTCTCTATCTACCTCAAATGCAGTTTCAAAAGATGCCGTAACTTTATGTTTAGCAGATCCTCCTCCTTTAACCGAGGATGTCTCTATTTGACAAGGCTTCCGAGGGCAATTTGGTATGTCATACATGATAACTCCTATGGATGTGGCTGCTTCAAAAGCTGCAGCAGCTGACTTCTCTGCTTTCAGCAACTGGGCTTCAGCATCTTTATTTTGGATCCTGATATGATAAATCAAAGATTAAGTGCTACGGAAAACCAAGAATGAAAATAAGCACGTCTTGTACACAAAGATTACCTGGCTGCTCGTAGTATTCGACACCAAGATGCTTCCACCAGAGCAGCTTTTCGAGCCTCCATTGCCTTGTGTGCAGCTTCTCTAGCTGCCATCTTTTCTCTCAGAACTCTTGAGTAATGTGGATTAGCATCACCTAGGGTCTCATCAAGTGTTAAATTCATGCCGTCCACTTCCTGAAAATAAGTAGATATATAAGGGTTTTTTTTTTTTGGTTAAAACAAAATTAATCCAGCCAGAAGATTAAATCATATGTGAACAACCTGCAGCATTTTTAATTTTCTTTTCAAGTACGAGTCCACTTTTGTGCGCGGGAACCAGTTGAGAGGAGAACTTTTACGGTGAGAAGGCTTCTTGATTTGTGATGTAAATTTGTTAAGAATATTCGATGTTGATTGCGCAGTCTCTTTTGGCGATTTATTCTGCACCATTTAAACAGAAAATGAGGAAACTCATAAAGTTTTTTTCTTTTTTCAAAATAATTTGTTAGACTCAACCAATATGGATAAATAAATAAATAAGATTAGCAAAATAATCTCGACTAAGACAAGGCATTTCATGCAATTCCAAAATTCCACATATAAAGATAACCAATACATGCTCAATCTTCAAATGTCTAAAATTTGCACCGAGTCTAGTGTAAGGCCATCATAAGACATAGCATTGACTAGCCCGAATGATTGAATCATTTTATGCATTGAGCTGCTTTCCACTGAGCTTTCCTCTCTCACCATAACCACCACCCTATTGCTAGCCTATTGGGAAGAACTCGATGGCATGTCAACCACAAATATCCAAAAGATGGATCACTACAGTGTAAAATGGCAAGCAACTATTCAAGTGAATATAGCATTCACAAGTGAAGATTTATTTATCCTAACTGCTAGAAGATTGACCATTTTTGGACATCCAAAATATAGATTATGGGACATCCCAGGGATGTCTTTGATTTAGTGTACCTGAATATGACCAATATGAATCATCATTATGTTAAAGAGACAGTTCACATTACTTTAGGACTCCAGACAGGTGCTACCATATTACTATGTACTTTCCTTAAGATACTGCCAATTAGGTTCTAGTGTTTATGAAAGGGTGATTGGGATTGAATTGCAAACGAAGTTGGATTTGAGTGAAACAATTATACCACAAATTTCCAAATACTTTCTCTCCCTTCCATCATTAACAAAATTATCTTTAAATAAGCTACAATAAAATAACTCCTACATTGATAATATTAATCCTAACAAATCTAATCTAAATTTTAAAACAACCTAATCCTAACACTATCGGCATGCATAGATGAAACAATGGAAAGGAGGCAGTCCTTTTCTTTATTCAGTGGCTGTATCCAAGCAGAAATGGTTTTGTAAACACTAACTCGTAACATGGCACACTTTTCTCAAGACTACAAGCAATCAAATAGTCGTTTAATTTGAACATATAAAACAACTAATTAACCAGGAAAGCCAATAATCCTCATCAACCTCCAAAGTCAAAAAGCCGTAATCTAATAACATTTATGGCGTGCCTTTATAAAGATCTGGACATGTCCATATCTATTCCATTACACACATTTTTCCTCAAGGCAATTGAAGATCCTGAATTCATTAGCATTCAAAAGAAGACAAAAAGTTCACCTATATCCAATATAAAATATGGAAGAAACACCGACTACATTGGAATTCAACCATGCAATGATGAAATATTGAAATTCGATTATACAACCAAAAATTAAAAACCAAATGGAAATGAATTGAATTCCGTGAAATCATATAGAAATCCAACACAATCCAAAACTGTTATTTCAGCCAATTTTTCATGATATATAAGTGCATGTATGTATGTATGTATCTGAATTCATTCTTAAGTCCAAACAGGCGAATATAAGAAATAGAAAAAGAAATCAAAACCTAGAAAGAAAGAAATAAAATTTAAATTTTCTTGATATTGAAAATGAAAAAATAAATAAATCTTACCTTGCCGATCTTGGAGCTCGCCGTGGCAGTATCGCTCATACTGTCTTCTCGGCTCTCCGAACTGGCAAGGGTAGCCTCGGTGCCTTGCTTGTCAGACACAGAGATGCAGCACAAGTCCAAGCAGCCGAGATCCATGGCCCGACCAGATTTGAGATTAACGAAATATCCGATACGCAAAGAAGTTTAGAGAAGAAATTCCGAGATTGATATCGGAAATGTCGTGGAATGTAGAATTCGAGATGGGGATTTCAGAGGAGAGTTTTTGAGTTATGGATTGCGTTTGTTGGGTTTTTCTTTATTTCTTTCTTTTTTTTAAATGGATAGTAGCCGTTACAAGGCGTCTGTGCCGCAACGGTCCTTTAAGGAAGGCACTGATCCTGTGCGTCGACGTATAGCCTGTGGCCCTGTAGACGAGAACGAAACGTGGACTTAACCGCTCATGGGCTATGGGCCTATCGCCTTCGGTATAAATTTAACCCATCAGCATCTGATAACAAATATTTTATTTGTTAAAAGAAAAAAGGTGTTATAGAAATATAAAAAAATAAGTAGTCGTTTTGTTACATTTCGGTAGTTTGGGAAACTACTTTATATTACTTTTTTAACATTGGGGGCTATATTATAAATAACTGATAATTTGGAAAGCTTTTTTATATTTTTCCCTTTTTTTAATAAAATATTTTTGAAAACACATTTCAAAACGAAAAAGAAAAATCTTGTTGATTACTTTCAAGAAAACATATTTGGTAATTAGTTTGAAATCTCGTACTAAACATTTTTTTTTTTTAAAAAACATTTTTCACTGTAGTTTCCAAACAGTATGTAAAGTTCCTAATCTTAATAAGACCGTGACATGTTTATTTGGCCATGCGTACACTCGTGGCAAATTATGTTTGTAGACATTGTTGTAAGCTTGAATAAAATTCAGAGTCATAATGCTCCTTTGCATTAGTTTCTAACAGCCAACTCGATTGAGCTTTCACTATCTCCTCTCATTAACGGTCATGCTACTTAAAAAAGGCACTTGGACTCATTAACACTAATGGAAGCAAAACAAAGATAAACATGTCACTTTCTTCACCTTGATTAGTCTATCAGTTCAAGTGGATGCATTTACCCACCTTCCCTTATAACTTTGACTAACACAATGTCAAGCGGTTACTAGTGGCTCCAACATTAAAAGAGTATTACTACTTCTATTCTACAGTTATCCTAACTCTTGGATCAACCTGGTTAAAAATAAAACGAAAATCAAGGGTTGATAGACACTGTTATATTAACTCCATAAGATAGGAGTGAGAGTGGAACAATGGTATAATATATAGCATTTCTCATCTTAAAAAGTAAAGTTAGCACATAGGAACAATCACAAGAACTTTTTAGAACTTTGAAAAAGATGACAAACAAAGTAGATCAGAAGAGGCGAAAAAAAATCAATTATACATATAGGGGGACACAATATTTATGTGGTTCAACAAACAAATGCCTATGTTCACAAGAGAAATGATCAAGAAAAATTCCTTTAAGAAAATGGAATACAAAAGGTTGTGAGAAAACATTCACAACTCAAGTCTTAATACACCCAAATCTTTGCCACTCTTTCACTCAAGATTTAGAGACTCTCTCTTAATTTGTTCTAATTTTCTAGCTAGCCGCATAACACAAATTACAAAATGGAGAGTGTTGTATATAGTTAAGCTCTTGTGAGCTGTGTCTTAGAAGAGTACACAAATTTTTAGCTCAAAGTTGGCATGCAGATATTCGTCACACAAGAGAAAATCAAGGGCCGATGGATTTTGCTTTTTAATGCAAGAGCAACTCATAGAGATCAAGTATGAAAATTACCCGCAAGAATCACTTCAAAATGCTTGAAATCCGTGGAGAGAAGATTTTGAGAGGTCGCCTCCAAGATGGTGGTACTTGTGCATTCAAAGCACACCTAACACCGAGAGAACAAGAAAACCAGCCAAAGCATACTCTCTTCCTTTCAGAGTCTTCATTCTTTGAAGCGTTGAACCGTTTCCTCGCAGCAGTTCTATACCATATAGGCATATACCATAAGTGCGTGTCCAACAGTCCAATTGAATACTTAACCTCCATCCATTCCCCTTAATGTGTCTTATCTTCATTGAGCCCCCAATTTCTACACCATCTCAGAATCTCTACAAGACAGTTTCATCTGAGCGCCCATCTCACTCAACATTGAGTATACCATGCTTCTCCGATGGACTGAACCATTCCCAACAAAAGATTCAGATTCAAACTCTCCTAGGTGAACCAGGCTAGACCCATATGCTTTCTGCAACCCCTTTTCCTTCATCATCCTTCTCACATATTCTACATCATCCCATTTCCCTTCTGCAGCATATATATTTGATAACAACACATAAGATCCAATATCCCTAGGTTCCAACTCAATTAGCTGTTTAGCCACAATCTCTCCAAGCTCTGAATTTGAGTGTGTCCTACAAGCAGAAAGTAGAGCTCCCCATAACGCAGGTCCTGACTCCATAGGCATCTTACTTATAATCTCCTCTGAATCTTTCATCAAACCGGTCCGGGCAAGGAGATCAACCATGCAACCATAGTGCTCCACCTTTGGTTCAATCATGTAAACTCAACACATTAGATCAAAGCACCACCAACCCTCCAAAACCATTCCTCCATGGGTACATGCAGACAAGACACAGGTGAATGGAGCATCATTTGGCTTTGGCCCTTGCTTCTCCATCTGCATGAATATTTCTAAGGCTTTTTCTGCATTCCCATGCATACCATATCCCATGATCATAGAATTCCACGATACAACACTCATCTCATCAAAAACATCTCTAGCCAAATCCATAACCCCACATTTTGCATACATTGTCAAAAGAGCTGTTGAAAGTAACAGGTCAGGTTTAATCCTATTATTTTTTAAATAAGAATGAACCCAGCTGCCTCTGTCAAGCCTCCCCAAGCTTGCACACGCAGTTCGGACACTCACAAGAGTAGCCACATCTGGCTTAACCTCTCCTCCGTCAATCATCCTATCAAACAATGTCAAACATTTACTGTAATGCTTACATCGTACACAAAGAGCCAACATGATATTCCAAGAAACCACATTCCGCAGATGCATTAGATCAAAGAACTCACGAGCCACAGAAACATTTCCAATCCTAGCATACCCATCAATCATACAATTCCAGGACACAACATCTCTACTAGTCATTCTCTCAAACAAACCTTTCGCTGCCTCCATAACCCCGATCCCCAATCATAGAATTCCAACTAAAAACATCTCTCTCATACATATCATCAAAAAGTTCACGTGCAACTCCAACCTCCCCATTCTTCACATACCCAGCAATCATTGTATTCCAACTCACCAAATCCAAATCAGGCCCCGCATCAAACACCATCCGAGCATCCCCAATCCTCCTACAAACCGAGTACTCATGAATCAACGAGTTTCTTACAAACAAATCAGTGTCAAACTCGAATTTCACCACAGGCGTGAGCCTTTTCCCCTTCTCTCACCAACCCAATTTCTGCACAGACCTTGACCAAAAGTGGAAAAGTATAATGATTCAGCACGACCCACTTCCCAACCATTCTTTCATGGTAAAATCCTAGAGCACTAAATGGGTCATCGAAATTCACATAGCTTCTCATAATAGTATTACACATAAAAGCATCGGGCATTCGGGCTCTTCGAGGCAATCGAATACGTAAACTGTTTAAGGACATAGTAGAAACCAACTCACAAACCAGCTCAAGTCACCTATCTTCCATCCCTTCTGCAGCTGCTCATGATCAGACCATGCTCATGATCAGGCCATCCATACCTTCTGCAGCAGCTCTCCATCCTTCCCTGCAGGCTACAGCTGAACCTTAAGTTATTTGTACATTGTAATATTGCTTCTAGTTTGGTTTGGTTTAGTTTAATAACATTCCTTGTAGTTTGGTTTTCCATTGTACTGTATGACCGTTGGACATTACTCTGAAAACCAGTGTAAAAAGGTCTCTATGAGACTCAATTATAAATATAAGAATCAGCCTTCTGTTTTGGTTAAGAAACAACCAAACAGAATTCTTCTAAACTCCTTGTTCTTACATAAACAGCATGTGAAACCATAACCGAAGTGGAGCAAAGCTTCTTCACGACTCGGCTAGCGGCAAGAAAGTGTTGGAAGAGGCCAGAGACTATAAGTTGGGTGTGGACTTGGTTGAACTGCCTAATGCCAGTGCACGATTCCAACGCGTGCAAGATGGGATGGCTTAGCTTCAAGATGGGCAGGCCTTGGTTGTCTGTCTCGGTGTGCTTGTCTTGGCCATCAAGCCAGAGCCGTGGTGGGGTTTTGGGGAGGTTTTTCTGGGATTTGAGGAACTTGTCAAGGGAGGGTTTGAATCTAACGGCCATATTTCCTACTTGTAATTTGGCTGGAGGATGAGAGGCGGCATCTTGTTGTGACACAAATAGTGTTTGCAGTGTGCAGTGAGCCTGAGATCGAAATGAGAAGCTCAAATCAGAAAATGGTTTCCATTTTCTTAAAATAAAAGAAGAATTTTCGGTCAAAAATAAAATAATTTCCATTGACCACTATTTTATGTCGTAGTAAATACCGTAAAATGTAAAAATCATTTTCTAAAAATCATTTTACGTCAAAATAAACGGAGCCTTAAAATTTTTGGATTGTTTTTTATGATCCAAGACCAAACTTTGAATCGCTTTTTAAATGGGGCCCAGGTCCGAACTAAATTTTTGGCTAAATTTCACATTTTAAAGCATATTTAATATATATATATATATAAATCAAAATTGGGGGTGGCCATGGCCCACCCCAGTGTACTTGTAGATCCGTCTTTGGAAGGATGGGAGTGGGACCCATGGTATTTCTAATTTGATAAAATTTTCACTCCTTGCATGACTTTTATACCAAAATTTAATAGTGCTTCATTTCAAATTCAATTGTAATTTTACAAGTCATATAAGGCAGATGGCTTAGGAGTAAATGAGTGTATATAGAGCATTACTTAAATGATTTTAGTTGAGTTTTGATAGGAATAATATTTTCATAGTAATGCCAGAAATTACATTTTTATTGCATATAACAACTATCTTGTAATGTTGATGTGTTGGTTTCAACTATTCAATAACGTCTACATTGTGGGATAAAACATTACTCATGTTTGGAAGTACAAAAAATGAAAAATTTATAAAATAGTAATTGGTTGAGATTTTAAGGACTTTTATGGTCATGAAAATTGGGAGGATGGGGGAATGACTAGGGAAGAAAATGAATCATTTCTCTAATATTTAATAAACTTTTTCTCTAAATTGGGTTGGAGAAATTTTTTCCAGTCCCAATTCTTAAAGTCATATCTTTGTACTTGCTCTTTTTTCAGAATGCCCTAGGAGAAAAACATTCAATAAAATCACAAGTGATTTAATGAATGAGACCCATGAGAGAGAAGAAAACTAAGAAAATACATAAGACATTTGAAAGTCTTCTTTCTTTCTTAAGAGGCCTGTCCCCCATTTAGACATCTGTATTCATCTAAACTGTACACCAATGGGCAATGGAATTGTTGCTTTCTACAAGAAAATAGATTACCAAGTTGTATATTTGAAAAAGTCCTCTTGATTTTGATGATGATAAAGTCATTACCAAAATGGGCATTATGATGATAAACAGTCCGGCCAAAAATGAATGCTACACAAAATGAAGCCTAGTCCTCTTGTTCTTGATCTCTAATCCACTTCGTAGCCACCCATTTCTCTCCTTTGATCACTGGACAGCTTCCATGAAGAGATGTCTGCATATATTTTTAAATACTAAATATAAGAAAACAAACCACAAAAGTGGAGATAAGTCTGAAAGCTTTGCTTGATCACCAATAAGATGGAGAAAAAGAAACAAGCTCCCAGGACTTGGCTCATACGGCGTGCAGTGCAGGTTGGGGTAGGTCTTAGATTCGTATTTTACCAATCAAAGAAAGGAAAAGGAAAAAATGATAAAAAAGAGAAGATCAAAGGTGTTGCAATGACTATTCCAGCATCTTGGCAAAAACTAATATAAGTAAAAGGCCTATCCGAGCCCCAAATGGTTCTTCAATTCCAAACAGGCCATTACTACCCCATGGCAAGCTATAGTACGTGCTGGAGAGTTTCAACAGAATAATAAAAATGTGAAGAGTTAGCAATTGCTAGATAGGGAGAGAGAAAGATGAAAGGGAAAGAGAAATTTTACAATGTGCATAAAACAATTTTTAGAGATCCGAAAATGTGTTTTATGAGTCTCTCTAATAAATTTTTGAAAACTCAAGTCTTCATGTTTAGGGGAACAGGAAGGAAAACAGACATGCATTGAGTGCAATTTTAAAAGAAGAATTACCCGATCAATTGTGCCATTTGGAAATACTGAATAAAATAGAAGCCCATCCCCTTGCCGTGGCTTCACTTTTAAACCTATGCACTTTTTGTAATCATAGCTCGTACCTATATTCGAGCCATTCTGCAATCAAAAAGGCAGGGTGACCATATTACAACAGATTTAATGGTTTTATCAAAGACAAATAAGATAAAAACATGAAATTTCCTTATCTACCTCAAAAGGAAACATGGTTTCTCCGCCTTCTTCTACAGTGGATAAATACAACAAGAAGGAAGCAACCTGCAAAATTGAGTACGAGAACAGGAATCATGAGCCAACTGACACTTTCACCTGGAAGAATATATTCAGCACATATAGATAATGATGAAATAGTGAAAACAATCTGCAGTTTTGCAAATCCTACCATTTTGTCAGTTTCACAGATAAAGCTAGTTATGAATGTAAAAGCATACCAAAAAGTATCTACAAATAATTTCTGAAGATACAAATCCTAGCATAAAATCCATAAAAATAAACAAGGCTAGTAGAAAGATGTATCTGGCCATCAGACGATGCCAGAGAGAGTCCAAAGTGATGACGAGAAGAAACTTGTTGGCCACTAAAATACTAAAGAAAAGTAAGGCATGAGTAGGAATTCATTTCAATCAAATCAGTTTAAATCATACACAACGAGATGCTGATGAAAACATTTTCGAGATCAAAATAAACTGAACGAACATTTTAAGATGCTTAAAACTAATTTTTCATGAGACAGATCTCCATGAGATTAGCTAGCAGAGACGTCATAAGAAATGGTGTCTCTAGCTTCCTCTATCACTTGAACCCTTGTTTGGAAATTTGCTCAATGATGGGTCTATCCGGCGTATAGGTCCATACGGAAGATTGTACTTACTAACGATGGGCAAGCACACTCACTCATATTCCCGCAATTATCACTGATTTTTCTGTTGATATTTCTACTATTGATTTCCTAGATCAAGTAAATAAATGTCATAGGAAAAATCGGACATTTAATATCAATGCATTTACTCCATTGATGCAAAGAGAAGGTGAAAGAAAGCACAAGCATAACAGATGATTCTAAAACTAAACATTGACAACCATCTTTGCAACTAAGTTTCGCAGATTATGAACATGACATCTCATTTGACTACAACCATAAACCATTGAATCCTACTTCAAATTGTTTAACAGAATTCTGCAATTTGATAAGTGACTAATCCTATGGGTAGAGTTAAAAATTATTGGGCATTTAAAAATAATAATAATTATTAGTGTTCCTTTGGGTGCTGGGCTGTTTATTTATGCTCCAAAGTAGCGAAATGACAATTTCTAATCAAAGATATGAAAGTGTGAGGTCAAGATCCCAATGTGTAGCAATGAATGACAACATTAAAACTTGCCATTGTTCTTTCAATCAGACAAGCAGTAATACGGGAGCCAGAAAGCAGTAAATAAATAAACAACACCATGAGATGTTTACCCTTTGGCTCTGTTGTGGGCCATACTCAGCTGGGTTGAATGCATCATAATGAGAATCGTACTTCTGCCCAAGTTCATACCGCAATACATTGAATGACTGCAACATTAAGATATGCCCTTATTACTCAGAATTATTCAAAATTTACTAGTAATGAAAGGTTACTACTTTAAATTTTCAATGTGCCCCTCTGCCCTTTTTAATAAGACGAATTACTTCTATAAAAAAAAACACATATATGATCTCCTAGCAGCAGAACAACCAAACAACCCAAACCAGGCTCGACTAGTCCATAGAAACCTTCAAGAGAAAATGTAGGTGATACGACATGCTATGCTAGCTAGCTTCATTAAGTTACCAGCTTAACATCATTAAGTGATTGTCAGTATGACCAAGGTGCTCCAGGCCAAAAGACACCCCCCAAGGCAACCAACCCCAAATAGCTTAGGTGCTAGGGAAGTAGTTAACTACTGTTGCCTTGCCTAAAAAGTGAAGAAACAGGATAACAGGATAAGAAAGAGGACAAAAGGAAAAATATACTTTTGAGAGAGAGAAGAAAACATTTGAGGGTTTGACTACAGGTCTCCAGGGATCAGCTAGCAATCATGTGTGAGATCTAGCCAACTGCTTCCCCCAAAACCCAAAATAATGAAAGAAATTGAGAGTTCTTTCTTATTCATTGTTTCATTCTCATTTTTTGTTTCTTTTACTCCAGTAAAGAAATTGAGAGTTCTTTCTTATTCATTGTTTCATTCTCATTTTTTGTTTCTTTTACTCCAGTAAAGACTTGAATCAAAATAACACTCAACAAAAAACCCATTGTTTAACTGAGTGAAAGGGCTGCCAATATTTAGATCATTAAGTAAATCAAACAGAAGTGCCATAATTTGAGTGGGGCAAATGCCTCATAGCCTTGCCTTAGCCAAGGTGCTCAACTTTCATGGCTTAAGGTGCTCAACAACATGGCTAGGTGAGGCAACTGTATAAACAATAATTTGATAACAAAACATACCTCTCCATGAGTTTGAGGAAGCATAGTGGCCCGAGCAATTTTTTTCTCAATAAGGTCCAAGACTCCGGTTTCATCTTCTGACGCACTAACAAACGTTCCTGAGCTGTAGCCAGGTGGGTGAAATAACAAAATTGAGGTAGTCGATTTATGCATAAATCTTTGATGCAAAGACAGGCTAACTTCCGGAAATTAATTGATGAAGATACAAATCTTAAAATACCTAATGCAGGTAAAGAAACTATGCAAATACAATTGAACATGTTATTTAAGAAGAATGATTGCATACAAACAAAAACTGAGTGTGGAAGGTGTAAAGGGTAGATCAAGCTAGTGAGACAAAAAAATACAAGCTTACAAAAGCTTCTTTGAAACCATGTCCCACCCATGTCCGAATTAATCATTTTTAGGAACATAAAATAGTAGACCCATTCATCTAACATGTGTATAATGCATAGGGAATAAAATAGGAGCTGCAATCTACAGTTATACCTTGTCCTAGTGCCCTTGGTGCTCTCAGCAGTTTCCCCCTCTCGCAAAGCCAAAAGTGATGGTTTAAGGTTTGACTTTGCAATTTTGATTATGGTTTCACATTGTTCTGCAGTTGCAAAATTTGGGAAGTAGAGAGCTCGTGGTTTCCAACTTAAAACCTGCATCAAATGATAGACAGACAACAATGAAATTACAGGGAGGAGAAGAAGCATAGTGAAATATCAATGAGTTGTTCCGTAAACAATATCGCCAAACCAATTCTTCCTCGTGTTGACTAATATGAGATTTAAGAGCTTTTTGATAATAAAAAAATATCATGTTCTTTACAAGTAATTTTTACCCCAATGAAAGGAATAAGGGGAGATTCAAGTAGCGACCTCCGTTTCTTGAGGTGTGATTCTCAACCAATTAAGCTACTCTTTGAGGTCATAAAAAAATCTCTTATTTGATTTCTTCATTTTCAGCATATCCCAATTTGGATTTGTCATTTTAAGTCATGCTCTATTTCTATTCTTTTTAACTTCTGCTTTCTGGAAGTTGTGGTATATCTCTTAAACTTACACTTTCACCATCAAAATTGAAATTCAAGACCAAGCGCAACCCAACCCTTTATTACCTGAGCCAAGGCTTAGAGCCATATTTGACCTCTCTCTCTATGCAACTTACAACACCATTTGCAAATTTGATCTGCTTTACCCCATCCCTCTACCACCTGAGCCAGACCTCCTCTTTGCCTTACATTCTTACCAATAACTCAGAATTATGGATTAACTAAGCTCAGGTCCAAAACCCTTTGGTCAAAGATGTTTGTTCTTAATTTCCAAACATCTTTTGCAGGATGATGAGTAACTCTGCAATCACTTTATGGCTTATAACAAATCCCACACAAATAATTGCTTGGTCACATCCAAGAGCCCCAGATGAGAAAGAATAAGAGCGAGATTGACAACTTCTATATGTACTTGCCTATGAACAGAGGTGAATCAATGACTGAAAAGGTGAAACCTGGAATTGCATGTTTCTGGAGAAGAGAAGAAAAGAAAAGAACCAGATATCACTAAATCTAAAGAAAATTTGTAACATACAACCATTAAAGTACATCAATGGGCAGACAACTTGTGCCTGCAGAGAAAACTACCCCCAAGTTTCTTATTTTGTTTCTTTCTTGAGTATTGAATAGTATATAACCTTGAAGAAAAATCTAACAGAACCAGTGAAGTTTATGTGAAAGACCACAAGCAGGATATATCAATCCTGACATTTTTTTCAACAGCAAAAAGAGTAGCAATAACCATATAGAGGGGATAAAAGAGAAAGGGGGTAAGTTATAAAACCACAAAAGAACAAGAATCCATAAAATTAGACTTTACATGCAACCAAGGTCAGAATCCAAGTAGCAAAATACTGTGATCCACAAAAACTTGATAGAAACAAAGAAAACCCCATATGGAAAATGATAAATCAAATAAAACTATCTCAAATACTTAAAATCCAGATATTAATAGGCTCTTCTTATAACAATGAAATATGCACAAAAGCTTTAAACAAATCCCCAATCTGCAATGGACTAAGCAAACGGAAGCTTGGCATGCCCGATTCCATGCCAAAATGATAAGTGTGAAAATCCCCAACATCAGGCCAAGGCTTTCACCTAAAGTAAATTGAGCATGTCTTTAAAAAATCAATAACTCATCCACCCGTTTCAACAGTCAAGACCATTTCACCTCAAAGAAAGAGAGAAGAACTGCATTAAACGTGCTAAATGCCCCGAACTAGAGACTTCGGAGGCGTTGAGGGTTCTAGGTACAAATTCATGAGGTTTCCTGAGGCCCACATGTAGAAGTTTTGTTATGCGCTTTGGTGAACCGCATCTTGTGTTAGTTTTGATGCATGGACTCAGTGCATTTATTATCACTCTATCGGAGAATTTTATGATAATGTCAATGCTCTAAGGTGAATGTAGTAAAGAATGGCTTATTTTAGTTTCAACTGTGGAGCATCAATATTGATATATTTTGGGTTATTTTTCATTATGTGCTAGATATGTTGGTTATTGACATTGTTTGATGGAAGGGAAAATGTGCTGAGAATATTGCAATCGTTACTAAACCTGTTTAGGGTTTGGGAGTAATAATTGTGGTATCAAAATAACCCACCGGTCCCATGATTGAAACTAGCCTAAACAAAAAGGGACCAATTCCCAATTAGTGTTGGAAAGGGTAACATTAATACAATGCTAACCTTCACCACAACGTAACACATTTGCCTAAAGAGACCCCTCACAATACTACAAACTTGTTCTTGACAGTCCAATAGTGAATGCCCAGAAAATGATTCAAACCAAACTAAATAATCACCCAAACTCAACTAAATATTCAAATTGAACCCATTCATTTAATCAAATCCCATCATTCCACAATCATAATCGAAACCGGTGTTTGAAAAAAAAAAGGAGAGAGAGAGAAGTAAACAATTCAACACTAACCCAAAATTAATCGCTCGCATAAAATATTAATCAATCAGACTTCGATAAAAGCGATAGAAACAGCGGGCAATCCCTAGACTCGCATACCTGAAAAGGAATCGATTTAACAAAAGCCTCTCCAGTTTCACCGTGCGGCATCGAACCCTGCGTCAGCTCATCCTCCTCCCCGTCGACCAATTCACGCCCTCTAAACCTCGGACTAACCCTAGGCACACCCTGCCAACGCGGTCAACCCCATCGGTCAACCCCAGAAAATAATCTCACAAAAAAAAATCGTATAGATACACGCACAAGCATATACCTGAGAGAGAAGAGTGGAGCCGAAAAAACCAGCGAGGAGAAAGAGGAAGCACAAGAGGACGACGAATTGAAGCCCTAACTTCAGTTTGGATCTCTTCGCTTTGCCTTTCATCTCCTTCTTCGATCACGGGAGGCTACTGATAGGAGGCTCTCTCTCTTCTCTTAGGCTTTCTTTTTTCTCTTATTTATTTTGATTTATTTCTCAATTATTTGTTGGATCTCTGTATTTTGTGTCGGCCTGTCTGCATTTGCTAATTGCTGGTTGAATGTGCGGCGATGGCGTGACGCGTCGTTGGCGGGAGTTTTATTTCTTCGCTATGACGTCAGATTGTGATGTCCCTCTCCACTCAGATTCGAAGAAGAGTGACGAGAGGACCCCACTCAACCTTGACGTCCAAAACAATTGAACCAAATTACCAAATTAAGGGTTTGTTTGGAGTGCAATTTTAAATTGTGTGATTTTTAAAAGTGTAGTTAAGTGTTTTTCAAAAAAATAAAATTAAAAATTGTAGTTTAGTTTTTGAAATTATAATTTAACCTTTAAAGATGTGCATTTAAAAAAAAGAATAAAAGAAAAAAAAAACTCATTATCTGCAATTTGAAAACATATAAAATATGCATTTTCAAATTTCAATTTTTTAAAAACACAATTCTAAACGATCAATTTTTTTTGTCTATGAAATCACAATGTCAAGATGAGGGAGAAAAAAAGCTAAAACATGTACCAATAAATTATTTTTATATTTGAACTCTTGGCAATTTATCTAATTGTTGTACTTGATGTTTAGTTGTGACAAGGAATTATTATTTTTAAAATGGATACGTAGATTCTCTCCATTTTAAATATTCATTTTATGTCCTCAATAATTAATTTAATCGACTGTAGACAATTACACATACTCGTAGGGAGTCAAATTCTGTTGCACATCTCGTGGCAAAGAATGCTATTACTAGATTTTTAGATCAGGTGTGGGTGGGGGAATGTCCCAGTTTCATTCACAGTTCTGTACTTGTTGAGCAAAAAGTTCTTTGATTTATGAAAATGTAGTTTCTATTAAAAAAAAATTGACTGTGGACCATTAAATAAATCATATTCTTTTTTTTATGGACAAAGTGTTGTTTTCGTAAAAGTTATGTTCAACCTACAAATACATAAACTTTTCTCCTTTTTTCAGAAAAAAAAAAAAAATTGTGGTGAATGGTGATTTTTATGATGGTTGCTAGCAAACAATACATCTTAAATCTAAAGGTGAATGTGAAATTTGATTAGACTCTCTAGCAAATACAAGTCACTAACTAAAGAAAATACAAGAACAAGATACTTGAAATGGACATAAACTAATCTTATATGCTCTAAATTTTGGTTGGTTGTATGTAATGGTGTAAACAATGCCACCTCATTTAAAAACAACACATATATACATGACAAACAACACATATATATCATCAAATTTGTGATAAGAGACCGTCTATCAGAATAATTAGTACATCTAATTAACTGTGTCAAACATGACCTTTTTCATGTCTTTTTTTATTATTATTTAAATAAAAGAAATGGGTTACATGGGATCGAATAATAATAATAATAAAGCGGACACCCAACTACAAAGCTTAAACATAAAAGACAGTACAAACAGTGGCGGACGCAAGATTTTTCCTACGTGAGGGCATTTTTTTAATAAATAAAATAATTAAATTAATTAAATATAAAAAATGATTTTTTGGTCTCTGTTGTGAATTTTAATTGTTACTTGTAAGTGCATGAATCGTTTGTAATGTAGTATTGTGCAAGTGCAAGATCGAATCCATATAGAGTCGTGTTTACAAAAACCAATTTTTTTTATCTAAATCAATTCTATCTTAACCTATTTGGTTTTTTTTTTTTAATTATTAACCAAAGGAAATAAAATACAAAGGAAATGAAATAAAAGTACACAACAACGTTTTTTTTTTTTTTTGAAAAATCAAACTGTTCGCCAGGGGGAAATTTAAATATAAATCTAAAAATTTAATTACATATTTACATATCTCAAATTTTCGTCGAAGTTATTATCAAATATCAATAATAGGTTGAATTCTAAAAAAAAGTAAAAATATTAAAACAATTAATTAAAATAACAATTTAAATCTAAATCTAAAAAATTAATATTTACATAATTACATACCTAAAGAAAATTGAGGCCGTTAAAAACTAAGAAACAATTCAAACAAGCACAAGCTTTGCCTATGCCCGATCGCCCTTCCAGACTTACATCTTTGGATTTTTTTTTTTTTAAAAGGACCTGTCACCTTTTAGAAATTGGATTAGACTTAGAACTTAGAAACAATCAAACAATTCGACAAGCAGCACCTTGAAGTCCAAACACGCCTAGTCCTTTTTTAAAAAAATCATTTTTTCTTATTTTAATTTGTTGCACAGCCGCAGCCCCTTTACTATGTACATTCTTAATTCTTTAATTTTTTTATTGTTTTTATTTTTGATATTTGTGCACACTTTCACGTTGGTCTCCCACAACTAGGCCCTTAATTATTTTCAAAGCCTTTTTTTGTTGTTGTTTCTTTTATCTATTTTGTCAGCTGTCAAGCCTTTAATAGCAGGGACAAGATTGTCAATTTGCCCACAAACAGTCCAAAGCTCACTTATTAAAACGTTGTGTTTAATTAAAGGACATAATTGTCAATTTATCATCATCTTCTTCCTCCATCTTCTTCCTCATTTCATTTAGGGTTAAATGCATTTTTAGTACTTGTGCTTTGAGCCAAAATCAAATAACAACCTTGGTTTTCAAAAATATCACAAATGATACATGTGGTTAGTAAATAAATCCACTTAGTACTACTTCTGTCAAGATTTCGTTAATTTTTTTAATGGAGCGTCATGTCACATTTACACGTGGCGTGATAACTGAATTTTTGGGTGCCACATCAAATTAAATAATATTAAAATTATGTAAAAAAAATTATTAAAAAAAAAAAAACTGCATACTTCAATTGCTTAAAAAAGAAATCCATCGTTTTCTCAATTTTCCTCTCCCCCAACCCCTTAAGTTGTTGCAGACCCAAATATCATCTTTGCTATCCCCCTTCAACGTCTTCGCCGTCGACTCCTCAATACACCGTTGCCATCTCGCTACCGTTGGTCTTCCTTAGCCGCCGGTCTTGCTCAGAGAAGATTTTCCCCCATTACCTTTTGTCTGAGGGGAAAATCTTTTCCAACATATATTCTGCCAAAATCACAATCAATCCCTTAAATAAACAAGATGCAAACTTTTACACAATATACTCAAAAGAATCTATTTTTGCAAATGAACATTCTCAAAACAAACTGTAAAAACTATGGGAAACAGACTTACCTCAGATGAAGGGCAATGGGGGAAAATATTTTCTCTAAGGAAGACTGGCGGCTAAAGAAGACCAACAACGACGATATGGTGACGGTGTGTTGAGGAGTGGACGGCGACGGCATTGAGAGGGATGGCAACGGCGACAGCGTTGAGGGAGGGATGACAAAGATGGTATTTGGGTCTCCAAAAACCTAAGGGGTTGGGGGAGAGGAAAATGGAAAGATTGATGGATTCTTTTCTTTCTTTTTTTAAGGAAGTACACAGTTTTTTTTTTTTTACATAATTTTAATATTATTTAATTTGATGTGACACCCAAAAATTAAGGTACCATGCCACGTGATGTCTTGAAACCACAGGTATCATGTCACGTGTAAAGATGATGTGGCGTTCCGTTAAAAAAACTAACGGAATCCTAACATAAGTATCAAGTGGGTTTATTTGATAACTACAGGTATTATTTGTGATATTTTTGAAAATCAAAGTGGTTATTTGATTTTGGCTCAAAGTACAGGTACTAAAAAGGCATTTAACCCTTTCATTTAATCTAAACCAAAAACATTCATCCTGCAACTGAAAATTGTAGTAGAAATTTCGACCTCCCAATGCTGGTCTCCCATTTATACCCTTAAATACTAAGAATGCTCAAAATGCTTGGAAATAGGACACCTCCATCATTGTGCATGAAAAAAAAGCATGGTTCATCAGGGGGGATTTTTAGGAGTTGAATGAAGGCATATACTCCCACTCGACCCCCCTGGATCTGCCCTTGAGTACAAACAAACACAGAAATGGTAAACTAGCTTTGTCTTGGTTATAAATATTAAATATATATATGGCGGACTCTAGCTTTGTTTAATAACATTTAAAAAAAAAACAAAACAAAACAAAATCATTAACAAACAACACAAAGCACTTCCACCAGTTTGAGTCTCGGATGTGACCGATGCTCCAGCCAAAGAAGAGTTGCCACGTGTGTATCACCATGCATGCGCTATATAGAGAAAGATGAACAACGATATATTCTGCAAGTACGTAAACAAGAAGAAGATAATATAAAAGAGGGTCGAATTTAATAAAAACCCTACTTTAATCCAATTTTATAGAGTATCCCTGCAGGTGATGTCTTTGGAGCCACGGATTGGTTGAACCAAAGGTTCTGAGTTTTACTTTTTATCAACGTTCAAACCTTCACCAGATCATACAACACAACTTATTCGATCTGCAATAATTAATCCTCCACACGTACACCAGCAGCTATAAAAACCATAAGAGCCTTTCAAGGCCTTCAATCCATCTGCATCTCTCTCTCTCTCTCTCTCTCTCTCTCTCTCAACACATACTTATAATTAAGGATCATATTGGTCGTCGGAGGTGGGATGGTGAAAGCAAAGATGTTTCTGCTTAGGTAATCTTATTGAACCGTACCACTGCTGTTGATTATTAGTTACTTTAATTAATCTAGCAACCAAGTTTTATAGTAGAAAGAGATCAGACTAGATCAGAGAGTTTCTTACTTTGGATGCTGCATTAATGGGCAGAACAGAAAAGAAATATCTCGATCTCTTAATTACTTGTTTAAGTGGATGGTAGAAAAATATATATTTAATTATTTAATTAATATTTCAATACTCTTTTTTACGTGTAGTTTTAATTAAACTCTTTCTTAATTCAATTAACACGTGAATATTAATTATTAATTAAAATGAGAGATAAAAATATATTATTGAAAAGATAATATTGTTGGCTGAAAGCACTACAAGCGTAGAGTTTGGTTAATTTGCATTCATTAATGTATTGACTTTTCTACGCATAAAGCAATATTTTCGAATTTGAATGATTTGAAACCGCACTTTAATATATAGTAAAAATGAATGATTATGTCTCATTTGAAATTGCTTATTAGTTTGTTAGATAGAGTCAAAGATTGTGTTGTTTCATGTTTGAATGGGAAGACAGCATCCTCCTAATCTCAAGGGATTGGTTAATTAAAGTGAAGATCAAGGCTTTAAACTTGGATTGGTGAGCCAGTACCCCCATGCAGGGACGATCCAGCTTTTAATTTGGAGAGGGACCAAGCTAGGGTCAAACAAATTTTTGGAGAGGGATCAATTGACAAAAAAATAACATAATTTTTTTTTGTAACCTTAAAAACTATTTTTCTTGCCTTCAATTTTATTTTTCTTGTAATTTTGGGGGGGACCAGGGCCCCTCCCAGTCCCCCCCACAGATCCATCTCTGCCCCCATGTCCGGCCAAATGGGGTCCAAATGGCCAAAGGGTGGCCACCCCCAGTTTGTTTTGTTTTTTATTTTTATTTTTATTTTTTTAATTTAGGAGCAATATTTATGGGAAGATTTGGAGAAAAATTCTTACATACGTGACACGTGTTTGACTTTCCATATGAAAAAAATGGAATTGAGTAACGGATTGCTCGAATTGCAAAATTTTGTAACTTTGTGAGGGTACACTATTGTAAATTTTTAAACATTATAGTTTAAATTGGAAATAAAGTCAAACTTCAAAGGGTAAAATATATTTTTCCCAAAATTAAATATAAGTGTATTTAACAAAAATATTCTTTAAATATATATAATTATATTTGATTATATATAATTAACTGGATATTCTTTAATTAAAATGAAAATGAGAAAATGACGCTCACATTTTGCTGGAAAACTTGAAGTATCGGAAAATAGTCATGATATCGAAGAACAATATCTTTGACAAGAAAACCCAATTGTTGGTTCGTGAATTCATGTAGGGAAGCTAAACGAGCTGTAAACCGGCGTTGGAGCAAGCTCGCAGGACCAGATCGGCCGGAGAGACCTAGAAATGCTGTCAATGGTGCCAAAAGGCCCAAAACTATGGATGATTCGTCATACTGGGTTCCACATCCACGTACCGGGATATACTTCCCAAACGGCCATGAATCGGCGATGGAGGATGTTCCAGAGGGTGCAGCTTCCTTTAATCAGACATTTTGGCTGAGGAACGTTGATGATATTGGGGTTGATCATATTCCACCTGATCATCATCACTACAACGCAAAATTTTAATTATTGCTATTTTGGTTTACAAATTAGTTTACTTATTAATGTAAAAGTTGTAATAAAAAATGACATAAATTTTCTACAAACTGGGTTGTAAAATGTTTAAATAGTGACATGTATTTTTACTATTTTGTACGTGTTTTTCACATGTTTATCTCACTTTTTTAGATGTTGGTTACAACCTAATTTGTAGGAAATTTATGTACTACTTTCTATGAGTCTTTGGGTTTCGGTGTGTGTCTCTTTGAAACTTTGCAAATTTCTCATTACACATTGGGATTTGCTATTTTGCCCCTCTCACCTCTAATCTTATCCTCCTTGTTTGTAATATATGATGGTAAATGATGTAATTCAATAACTAAATAAACACCATTACAAAAGTTTATATTTCTAGCCATTTGGGTGGTTCAACATACCACACAGTGGCAAACGCAAGATTTTTCTTACGTGGGAACATTTTTTAAATTAATAAAATTAATTAATTATAAAAAATGAATTTTTGGTCTTTTTTATTGCTTTGCTGTATTTTTTGAATAAATGCAAAATAAAGTTTAACAAAAATATAACAAATCGAACAAGTGAATAATTCAACAATATTTTTAATTATATTTTAAAATATATAAATAAAACTTATAATTTGTTTTGTTATGACTAACGGCTAGCGCTAATTCAATTATTCGACAAGTCTTCATATCCTTGGAATCGTTGCATAATTTATTAATTACTGATAGTCTTGAATATGTTTTTTTCAATGTACGTAATTAAACAATTATTCATCCATTAATTTTTCATTCGGTTACGTAAATGATTTTTAACAATATTTATTGCTGAAATTGCTCATATTAGCTCCCATTTAGGCATATTTTCAAAGTTTCTTTTAGTTTTTGTTATTTATTTATTTTTGTCTTGATTGTCCAGCTCCTAGGCTTCAGCCTGTCCCCAAATCTCAATCAAAATTCTCACATGGCCACAAAAGAAAATGCATTGTTTAGACTTTAAGGTACTATTCGATCATCGTCTTCTTCCTTCAATTTGTATCAAACACTTAGTTTTAAATTTTTTCAAATTTCATTTTACTAAGGGCATAATATATGGCTAAAACATGAGGAAGGAGGCATAGTCATAGCTGAAGGAGGCATAATACTAATATAAACAATAAATAAATAAAATTAGAATGATAAGCAGGGGCGATTTTGGAGAGTTGAGTGAGAGCATATGCCTCCACTCGACCCCCCTGGATCTGCCCTTGGTACCACACCACCCCAAGTCAACTATAGTGTATGGCCAAGCCACTCTGTTGGTTATTTTTATTTTTTCCAAGTTTTAAGGATATTTGTCTAAATGAAAAAAAAATATTTATGGTTTTTTTTAAAAAAAATCTTTTCATTGGTCTTGGGGAACATTGACATTTTTTTAGTAATTTAGAAAAAAAAACATTAACATAATTGGTAGTTTAAGGGACACATTAACAATAAATAAAGTGGCAGTTTGAAAAATGTATGCATATATTCTTTCTCCTTGATTTGTTTGTTTAGAAATTAGAACCAAAAAGAAAAACCAGGAAACAACAAAATTTAAGAAAGAGAATAACCTACCTAGATTTACTAGAGATATATAGGATAACCTTTTATGACAGGAGCTATGTATAGTACTATGCTCAATAATTGATCTGGTATGCGATATTTTGTCTTTTATTATTGCAAAATATTTAATTTCAATCTAAGAGTTGCTCCTCCATTTATGCACTACAAAAATTTGGCAAAATAGTGATAAGACATTTTAAACCAAAAAAAGTCTCTATTTAATTAGGGAGTTAGGAGTTCGGATGATAATATTTTGCAAATGTCCTTAAACATAATGAGTAGAATAAAAATTATAGATGTTTGAATAATGACATTTTTGTAAAAATGTTCCCTTTGGGAAGGAGACGTGGCAATAGTGTGCACAAAAAGGTGACACTTTGCACTATTTAAATGTCCCTACCATATGGTTAATTATGTCTAAAATCAGGCCTGCATTGAGTCAATACTAGAAATTTCAAAAAAAAAAAAAAAGTTTAAAAAATCATCATCATCATTCATCATGCTCTAATTAATTAGATTAATAAAAAGACCCTAAGAATATAAATTCTAATTCTATAATCCTCTAGGGACTAGGATCATACTTTGGGTAGATGAAAGAGTGTGCATGCAATTGCAGGCGCTGAATTAAAAAATAAAATAAAATTACAATAAATTAATTTAGAAAGAAAAAGAATTGAGAAGAGAAAATGCTTCAAGAGTTGAGAAAGAATATCCCAGGGGACACATGTCACGATCTCCGGACTCAACGAAATCCACTGCAAATACGCGTAGCAGGCTCCTACAAAAAAAAAAATACTGTATTTTGCTTTGTATTTTGCACTGAGAAAAAAGAAAAACACTAAAGTGAATAGTTTTTTTTTTTAGGTTGTCTGAAAAGTAGTTCAACAACATTCTTATTTTCCCACGCATAAACAAAACCCTAATCCAAATTGCTGACTGCAAATAGTTGTTCATCGAAATTGCTGTTGCTCATCGGCAGAAAAAAATCACAAATTTACAATAACTGAGAAGTGGGTTCTTTGATGGGCATTTCGTCGGAATTACTGTTTGCTCATCGGCAGAAAAAAATCACAAATTTACAATAATTGAGAAGTGGGTTCTTTGATGGGCATTTTGTCGAAGGCTACGGCATCATCTAGCTAGGTGGGTCATTCACCAAATTCAAAACCTTTTCTTTTCCTTTTATTTCTATTTCTTTTAACGCTTAAAAATTTAATTATGGGATTCTTGATTTACAATAATTCTTGATATACTTTCTTTTTGAATTTCTTGAATTGTGTCTGTAATCTGTTGGTGGGTTCCGGCGTAAAAGGATTTTTGAATTTTGACTGTGTGGGTGAATGGTGATGAAATAAATACACTCTTCCTCCTCCGTAAGACCTATGGCCTGTAGCACTTGACTAATTATTAGTTTAGTATTTATTTCATCAAGAAAAAAGGAAACTAATTAGTTTCCTTTCAAGAAAAAAGGAAACTAATTATTTAATAAACACTATTAATTAGATTTACTATTAATCAAGACTACTTTCCCAGTATTTCTAAGGTTTTCTCTTAAATTAATGGAAACGAGCCACTCTACGTAGAACTAGAATTCTCTTTCCTTAATACTTTCGCTCCAAAGGAAAACGTCTTCCTCTCCCCACCCATACCCTATGTGCGCCCACTGGCTACTGCTTGAGGTCAGATCTGTTGCTTTTTAATTTTGAGTTTTTGCGCTTAGATCTACTGCTATCTCTTAATCACAACTGTCCACACGCCTCTCCATCACCTTCTACGGTCTATATTCTTCGTCCTCTTCCATCCTCTCACCTCCCGCCCTTGCGCGCGTACCACATGCGTCGCCATGACACGCGTGGTAAACACGCACCTCTGTCATTGGGTTTTTTTTTTTTTCACTTCACTAGTATTGAAAAGTAATTTATTGTTGCCTTTTTGCATTGATTCTTTAGGTCCCATAAGCCTTTTATTGCAATTGGTTATTGCCTTTTTGCTTTGCATTAGCATTGAACGGTTGCATATAATCTTATTCTCATAAGCTTCCCTCATATGATTTCAAAATTGTCAAAACTATATTTGCATGTTATCCCTATAACAATCCACCCTAAGAATATGTTTGCAACTTATTATGGTCCGTTCGTTAAACCTTTTCTTCTTCCCTCAACACTATTTATTTCATTTTTTCAAAAAAATTAACATTAAAACATTCTCACTTTTTTTAATATATATTTTATATCGCATAATTTACTTTTTATTATTATTCAAATAAAAAAAATCATTACAAAACAAAATATTTTTATTTATTTTTTATTCCAAACACTCTTATTTATTTTTATTTTTATTTTTTAACATTAATCCACGTCAGTTACAATATCAAAGGGTAAAAAGGGTTTAACAAACAAAGCCCGTTGATGGATCGAATTCCACCATTGAATATTTTTCTTGAATGTAGCCAAAACAATGGTGAAACAAAAAAGTGTATGAAGCTCAGCAGCATTACTCGTTCAATTCCGAAACTCCAACCTGGTGCACCATTTTATAAGAAGCTCTTCAACAATGGCATCCATTCGTGTACCAATTCCTCCCCAAGCCAACATGTGCCCATAATCTCCTACCCTCGAACCGCTTACTTCATGCACAGCCTTGAACCCAATTCTAGTGTAGAATCTAACAAGCTGTACATCCAATATATATATATATATAAGAAATATTTTATTTCCAAGAGATTATAGATAAAAAAAGAAAAAGAAAAAACCCAAGTGAAATAATTAGGGGTGGACGGTTTTAATCATTCACTAATCACTAACCACTTTTGAAGGCAATTTGAAAAAACAACTAACTGCCTTTATGTATATATATGTGTGTGTATACATGTGAAACGACGTCGTTTTTGTGTTTAAATATATATAAAAGTCAAGAAATGATGTCGTATGTGGTAGGGTATTGTCATATTATCATAAAAACGACTTTTTTTTTTTAATTTTGTTTATTTTAAAAAATGGTTAACAATTATAAGAGTTATTACCAATTAACTGCCGGTTAATCACATAGGTGGTTAGTGGATTTTATTAACTATTTAGCAATTACAGTTAGTTATTTTAACTAATAACCGATAGCCATAATCGCATTTTTACACCTAAAAATAATTATTAAAATCTCATTTTGGTGTAAAAACTATTATTAAATTACTAATGGCTTCCAAAACTTAAATTAATAAAAAATAGTAAATTTTAGGGTAAATTCCTCGCAATATGTAAGGGTAAATTAAATTTCGACTTAAAATTTTGATACCATATTAAGTATTTCTATACCGATTAAAATAATAAACAGCAAAAATTGAAGAAGAAAAAAAAAAAGAGTTCCACTATTAAATTACTAACTATTTTAAAAATTAATAAAAAAATAAATTTAATTATTTAGATTTATATCTTCTATCATTATTTTCACCCATTGAAACGGTGTAAACGGAGGAGACTACATGCAAGAAAAAGCAGTTAAGGTAAAAGACATGAACCTTAGAATGGTAAAGATCAGGAGTCATTGATGGCCAGTAACTCAGCTGTCTTGCAACCACAATCATATCCATACCTGACGGCTACAGCTCCGATGAACAAACCGATCCCAAAGATAGATTCTCCATCCCCACTGTCTCTCTTCTCAATCTAATCGACTCCAGGTGGAGAATTCTCCCTCTCACCCACACCCTTATCAGCCCCTCAGCCTTCCCAAGATCTTTCTGGGTTTCCAAGCTCTTTGCTGTGATTCTGAAAAAGGGTCCCAGAGTTTGGAGCCGGAGGTCGACCTTCTGGGCTCTTGACGCCTTCAATATCTCTGACATGGTTGGTATTGTGGCCTCCATCTCTTCCTTTCTGTTTTCATTTGATTTTGATGCGATTTGGGTTGTTGGGATGATGGAAAGGGATTTGATGTGGGTTCTGGTTGGGATTGTGAGATGATTATGGTTTTGTAAAGAGGATGTGGAGCTTGGAAGTGTGCTTGTTATTGCCATTTCTGATTATTCTGTGGAGCTCTGTGAGCTTGAGGCAACCCAGATAACTCCAGGAAGAAGAAGGCACTGAAAGCCGTTAATTGAAGGGATCAAATTTTTCATTTGAGAAATGTCCAAAACCCCTCGGGTTTTCACACACACACACACACACATATATATATATATATATATATATATATATATTGAGTTAAACCAGTAGGCAGATGTGTACGTCAATTAACCAAATATAAAATCTCAATTACACCCCCTAATATCTCAATGAACCAAATAATATTGAGCATTAATTATTAAACACATTTTTAACTCTCTCGCACATCCAAACAAACCTTTAAAAAAAAAAACCCTCTTCTTTGTAGTAAGGAGGACATTTTTCGATTCTTGCACGGTTGGAATTTGGTCAAGCTTGTTCTTCTCTTGTTCTAGGTAGAGAAGAATTGTCCATTTGCCTTAATTTTGTTAACACGGAGCTTAACTAAAGTTAAGAGATGAAGCTAAAAGTTGAGTAAAACATACGACAGAGCCCCTTTTTACCTGTGAAAATTGATTTCTAAGGCATTTTTATAGTCTTCAATTTTTTATTATTGGTAAACTTTTACACTGTTCAATTTGTGAAAGGATGTCCATATAAGAGTGGCTGCTATACGATCAAGGCAAAAATCATGAGTTTTTTGTCTTCTACTCAAATACTGACACCTCATATTATTTTAACATACAAAATAAGCTTAGTTTCACATGATAATAACCTCAACAACAAATTTCATTCAACCCAAGCCCACCTGATAATAACAAAAAATTACCAAATAGTAATAAAAAACATTTCTCAAAATCCACTGCAGACCGCCGCCCCCTCCCCAACAAAGATGCTGCCACCTCCCACAAAGCTCACGCCTATATCTCACGAGACCCACACCGGCGAGACCCACGCCTAGGTCTCTCCAAACCCGGTGTGGGTCAGGCGAGACCCACACCTGGGTCTCACTAGACCCACGTGAGACCCAGGCGTGGGTCTCGCTAGACCCCAACCCGCCTGAAAACCAAGACAACCTGCTTCAAAACCCGCCTAAAAATCACCATGATCCGCCTCAAATCCATTTCTAATGCCTCAAAACTCGTTCTTAGATTTCAAAACTAAAACTTAGAGATGATAGGTAACCTAAGGGAGATTTTATCACCCTAAACCGGAGAAGATATTGTGCTGGAGCTAGATTTTATCATCCTAAACCGGAGAAGATGACTTTGGCACTAGAGCCATGGCCATTCTTTCTCTCTCTTTCTTTTTTTTTTTTTTTTCATCCAGTGATTCTGATTGTAGGCTAATTTTATGTAATTATTCTGTTTTGGCTTATGTGGCAGTGTGGGATTGGTGGGTAGCATGTGGGTCATTTACGCCATGATAGAACGGAAGATATTCTCTATCCATATATTGCTCTCCTGTACTCCATTTTTTCCTATAGCATACACAACTATATACAAGGGTAAAAGAACAAACAAATTAACGCTAAAAATTCTAACAGCTCTTAACAAAGAACAAATCTATTGGAATATGTCCCTTATCTTTTGGAGTTATCTTTTGCCTTTTATCTTTGCTTTGGCTCCCAATATTTTCCTTCAGGGAAAGAGAATATCTTCCATTTGGATGTGGCAAAAAGGTGGGTTTTTTTGCTCACCATTCATAAGTTGACACCTCAGTTAAAGAGAGAAAAATACAAAAAAAAGCTCTACATCCTGCAGCATGAGACCACGTCCATCCTAAAGAAGAAAGAGAGAAAGAAGAGAAAGAAGGAGAAGGAAGAAGGAAGCACGGCTAACGCCAGACCCATGTTCATCTTCTCCGGCGAATTCCGGATCCCTTTAGGGTTAACTTTCAAAATCTAGGTTTTAGTTTTGAATCAAAAACGATTTTTAAGGCATTAGAAGCGGAGTTTGATGCATTAGAATCGATTTTGAGGTTGTTTATATTTTTTCGGTGTTTTCGGTTGGGTTTGGCGGAAATGAAGAACGTTATCGAAGATGGTGGGTGATGAGTTCTTTGGGAGGTGAGGAGAAGAAGAACAAAAAAAAAACCAGGTTCAAGTGCATGAGGTGAGGGAGAAGAAGAAGGAAAAAAAAAAAAACCAGGTTCAGGGGTGTGCGTGAGGTGAGGGAGAGGAAGAAGAAGAAAAAAAAAAAAAAAACCAGGGCATGCATGGGTGTATTATTCTCATTTTAGTTTGTGTGTTTTTTCTTAGAATGCTAAGGTGTCAGCTTGTGGTGGAGGGCAGAAAACCCCCTCTTTTTGCATTGACCGTATAGTAGATGCACTCTCACGGAAAACCTTATGAGGTTTCAAACTTGTCAATTCTCAGATTAAATGCTTATTTCTAATGAAGTTTCAAACTTGGTTTATCGTATACTTAGGGCCTGTTTGAGATTGGATTTAAGAGGTTTAAAAGTGTTTTAAATACTTACAAAACCCATTTGAAGAAAAAAGTGTTCGTTTTATAAAAAAAATTAAAATTGCTTTTAAGAATTCAAAAGCCTAAAAATGATCAAAAATCACTTTTGGCAAAAACTTAAAAATGAAATTTTTATCCAAAAACTCTTTTACTTAAAACTTTATTTCTTGAACTCAATTCCAAAATGCTCTTAATCTTTGATTTGTCATTTCAGGATCCAAAATAAAGATGCTGAAGCCCAGTTGCTTAAAGCAGAGAAGTCAGCAGCTGAGCTTTTGAAGCAGCCACATCCATGGGAGTAATCATGTATGGCATACCTAATTGCCCTCGGAAGCCTTGTCAAATATAGAGACATCCTCGGTTAAAGGAGGAGGATCTGCTAAACATAAAGTTACGGCATCTTTTGAAAATGCATTTGAGGTAGAAAGTGAAGTAGCTGAAGCAGTCAAAACTGCATTGATTAGGCTTGCAAATTGTGCTACTTCTAATAAAGATGAATTTGAAGAACTGCTGCGAAAAATCAGTCAGAACCAAGATACAGGTGGAAAATAATCAGGAATTGTCAGAGTTTTCTTCAGAATGTGAATCAGAGTCTGGGTCAGAACTTGAAACTGCATCTGTAAAAGATGATTTTAGCTGTCAAGACTTTCACTGTAATCTCTCAGCTACAGATATGAGACACAGGAAAAACAGGAAAAGGCTGCCTCTTGAAAGGTTTAATACAAAAAAGCTCGTGGAGATGATGCTTGAGAGGCTCAGATGTTTGCAAGAAGATGAACTTTCTTCTCTCGCCGCTATAGTTGCAACTTGTAGTTTAAATGCTGCCTTGGCTGAAGTAACAAATAGCAAGGCGCACGATTCAACTGATTATAACTCCAATCCAGCACCTAATCTTCCACGAAGAATGTCTTCTATGAGAGCATGGAAACCTCGGATAGGCATACCAGAAGGAAGCAAGTTGAGTCAGCACTCCCAAGTCTTGACAAGTTTTTGGTTAAGAAGATGACGAAACTGGAAAAACAGGTATGGGAAGCAAAAAAATAGCAGAAAATAAATAATGAGTCTTAAGTTTAGGCTCTCTGTTGCTCGTAGAGAAGCAAGGGAGAGAGAGTTACAAGAAGCATGGGAAGGCTTAAGTTTAGGGAACTCCATGAAGCGCCATCTCTCGAAATTGGAACAAGATAAGGTAGGTCCTTTCATTCTTGCTCAACGAAATGCTTGCAATTCTTTGCATATTTTTTCCTCCTGATATTTATTTTCTTGGTTCCTCCTTTAAGTATTTTTTTTCTTTTTTTCTTTTTTCATTTTGTGTAGGCCGCTTGGATTAAAGCTGAGGAAGAGGAAAGGAAAGACGCCATCAAGGACATGTAGCTTTTTTTAATCAATTTCCTATTAGTCACTCTTCATTATATTCATTCATTCTTCAGTGATCAACTTGTAAAGTAGGATTTCTTTTTTATATTTTCTTTTCTTTTCAATGATCTGCTTAATGAATGCTGTGAGGGGCTTCCTCATATCATTAGAACATCTGTTCGGAAGAGTTATATAAGAATGGAAGAGCCTTCATTGAAATTACGAGTGTTTTGCCTCTTAGAAGCCGGGTGATTTGCCTCATAAGAGACATGTACGTGCATGTGATGAGTTAAAATTATGAGTGTTTGTCTTTTTCAAGTTGTGAATGACAGAGCAGCAAGATCATTGACAACAGCATTGAGTCAAAAATAACCTAGTAATTAATCAGGGATTAGAAATCAGAATGATGCATAAAGAAAAAAAAACTTAATTGGTAAGCGAATTGAGTAAAAAAAAACCAATATTCATTTACACTTGTCTCTGTCAAATTAATATACAATTTAGAGATCAATAAACCAAAGACTAGACTTAACCAACAAAATACTTGGTGCTCTCTGCCATGCCCAGAAAATACATTACGGCACTGCTGCCTCCAAACGGCTGACAAGAGCCAGAGGAGGCAGATGGCGTCGAATCTGTCGTGGAGAACGAACACCAACCCGGTGGTGGCAAGGAAGCAGATGAATCCAGCAGCGATTGCTCTGAATTATGATCACTGGGCGTAAAAGAGCACCAACCCGGCGGAGGCAAGGAAGCAGATGAACCCAGCAACGATTGCTCTGAATTATGATCACCAGGCGTAAAGGAGCGCCAATCCAGCGGAGGTAGAGCATCACTGGACGGGCTTAAATCCCAAGGGCTTTTCGGAGATGCTGGTGGCTCATCAAAGTCTTCCCATACATGGGCCTAGAAACAAAAGGATGGTTCAGAAGCATCTTGGCCGTCGACCTCTGACAGGGTTTCATTGCAAAACAATTTCTCAGAAAGTCCTTCCCATCCTCGGAGAGCCCTTCAGGTATTTCGGGCAACTGTTTGGCAATCACAAGCCAGAGATTCTGGGGGTCCAGATTTCGATACTTCCACAAAGCAGGCTTCCCAGCGACCATATGTCCAATGTTGGCCCAATATCACCAACAGCAACTAACTCCGGCGACATGTAGAAAGGGTGCCACTAAAGTTGAGCCTCCAAAATTCCATCTCTTCTTTGCCTTCCTTGGCAAGCCCAAAGTCGGTGATCTTGAGCCGATCAACATTCAGCACACCTCCTTCGCCAGGAAAGACCAAGATATTACTGGGTTTGAGACGGCAGTGCACAATACCCTTTCCATGCACATAACAGAGACCCGGAGGATCATCCACACATAGCGGCGCATGTCCCGCTCGCACAAACCCGACTCTTTCTTGATCAAATCTGCAAGAGTACCTCCGGCCGCATATTCAAGAAACAGATTGTAGAGTCCAGTACCGTCTTTGACGGTGAGTGAACACCCAAGGCAGGAAACAATATCAGGGCAACCGCGCAGTCGCGCCAACACTCTTTCCTCCAACTGGAGGGACGACGACTCAGCAATTGGGCACGTCTTAACGGCGATCAGTGGAGCCGTGGGGTCAGTGGGTTCGGCCAAGAACACCATGCCGTACGTTACCTTGCCAAGAACACGCTGCCTTTGCCACATCGCCATGAAAAAGCACGGAAAACACAGAGAGAGTTAGGCTAGGGAGTGGAGAGTAGTGAAAAAAGTGAAATATTATTTGATTGTTGGGTTGAAGGTTTTAAGAAACCTTGGCGAGCAAGTTTTGCCAGCTGCTTATCCTATTCCTATCCGAATTTGAAATTTTAAAAAAAAAAAAAAAGTATTGGCCGGCGACTCTATCTAGACCGCGTCCTCGTGCAACGCTGCTTCGTTCCGGAGAAGTGAGCCCGATCGCTTTAACGGTTATTTTTGTGTTCAAGTCGGTTTAGGAAAACTCACATTCTAATGGATGACGTGTAATTATTTTGAAAACAAAAAATGGGTGCTCAGGCTGAGGCAGCAGAAACTGAGCAGAGTTGAAGTGTGAGGAGGAAAGACGGAGAAACAGCTCCCTGTGCTTGGCTTTCAAGCCTTTTTTGTTTTGCTGAGTTCAGTTGTGGTTACGTACTCCCAAAAGAAGGGACGAGGGTCCCAGCCCATTTGTGCCTATTCAACAATGAAAATTGGTGCCAATAAATATATATATTTATTCAAGTAATAGATTTGATTTTTCCTTTTTTATTTATTATTTAGCACCCAGCCAACCTACCAATGGGTTCTGTTCCCCCTTCTAGGCTCTTCTTCTCTGCAATTCACTCTCAAGAATATAGAACAAATTAAAGCCTATAAAAGCGTTCTTTTGCTGCTTTCTCTTCCATTCAGATCAGCCATGGGAGGAGGCAATGGTCAGAAGGCCAAGATGGCACGTGAGAAGAACCTGGAGAAGCAAAAAGCCGCCAAGGGTATTCATCTATTTCTTCCTCTCTCGCTATTTCCCTCACTTCATTCATGGGTTTCCTTCTTTCTTTAAAAAAAAAAAAAAAGAGCATAATTTTTTTTCATTTGTTTCCTTAAAATATTAGCCTTCTTTGATCTGTGTTGGGTTATCTTGATTTTCAACTGTTGCTTTTCAGGAAGCCAACTTGACTCTAACAAGAAGGCCATGACCATCCAGGTAGTCTCTTTGCATGTTTTTGGGCTTCGATTTCTTATTCTTTTTCCCTATTCATCAAAAAAATAAATAAAAAATCTTATTCTCTTTTCCTGGTATTTATTATTTTGGTTTTTCTGTTTGATCTGTTATATATTAGTTATGTGACTTGTGGGTACTTTGACTTAATCTACCAAAAAGCAAAGGTTTTTAACAATCGAAGTGTATATGTGTTTGTGTTCTATGATCGTGTTTAGTCTTTTAAAATTAGTTTGGTATTGTTAAAATTAAATATATGAAAGACAATCTAAAGTTAATGGAATTTGTTTCTGCCTGGAGGGTGTAAACGACCTCAATGGCTTCAGTGCACAGTACTGTCTTCACACATTTTCTCTTCTATTCAATATGTATTAGTTTTTAGTAGTGTTTCTATGTAAGTTTGATAGTTTGTTTGCTAGTAATCACTCATCTTTAGGCTTTGATCGAGGAAATTTAGCCTTATCAACTTTACAAGTAAATGGTGTCCGTCTTCTTCGAGTCATTTAATCATCACTTTGGTGATGATTTTGATTTGGATATTCTTTAATATGATCAATCTTAGAAGATGCTATATGTGCTTTATTGTGTTTCATGAAAGACGTGATTTCTGTGTATTCTTGAATACTATATCTTTTTTGCTTGGGTACTTCCTAGAGAGTAAGACTAAGGAGGAGCCTTTTTGAATACCATGGAATAAGGCCTGATTCTTTTTTCACGCTATTTCTGCATGACTTAGTCTCTTTTAAAACCAATTTCTTTACATATCTAAAATGCAAAGAGAAAAACGTTTGATCCCTTTTATAGGAATCCCTTTGTCTAGGCTCAAGCATGGGTGAGGTTTCCTCTTGCCAAAAGGCCAGAGGCATAGGTGAGCTACCTCCAGGCAATATATGGCCTTTTAGCCTTTATGCATTGATGATAGTAGCCAATGGTCTCCTTTGGGCTGAGATCCTCATGAACAGTGCATTGGACCCATTTCCACAGGCAAGCTTTGCTATGCATGATGCCGTGACAGCTGACATGGCACATATTTGATCCTATCATCTGGGGTTCGATAGCTTTAGTGTTGGTTACTGCTCACATGAAAGAACCTCTGTACATAGAAATAGATATAGCATGTGTTTCTTTTTCTTATAACATATTTTGTGCTAATGGATCCATATGCCACACACACCTGTTTGGACTCACACTCATTAGTAGTCTTGGGTCTGGTAGCCAAATGTTGATCTTTAGAGGATTTTTGGTTAGGTGGTGTTCAGGTGTGCAATATGACAAATTTATAGAATTGGTAAACGGCCCGCGCCCCCCCCAAAAAAGAAGAAGGAAAAACCATTTCCCCATCCCTCTGTGTATGTGTGTGTCATGCAACATGATGTGCTTGTTTAACAGTAAGCTTATGAAATAGAATCCAGACAAGAAGAAGCATTTGTACAATAAACTGACATGAGGTTATTGAATTATGCAATAAGAACACAGGCAGATTCGTGGATGTTAATTGTGTTCAGGAAAACATGAAATTTGTTGATGGTGCATTTGCATGTCAGTGCTGCAGATGAGTCTGATTCTCAGATACTATCTGTCTTCATTTCTGTAGTTTTGAGGTTTTGAATTTCGGATTTCGGTGTTCCTGAGTTCTTCCTTCTGCTTTATAGTTGGTTTTATTGTGAAAAATAAGTATGATCCTTTGTCATTGTAGTTATGTTATATTCTAAAAATTGACAATTCACATCTTAACCTATGCACAAAGTTTGTGACTTGATTTTTGTTGCTGTCATCACCGGTGGGGTGTTGCCATGGGCACCGTCAATGATAATGCAGTGCAAGGTTTGCATGCAGACATTCATATGTACCACATCGGAGGTGAAGTGCAGGGAGCACGCCGAAGCAAAGCACCCAAAGGCTGATCTTTTTGCTTGTTTCCCACATCTTAAAAATGACAATTAAACTGCAGATTCAGACTCTTTGTTGAATATTATCTACTTTGCTGCTCTGTGACCAACTTCTTCACTGAAGAAGCCTATAATATATTCCAGATGACTTTGGCAAGAAATTCTGTTAACAAAATGATTGAAGCAATTGTTGGTTTTGTCAAGAAGTTTCCTTCAGGGTTTTTTTTATGATATATCTGATTCTCTGCAATAATGTTATAAATTCGAATTTTCTTTCCTCCTCCCTCCCTCTTCTTTTCCCTCTCTTTCTCCATATTTTCTTTCCTTTTCTTTTTGTCTGCCACTCGAAGGTCAAATCTTCTTTGTTCCCGTGAGTGCTGCATGTGCCGCTACCATCAATGTAAATTAAATAATGTACGAAAGACCTAAAATCTAGGGAAAAATAAATTGGCCAAATAAATGGCTCGGCCCACTAGCCAAGAAAGAGACCGCCTAAAATTAGAATTGTAGAAGCAATCCGGTGGTGAATTTGTATGGATCATCACCTACTTGATTATTTTCATTAAGGCTCTATTTCTTTTGATGAAAAATAGTTTTCAGAAAATGATTTTAGTATATTATGATGTTTACTGGGACGTAAAATAATGGTAAGTGGAAAATTTTTTTTTTTTTACCGAAAATTTTTCTTTAATTTTTGAAAAAATTGTAAACCATTTTTTGATTTTGGTCATCTTATTTCAAATTAACGGACCCTGCTAAGACCCGCCCAGGATATCATTAGGACTTCATTGGGATCCGCCTGAGTGAGTACTAGTGGGGTCTTTATGGGAGTTGGTTCAGACATTTCTAAGATTTGGTTAAGACATTTTTGTAATTCAGAATTTAATAGGATTTAATAATATATATATATAATTGTTTTTTTTTGCGCACACTAATTTCTACAAAATATTTTTGGCAAAAAATATTTTTAGGTAAAATGACTTTCTTAAAAATAATTTTTAACATAAACCATTTTACGTAAAAAAAAAAAAGAGCCTTATGTAAAATTTATCATATTTGGTGTAGTGTGTACCACTAAATAATTAAATTTATGGATTGATTTTTTTTTCTTTTTTCTTTTTATTATAATTAGTTAGTAATTGATTTGCTAATGTGTTTTGATATATGTATTTTTTTTTTGGGTCATAAAATGGTGTTCTGATATACATGTGAAAAATATTTTTATGTTTTTATATTATAAGTTTCTTTGTGTTGAAATTATTGGTTTTTGAGAAAAAAAAAATTTGACAAATTGAGAGCCATTGCATGCGGAGAAGGATCCTCTCCATTTCAAAGTAAATGGAGAGGATCCGATCCTTGATTTTTCAAAGATATTATAGTCTTTTTCATTTAAATTTCTATTCATTTCAAAACAAATGGAGAGGACCTGTCTCCATTTCGATCCAGGTCCATGGCACGCCAAGCATTTTTCTTATTATAAATGATTAAATAAAGAACTTGTAGTTGTGGGGGATAAATCTTAAAATCTTTTTCTTTCGTTGAATTAAAAATAAAAAAGATCAAGGAAAGAAAGAAATCGGTTGCCTTCAAGTCCAATCTAATTGCGGTCGCCGCTAATGTTGAGGTCAAACTTTGACTATTCTTTAGAAAAAGATTTCCATATTACAATCAATTATTAATACATGTGATGTGGATTCTTACACTTTACCTAAAATGCCTCCCCACTCCCACGCTGCCTTTCTTTGACCATTTCTACCAAACCATTTTCCACTCTCATATTTCTTCCTCTTTGTGCTATGTGTAATAATAATGGCTTATTCTTACTAATAAGCCATTATAATCAAAAGTATATATATATATATATATATATATATATAGAAAATATTAGTTTGTTCTTCTAGTATTCTTTTGGTGTTCTATCAATTATAATATAATTTTTAAAATTATTAATAGATTAAAATTAATAATGATAATTTCAAATTCAATAATAATTTTAAAAATCACGTCACAGTTAAAAGAATATCATGAGAACACTAAAAAAATACCTAACAATTCTAGATATATATATAGCGGGATATTACTGTATCAAAACCCTTTAACCATGACACGTTATATTTAACTAAACAATGAAATATTACAATGTCAAAACCCTTTGATCCTAACACGTTATGTTTAGTTAAACAACACGTAATTCTTTTAATAAACAAATCATGTTAAGTGGACACAACACAAATACAATCTATTTCTACACATGTAATAGAAATTGGTTGAGTTAATACAACTCTCTTGGTTGGTCATATTTATTAGAAAAAAAAAAAAGGTTGGAAAAAAAAAAAAAAGTCATTGCGGTTGGTAAAATGCACTCATTTCCAAAGAAGTTTCCCATGAAAGGTATCCAGTTCCCAGTTTGCAGTCCAGCGGTTCCCGAAAAAAGTCGCAGCAGATTTCCGCATGTGGGGCCCGGGGAGCCCACGCCCACGCCAACGCGGCAGCGTGCCACTCACTCACGACCGACGCGTGACTTTGCCCTCCACTTCTTCCCATTGGCCCTGCACTGCGCCCTCTCTGAAACGCAAACATCATATGCATTTGACTTGACTCCCCCCACAAACACAATCTTTCTTCTCACTTTCACAAACACAAACATAAACACACATATTTTTGTTTCTTCACAAGCATTCTCACAAACACATAACTCTCTCTGTGTCTGAAATGGCTTCTCTTCCCCTTTTCTCTGTCCTTTTTACCTTTCTTCTCTCTCTCGCGCCCACCTTCTCAACCAACTCTGAAGGTGCTTTTAATCCCCTTTTTAACACTTTTTTTTTTTTTCTTCTTCCTTTTTAGTTTTAGGGTTTCAAGCTTCCTTCTTGGTTCTTGTTTGGTTGCTTGGAAACCCCAGGAAAAATTATAAGAAAAATCCTTTGAAATCTTCAGCTGGGTTCCCCAATTGAAATCTATGCATGCTGAGCTTCAAATTTCAATTTTTTCTATTATTTTTTCTTGGGTTGTGTTTCATAGTTTGGTTTTTATTGACCCTTTCTGTTGTTTATGGTTCAGGAAATGCTTTGCATGCTTTGAGAAGCAGGCTTTCTGACCCCACCAACGTGTTGCAGAGCTGGGACCCAACGCTGGTTAATCCCTGCACCTGGTTTCATGTCACCTGTGACTCCAACAATCATGTGATTCGCCTGTAAGATTTCCCCCTTTTTAAGTTAATATTGAGTTCTACAAAATTATTTATTTAACATGCTTTTTTTTTTCTTTTTTTAGGGGGGGTGTCTTTATTTCTTTTCTTGTGATTTTTCTTGATTTAATGTTTTGTGCTTCATGCCTACAATTAATTTCCTTTGCTTTGAATTTCAGGGATTTGGGCAATTCTAATATCTCCGGGAGTTTAGGTTCTGAACTTGGCGAGCTCAAGCATCTGCAGTACTTGTATTGCTCTTTAATTTCTTTCAGCATTTACACAAGTTTTTAAATTTTCCGTTTCTGTTGTGTTTGCTCACCTAGAAAAACTATGAAAAACATAAGAAATTCAGATTTTTTTTTAAGAAATTCTGGTTCCAACCTCACGTGATTAAGATTGTTGGAACCAGATTAGCAAAAAGAACATATGAAGTGATTGACTGACTGGGTTTGAAATTCTTTAATGGGTTGCAGGGAGCTTTATAGGAATGACATAACAGGGAAAATCCCAAAAGAGTTGGGCAATTTGAAAAACCTTGTTAGCATGGATTTGTATGAAAACAGATTTGAAGGAGAAATCCCAAAATCTTTGGCCAAATTGAAGTCAATCAGATTTCTGTAAGTATTAGTATCTTTTCATTGACTAGCTGGAAGATTTTGAACCTCCACAATTTAAATTTGGCATGGAATTTTGTATTTGATGTGGTCGAATCTATGATACAGACGGCTAAACAACAACAAGCTAACTGGATCAATCCCAAGAGAACTCACCCGCCTTTCTAACCTCAAAGTTTTGTAAGTTTTGATTCTGGAGAAAGATTGAAGAAAATAGTTTATTTTCATTCTTGAAGATTTGTTTCTGATTGTACTATAAACTTTTGCAGTGATGTCTCAAACAATGACCTCTGTGGAACAATTCCGGTCGATGGCCCTTTCACGACCTTCCCAATGGAAAGGTACCTGCTATCACTTCCTTTCTTTAGCCCTGTCAGTTATACTAATCAAAGTTGGCAACCAATTATAGACTTTGCAAAAGAAATTTAGAAATTTTATGCATCCCTGCAATCTCTACTTTCTTTTGCTGTCGTTCAAAGTTCTACCAATTTTACTCGACAGAAGATCATGCAAGAAATTTACTGGCAAAAGCATGTCATAGTCCAGAATCTAAAGTTGGATACACATTAATCTTCTGTGAATGATTCTTTTAACTGTATTTGCCTCCTGGTATTGTTACAGTTTTGAGCACAACAGACTCAGCGGCCCGGAGCTGCAAGGACTGGTGCCCTATGACTTCGGATGCTGAAGCAAGCTAGCATTTGCGATCCTCCTCTGAAGAATGTAATTCTAGAACTTTATTGTATTATGAAGTAGCTGCATAGAATGCTCTACTATATCATGTATTTGAGAACGGCACACAGTTAATGTGTTGGTTGAAGAGTAATGAAAGCAAGCAAATAAGATGATTGTGCAATTGAAAGACTCAAATCAACTTCTGAATAAGCAGCTTCTTGTGCATACCATCAAGATCTCCCCTCCTCATAGTCTATATATTTCCCTGCACAAACGGTATAAGAAGGTTGGCTTTGACATCTGTGGTTCACTTTCCAGAGTTGCTATCACATCCTCAACATAAACACAAGCAACAATCTTCTTCTGAGGCATTAGACAATAGACATGATTTTCCCTACTTTTGTATCTATGGTCAAGCAGGTTTTGATGAAGAAACTGAAATTAGTAGCATCTAGGTTGCCTTTTTTCTTGTGATTCTTTACTGTCTTTGATTGTTTTTGCTGAAGTAGGAATGGAGATGTGGCTTGCATCTTTACTTACCTGAGCACGCAATGATTTGCCCAAACCTCTATTATGCTTCTGACCCATAAAGTTGCCATTTTGTTAAAACATCATCTAACCCAATTGCTGCCCTTGCAGCAATATTTGCTTTAGTGCGTTCCAGATCATCTTCCACTCTTAAAGCCATCATAGCCATGTCAAAACCACACTAATAGCTAGTATAATTTATTCTAACCAGATTCCTTCAGATTTCCTTCAGAAATTGGATTGCCTGTACATATTTCTGACCAGATTAAGATTGTAACTAACGTGCCTCCTTGATAAGCATCAACATAAATAAACGCAAGAAGGCAAGATATATCTCTGTATGTATATATATGAATTTAAATGAGCTGGTTGGATCATAATGCCCATATTTTTCTCACTTCTTTGAATTTGCAAAGCTTTACTTCTTCAGTGTGTTCCTTCTCCCAATCCTCATCGAGTTTCAAATTCGTCACTGAGATCTGATGCTGAATATCTAGAGTAACAACATTCTGGTGCTTTGTCTTTTCAAAATCAATTCTCTACAGAAGATGGAGTTAGAATCATGTAATAAGAAACATCATGAACAACACCCAGACCTAGCAGAACATGTTATCTACTAACCTGTTTTGACAATCGTATCACTGCCTGAAGATTCAATTTCAAAGAAACTTAGCAGACATGACAGCTTGAGAAGCAACAAACAACAAGCTAGGGCCTCATCAATGACAAGAAACACTCCACGTCTTTGCTTACTCTTTCAAGTCCTCATTTGGAAACTGTCAGACATTAAAAACAAACCCTTTCTTCTCATCTAATGGACAGGTAGATATCTCAACATTCAAGAGTTCTCATCTTTGGGTAAAGTGAACCTTCAAGGTTACATATACAAGTGTAATATATGAGATTACCACAGTCAACTTCGACACCACAAAAAATAACCAAACAGTTTAATTACCATTAAATGCATTCCACAGAGAGAGAGGTCATCAAGTAGTTGAAAGCCCTGGTCAGGAACTTTTCTAGATGCTTTTTGCCTCTTACTGAAAATAAGCAGGCATCATCATTCATGGTGTTTCAGGCTAGGCATATAGAAACTTCTATCAGAAAACCACCAACTAATTCTAACTGAAACAAAGAAAATCACCTTGAAGGCGGTGATCATGGGGTCACAGATGCTTCAATTTGTTTCTATTGATTGACCAAGACAAGCTGATTATCAGGGTCATCTCTCCGTTTCATGATTATCTCCATTTTACTGTTGCAGCTGCAAATTCTCTATTCCGTATCTTTTCAGCGTAGATTTTGCTAATGGCTGTTGAACTTCCTGGAACAAAGATTGCTTTCTTGTAAATCAACAGCTAGAAACTGAAGTTACATATAATCACACATAAAACTGGACTTTGAGTAAGGTGTACAAAAAGAGAAAAATATGGAAGAATGATTACTATACATTTACAGTACAAATCTTTCGGAATGCTTAAAGTGAAATCTTTCGTAAGTAAAAAAATTCTCTAAAAATAAATTATAGATAAATAGTATCTTTCTTGTCATAAAGAGGGAAACATTCATTACTCGCCAAATCATTTTTATAAACCACACATTTTATGTAAATTATTCTATCTTCTCAATGTGGGACTAAAGCATTACAAATTTACAATTATTCCTAATCATTCTGATAAACACGAATGAAGTATCAAATGAATGAAGTCATGCTGATCTGACCAACGCCTCTAAATCGGTGATGCTCATAAGCCGTAATCGTACCAGTATTTCACAACGATAAACGGCTTAGCAGCATCGATTGAAATAACTAAACAAAGTATTTCAAAATCACAAAATCCTTTGCATTGCATGTATAATGAATTTAACAATGCAAGATTCAAAAATATCATAGGGTCATGGAACTACAAATTGCGCAAATGAACGGGATTGTGGAAATTATCAACTTGCTCATGTCTTTCTTGCTTATTTTAGCATATCATTAGTTAGGTAAATCTATTGAAAATTTCATTTATTTGATTTTGAATAGAGATTTTTAGCAATTTTATTATTTTAATTGTTAACAATTTAGATAATAATTATAAAAAAAAATTCTTATGAATTCTGCCTGCTCGAACAAATGATTGTGCAACCCAAAACTTTTTTAGACATACGAACTCACGTGAACAATCTCATATTTGCTAACTTAAATAAATATTAACGATTCGAATAACAAAAAAAAAAAAAAAAACGATTCGAATAACAAATGAATGAAGATTCGGATCTTCCAACTTTTCCGTTGAAACCTTGAATTTTCTATTGTGTTCTATACGGTTCACGAGACGTTAAGAATAGAATGGGTAGGGAGACCGGAGAAAGAGAAGTGCTAGTTGTCTTTCACGCCGCGCAACGTGTAGAAAGGTGCACGTGGCGTGAAAAGGATGGTCCTGCCAAACACGTGTAAAGAATCCGACGATAGAGCTGAACTCTTGGGCAATGTTTGATGTCATTGGGCATGGAGGCCGGAGGCAACTCCTCAAGGACTTTCAAAAATGGACGACACGTACGAGACGCTACGTGTACTCGTAGTCGCTGCATTACCAAAAATAACATACTCGCTCGCTGCTGCTTCCACGTTTTTTTTTTTTTTTTAAATTTTTAATTCTCTGCATGAGTATAATATGGAATAAGATTGGCAGTATGGTATGAAGTATTAATGAATCTTTTTTTAATATTTCTTTTATTAGTGTATCCATCTTTCTATTCATAAGCTTTTTTGTTTTTTCATCAAATTAATAAAAAATGTTTGAAATGCTATAATTTTTATTATAACGTCCTTACAATAATCTACATTTTATAAAAAAAGTACATGTTTAGAGAATTTAGACCTTTTAAATTTTGAAAAAACCTAAAAATTTTAAGGTATTTTAATCTTAAAATATTTCTATTATTAGACCTAGGGGTGTCAAAATAAACCAGAAAGAACCGAAATCGAAATAAACCGAACCCGTGGTCTGGGTTCGATTTGAAAATCAAAACCGTACCCCGGTTCATTTACCGATTTTTATACCGGTTTTACCGGATTACCGAGAACCGGGTTACATATATATATTTTTTATTTTTATTTTTTAGTTAGGGCTTTACATTTTACAATAATCACATGTTCTTAAGAAAATTCTTATTTTGATGATCAAATCCAAGCACCTAATAACTCCTATTAAAGAAATTCAATAACGCGCAAGACATGAAGCAATATAAATACATCATAATCTGACACATATTCTAGATTTTGAGTATTTTGAAAATTGCTTTATGCACACCTAATGATTTATATATATATATATATATATATATATCAAATGAGGCCATGCGTGTATCAAAACAATGGTATGGTACAGATGATAAGAAAATAGCATCAATAATAAATTTGAGCTAATCTCATCAATAATAAACCTTCTCTTCTAAGTGATCTCCTGTTCTAAAATTGAAAAATCTGTTTATTTAAGTTCTGATGTGTTTCACAAAGACTAGGCACTAGAAAAAAGCTATGGAAGATTACTACGTCTTTCCAAAAAAGTAATTTAAAAAAAATCATTTGCATCGGAATAATCGAACGAACCGGACCGTTTGCCTTCCCGGTTTCCTAAAACAAGGAACTGGGATACCCCGGTTCCGGTTCCGGTTTCCGATTTTGGCCAAAAACTGGGAAACGGAACCGGATTGACACCCCTAATTAGATTTAGACCCCTAACATGTGATAAGTGCCATGTAAATTTCTACTTTAATTTATAAACATGGTAAAAACCATGTAGACTATGGATCCTCATTTTAGTAATTAATGTGTAGATTGCAACGTCCATTTGTAATAAAATTTGTAGTACTCACTACTCGGTGTAGCATTTCAAATCAATAATTAATTAATTTTTAGCTTAAGGTCAATGACAATTTACATTTTAATAATTAATCGCTGATGTGACAAGTGCTACATGTATAGTAAAAATTGTAGTACCTATTGCTACACTCCAAAACAATAATTAATGAACTTTTAGCTTAGGTTTAGAATGGATCTCCTTTATATATATATATATAGATAATAAGTTAATAACTAAAAAGCAAAAGCAGTAAAGCACCAAAATTTTCTAGAGTGGGAAAGCGAGTAGCGAGTCCATTTCATACTCTCGAGGAACACTTAAGAAATTTCCCACCAAGCTTTTCATGTATATATATGCACAGCTCATCCTTCTTCCATGAATTCCTTTCCTCCTAAAACCCTCCCAACTCTCTTGCAAAAACCCCACTCCGCCATTGACCCACCAAAATGGGCGCCGCTTTCTTGAGAAACGCTAGCATTCCCCGCCTCTTACAGAGGCATCCGACCACCCATATCACCGACCCGATCCGGGGTCCGATCTTTCGCACCAAAGCGACGCCGTCCAGAGCATATTTCCGGCTACCCGATATCCTCAGGAAAGCGCGAGAGTACGAGATCTCGCCGTCTTTGTTTTCGTCGCCCTTCTCTTCTTCGACGTCGTCGTTTTCGAAGGTCGGGTTCGTGGGGTGGTACCTGGGGATGGTGAAGACCTGGCCGGTTTTGACGAAGAGTGTAACCTCGGGGCTTATTTACGTAGCCGCTGACCTCTCCTCTCAGGTAGTTAACGGAAATACCGTGGGTACATTTTTAAAAAAAATTTGTTCGGTTTGTTTTGGGAAGATTAGTATCTGTTTGGTTTTCGGGACAATGGAAGGAAAATGAAAGAAAATGCTTTTCGGTCAGTTTGTTGGCGTGACTGGAAAATGTGTTAGAGGGGGGAAAGCATGTTGGTCAGAGTGTTTTCTAGTGATTTCACGTTATAGAAAATGTGGGATTTTAGCATCAGAATGAACCTTAAAGAGTGTTTATTTTAGTTTATTGAGATTGTTTTCGTTTCTGAAATGCATTTTCGACAGAATGAACCTTAAAGTGTGTTTCTTGAAATTTGTAAAGATTTGAGCTTGATTAGCCAAATATATGTTCCCTTGGGCAATTTGTGTTTCTGCCATACCTAAATTGTGAGAATTTTCTCACCTTGTAGCATTGCTGATTCTGGTTCTTTATATTTGTCTCCTGATTTTCCCTTGTGAAAGGAAAGGAAAAAAAGGGTAGAAGTAATGGGTGTATTGTGTAATGTCAGTTGGGTTTCTTTGCATGAAATTTTTAAGCACCTGGAGATGCTTTATATACTAATCTTAAGCTTTTTTACTAGAGAAATTTTCTAAGGTTCTGATCTAGCAAACTTGGAGGCAGATTATCTATCATAGGGGATGCTCTGACCTTTAACTGTTTTATGCATACATTCTATACAAACACACACACACACACACACACACACATTATTTATATTTTAATACCCTAGCAGCTTGCTTTGTTTCTCCATGTGGATCTCCATGGCAGTTGTAGGTTGCTTCCAAATATCTCTTTCTTAAGAATGTTAAATAGCATGCATGTTTTGCTGGCATCTAAGTGAATTTGGGTTATTGGGTTTAGCTCTCTGCCATCTCTGTCTTTGTGTCTGTCTGTCTCTCTTCAAGATCGCCTTGGAAAACTGTTGTCTAGTTCTTGGCCTATGACCATCAAGCTTCTGTTTTCAGCAGGTCTTTTGAAAAATTTTAATTTTTTGTTTGTTTGGTTTTTTTCTTTGGTTAGAATTGTGGTTTTTTTGAGTTGATTTTGTCTTTCAATTTTGTCAAGCTATGTATACCAAATTATACCTTCGTAATTCCAATTCTTGGCATTCCTGCTTCTCTTGACCAGTATCATCTTGCTTCAAGTAAAATACAAAAGAGGCTCTATTGCTATACAGCTAATATTAATTAGATATTGCTGGTTGAAATGAATTCCTATCTTGGCTGTTTCAAGCTTCTATTTCTTTTCCCTTATTTTTACTTAAATGTTTCTTGGGTGAATTTATTTTTTTTATATGTTTGGTTCATCCAGTTGTTCACATAATGTAGTATCATCTCATTTAGTTGAATTGGTGAGTGCTCGTATGTATTTGTGGCGGGTCTATTATATGTGTGCATATACTTGGTTGAGCGTGTCTACTATGTGGAGTTAAATGATTTTATGAGTTTTTTTATTTAACTTCTACTATCCTTATATGGCATTTTCCTATCAACTTTTCTTTAGACGATTGCATTGCCATCTTCAGAATCTTATGATTTTGTAAGGACGTTACGCATGGCTGGATATGGGATGATAATTTTAGGACCGTCGCTGCATTTTTGGTTCAATTTCGTGTCAAAGCTCTTTCCAAAGCGAGATCTATTCTCAACATTGAAAAAAATGGTGATGGGGCAGACATTATATGGACCTGCAATGACTGTTGTTTTCTTCTCTACAAATGCGTTTTTACAAGGTATACTTGATTCTTTAATTGTTAAAATTTTCTGATGAATATTGCTTTTCGTAATTGTATGTGCACTATTCTCATGATTTCTATCGTATTGCCTCATTGTTTATATGGCTTTATGTTCCAAAGTTGATATAAACTATCTGATTAGCCAAGAACAAAAATCAGTTGAACTCAAGACCCACTCCTCGGAGTATGGGGAGATTTCTCTTGGCAATAGAGGTCAGGGGTCAATCTTTTGTCCGAAGATTAAAAAATGTTGGATGATATGATTATAATTTTTTAATAGACATGTCATTCAACTTATAATACATATTCTGAAGCATGAGATTGGATATGCAACTAGACTAGTCAATGAATTGGTGATAAATAATTTTCTTTAAATGATGATTGGGCATGTTATATCAGTGTGATATGAATTTATGATATATACGCATGGATTAGTGGCGTCCTTCCAACCTCTAAACCTTGAAGATTTGACTTATTTATTAGCAATGGAAATTGTTAAAACTAATTTTGATGAATATGAGTGAGACTTGATTAGAGGAAGTTGATGGTGGAAAATATCAAGTTTAGTCATGTGGAATTTTGATGTTTGGGTTAAAACTTTTGAGACTGCAATATTGTGCCCAAAAATTTCATGTATCAACATCATATGCTTTTTTTATTTAAGAACGTTAAGTGTCTTAAGTGGTTTTTGGGATGACCAAATGCAGGTGAAAACACGACAGAGGTTGTTGCCCGACTAAAGCGAGACTTGCTGCCTACAATGATCAATGGCATCATGTATTGGCCCATATGTGATTTTATCACATTCAGATTCACCCCTGTCCATTTACAAGTACGTGTTTCTTTTCGTTTTCTTCTTTTTCTTTTCCCCCTTGTGTGTGTTGCCTGTATGTCTGCCTACAACATCAATGGCCTCACCTAGGTTAGATTTGCTGACTTCTAATCTGATCATTGCACATGTGATGATACTATCACATACATCTGATTATTAACTTGTGAATGTGGTCCTTGGTGTTTTAATTGACAGCCATTGGTGAGCAATTCGTTTTCGTATCTGTGGACCGTCTATATGACATACATGGCAAGCCTAGAGAAAGCAAGCCCAAATCCTAGCAGATTGACTCAATAGTGTCGATTCATTTTTCGCATCTGAAGATACAGTTCTTACTTTTGACTGCACAGCCTTTAGGTAGAGGTTGGAAACTGGTAAAACCAAACTCTCTGGGTGAAGCAGAATATAAGCTTCCACTCCACTTATAAATGAAATTGCGGCAACCATGTTTGGTTCACGTTTTTGTAGTACTTTTAAATCATTTATAAAGGAATGATGTAATATATTCTTTGACAGACTTTGAAGATAAATTTCATTTCGTTATATCCCTTGTTTGTAACTATTCTTCTATCAAAGATCTTAAGAAATGAAATGTGGAATCAATGATGCGTATCTTAGTCTAGATAGTTGTGGGGAGAAGTCAGAGAAGGTGTTCCAGAAAAAACAAAAAGAAAAGCAAATGCACCTTCTCACCTTCATACAAAAATACGTGTGATGGAAACATGCAGGATACTGACTGCAGTGGATAGTGAGGAAAGAACAGGAACAAGAGTGACTACGTCTCTTGAACGAAAAGAAACACAAATACAGGCCGTAAAAGATTGAATTTTTTTCAATTGATTCATACATACCAACCATGACACAGCTTGCTGAATAAATAACACATCAACGACAATCCAAGAAGGAAAATAGAATCACCTAAAATGAGAAAAATACTTCTTAAGGTAAGGACAAACTAATTATGGGGAATAGAAATAAACGTATTCATTCTTGAGAGATTTCGGTATTGACATGTTGTAATTCTGTGAATTTTCCTTACCTTTGTGAAGATCTCATTTATGACTCTAGGAAATATTGTTTGCAAATGAGTGATTCTGCTTCCAAAATTTAGCCCTGACATACTCATTTGCAAATGAGTGGTTTTGTGCCTACCAGATTTGCTCGGCTACGAACCTCGTTCGGACGATTGCAATCGAGTAAATTTACCTTCTCTTCTCATATTGGGATTGTACTAAATCAGATGCAATAATGGAAAACCAATATAATTTATATGAACATTATTGATAGAAGGGAAAATTGGCAAATATTCGACAAAAAAAAAATGACTCGCTGTGTTTAATCTATAAATGGTTATAGAACATGACATTTAAGTGTGATGTTTATGTGTGCAGGAGCCACACTGCCCTTTTTAATCACACAGACAACACAATTATCCATAATTAGCTACTTTTTTTTTTTTGGTATAACACTAAATTTCAAACTTGAAATTAGTATTTACATTTACTTGAAGTGAAGATGTGTTATTGTCCAAAGTAATGGGAACAAAGATTTCTTCTAAATTGGGTTGATGGAATTTTGTGCTAATCCAATTTGGAAGACAACGTTGTTCCAAAAGTAATATACCCTGAAAAATAATGACTTCCTCTCCTTTGAACCCAAAACTTACCATACTCGCTCAAACAGCTAGCCCTCTAGGCTACACCCCATCATGATTCATGATGAGCATTTGTATAGATCGAGGGCTTCTGATGCCAACTCTTCGTCGCGTCATCATCAATATCAATATGCCACAACCCACAAGTTAAGAGGCCTTCAGGATTTACATGATCGCGTTGATAAGCTACTTCTGTTGCCACTCATTCAACAAGCATTCATCCAAGAGCACCATGAGAAGTGGGTCGAGATTCCAAGCTGGTGTACCCAAAAAGAGTGAAGTAAAGGAGACAAATGTGAAGTTTGAGAAGCTTGAAACTGCGTCATGCATCTTGGGCATACAATGCCTCCCGTACACGTTCTTCCTCTCTTTCTAGATCGTTTATTTCTAATGCTAAAATGCTCTATAATCAATCCTGCAATCGCTTAGTTAGCCAATTTTCGATCCCATGCAAGGAGTCAATTATGAAAAAAAAAATCAATCACAAGAAAACAGCTAAAATTAGAAAGAGATTTCTGTTTTAGGTGCGGTTTAATCGATGAAATATTTGTCAAAGGTGAAAAATAGAGAACGCCATCTCAGTCACAGCACTGGTTTTCTGAATAAGAATATTACTGATTTTACTTGGTGGATTGAGAATTATTTCACACGGCTGACGTGATTTTCATATGTTATGAACAATGAAAGTTTTCGCTGGTTGTCTTCCTTTCTGATAGACATCAAACTTATTTATCACATTGACTCATCAGCCTAAATTATTATACAACATTAGTGAAAGGTGTGATTAAGCCCTCATTGTTCCTGGAACTGCTTCATGGGTGCATCACCAAATAGGCAAATACATAATTTGTAGAAATGTAACTCACAAGGGTCATGGAATGAGCAGACAGATGTGATTATAAGGGAGGAATGATATATTTGAATCAGATACTGTCAAGAAAAAAAAAAAAAACTTTTTACCGGTAAACTGAAATTACAGTGACCATTCTGAACAAAATAATGCTTCCTTAAATGCTTAACTTGGTACATCAAAGAGGAGAAACAAAAGAGATATTGATTGAAAAATGGTGTTACACTTCAAAAGTGAGACTCTTAATTGTGTCTAAAAGTTAACATTAAATGTATGAACAACCCCTCCCCTACAATCATTAATGCCTATATCTAAGTGTAACCTAACCAACTTGACTCAAAACTTCCCATAAAAATCCAGAACTTATTCCTTATGGTGTGCCTGTAAAATTCCATAACAGACGATACCAACATCATATAAGACTACAATCAACTCAAAATACTGAATCTTCAAAAGAATATGGACATGAACTCATGTCCATGATCTCATCCACTGATGAATTTCTAATCCATGTGCTAAGATAAGAAGGCTTTGTTCATTCTTCATGAATCATAATCACGCAAACAAATCTTCTCACGCTGTATTGCCCAATCTGGTCCAAGTATTTGAGGACTCAATTCCATAGCGACACGAAAATCAAACATGGAAATGTTAGTAGATCTTGCTGGTCTTTGTGCGTATCTACCAGACAACATCTGACCAATACCAGGTCGGAATTGATGGTTCAGTGGTTTAAAGTGATCATTTCCACACCTTGACCCAGCTAAACCCATACAGGGCTCAATCAATCTCTTCAAGTACACATCCAATGCGTTATTCAACAGGTTAACACAGTCCACTGAGACACTGATGCCCTCCTCCATCTCCAACTTCCTCGCCAGACGACTTCTTAATGATCTTGTATCAGGTAGCTCACCACTGTTCTGACAGGTCTCTGGATGATAATCACTAGATACGGATACATTAGAAAGAGATTTACGAGCCCCAGCCAAATTCATACATATACCAAGTGGAGCTGTTACAGGGCTCCTACTTTGAACACCTGGGCTTCCTGCCATTTGCTCAACCTCTTCGCCATCTTCAACAGATACAACTTCAACTGGAGGTCTGCTATCAAGAGAAACCAACTCTGTTGCACTTTGCTGCTCTTCTGCCTTAGAAACCAATTCGGCACACACAACACTTTCGGGTTTCCCGTGTGGCCCCAAAGGACTTGGGCGGTCCCTAAACTTGCGATCCCTACCACCCGGAGACCTTCCCTTGCGAGGGGAAGGAGGAAAGGCATCCCCATAAAGTGATTGGAGATTATTTCTCTGAAATCCATTTGAAGTCTTAACATTAAGGGTATTTTCCACTTTCCTATTACCTTTCAATGGCGGAACTTTGGCAACAAGCATTCTTGATAATCGCTTTTATAAGCTGGTTGTGAAGAGGGATATTTTCTCTCCCAATAATCCGAATGCAAAACTTATCAAACTGACATTTGCTAATCTTGCAACTGAATAACTTTCTAAGCTGATCACAGTATTTATTAGCCCTCTCATACCCAATCTTGCTGAAAATCAGAGCTTTAAGCTCTAAAGTGTTGATTCGAGAATGGTTTTGATTGGGCGACATTTCCACACCCAAAATTCCTCACAGCCCTAAAACACAAATTCTCATCAAAATCTTGAATTCTCCAGCAAAACCCAGATGATAAAACACACGATCTTCAATTTGAAACCCAAAACCCTAATTCCCCAACGAGGTTTCTATCTGTATATTGACCAAAAACGCATAAGAAAACAACCAAAACACATTTTCATTACATTTCTAAAACAAAAAACAAAAACAAAAATAAAAATTGGGACGTCCTACGGATCAAAAATCAAAAAACTAAATATAGCTTACAACAAGAAATTATCCAAACAATTAAATTATTACGTAACTCAATTATCTGAAAAACAAAGTCAGAGAAACAGAAAGCGAAAAAAAAATTGATATATTTGAGCAGAAATGTTCAGAACCGAAAGAAACCCATTTGAGACTTCAATGAGAATCGAAAACCCAACAAACGAATTGAGCATTGAAACGAGGTAGAGTGAGATCACGCACCTAAATTGGGACGACACCGAGGTTGAATTGGGAATGGAATTTGATCTCTTTTTTCTTTCGCTCCAATAAGCTATAGTTTCTTTCCTGGTGATCGATGTTTTGTCTGGTGACCAAACAGGGATTAAGATTCAAGGGCTTACCGTTTCAAAAAAAAAAAAAAAAAGATTCAAGGGCTTACTAGCCTTTTCGAAGTTCGAATACGGAATGCTCTTCGTGTTACAAAACACACACGTCTCTTGATCGAGCTTGATATTTGTGAGCCCTCTGTAAGGGCCCGTTTGTTTGTTTGTGACAATTTTTTTTAATTTTATTTTTTTTTATGACTTTACTCCAAAAGCTTAAATTAATAGGAATAAGTAAATTTAATCATTTACGTCTCATTTAATTTGTGAAATAGACCCCTAGAATTGACTCAAACTTCCTTTTTATAAGTGAGGCCTAACATATAAAATATTTGATCGGAGTGAATTAATAAAGTCAAGGTTTAATCACAATATCGTTAACTCTAATATTATGTTAAATTATAATTCATCGGAACCACGCCTTATGAAGCGTAGGTCACAAGATCGAATCCCCCTCTCCCCCTACCCTTGTGTGGACATGTAAAAAAAAAAAAAAAAATTATCAATTATCTCAAAAATTTAAAATAATAATATGAAATTTTAATCACTTAATTATTATTTCAATATTTTATATAGGGTACAAACATTATGTCCACTCTAGTTGATCTCTATCTATCGATGTTTTCTTGAAAACAGATATATGAGCATATCATCATTCATCAAGAATACCCAACTGCTCATATATATTCTCAAATTTCCCTTCTCTTTTTTCGTATCCCCTTGATACATAAGGAGTGGAAATTTCATAATAAACTTCATTAAGAAATCTCAGTGATCAAATAATTACATGAGCTCTTAAATATGGAAGATCTCAATATGTTATTGAAGAACTAATCTAGTGTTGTGAATGTGAATGTTCAAATCCCATATCCAATAATAATTATATGAAAGAATAGTTAATAAAATATAATTAAATCTAAAGTTTTTTTTTTTTTGGAGTTAAAATAGTGTCTCAATATCTTATATCAAAGATACAAGCATTTTGTTGCATTCAACGGGTACATAGTGACTACGTATGAAACATTAAACATATGAAATCTAATTTGAACTATAAAATAAATTATTATTTTTATCTTAATAACAAAAAAAAAAAAAAAAAAACTTCACCTTAAATCCCTAAAATATCATACGTTTTTAGAAAACTTTCAAATTTTAAAACTCTTAATTTAATCATGAACTTTCAATTTGATTTAATTGACCCCACTCTATTAGATTCAACCGTCAATCCCTAAGACTAAAAAGACCAAATTACCTTTCAATTTTCTTTTTCTTTTTTTTTTAAAAAATAAAATTAAGGGTATATTTTAAATTTTATAAAAAAATCAAGAGTATAAAGGTCAATTTAGCACTTTTAACCTTTAAAATCTAACAGAGGAGGCATTGTATCAAATTAAAAGTTCAAAAGGTAAAATTGAAAGTTTTTAAAATTTGAAGAAATTTTCCAAAATGCGTGATAGTTGAAGGTCGTTTCAATATATATATTATATATTTTGACCAACCTTAATCTTTATAAGATAGTTATATATACAATTAAGCTTTTTGCCTTGAAAAAATCTAATTTAAGCAACCTTTTTTTTTTTTTTGTTGTAGGGGAACAACTTATAATGTTATTCACTTCCTTTCAACATAAACCAATTACCAAGACAAAGAAAATTTTCAATTTCATGTACGTATTGTTGAGTATACAAGAAAAATGATGTGCCAACAAAGGAGCATGCTACTTATCCCTATAGTAAACAAGTATACCATGGTTCTCTCCCCCTCCTTTTTTTTTTGACATGTTTATACAAGGAAAGGAAGATTCAAACTAGTGATTTCTATTTTATAAGACATAGTTCTTAGCTGATTGAGCTACCCTTTGGGGACGGCGCTCTCTCCCATTACTCTGACTTCGAGTCTTCTTCCAACAACATTTCAGAGGATTCTTGTCTAGTAGATGGCGAGCTTGAAAGAAGACCAACAATGGCCTCATCCTGAACTTCTTGATGCTGCTGTGAAACGCCTGAGAGGCCTTCCACAGGTGTGTTATTGGGAGGCAAAGGAGGTTGTTCTGCATCAAATCGTGCCCATTTCCTATCCTTGGCATGAACTAAAGTAGGATACAGTAAACCCCCAGTGACTATTACTGCACCACTTACTATGAATGTCTTCACAGAAGCCAAGCACATAACAAGAACAAGCATTAATGAAGGAGGCAAGCAAAGCATCATCACCCCAAATGTTTGCAATGGAACTCTATAAGGTCTATGGAGATTTGGCTTCTTTATTCTCAGTTTTATAAAAGTAGCAAACTCTAGAAGCATTCCTATAGCATATAAGAAATTGAGAAATTCCAAGATTTCCTGAAAACTCATCCATGACAAGAAGACAACTCCTGTGGCAGAGCACAAAATGCTGATGGTTGGTGTCCCATGCCTCGATCTGCAAGGAAAATTTGGAGATGATTGTCACATAATAGCTTATCAAAGTGTTTTCTTTCTTTCTTTTCATCCAAACTTTCTGTCAAATAAGACTTGAATAAGATTTCCACTGGAAGATTATGTCAAGGATAATAATGTAAATTCTTTGGTAATGTCTCATCAAGTAAATTGTAGTTTGAATCGTGCTTAAAAGAAGCATGAATCATATGGTTATTGGGGAAGAATAAATCCATTTTGAATGCTGAAATAGTATTCTGTAGAAAGGGGTAGGAGATAAGCACCATACTGTTAGTTTCTTCCTCAGAAGTAATTTAACAGGCAATGAGAGGTAATTTCCAAAAAGTTGCTTCCAAAATCTTAAAACTACAAATAAAAAAGGGAAATAGAAAAGTGTCTCAAAGAAAGCAGTCAGTAAGGAAGCAAACCAGGCAAAATGACTGACCTTGAAGCAAATATAGCTGGAAGCATTCCCATCTCACTCATCCCAAGAAGTTGAAAGGCATCAGCACTCATTTCTGCTTCAAACAGACCCAAGTTAGACATTGCAGCAGCTGCTTGAATCCACCACTTAAGCCAATAGCCACCTATCAACATCCCAACTTCTGCAAAATAGCCATCACTCCACTTGCCAGGTGCAGACTGTGTAGCACCTGTTCCTGCAAGTAGTGGAATCAAATATGATAAAACCACCAAAACCACAGCCCCCAAAAGCGCCTTTGGAAATGTCTTGCTCGGATTTTCAACCTCACCCGCAAGAGTACTTGCCTTATCCCAATAATTCAGATTCCAAAACATGCTATTGAAGTATCCTCTCCAATCCACCTTTTTGAAATCAACAACTAGCCACTGCTTAGGCCTAATTCGGGGAATCGAAAGGGTACCCATCACCAGAAATGGGCAAAGTGAGAAAGCTGCAAGGGTAACTGCAGAAAACCCAACAATATGCAGGCCTCGATAATTCAAATAAGTCAATGAAAATGTAATTCCTAATAGAGCTGGTATTCGTGCAGCCAAATGGTTGAAGATTGGAAACGAATGCTTCAAGTAATCGAGGAACAAAACTGGGTAAAGGGCATTGTCCATAACCCCACTAAACCATTTCCAGAACCCTTCCTGGAATCCCCAGAAAGGCCCAAAAGCAGATGATATCCAAATAACATATCCACCATTTTCAGGGAAGCTTGTGGCAAGCTCAGCTGTCACTAAAGCTTCAGGAATGCTCCAAACTAAAGGAAATATCAAGAAACCAAGCAAAGACAAAAGAGGGCCTCCTCCAGCCCTGACTGAATCCTCCACTCCAAATGGACCCCCAGAAACCTCATAGAAAATTAGAGCTATAAGAGGCAGTATTGTTAGTTTTTGACTTGTTTTCACAGTAGTACTCTTTTCATCACTTACCATTCCCTCTTCACCCATCCACAGACAAGAGAGAGATGGAAAGATCAAAACTTTGAACTACAACTAGTTTATAGGATTTAGTGGGATATGCTCAAATATCAGATCTTTTCTGGGGTGTGAAGCAAATACCTATCAACCAAACTAATTTAATATGAAGCAGTAGATTGAATCTAGTTTTCAGAAACTACCTTTTTTGAGGGATTACACAAGTGGGTATAGCCTGAAATCATATAGAGAGATTTGATATTTCTTTAACTAAATTCATGGTTGGCTTCTGTCTGATTCTTCGCCACAACATCTCTCTCTCTCTCTTATCCTACTCCTTTCAAAATGTGGAATACTGGGACAAAAGCATTGATTCTGCACAAAAATGTGAGATCCATTGGGTATCACATTGAGAAGAAAAATCAATCCCTTGACTTATTTGGGTTTTGCGTTATTAAACGCGCTGTCAGATGCACGTGGGAATAGATGGAGCCTCCGAGGACCGAAGGAGTAGGCGACAACTCATTTTCATGGGTTGCGTTGCGTGAGAGATTCGCACGTTGAATTATACACTAATTGGAAATTTGCAATTGCCTGTTTAGAACCTAAAAAGTGGTCAGCCACACAATCGTGATGACAAGTCTTCTAAAAACCTTTTCAACTCTTCCTGTTCCTCTCTTTTTTTATTTTATTTTTTAATTATATGATTTGTATTTAGTTTTAAATCATTAATTACATATAGATGAATCATCAATATTATTTACAAACTTATTTGCCTTGTGATTATTATTATTTTTTAAAATAATAATAAAATTCTTACAATAGCTTAATATTAGCTACATAATACTCATATGAGAAACTGCCTCATACAGTCATACTGCTCTTCTCTCTTTTTCATTTTCTTTTCACTAACATTATAATTGCAATTGGTTTTTTAGGATTTAATTAATATTATGATCACTATACTAAATGTGATCATTTGGCCAATTAAAGTTTTAAATAAAAAAATTACACTTTATCCGCTTGCAGATTGAGTTGAGCATGAATTGGAACTTATAATTTAATATGTAAGTTAGAGGTATATTTCATGTATATAAATATATTATATTTATCAATCAACAAGAAAATAGCATGATTTTTTTTATTTAAGTAAAACCTCATTCATTAATTAATTCAAAAGCGTCAAAGATTACAACTTTCAACCTGTATAACTTTATGAATACAACATTTGGAAGCGTCTTTCCACAGTGGGAGAACAATCAATTATCTTCTTACCTTCTTATTTTGCATAATAATCCTTAACAGTCTCCTTCGCAAGCTTTACAAGTTGTGCGGGTTGTAAAATATTCCCACAAACACTATTGTATTTCTATGTAACCATATATACGAGCAATTATGTAAAATAGCCTGACTTAAAAGCAAGTAAACTATGTAAAATATTGTTTTTAATGGATAATTTAATCAGTTGTAAATTACGTCTTATGAAGCGGAGGTTAATAGTTCAAATTTTTCCTGGTAAAAAAAACCCTATGTAAAATATTAAAATGGTATTTTACAGCAATAATAATTTATAAAAAAACAGAGCATAAACATACATTTTGGGACGTTTATTTGCCGCTATTTTAGAGAAACAGATGTAAAGCTATTTGCCGCTTTCTCTCTCACTCTCTAGAATGTCTGAAAATCCATTGCAGGCTCTCTTCCAAACCTTTGAGAAAGTCACAAGCTCCGTTCAAACCCATCTCTCCAATCTCATAGGCCAACCTCACCACCCATCACCCACAAGAAAAAAGCCTCTCTTGTCTCTACCTTCCCCATCCAAAGTAAACCCATCAAGCACTGACAATGCTGCCCCTCTCCAACCCAATGACATTCTCAACAAGGTACCCATTTGTCCTCTTGTCCTCCAGGACAACTCATTCACTTTGTATCTGTATTTGTATTCCGCATTTCTGCGTGTTTCTTTTTTAATTGTTTGTTTTATATTCCATTGAGTAGAAGCTTAGTAACTGTTTGACAAAAATCCGAAGTGAATAGTGCACTCCGATTTTTGTATGTTATTGCATGAGGTTCTTTATCTTCTAATTGCAAAAGAACTTTCACTTTAGTATTGTTGTGTTATATCTTTTGTTTATTTGGTGTATCTTAAAATTGTGAAGATTGGGTATTGTTTTATGTGTTGTAAGTGCGCTGATATTAATGGGTTTATTGGTCTTCATTGGGTTCTCTAAGCCAATGATATCTGTTATTTTAGAAATTTTCAGCTGGGGACGCGGTTAGTGGTGAATACCTGTCGTAATAGTGTCCTTGTTTTGAGCCATATAAATGATTTATGTGTCCATTTCGTGCCAGTCTGGTGCCAAGTTTTGAATTGACCTACTTAAATTGCACGGAAGGATTTTTTTCTCATTAACCTAACACAGCCTATTTAAATGGGTGACAAAAGAGGGGTTTGCATTTAGGGTTTTAACTGAAGTCACCATGTGCGTATAGAAGGTCATCCAATGAGGTCCACCAGCATGTGAGTTTCTTTCCTCCTAAAAATTTCAAAAATAAACCCGGTTATTTATTCATAAGTTGTGTTTCCACTACCTAGTTTTGGATTTATTACCAACTCATCGAATCATAATTTACTTAGCAATTTATGTGAAAAATTGCAATATGACTGAAAATTATTCCCTTCTCTTCAGGGAAAATCTGCTTCACCTGTAACTAAGGAAGAGCTTGGAAGGGCCACTTGGACTTTTCTTCACACCCTTGCTGCTCAGGTTTTCTAATTTCTATTGCTTTGATGGTTTTGTATCCCCTTCTCCCTGCCCCGGTTGATTATATACTTATACTTTTTGAATTCACAACTCTAGTACATGTTTTTCATCTTTCGTTAGTTATTTTTTTATGTTGGGTAACATGACCTGTTGGAAGAAAAATGAATCTTCTTTTGGTTGAGAGAAGCAAAAATCTATGTCAATTTATCATCTCTTTTTCTTATTTTGTTTTATGCAACAATGCATGGAATGTTAATCTTTGGTCTTGAGTCTTATCTACAGTAACTCGTTTATATCACCTGAAAGCTTTCCTAGACGCATTTCTTAAACGCCAGTATTTTTTTTTATTTAATTACATAGAGCATGGTTGTCCTCTAGCCACTTTATAAGATATCTCTGGCTGTATTTCATAACTCTCAGAGTGATTTTTCTCATAAGATTTCTAATTTTTCTCCCCCATAGACTTCTAGAAGCATTCCCCCGATGCATTCTACTTTCATTATTGGGCCACTGTAGCAAAGAATTGTCTGTAATAATGTATTTCTAAGGATTTGTTCAGTTCCAGATTGAGCCTTGACCAAAAAAAAAAAAAGGAAAGAAAATAGTAGGAAAGAAAGTTAAGCATATATGAAGTTCAAAACAGAGCTTCAACCTTCTTATGCGGTTAAACCACGACATAAATATTTTTTTTATTACTAATGTAACCTGCTCTTGATCATTGAAAGTACACTGCATTATTGAAAGACCTTTTTTATCTTCTCAGTATCCAGATAATCCAACAAGGCAACAGAAGAGGGATGTAAAAGAATTGGTATGTTAGTCTATCTCTCTCTGTGTGTGTTCTCTTTTCATAATTACATCCATTTGTCACAGTTGGCTGATTATTTTGATAATGAAAGTCACCTATTATTTCTCTTCACACCCATTTTCACTGTTCATGTTTAATTTTCAACTTCACAGTTAATGATGGGAAGATAAGTTGGAAGTAACTTTTACCATAATGACAAATCAGAAGTGGTGCTAGGTAATGTTGATGAGAATTTAATGGACTTTCTTGGAGGATTTCAGGCAAAGCAGTATTCATAAGGAATATTTATTTGAATGATAAAGGTATAGGGACATGATATGTGAAACTAAACAGTTACTCAAGTCATTAGTGTGGTTTAAGTAGGATAAGTTGGCTTAAACTGAAAGTCATAGAAGTCATGAAAAAGAATGATCCAGTTTTTTCGATATACTAAATTTTCAAATATACCAAATATGGCTATTGCTGTGCTGAAATTGATGATAATCGTTCATTTTGTCAATCCAGTTGGTCTAAGAAAGGTATCATTGGTTATGATGGTTGTTTTAGTTCTGGTAGTGAGAAGATGATAATTGTATGATGCTGGGACGAAGTGTCTGGAAAGAATTACTGCTCATTTATGGAGCTCAATTTTGTTGTCTATTAATTAATGTATGCCAAAAGGCTGAGCCACTGCATGAGCAGCTTTAAGAGTAGAGGCTATCATTGGCTTAAACTAACCCGGTATCAGCCTTGGGCCACCAACCTTGGTGTTAATCTCCAATTTTTCAAGCTTCATTTGTTTTGAAAGTGATTACTTATCAAAAATTTGTTTTGAAAGTGATATCACATTCACTTATGAAAATTGATACACTAAGATTCTCGTTCCTTGACAGCAAAAAGTTCAGTGCAGTGTGGATGTGTTGGGTTTTTTCATTATGTGCTGTATTCGTAATATCAGTATGCTTAATTGGAAAAACGCTAGATTATCTAGTACTGGTACATTTTATCTCCAGTAGAAACGTAGATGCCTACTGAGAGTGAAGCAACACCTAAATTTGGACCTCAATCCAGGATATTGTAGATTGGGCTTGGCTTGAGTGGCTGTATTAAATATGATTAACTGACTACAAACCCACTTTGAAAGATTGTTTTATCTTTCATTTTGTGAGAAAGAAAAAAATGTTTTTCATACACTAACTCTAAAAAGTTCATTATGTCACTCTTTCTGAATTGAAAATACGATCACAATCTTTTTAGCTCAATAAGTTACAGTGCTATTTTTTTTTTGGCAATAACTGTCTATACTTGAAACCTGTATACACATGGAGTGAGAACAGCTGGATATTACCATGGTAACAATTGCCCTGATTAGCTATTGTGAGCAACTAACAGGATTGCATTCACTTGCAGATGGCAATATTGTCTCGAATGTACCCTTGTAAGGAGTGCGCAGATCACTTTAAAGAAGTTCTGAGGTATATTATTCTCTTCTTCAGACCCTGCACCTGTGATTACTTTTGGATTACAAATCTTTGAGTTTTTTTTTAGTTAAACTCATGACTAATGTACCTGATTCATATTCAGTTATTAGTATGTTCATAGTCATCAATTCGTCTTTCCTACCTTGCCATCCTTTCTGGTACCAAGACCACATATCGTCAAACTGCTATTGCTTGTCAACAGGAGCTTCTGTCATTCTGTTGGCAGCTATTGGATAATTTGGCCTACCACCATGCTTAATCTGCAGCATCTGCTGTAGACTAACTGAAATAAGTTTAATGAGGTGCTTTGTGTGCCCCATAAAAGGGATGTTGCTCCTTTATGCTCTCTGTAGTGTATTGGGACACAATCGAGTTGCCACATTACAAATAAGAATGGAGTTATAAGCTAGGGTGATAATCAAGAGACACATCCTTGCTCCTGTCATTTGTCCAAATCTTGAAGTAATCCTGTGTGAATGGGCGTGCATGTTTATAGATATATAAATGCTATGCAAAAGATAAATGATATAATTTAATTATAATGTCATTCATGCTTACGGTGCTTCATGGACCAAATCACTCTCCTTCGGAGTGATCTCTTTGACTATGCCCTTGTTGGCTTTGTTATCCATTTCCAGCCTCATGTAGGACCAGTGACCTAGGTATTTTGGGAAAGAGCAAATAATGGGAATCAAGGTCAATCACGTGGAAATCACCACTTTCTCTCCTTGGTTGTGGTGGCCGGGAGCAAGACTCAAAGATATTCGATTTGGTTAGGTGAGAGTGATGTTAATGTTATATCCTTGTTTAGCCAGCCTAAAGCGCTATAAGTGTGATTCTACGACCTCTTGTGATCCTCAAGCTTATTTTGAATTATTAAGAATTTATCTCTTCACCTATTGGATTCAAGATTGTTCCTAGTGGATTCTAGGGCCCCCTGTTGGATTCTAAGGTAATTACTGGTTGTAGAAGTTGACTGCTATCCCTTTCCACTGCATCAGTCCTGTGTCACAGCCTATGTGGAAGTTGTCCATTTTATGGAGAAAAAACAAGGAAAATAGAGAGGGAGAGACAGATGATCAGCATGTCTCACATTTCCTTTTAGGATCAAAGATTTTGGGACCACTTTGAGATGAGTTGGAATGCAATTTAGTTTGCATGCTGCTTAAATTGAAATAAATTTTTTTAGTACTTAAATGAGCCATTCCTTAGTTATACTATTACAGTTTGTATTTTATGAAGAGAGGTAATCTCAAATTTGCTGATCATCTTTTATTTTGTTTCCCACTTTACGGATAGCTCCACTGTGTGTTAAGAGGTTTTGTGCTTTTTAATTCTATACACAGAGGGACTCACACATCATCCTTCATGTGTGGTTGCTATATATACATAATTCCTAACACAAACTCACAGAGTAAGGGCATCATGGTGAGATCCTAATTTTAAAGCAACAAAACAAAAAATGGGGATATGACAAAATTGGTAGACACTATGGACTTAATTGGATTGAGCCTGGGTATGGGAACCTATCAAGTGACAACTTTCAAATTCAGAAGAAACCTGGAATTAAAAATGGGCAATCCTTAGCCAAATCTTGTTTTCTGAAAAATCCCTGTGATGGGGATGCTACGTTTATATAATTCCTAACTTGTGGGTGCATCTTTGGTACATGTTTGACAGAGCAAATCCTGCACAGGCTGGATCTCATGCTGAGTTATCCCAATGGCTATGTCATGTGCATAATGTTGTTAACAGAAGGTAACTTTTCAAATTTAAAGTCAAATATCTATTCCCACCACTTATATTATTTGTCACCAAATTCCTCATAGTTTGACAGTGTCAGTGGGCCTCCTTGAATAATTGCAATCCTTGACAGGGATATGGATCAGTTGGGACCTGTACAACGTTGGTCAGATGAGTTGACTGAAGAGTCTTTCTCTGATGCTTATATTACTCCAAATAGCACATATATTGATAGTTTGGAAGTGGAAATCTAGAGCCAGTTAGTTTGTTCTTAGAATTTGGATGCCCCATTTATGTGTTCTATAGAATATGATGGATGTATTTATCATCTGGAATGAGTTAATCTTAAAAAGTTGGAAGTCTCATAATAGATGCAACAGAATCAATAGGAGTTCATACAATGACATAGTTTCAGGGCTTTTTCTGATGATTGCGTTATATATGTACAAACAAACACACATAAATACTCTACAAAATACAAAATGGGACCATTTCTTATTCCATGGACAACCAAGCTGGTATATTGCTAAAATTAGATGAGCAGTCATTCCAAGTTGCCTGGCATGCAAGAGATCGTGATATGTTTTCAGATCGATGACCCATTTTAGTGTCTGAAGGATCACTTTGGAATTTGCTGGTTGTTTGACCAATTCACCTGCCCTTGTCATCTCTTAGATGCTATTTGACCTAAGCTTGGAAAACCTTAATTTAACTATCTTGGTATTCTTCTTAATCTTGTTAATGCTAATATAATGGTGTTACTGCAGCCTTGGCAAGCTTGTATTCCCATGCGAACGAGTTGATGCAAGGTGGGGCAAGCTGGAGTGTGAGCAGCGTGCATGTGATGTTCTTGGAAATATGACAGAATTTGGGGATGAAACACATTAAATTATTGTAGGTATCAAATGCACTAGAATATAACTATTCTTTTAGATATAATTTTCAATTGTTTTTCTTGATATATATTATTAATGATGTTTTTCCAAACATAGCAAAGGGGAAAAATGATACTATCTACATGTTTAACATATTTGTTATTATAGAGTATGGGTATCGTGTTGATGACATATATAGCTCTCAGCCCTAAGGGGTTAGCTCAATCGGTTAGAGACCACGGGTTATAAAACGGAAGTTACTAGCTTAAATCTTTTCTTCACCCTATATATATATAGAGAGAGAAAGAAAGAAATCTAGCTCTTGGGAAGCAAAAACCCTTTGATTTTTAAGGCCTTAATACATGCACCATTTGATAGATGCATGTAAATGATCCGTTCTTTATAAATTAAATGAGTAGTTCTACTCTTCACACCTATTTATTACTTTCATTTCACACCAATTGATGTCATGTGTTTTATGTAGCCTTTTTTTTTTTTAAAGTGATTGGTATGGAAGCTACTTAAATCACACTACTTTAGTTAATGTGAAATAAGTGTGATAAATGGTTGTGAAAAATAGCATTATTCGAATTAAATATATGAAAGACAATCAAATTAAATAGGACGAAAATTTCCTCCAAACCAGTTTGGATGAAATTTTGTCCAACCCACATAAAATTGTGCTAAGTGTCTAAGCATTTAATATGCACAATAAATATTAAAGGCCATTTGAAGTTTTTCAATGGCTTATTATTTAAAAATGTTAATCTTAATTAGTAAATTGTTATTAATGACCTTTAATATTTAATGTACATATTAAATATTTAGACACTTGACACCATTTTATGTGGGTTGGACGAAATTTCATTCAAACTGGTTTGGAGGAAATTTTTCTAATTAAATATATGAAAGACAATCTAAAGTTAACGAACTTTGTGGTACAAACTAATATTGACTTCTTGTTGAATGATTATTCCCATGGTGAAAGAAACTACATTTTCTTCTCTTTTTTTTTTTTTAAAAAAAAATTAATTTTAATTTTTTTTTTTATTTTAATATCTTTCGAGTTAGATGAAGTTGTCTGTCGCGACTCCACAAGGAGGGCTAAATCCCTTGTCAACCCAGATACATGGGAAGCACTAGCTTCTTTATTTGTAGATCGAATGGAATTTTTCTGAGCACCAACAATTTCATTATAGAGGGTATGTCTCTCAATGTCATTTGAACCTCACAAAGGGAAGGATCCCTAATAATGCCTCCCGGTCTTAGAAATGAGTCATGCAAACGAGAAATCTCCTTAAGAAGGGCCTTTGTTTTGGGGTTAAAAATGGCAAATGACAGATCGATTAACATCTGGGAGGATCCGTGGATCCCAAACCTCAGATTGGAATGTAACTCCTATTATTTCCAACACTTCTAACACCATCATTGTCTCCTCTTAAAAGGTTAAAAAAGTTTACACAAGTGCAAAATTGCTTGCCTTCATATCTTTTCCATGCAGTATTTCCATATCCTTCCCTTCTTGCCTTTCTATTTGGTTTGACCATGTAAAGGACACATCTCCCAGTTGTTTGCTCTCATCTTACTTACAAAGAAACATTAATTTTAATTTTTTTTAGTGATCCATTAGAATAAAGTGTAAAGATACAACTCAAGTACACAAAGATGGATCTAAAATCATTATTCTTATAGATGACGGTAGACAAACAGCCAGACAAGACTAATTTAACGAGGGCCAACAGCCTATGTACAGTCTAGTAACGCTAAACCTCCTATTTGTATTCTCTCAAAATTGACGTGATTTTTAAAATTATTATTAAATTTTAATTCAATAATTATAAAATCTATCACAAGCCTAATTATAAGTTTAAGAAACACAAGGGGTCCAGCTCTCCTAAACCCATTGATAAAGCGCATGGGCCATTGGGGTTTAAAACCCAGATAGCCCACTTTATATACCCTCGTCTTCGCTAGGGTTTTGGGTCTCCCAGCCACACTGAAAGAGCTCTAGCCTTTTCTCCATCAACAACAGCAACATGGTACTCTCGATCTCTCTCTCTCTCTCTTTTTACTCAGCATTGTTTGGTTTTTCGCTTTCTTCTTCTTTTGTTGTCGTGTTTTGGGTTTTTCTTTATGTTATCTGTTTCTTAACCCACAGCCTAAGCAAATCCACGAGATCAAAGATTTCATTGTCACCGCAAGAAGGAAAGATGCGCGGTCTGTGAGAATCAAGAAGAGCAAAGGAGTTGTCAAGTTCAAGGTCCGTTGCTCCAAGTACCTCTACACCCTTTGCGTCTTTGACCAAGAGAAGGCTAACAAGTTGAAGCAATCTCTCCCTCCTGGTCAGTATCAAAATATAATTTTAAAAAAATGCTGAGATCCATCTTTTTTTTCGTGTTTTGTTCCAATGGGATGCGTTTGTTCTTGTTGAGAATTAGATGGTTTTTCCTGGCTTCCATGTTTGCAGGTTTGAACGTGCAAGAGCTGTGAAAAGGAAGAGAGATTTTGCTTTATTTTATGCCTTTCACATTGATTCAAATACTTTCATCTGTAATGGATCTGAAGTAGTAGTAGCAGCATTGGATAATGACCCTTTCAAGTTTAAACGCGTTTGGAAATTGGAATTTTGGGTTAATTATTGCAGTTTTCTTTTGACATATTTTTGTCTGTTAAATCTTCTAAATGAATGGTTGAACTGGATTCTTGAGCCATTTGATTCTTCTTTTTCTCTTCAACTTGTTTTAAATTGTGTCCAATTATGAGTTGAGTGGAGGTGAGATTTGAATTAGCTATGTCTGTATCATAATCACTCACAAATATTACATCAAGGAGGGGTCAGGTTTTCCTTAATTGCACCAATGGTCCAATGCCCACCTCCCCCTTTGCTAAAAGGGTTTTCCACAGCAGATCTTTTTTTTGTTTTCTTTATAATTTGCCAATTTGGAAATACTTCTATGATATTATCTCTTAAGTTTTTTCAATAGTTGGGGGCATATATATTATAAAATGATGAACATGGGCGGCAATATCCAAATTACCGAATCTCCAAGAACAAGCATAACAAAAAGTTAAACATAATCCTTATCAACCCATTAACATAAACAACCCCAAAGTAACACACTCTTGGGGTTGATCATATTCATGCCCACAACCATTATTTAAACACAAAATCAAGTAAAAGTGTCTTTATAACAATATTCTTGTAACTTAAGAGAGACATAGGCCATGGAACTAAGAGTTATTATCCATATATACAATCCAACTATTCAAGTTCTTGTTCACCAACCGACGATGCCGTCTTAGTCTTCCTGAGACCACAATACAAATTCAAGAAGTGAGACATTTTTTATGTATATAAATTAAATAAAAAGGGAATGGGCAACAAGTAGTAATGTATTGAGAATAAAAATAAGAAAATGAAAAATTACACTTGAACCCTCCCAAATTTGTATCTCTTTTGCAAAGACACCTTCAAAGTTCAATTTTGACATTTACCCATTCAAAACCGCAATTTGTTGCTACTTACACCCTCTTTTAGATTGTAGAAAGCATTAAAATGAACGGAAAGTTCATCACAACACAAGATGGGCACACACAAAATTTTAACTTGGAGTGCTCAAATTATCCTTTTGTTAAAAAGAAAGAAAGCAAAATAGATAATGGTGGTAGAAGATTAATTTAGGCATTTTAAGTGAAATCACATTCGCAACTTTTCATCCACTTCAATACAATACAGGGTATGTAAATTGCAATGAAATGGTAGTATGAAATAGGGGTAAGTATCATAAATGATAATTTGGTCGTTCAAAAAAAAAAAAAAAACAAAGAGAATGAACCTTCTATTGTTATTCCGAAAATGTATTAAAATGTGACTATTTTTTTACAATATAAAATAATTTATTCACAAATATTGTAGAATGACATCTTCTTCATAAGTGTATGTATTCATATATGTGAAGAGAGAAATGGAGAAGTAATTGGAAACCTTACCAATCTTGGAGCTCGTCGATTCTAGATATAGATATTCAAGGCTTCTTATTCTCTTCATAGCAGCGTACAATAGAGTCTGCATGATCACTTCCAAACTTCAATACTCTGATACAATAACTAAAGCACTTTATTTGAAGATATTCAAGGCTGATGGGATAGTCTTTAGGATGCATTGGGTCCTTAAAAAGACATTGAAGAAGCTTTTTAGTAACACAAAACTCCCCCCCATTTGTTTCCCCACACTTTCTAACTATCCTAAGCTCACAACAACGACATATATAATTTATACCCTTATTATCACGTTGGAAAGGAAGAAGGTTGGCTGGCAATAGAGTAGAAGCGGAAGATAAAAATGTAGGGTCATTAACATGCACTTCGAGTATTATGAGGATAATCTTCATCATCACCAGCATAAGTTTCATCATATTTCTCCCACTCTAGAATTTATCTTTTTTGAACGTCAAATATATAAGCTATTTATTGGGATTAAGTCTTTTAAAAAAAAAAAGAATTCTAGCTTTTGAAAATCTGAAAGTATCATAGTAAAATAACTCTTGGTTCAAGTAATGTATTTGGTTAGGAGCATGAGCATTTACAATATTTTTTATTCAATTAATTTGTGGCTCTTGGCAAAAGTCAACTATATTAAAAAAAATTACATAAACAAGTGAAGATGCATCATCATACAAGCTCAAGGAAATTAAATAAAATATAAAAGAAGTGGTATCATCCAATGTTCACAACATATTAGATCAAAGCTTTCATTTAAATTGTATTTTAAAAGAAAATATTGGTTTTAAAATTTTTTTTTAAAAAAACTAGTAAATATGCAATATTGGAGTGCCTAGAGGGTATATCATCATACTATTCATTTATGCATAGGTACTATAGAAAATGAATGCGTACTATCGATAGTGAAAGTTACAAATGCAAGTGACTTGTCCAAATGTCGCATTTATAATAAAATAAAATAAAACAAATAAATCATTTCAATACGAAAAGACAGTTGAAAAAATAATCTAAATGACTCCATGTAAAGACAAAAGTTTGTGTAACCGAAAATAAAATTAATTATTTTTACATAAATTTTCAAAGTACCTTAATAACCTCTATCCATTTGAAATTCCAATGACAATGATCATATTATATAATTCATACTATTTTCTGAAACAAAAGTGGCAACCTATTTTTCAACTGTTTTTTCCTTTCCATCTATGGACGGTTGCTTCACTCTTTAAAAAGTTAAACATCGTTAAAGAAAATGATTAACAATGCATAGCCATAATTTTTTTAAAAAATAAAAAATAAAATAAAAAGAGAGAGAAAGAGAGAGAAAGAAGGATTCTTTCCTTCAAATTATAGCAACTTCGCACCTCTAGAGACTCATAAAACCCACTGTTTTTTGCCCTTTAGATATAGCCCATTGGAGTTCTTGCCATTGTTGATAGCCTATTGGTGCGAAGATTTTCCATCTGGGTTTGATTAAAAAATGGTTGGAAATCCGATGGCCCAAGTGTTTTCATCGTCACTTATTACTTTCCCTCGTACTTCTCCAAATTGCTTGCCACCTTTTCCATTGAAATCAAGAAGGAAACCTGCCGGCCGGATAAGAGCTGCATCCGCTGACGCAGAAACAAAGAACAATATTTGGAGTCAAACATTGCGGCCATTGAGGGATTTTGGGTTCGGTCGGAGGAGCATTTGGGAGGGTGGGGTCGGGTTGTTTCTTGTTTCCGGCACTGTTCTGTTAGCGGTCGGTTTGTCTCGGTTGAGGGGGTTCCAGATGCGGTCTAAATTCAGGAAATATTTGGCCGTGTTTGAGTTTGCTCAGGCTTGTGGTATTTGCAGGGGAACGCCTGTGAGGATCAGAGGGGTGACTGTTGGCAATGTTATCCGCATTAATCCTTCATTGACAGGCATTGAAGCAGTTGTCGAGGTGAATGCCATGATCTTTAGGTACTTAATTTTGTTCTATGTTTCTATTTGACAAGATCTCTAACAATTTTGTTGCTCGAATTGCTAGCAATTTATAGAGCAAATATAAGAAAACTCTTGTAAAGCTACTTACTCAAAGGTGGCAATTCGTGTTAGTGTGTCAAATTTAGATTGTGTCGATATATATAAGATTATATATGTTAATTATAATCCGACTTATTTTATTAAACGAGTCAAACTCCTTAACTCCTAACATTTCAATTTTGTATTAGGTTTGTATTGTGTTCATGGGTTATGTCAAAAATTGTCTGTCATTATATCGGATGTCTGGGTTTGAATTGTGTTAAAACATAGGTATTAGATTATATAAGTTAACTTTAATCCGATCAATTTAATTAAACGGATCAGATTCTTCAATCCTACTCATTTAATTTCGTATTGAATTTACGAGTAATGTCAAAAATTGTCCACCCTATATAATACCTACCCAAGAATGTCTCGGGCAACCGGCCTTTCTACTTTGACAAGTGAGCTCTCATTTTTTTTATCTGAATTACTAACACTCGAGCAAAGAAAATTAATGGGGATTTGGATTTGTTTCAATCAAGGACGAATTCTTGGTTGTAGGTGGAAGATGATAAAATGATCATACCTCGAAACTCAGTTATCGAGGTGAACCAGTCGGGTCTTCTGATGGAAACTTTGATTGATATCACACCGGTAGATCCAATTCCAACGCCTTCAGTGGGACCGCTGGAGCCAGAATGTGTTGAAGAAGGTGTAATCGTGTGCGATGGGCAAAAGATGAAGGGAAATCGAGGGGTGAGCTTGGATGCAATGGTGGCGATATTCACCCGCCTGGGACGTGAAGTGGAGGCACTGGTGTTGCACAGGCCTTTTCACTGGCTCAACGAGTTTCCTCAGTGATTGAAGAGGCGAAGCCATTGCTGGCAAACATCAAAGCACTGGCTGAAGATGTTCAACCTTTACTGGCTGAAGCTCATGATGGTGGTGTGCTAAGGGAAGTTGATAAATTAACCAGAAGCCTCAATGAAGCCTCTGAGGAATTGAGGTGAATTCTCCAACCACCTTATTTATTTATTTATTCTTTTTTCTCATTCTCAGGTTTTCGTCTCTCTCTCTCTTGTTTTTTATGATGCAGAAGGGTCCATTCATCTATCATGACCCCTGAGAACACTGAACTCATCCAGAAATCCATTCAAACTCTGGTTTTGGCCTTGAAGAACGTTGAGGTGAGATGCTAAGCTGATTAAGAGTCATGAGCTGTCTTTCTTTTCTTTTTCTTTTTCTCAATTTGTCTTCTCTTTTGCATCTTCCCACCATTGCAGAATATAAGCTCTGATATTCAGGGATTCACGGGTGATGAGGCTGCAAGGAAGAATTTGAAATCACTTGTCAAGTCCCTCAGCAGGCTATTGTGAAAAGGTGGAAACATAACAACAGTTAATTGGGATGATTAACAAGCCTCCACCCTTATCAACGAAGGAAAATGCTTGAAGGTGTTGCAAATGAGTGTCACATGATTGTCTATATTTTAGCAGCTATTGTTTAAGTATAATGTGAATTGTCAAGTCAATTTGTAATGAATTGTCAAGTCAATTTGTAATCGTCGCAAGTGTTTTGAAGATTATCAATTTGTAAAGAATAGTAGAAGTTGTGCCATAAGAGCACTAGACACCACTAGTTTTCTTTTTCCCAGTTGACAAAGCTGTCAAACGACTCAAACCATATAACAATAGATATGGGTTTTTTTTCTTCTTCTCAATTTGTCTCCTCTTTTTGGTTGCATTTGTATTGAAGGGCTTTGATGCTCGAGGTACATGTTGCATTCCTTTGACTGGGGGGTTATCTTCAAATCCGATTATAATGTCACTTGATGATATCCATGGTTAATTAAGAGCAAAGATAACATGTAAAAGCCACATTATATTGCCCAAAGCATAGACACCAGCCTCAGTTGATGAAGAAATTTTCTTTAATCCCTATACTTAAACTAATATTTATCCTTAGAACACGTGATTCTTATATACATTTTTAAGAATACATGCTCTATTAATTCAATTAAAAATGCATATAAAAATCATGTGCTTTAAAAATATATGTTAGTTTAATAGACTGGATTGAAGGACTTTCTTCCAACCAAATTTGGATAAAAACTTCCTTGACATAAAAGAAGAAACAAATTTTAAGCTCTATAATGCATTCACTTAGTAGCTAATCCAGCTTGCTACACATTTGGTCTACAGTCAGTTAAAACTCCACCCCCCTCCTCTGCACCAAAGGAAACCTCAAAAGTCTAAAATGAAAAAACTTCAACCGCATGACCACAAACCCTCCAACCCTCAGCTTGATTATCACAATTTTTATACATTAAACCGTCCGAAACGGTGGTGCCTCACCAAATTTCAGTATGTAGGCTGTCTCATAAACAGGCCGCAGTTGCAGAATCACTTGAGCATCTAAATATGCATCACAGGAGAAACACCAAACCGACAGATCACTGTTTCCCAAAGTAAACACCACATAAGCATTGAGCAAAGACAACTTCGTAATGCATTGCCGAGAAAGTTAAATGGAATAATCGAAGAAGACCCAGTTTGAAGAAAACAATTGCTAATACATAATAATTACCTGTAGCTGAGTGCCAGACAATGATTCGACTGCTGATAATGCTCGAGCATATGCTTGTTCACAAAACGGCTGCAGAGCACGTCCTTGCAGCATAAACATAACCAATTCTCATCCGGGTGTTGGCACCTTTGCACATGTAAATGATTTCACACATGAGATAAATTCAATTTCTTTTATAAGTAAAAGGAAATTAATTAGCCGTACAATTGGGGGCAACAAAAATACACAAGAAATATACAAGGAAGACATGGGTAAAGCGGTAGCAAAGCTCAACTTAAATCAAGTTTTAAAGAGACATGTCCTTAAATCCGCACTCATTCTCTCTTGATTATATACTTCAATAACTTAATTATTATGTTAAAGTATTAATTAAATGTTAAAATTCACTATTTTCTATCGGTTTAAGTTTTTAAAATAATTGATAATTTAAAATAGATGTTTTGAATTTGACCCACAATCCCACATTTTACCCCCATTTTAGTTAGATATTCCAAGCTTCATTTGTAAACATATTATCTTAACACTTTTCTTATTGTAAGTGGGACTAAACTAGTGATGCACCATGCACGCTTATTAAATGTAACATAATAAAATCCAGATTGGGGAAGAAAACGGAGAAGATTCTATTCCACCAGCAATATTTTTCTTTCTTAAAAAAAAAAAAAGGAAGTAGAACTCAAAACCACCATGATAAATTACTGACTAATCTAAGAACATAACAAAAACTAATGAATTTAATCATCTAATTATTAATTTACCAGATAACAAAATCATATATGATTCGCTCAAAATAGAAAAGCTCTAAAATTCATCATTAAAGATATCTTTAGAATTGATCGCATTTAAGGACTAATAAGATGGAATATAGAGATACGTTTTGAGTGAGTGCCAAAATCAATAGCGTTCCAAGTAACAACTAACAACACAAATGAGTGTAAATTTTGGTAAGATTAGAAGGTGAAATGGAGAATGGATCTAAGAAGCAACCTGTAGCAAGGAGTATCGGGGGTGGGGATTTGAGCGAGATCCGACGACAGGGAAGCCAGATGATCGCACCGAGTCCGAGCCTCAACCCAACCCGATTCCGCTCCGGATAATAACAAGTTGTCTTCCTCTTCTTTCTGGATCAATCATTCACAAACTCCTATTAGAACCCTAACCTAACAAACAATACTCAAAAAAGAAAGAAGAAAAATAGTCGTCGATTGATTTACCAGTGGAGCAGAGGAAGAAGACGAAGACGGAGCAGCTTTACTCGCCATTGAGAGATGGACAGCCTATAGAACTAGAGTGACAATAGATGAAGAAAGTAAATTTATGAAAGAAAAAAAAATACATATTTAGTTATTAGATTTTTATTTTGTATTGTAATTTAATTTTCTTAAATTCGACAACCAGTCGTTAAATTTTACCTCAATTTTATAAATTAACTATTTTATATAAGCATACCTGTCACTTATTTTATATTTTTTTTAACTTTATATATAAATTATATTTTGGTTTTGAAAAAGAAATTGATGAGGTTTTTTTCACAATGGTCATAATATTTTACATAAAAAAGAAATTTAGTTATTTTATATATTTTTTGCATAGTGACACCGCTATTCAGCTAGAAGCCTAAAATACAAATTTGAAGGGAATTAAACTTTATGGGGGAAAAAAAGTTTAATTTATCGTAATAATTAAGTGGGCCAGATACCGCTAACGACTGCCATTTGGAAAAAAAAAAAAACAAAACAAAACATTTGGAATTTGTACTAATGCATGACAGACAAGTATTTTTTGTAAAATAATTTTGAAATATATTTTTCGTACTTTTTTAATATTTAGCACGACAAAAATTAATTTTCCGTTTGACCGAAATTGCTTATTTAATTTCTAGAAATTGGTTTTCATTTTTAAAATAGTAAACTATTTTTGAGTTTGAGCATCTCATTATCAAATCGACAGATTCAATCAAGGCGTCACCGGGACCCGTTAGGACTTCACTAGGTTGGGACTCGGCTAGCCCATACAGGAACATGATTGGGACCCAATTGGGACCTGTCAGGACACCCTCGAGACACTGTTGGGACTTAGTTAGGACTATGAGACTTGATTAGGATCTCATAGGGACACTACCAAGACCCGGTTGGGACATCGTCAAGACTTGGACAGGACCCACTGGACCTCATCAAGACATCACTAGGACTCAGTCAAGACACCATCGAAAACCCGAACGAACCTTGCCAGGACTCGGCCAAGACTTGGACAAACTTGGTCGAGACCCGTACAAGATTCCAAGACATTATAGTAATATAAAGTTTAATATGATTGAATGAATATATATTTGTTATTTTCTATACGCACCAAACACCAAAAGTGTTTTTAATAAAATGTTTTTAATGGAAAACATTTTACGACAAAAATATTTTACATCGAAACAAACGAAACCTAATTTTTTTGTTTTGTTTTCCCTTTTGTCATTTTCTATTGTGATCATAATTATTTGATATTATCCAATATCGTATACAGTCCAATAAAGAGTATATCTCCATAGATTTTATAGTCAAATAAATAGTTTGATTCATTTCTTATTAGAGTTTCCTTAGTCCTAAAAGTCAATACCTAATCGATCTATTATGTAAACGGTAGTCTATTATTTTTCTATTTACAAGGGAATTATCGATGAGAAATGTATTAGTTGAATGTTGTTTTATAATATAGTTTATTATGTTTGGGAGGTCAAGGCTCATTCGAAGTAGCCAATGAAAGTTATGACTCTCTCGAATGAGCCGATATATCAATTTTTATATTTTGTTACTAGTTGGTTCACATCATTTTCCTTCTTTTCAATTTACCCCAGTTGATCATAAAAAGTGGATAAAACGATGGTATGTAAAATTACTCTTGATATGTGGCTATAGGGCTGAGCGTCGGTTGGTAAAATCAGTTTTGGTAAAAAATTTAACTTCTACATTCCGAATCGACAAAGTCGGTAAAATCGGTTAATTAACTGACTTATTTCGCCAAATTTTATTTTATTTCACATTTCAAACCGAATGGCAATCGGTAAAGTCAGTGTTGGTCGGAAGTCGGTGAAGTCGGTAAGTGGAAAAGTAGCAAATTTGTCGATAAAGTTGGTTGAAAGTCAATCGGAAAGTTGGTTCGATTAAAAACCTCTTTCACCTACCGAACCAAAAAATTCAGAATAAAAAAAAATCATGTCATCGTCCACCATCTAGTCGGTAATGGTTGGTGTCGATCGAAAGTCAGTTAGTCGATAATTTGCTCAACCCTATGCAGCTGTAACATTTCGATTTGAGTAATGTTACATCCCATAATGCTAACATGGTAGGGTTTTGTAGTTCTTGAATTAGCCTTTGTTAAAAATATATATATGTATATATATGCAACGACTATTAGACCTTAGCACATTAGCTTTGTGAAATATTTATAGGTGTGTTTGTTAAAGGGTTTTGGTCTGATATTGTAACAAAAATTGATTGATGTGAAGAAAAAAAAGTAAGAATATGTAAAAAAAAAAAAAAGTAAAAATGTTTGGTATAAAAAAAAAAAAAAAATTGTTTTGCAGTGATTTTTTTATTTGAATAGTAATAAAAAGTAATTTATGTAATGTAAAAAGTAAAAGAATGTTGAAAAAAATAAGATGAATAGTATTGAACCAAAATCGTTTACCAAACGGGGCAACATTTATTTGGTATATAGCATTACTCTTTAGAATTTGTACTCATGCTTTACAAACACATGGAGCTGAAGTGTTTTCCCTTTTATTATTTTCTTTGTTTTTGGTATCCTCAAAGGAGAATCCATCCCGAGTACAAAGGTTATGCAGCAACTAGTAGTGCATGTATTTGCGCTGCCTTGGCCTAGTCATTGGCATGGAATGCCATTTAGTGTACACAGTAGGAATTAGAGGCCCCCAAGAATCGTCCATAAGAACATTAATATGGGTTAGCCTTAAAATCTGATTGTAATATCAGTTGATGATATCCAAGGTTTAGAGCAAAAGATAACATGTAAAAACCGCACTATATGGCCCAAAGCATAGCCACCAGACTCCTTGCTCTTAAAAACATGAAGTGAAATGCAAATCCAGCCAAACTACCAACTAATGATAAAAGGTCACCCCAAACAATCCCTAAAAGGGGTGAATGGGTGTCTATCGTAATTTAATGCCAATTTGAACATTTTAATCACCCAATCAATTAATCAGTAAGCAACCACACATATAATTATCAAAATCAAATAAATCATACCCTAACAAATATGATTTGGTGACGGAGTAAAACCCTTTGAAGAGCACTTTAAAAGATAAACACTCCAAAAAAAAAAAACCAAACCCAAGAAACGACTCAATTATATAAGATTCAAATTACAAAACCTTTGTCAAAGGCACCTTAGTTGTATCAAACAAACAACCTATTTGTCCCTATCATAGTAGCTCTAGAATTCTAGCCAATTTCTATATGATTTCCTCTTACACTCCGAAACTTTGATTACCGAAGGTTTTTTTTTTTAATTGAAATGGGAAAAGTTTATAAGGGGAATCTTTTTCCACTCTTGATCCAAATGGACAAGAGAATGAATGATCCGTGGAAATGCTTTCAAACATTAGTGGGAAGTGGCCCATTTAGCCAAACAATATGCTTTGAAGTTAACACTCCTAGAAACTTTCTTAACCTTCAAGCTAAAGAAAGAATATAAATATAGGAAAATATCCGAAACAACATTAGAAAAATTCCAACCCACAAACAGCTAGGGTTGTTGAATAGCAAAGATAACATTGAGGGCATCACCTTCAAGGATGAGAGAATAAGCACCGCAAGAAGCAGTAATATGAACCGCCAAAAGGTTGTTTAAGCTTCACCTAATGTGACATCCTTAGTAAGAATTTTCTTAGTAGCAGCATCAATGATGTTACCATTTGAATCACTTACCACCTTGATAGCCATTGCAAAATCTGAAGACAAAGCCACATCAAAATTTGCCTTGGTGGTACTTGGCAGAGGAGGAGACCAAATGGAAGACAAAGTGGAATCAATTCAAGCTTTACAATGATCCGCCATGGTAGAAGCAATTTGAATGAGGGGCTACGTAGGGGAGGGATTACGAGCTTGATGGACAAGCTGGTTTTTGGAAAACCATATATGGTCCATAGTGATGGCTGCATGAAGTTGGAACTTGCCGACTTCCTGCATGGGAATTGCAAGCTTCAAATGAGGCCTCAAAATAGCAACAATCCAATCTACAAAAGGCTGCTCACAAAAAGCATCAATAAGAAGGGCCAGGGAGAGCTCCTCCATAAAATCTTAGCAAATGAGTACTCAAGCATAATGTGAGAGAGAGATTCTTGATGACCTTTGCAGAATGGGTAACATCAAGGATCCAGATCAATAGAGTTAACAAATCTAGTCAAAGAAGCATGCACAGGAAGTTCTTTGAGTGTGATTTAATCAAAACTCCTAGAGTGATTTTGGAAGAACAGGCTTAGAACACTAAGTTCTCTTTTGGCTCACATAAACAATTCAATCAAACACTAAATTTTGTGATTCTAATGGTGGCGTATGAAAGAATAAGTAGGAGCGTTCAAACAAGGCTAGGGTTTCATGACTAGCATCGAGCAAGATCGCAAATGATCTTCTCGGGGTAATGTGATCTTCACCTCGTCCAAGCCTATTGCAAATGGCCTTTTCGGAAACTTCATATCAATATGCTTGTTAGGACCGGTTGCGAGCGCATTTCCATACGACCTTCTCGGTGGCTCCCCCAATTTCAGCTCTTAAGAGTCTCGTCTAGACGGTACCAAATGAGTGTCTCAACAGCTTTTAGAATGATGCTCGTCCAGATGGCAACAACCGAAATGCCAAATGATGTCCTCAGTTGTTCAGAATTTTGAAGGATTTTACAATCTTACCGCAGTACAGAACTACCTCAGGAAATTTCATTAGCATACTTGTTTTGAACATTGAATTAGCCAATCATAAACCTAACAATTTATAAAACTAATTTATAAAAAAACAATCCCAAATAATAAAAACAACACCCCAACCTAAACTTATTAAACCACAAAACTAGAATTGGGTGAAATTCTGAATTTTTGAGTTGTTCTCTAAAACATTTGCAGACACAATTAATCGAATAGATAACCGAAAGAATAAACCATCACATATTAAATAAATTTTATTAACATAAATAGGCTCAGACTAACTGAGTCATCAAAATACACGTCATATATAATTGTCAGCGGCAAACATCAGCAAAATATATCCAACAAGAGAATAACTTCAATCTTCAATGCGGCTATCATTCAGCAGCATCAGCTTATTAAAAAACTTAAAACGAGAATAGTTCAATCTTCAATGCGGCTATCATTAAGCAGCATTAGCTTATTAAAAAACTTAAAATGAGAATAGAATAGTCACTCAGACTCCGAGATAGTTTAATTGGTTAGTAACTACATTCAATAAAGCGGAACTTAATTAGTTAAGAACTATATCTTATAAAGTGAATATCATTAATTTAAATTCTCTTATCTTGCATGGATATGTTAAATATGTATATATAGAATACAGAATAATTCCTCCTCTCGTGAAACAGTCGCCCAACACCTCCTCCACGGCGCTGCCTCCTCCCACACGGCCACCCCTGTCATAGTCTCTGCTCTCTCTTTCTCTTCTCCGGTCACGCTGTCTCTCTCTCTACCACTCTCTGTCTCGTCCTCTGTTCTCACGAAACCTCTCTTTTTCCCTGAAATTCTCTCCCTCAGAGCCACTCTTCCTCTCTGCCTCACTCTCAGTCTCGTCTTTTCTCCCTCACTCAAACTCCCTCTGTAATCCATGAATTGTTCTATAAAATCAACCCAAAAATTAACCCACAACAACCCAATCAAAATCCTCAAGAACACAATTGATTTCCCAAATCAAATACCCATAACTAAAGGAAGAAGAATTTTATCGAAGGAATGATTCCTGTCCCAAACGCCGCAGCTGGGGTGTCAAGCCACACACGGCTTCGTCGTGGCCATCTGCTGAGCCTTGTCTCTCTCTCACTATCTCTCTGTCACTCTAACCCATTCTCCGTTTCACGGTCCCTCTCGAGCTCTCTATTTCTCTCTCTCTCGCACTGTCTCCGACTCTCCCATCTCTCTCTCTCTCAAACCCGCCCGGTTCTCTGTCTTCTCCCTCAGCTCACCCTCTCTGTGTTTATGAAATCTGCTAAGTAGAGCCAGGAGCGGGGCTGGGTTGGCAGCCTGTTGTGGTGGCCCACCCTTCTAATTTGGTTTTTTTTTTTTAAATTAATTTTTTAAGTTTTGTTTTCCTCAAACCTGGTATTATCCGGTGCAGCTGTATTTTTTTTCTAAACTTAAGTCTGGTAAGATTGGCTTAGGTTTCACTTGATGATTGGTGGCACAAAACCCCCCTTATGCATAGACCACACATCAAACAAACTACATCAACAGTCATCATCAAAAGTTTCCCTTTTTTGTCACGAAGGACAAAGGGAGACCAATCAACAACTAATTAACAACAAAACAAACATCACATCCTTTTTCACTGTCATCCTGCTCCTCCTCAGGGATCACCCGCTGCAACACCGTCTTGACATCCAATTCAATTTGAACCAGCCGATCATGGTCTGCAGCATAATCAGTCTGCAGCTGTCCCAACTGCTGCCCAAACTGCTTTCTCATGTCGGTCACATGCTGATCCATGTCCGTCATCTTTTGTCCAAGATGGTCAAGTCGCTGAAGAACTTCTGAAAATTGCTCCATCAGTGCTAAGACAGGATTTGAGGATGTAGAGGAAGAAGCACTGTCAGTGTCGCCATAAGTGGTAGTTCCAGAATGAAGCTCCTCAACGTCTGGTGTAATGAATCCATTTGGCCTTTGATAGATTTGAGCATGGGACTTCTGAACGGTGGATTTACTGAAGAAGCCTAAAGGTGTTTGGCATGGTTCAGAAATCGGAATTGGAACTTTCTTGTGTTTAGCTATTTTTGTAATGAGGCCAGCAAAAGGAAGTGAAGTGACTTTATCATGAAATGTGTCAATCATCACAAGGATTGCATGTGAGCAAAAATCAATGGGAACACATGCGATCATGGCAAACATGAACTTGGCCTTATCAACACCCATCTCGACGTGTTGATTGATTGGCCACAAGTTTTGGAGGACAATCCTAGCTAAAAGCTTCATGGCTGGGGTCATGTGTGCTAAGGCAACATTTTTCTCATCATCGTGCCAGGGGATACCATCCTCATAAGCAAACACTTTCATCATGGTATCTTTGGATGGGAATTCGGGATCAGGGAAAGGGTAACCGGGCTTAGGGACTATAGGAACTTTAGCTACTTCGGAGATAAGCTCAGAAGTAACTTTGATATTGATGCCCCTAAGATGAGTTTCAAAAGAAGGGGGATTCCTCTTAATCTTGTGAATGTTCGCATAGAACTCACGAACAATCTCAAGATATGGACTGACGGGTTTAGAGATCAAGGAATCCCAACACTGGTTTTTGAAAATGTCTAAGATGATGGAAAATGTAGGGTCAACAAGATCAGACACTTTTACCCCTCTCTCAGGCATCAGGGTCCTGTAATGAAACCGGTCATTGTAGGCCTTCTCTGCCGCGGGGCTCCTGAATCTTGCACTAGAGTCAGCACACTTCTTGGAAGACTCAGTACCTGAAAGACAAACAAACAATCCATCCAAGCCACCAAAAGTTAATCACCCATGCACAAAGAGAAAAAAAAAAAAACCACCCATGCACAACGTGAAGTCAATAATGCGCAAGGTGCCCAACTAAACCTATCACTGACAATGGATCAAATGTGCATATGATTGTCCAGAAATAAAGTAATTCATATCCAATGCAAACTAAACCCTATATGAGATGGAATGTTTGACAATTCCTATATCCATATGTGTTATGACATGGAACCCCAATGATGCATGAAAGTGAGACACAAAGACAAACCTAGGCACAATTGTATAAAATATGAGTACACAAGTTCATCTAAACATGATGAATGGAATGTATCTAATCACGAGCATTTAGACAATTAGTGCATGCATAACATGAGAAATGATGACATGTCAAGACAACTAAACAATCTAGAGCTAGATATGTCAAGACTTGGGCCACTCCAATGTATCCAATGCACAAACATGAGACATGATAGCAGGACAAATGGGACATTGTATAGAATGTGAAATCAACCAAATCCTAGTAAGCATGTTAGGGCACGCCCCTACGACATCCTAAGATGATGTGGAAATGGAATCAATGGAACACCGAATGAAAGCAAGAATTTCACAATGATTTTCATTGCCACATTTGTCGAACATCTTGTATGCATCATGAACACTCATCGATTCGACATAGCGTGCCAACCCAACATAATGCTTAAATACATGCAGAGAATAGGATTCTACAACAACTCAACCGGTGAATCCACATACAATGCATGAAGATGCAATCGAAATTGAAAAGCCTTCGCCCAATATCGACAATTTAAGAGCCAACACAAGTGGTACCAAAAACAACTAAAGCATTACCTTATAATGAATGAATCACGAAATGAATTGAGAGATTGGTAGAAAATACGAAGCAAGGTGCAAGTTTTGAATGTGGGATGGAGACCTCAATGTTAGAGAGAGAGAAAAACAGTAGTATTTTTTTTTTTTTAATAAAGAGAGTGAAATAGTGATAAACTGAAAGAACAAAAGCAATCGAGGGTTTTAAAACCAAATTCATGTGCTCCTTCAGACATAGAGGTTACATAGCCCGTCCGGACTGATTTCTCAGAATTAAATTAAAAGAATTTCTTCGGACTCAATTTGGAGTAGAACTTTACATAAAAGAAGACAAAAAATTTAATTTTTTAAAACATTCACTTAATAGCTAATCCAACTTGCTACATATTTGGTGACCAGTTGGTGACCAGTAACCCGAATATATACGGTCAGTTCAAACCCCACTCCCTCATCTACACCAAAGGAAACTTCAAAGTCTATAATGAAAACTTAAACTGCATGACCACAAACCCTCCAACCCTCAGCTTGATTATCACAAATTTTAAACATTAAACTATCCAAAACGATGGTGCCTCACCAAATTTCAGTATGTGCGCTGTCTCATAAACAGGCCGCAGTTCCGGAATCAGTTGAGCATTTAAATATGCATTACAGGAGTAACACCAAACCGACAGATCTCTGTTTGCCAAAGAAAATACGACATAAGCATTGAGCAAGACAACGTCGTAATGCATTGCTGAGAAAGTTAAATGGAATAATTGAAGAAGACCCAGTTTGAAGAAAATAATTGCTAATACATAATACCTGAAACCGAGTGCCAGACAATGATTCGACTGCTGATAATGCTTCATGAAATGCTCGTTTATATAACGGCCGCAAAGCACGTCCTTACAGAATAAACATAACCAATTCTCCTCCGGGTGTTGGCACCTTTGCACATGTCAATGATTCCACACGAGTAGAAAAATTCATTATTTTCTATCCTTTTAATTGTTATTTTTTTTGGATAATTGATTGTTTAATTTGGTATCATACTATATGTTTTTGGATTTGAAACACAATCCTACAATTTTTTTTTTTTTTCCATTTCAGTTAAATATTCTGAAGATTAATGATTTATCCACAAACGTGAGTGATTACTGTTCACACTATTTTTTTTATTCATATTTTATATTTTTTTAAACCGGCGTGAGTGAACAGTCGCTCACGCCGATTGTGGATAAATCACTACTCATATTATGAACTATTTGTTAAAATATCATTTTAACACTTTTTCTATATAAGTGGGAATCAACCAATGATGTCTACAAAATAAAATTTGAACCCAAATTGACGAGGATGGTATTCCCCATGACCCCAGCAATATCTTTCCCTAAACCCTAAATAAAAATAGAAGAAGTAGAACTCAAAACAACCATGCTAAATTACTGATCACTCTAAAAACTTAACAATAAATACTAAAATGAATCATCTAATTATTACTTTATAACACATTAAAAAAAAAAATCGCATATGACTCACATAAAATAGCAGGCTCTAAATTCTTCATTAAAGATATCTTTAGTAGAATTGATCGCATTAAAGGACTAAATATATGTGTATATGAGAAAAGGGTATTACTATTATAAATCAATCACCAAATGGGATTAATTCCATCAAAATAACATCACAAATACAATTTAAAATCTTCATCCGCCATATTCTATTTATGACACCTTTGGTGCAAGTGTGAGTGATTATGTCTAATTTTTATGATATAAAGTAACTTTAAATCCTTTTATTATTATTTTTTTAATGATGGAAATACTTTTTGGGCACGGTCATTATGTGTGCCAAATTCGGTTAGGAAAACTTCAAACTCATATAAAACGCTTCATCCACACGGATTATGATAATACTTCGGCTCCACCCACGGGCTGACCAAGAAAATGCTGATTATGATAATACTTCAGCTTCACCAACGGCTGACCCAAGAAAATGTCTAGCATTCTAAGTTACAATACAAGTGAGTGAAAATTTTGGTAAGATTAGAAGGTGAAATGGAGAATGGAGTAAGAGGCAACCTGTAGCAAGGAGTATCGGGGGAGGGGATGTGAGCGAGATCCGACGACAGGGAAGCCAGATGATCGCACCGAGTCCGACACTCAACCAAACCTCCTACAAGAACCTTCTTCGTCTATTAGAAATTTAGAACCCCATTAGAACCCTGACCAAACAAACAAATACTCGACAAAAAAAAAAACAAAAAAGGACCTGCATGTCCGATTGATTTACCAGTGAAGCAGAGGAAGTAGACGAAGACATGGCAACGTTACTCGCCACTGAAAGGACGGACGGACTATAGCCTATAGGACTAGCTAGAATTATTTAACGAACGGTATGAACCTATTTATTATATAAATATTATGATCCAGAATCTAAAGTCGCCTGAATTCAACCTCCGACTAGTGGAAAAGATCCTCCTTTTGTTTGCTTTTTGTAGTTTGTTGTTTTGTTGTCGTCATTTCGCAATATACTTATAAAAAATAAAAATAAAAAAAGAAAAGACTGTTGCAGCTTTGTGGCTTTTTTCCTGCAGTCACACATATTGACTTTTCCTTGTTTTACTTTGCACACTTTACTTCGTAAAGAAGTATGTGGACTTTACTTCATGGGGAAGCCTTCTTGGCCAACTGTTATCATTCAGCCATTTTGGTGAAGGTGGACAGTAGCTCCGTTTTGGTGAAAGGGTATGCTGCAGCTTTGTGTGTGAGGAAATTGAGAGAAGAGAGGGCAGCAGCTTCGTGGGATAGAGGAAAATAAGAGAGGCAGCAACTTGAAGAGAGAGGGCAAGCTAAAATTCATAGCATCTTTCTTTAAATTTCACTCTTTAATTCTCTAAAGTTGACATGTGCCTCAAACATCTCTCACATGTTTTTTAATACCAATTTTGACAAACCACCGTTAAGTCCCGTTATTTTCTCTCCTCACGTCTTCTCCACCTCTCTCTCACCTATTGCACCATATTTTCTCTCTCTATCGTTCTCTCTCTCCTTCATCTCTCCATCTCTCTCTCACCTCTGCACCATATTTTCTCTCTCTCGTTCTCTCTCCCTCCCCTCCTCACAGTCCAAGTAGTCTTTCCAACCCAAAAATTTCTCAATGGAGAGTTTCAAGGCAACAAAAGAGCACGACACTCCTTCGTCAAGCCTCATGTCCTCAAAGCCATTGGCGGTGAGAATTTTCTAAGCTTTAAAATTTTTCTCTATGTTCTATTTTCTCTACTTTTCTGGTTTGTCATGTAATATTGGAGTTTGGCTAAATCAATTTTATAATATTGGAGTTCAATAATGCTAAATCAATTTTTTACGGAGCGTTGAGAGGGGTTGCAATTCAAGGGTTGCCAGGAGGTCAAATCAGAACGCTAATACTTATTTACAACCGGTCTTGAAACAAGAGCCTAAACCGAACTACTAATGAAACTGCTCCATTAGATACTTGTGAATGCAATCTTCCTGGACTATTAGGAGCATGTTTTAAATTTCAGCAAGCAATTGATAATAATAGCTCAACTATGCATTTTAGCAAGAAAAATGATGTGCAAAAAAATTTCTCAAACTTTAAGTGCCATTCATGCATTTCAACAAACACGTTCAAGCTACACTTTTTTTGTAAAAAAAAAATAGAGAAGTTTTCTCAATTCCTCCCCGGTAAATTTCTCTCAACACAAACAACAATTGTATATAATCACCCTACACTTGCCCGCAACCATGATTCTTCTTGCTTTGTCACAGCGAATCTCCATCTAGATCTCAAGGCATGCAAGCCAGGAGGAGACTTCATACATAAAGGAGAAAATATACTTCGACATTCTCAGTAGACTTTTACAGATGTTTCAAGACTGGTTGTAAATAAGTATTAGCGTTACAGATTTGACCTCCCTGGGCAACCCTTGAATCGTGCAACCTCTTTCAACGGCTCGAGAAAAAAATTGATTTAGCAGATGACATCGAACTCCAATATTATAAAATTGATTTAGCCAAACTCCAATATTACATGACAAACCAGAAAAGTAGAGAAAATAGAACATAGAGAAAAATTTTAAAGCTTAGAAAATTCTCACCGTCAATGGCTTTGAGGACATGAGGCTTGACGAAGGAGTGTCGTGCTCTTTTGTTGCCTTGAAACTTTCCATTGAGAAATTTTTTGGGTTGGAAAGACTACTTGGACTCGTGGGGAGGGGAGGGAGAGAACAACGAGAGAGAAAATATGGTGCAGTAGGTGAGAGAGAGATGGAGAGATGAAGGAGAGAGAGAGAACGATAGAGAGAGAAAATATGGTGCAATAGGTGAGAGAGAGGTGGAGAAGACGTGAGGGAGAGAAAATAACGTGGACTTAACGGTGGTTTGTCAAAATTAGGGTATTAAAAAAAAACATGTGAGAGGCACATGTTTGAGGACACATGTCAACTTTAGAAACCTAGTTTGAGAAAACTTTGTCCTTAAAGTAATCAAAAATACATTTTACGTTATTTTAACAACTCACTTTTTTATAATACCAATAATACCAATTTCAGTTTCACTATTTTAACAATTGACTTTTATTTTAAGGAAATTATATTATAAAGATATGGGTCAGCAATCCAAAATTATTAAATGCTTGAGCTTTTTTTTTTGGCAATTAAATCCTTGGGTAGTTGAACTCGACAATAAAATCCATCGTCAAATTTTGTTAACTTTCGTTATCTTATTTGAAACGCACCGTTTTTGACCCATTAAAATATTAATTTTTTTAATTTAATTTTAAAAATTAAATCTATAAATAAATAAACATAAAACAAGGGTGGCCAAACCACTAGGGGTGGTAGGCCACCTTAGTTCTCAGGGTGGTCGAGCCACCCCTTTAAAATTAAAAAAATATATATATATCCATCGACGAAGGCCACGGCAAGGAAAGAGAAGAGGATCTTGTGTTCTACAGAGAAAGTAGCGTGAAGAAGAAACAGAGTAGCGACCTAAAGGAGCAAGAGGAAGAAATGGCAAGCTCATTGGAGTCGAGCTCCGGAGGTGGGTTCTCATCGTCAGAGTTGTCTAAATCTGTAATCTTTTTTTTTAAACAAGCCCCCTTAGGCCATGGGGGTGGTTCAGCCACCCCAGATCGGCCGGGCCTGGGGTCCCACTACCAAGGGGGTGGCTACTTTAAGGGGTGGTTAGCACCCCTTTCTTTTTTTTTTTTTCTTTTTTTTAAATGGTAGAGTCGAGATGGGGTGGCTGCCACCCCTCGCTTTTCTCAGATATTTTTTTAAATTTATAGATTTAATTTTAAATTAAATTAAAAATTAATATTTTAATAGGCATTTCAATAAATAAGAAGTTAACAAAATTTGACGGATGGATTTTATTGTCGAATTCAACGTACCTAAAGATTTAATTGTCAAAAAAAAAAAATCCAAACATTTAATAATTTTGGACTGCTAACCCATGCCTTTATAATATATTCTCCCTTTATTTTTTCATTTAAATATTATTTTCCATAGAGTTATTTATTCTTTTGAATGTTTATATTTTTCTAATAATCTATTTTAAGATTATTTGTCTTATTCTAACAGTAATATTTTTAAAATTTTGTAATTTTTTTAACGTCATATTTTTAAATTTGTGTCTTATCTTAAAGTCATGTTTTTAAAAAATTTGAAGCCAAATGCTGCCGAGAGAGAAACAAACACAAAAAACAAAAACAAATGCTGAGGGAGAAAGAAAAAAGGGAGGGGGGGGAGGGGGAAGAGCTGTGGAAAGAAACCAAAAAAAAAAAAAAAAAAGGAAGAGAGAGAGAGAGATAAAATATATTTGTTTAATGAATATATTTTTTGGTTATTTTGAAGAGGCAATTTAACTAAAATGACTTAAAATATCACTTTTCAGCTTCACTATTTTAACCAAAAAATAACAATATGAACAATAAATCTTTAAATATAAAATTTACTATTAACTTATTTATTCATTAAACCCTTTTACTTTTCATTTTTCTCTTTCTTTCCCCAGTTCTCCCCCCCCCCCCCCTCCCCCCACCCCTTTTTTTCTCTCTCTCAGCATTTGGTTTATTTCTATTTTTTCTCTCAACATTTGGTTTTTTTTTTTTCTCTCTCAGCATTTCAGCAGCAATTGGCTTTAAAAATTTTGAAAATATGATTGCTAAGATAAGACACAAATTAAAAAATATGACCATTAGAAAAATTACAAATTTTTAAAAATTTTACCTTTAGAATAAGACAAATATTCATAAAATATACCATTAGAAAAATATAAATATTCAAAAATGTAAAAGTTAGAAAAAGAATAAACAAATATTTGAAAAATAATATTTAAATGATAACAAAAATAGTAAATCTTCAAACATAAAATTTACACTCTCTATTCATTAAACAAATATATTTTCTCTTACATTTTCTCTCCTTATTATGTCTAAACCTAGGTTTCATTTTTGTTATCTTTTAATAATATTTGATTGCTTATAATTTTTTAAAAAAATAACCTATGAAATTTATAATTATTTTGTTATTTACATTTCTATTTTCATTAAACAAATATATTTTCTCTCCTTTTCATTTCTCTCCTTATTATGTCTACCTAGGTTTCATTTTTGTTATCTTTTAATAATATTTGATTGCTTATAATTTTTTTTTTAAAAAAATGATTCCTATGAAATTTATAATTATTTTGTTATTTACATTTCAAATTTTATTTAAAAATTATAAAACTCATTTGAAAAAAAAAAATAGCAATGCGATTATTTGGGTTTGTTGAGTTATGTTTTGTGGTTTTTGAGGGATTTCTAGATTTTCCTTATTTCCTTTCATTTTCTTAACTATCAAACAAAGGGTACATGTAATAACACATGTGCATATATCGATCAGTTACATTAAAATTTTCGGAACACAACAATTTTAATGTTTTATTGGTTTCTTTTGTTTAACATATCATAAGAATACTCTTTTTAAAAATATTACCATTAGAATAAAACATATTCGTAAAATAAACCATTAGGAAAATATAAACATTCAAAAATATAAAAGTAAGAGAATGAATAAACAAATCTTTGAAAAATAATATTTAAATGAAATAGTGAAAGTGAATTGTTAAAGTAATAAGACTGAAACATGTGCTCTAAAAAGGTAAGTTGTTAAAATAACAAAAAAATATTTTGATTATTTTGAAGAATAAAATTTGAAGAGGATGTTGTGGATGCTCTTAGAGAATTAAGAGATTATTTTCTCTTTTATTTAATTCTTTTATGTGTTTGTGAGCTTAGTGTATTTGAGCTTTTAGGTTTAAGTGATATTGTTTTTATTAAGTTTTGTACTACATCATTTTGTTAGTAAATTTTTTTTGGATTGTCTTTGTTAGTGGATGTAAGCTTATTAAGTTAGACCACTTAAATCTTGATGTCTTATATGACTATGGATCTGTTTTGGATTGCGTTTGAGGTGCCTAAAAATGTTTTTAACACTCAAAAAGCCGTTTGAAGAAAAAAGTATTCATTTGGTAAAAAAATTAAAAGTGCTTTTAAATATTCAAAAAACTTTAAAATAATTAAAACATACTTTTTGTAAAAGCTTAAAATTAAATTTTGCTCAAAAGCTATTTTGACTTAAATTTATATTTTTCAAACGTAATTCCAAACAGCTTTAGATATTATTTTTTTTTTCTTCAATTATAGAATTATTTTATCTCAACATATATTATTTAAAATAGGGGTTTTAGGGTTCTTCGTTTCTCCGACGTTAGGTCCTTACATGTAACATCTTTTAAGAAAAAATAAAATTATAATCGTTTTTTAACATATTAATTTTTATGAGTTAATAGGGTTCTAATACTTTAAAACTTATTTTTGGATTCAAAACTAAAATCTAAGGGTGAAAGGTTAAATCTTTAGGGATGATATCACTCAAAATGGATTTAATCATCCTAAATTTAATGCTAATGCCTCAATTTTAGTATTTACCTTATAAATTTGGTTAACGCTCAAATTTAGATTAACGTTAAAAACACCGTGAAAGGCCACTATAATTTTATTTTTTAAAAGAAAGAACGCTAAGAACTCAAACCCTAATATTTTCTTTTAAAATACCTAATAAAAAAAGTAAAATTCTCTATTTTAGACACCTAAAACAAATTCTTTATTTGTTTATCTACCTTCTTCTAAATATTATATTTTATTCTCTCTTTTTTTTTTTTTTTAATAATTATATTCTTCCCAACAACCCTTATCCTTGACCTCGTCGTCTTCTCCTTCCTTCCATTGATGAACATGAACAGCCAAATCCAATCCTTTCTGGGTTTTGTAATTGATCAAGAACCCACATGGAGTCCCATGAGAATTCCATAGATTGCTTCTCCAACCTCGAGGGAGAGGCGCGCGTGTGTTGTAGCCTATGTAGCCGTCATCGTCGGACTCCACGCCCAGCCCTCACCATCGGACTCCACGCCAATGAAGCTCAAAAATGGAAAAATTCAGTGAAATTTAGAAAAATCGTCTCTCCGGTGTTCTCCGGAAGTACTTCTATCTGATGTGAATATTATTTTTAAATATAAAATAGAGAAATAACAGTTATTTTATTTTTTTTATAAAATAATATTCACCTAGAATTAAAAAGTCACAATGAGAACACGAATTTTAAAGTCATACATCAAATTACAAAGGTGTGCCAAAAAAAGTTATTGTTTTAATATATTCTTATAATACACTTATCATCTTAAAAACTAAAATAAAAAACTATTTTTTTAAAAAAAAAAAAAAAAAAAAAACAAGGGGTGAATATATATATAAAGTTTTTTGAGAATAAATAAAAAAGTTAGCATTGTAGTTGATATAAATTACAAATTCCTTGTGCAATATAAAAAATAACAATAAATGTAAAATCAAACAATGTGATTGGTTTAAATTATAAATTGTTCACTATCGTATAAAAGTGAATTTAGAAGTTTTTGGAATATATGTCCAAAAATAATTTTGTCTTTGAGTTAAGTTCCATTAAAACATTTGACTAATTAGGTTATATGTCATGTCAATGTCAATAAACGATGGCACATGTTACTCTTAATAAAAAGATAATAAAAAATAGGAGAAAATTCAATTTTAACTCATGAAAGTTTCAATGGTTTTTCAATTTTAACCTCAATATTTAAAAAGTGGCAATGTACCTCCCTAAAGTTTAAAAAATTGATAATTTTAAACTCCTGTTAGTTTTTTCCGTCAAATTGAATGAAAAAGTATGAAATGATGAAACTGCCTTCATGCTTTTTTAAAAAAATTCTATCAATTTTAACAAAAAAAAACTAACGGAGGGGGTTTACATTGCAAGTTTTTGAAACTTTAGGGGGGTAGATTGCAAATTTTTAGACTATGGGATTAAAATTAAAAAATTACTGAAACTTCAGAGTTAAAACTGAATTTTTCCCTAAAAAATAATGAATTTAATGATGTAATTATTAGTAAAATTAGAATCAGAAGGTGAAATGGAGCATGGATCTAAGAAACAACTTGTGGCAAGGAGTATCAAGGTGGGGATGTGAGCGAGATCTGATGACAAGGAAGCCAAATGATCACACCGAGTCTAAGACTCAACCTAACTCGACTTCACTCCAGATAATAACAAGTCTTCCTTTCTTTTTGAGTCAATCATTCACAAACTCCCATTAGAACCCTAACCTAGCAAACAAATACTCAAAAGAGAATAAGAGGAAGAAGAAAAGACGTCCGATTGATTTACCAGTGAAGCAGAGGAAGAAGACAAAGACGAAGTAGCTTCACTTGCCATTAAGAGAGGGATGGCCAATAGGACTAATGTCACGGGGCTAATTTTTCACACCAAACCAACCACGCGATAGCCTTAAGCAACGCCCCAAGCAGTGCCTAGGCAACCAACGCATGCCTCACTAGTGGAGGTTATGGGAACTCAATGCATGGCACATGCACAACAGCCCAACAACAATTACTTTATGGGAGCAACACCTCCCAATCTTTATAATTCACTCAATGAATTTGTACAAGGACAAACTAGAGTTTACAACACCTTGGAGCCCTTAATCTCAACACAAACACAACCAAAACGGTTTACAAGAGATACATGAATGACCCAGCTACTAAGGCTTTACAATACCACAATGAGACACTCGTATAGCCCACTGTTTCTCATTACAAAGTCACTCAGCACTCACCCAAATGTGTGGCCCTCTTCCACAACACTTGTCTGTTAGAAGAAACTAGGATCTCCCATCTAGCAGCAAGTAACCATGGCTTCCAGCAGCATTTTGGTAGTCTCTAGAACTCACAAGCCTTCTCTGCCCTAAGCACACATTCAGCTCACTTTACCTCTCAAGCTACAACCAAGCTTCCTTTTTTAGCTTTTCTGTACTCTCCAACTTAAGCTCCTTCAAATGAACACCCATGCCTTGCTTAAATAAGCCCCATCATGATTCTCAGCAAGGTGGTGGGTTGTTACTTGTCTCCAGCCCACTACAATCAATGTAGCAACTAGTAGGCATGTTGCCTCCCTTTAACATGCTCTTCACCAACCAACCACATGTTGCAATCCCCCTACCCATTTGAATCCATCCAACAATATGCACTACATCTATTTATAGCATCACATCCCTTAGCAAGAAACCATCCATATGTGGGACATGCACCTTGGCCTATTTGAATTCATCCAGTACCTTCAACTAGCACACTGCCACATGATGGCACCTTGTAGGCCCTCTTGCAAGCTTACAGTAACCCATACAACCTGCAACAACTCAACCAATGCCCAACTAGCTCTTTACCATGTGTCCAAGCCTTGTAAGCATAGCACAACAGCACTTTGTCCATGGCAGCAAGCAATCTTCAGATAGGTGGCTAAGGCTGCGCCCATAACAGGCTTGCTACCACACTCCATAGCCACTTGGCAACTTTAGCCCATGTGCAGCAACTTAGCACATTAATTTTTTCCATTGCAACACACTATCTCTATATAGGTCACTTGTGCAGCGCTTATGGCATGGCTTCTACCTCACTCAACAGCTACATTTCCAACACCATGCAGCAGCCTTCAAGTGCATTCAAGCACCCCCAATGCCCACTTGAACGCCTCATACCATGCAACCAACACCTAGGACACTCAAACACTTTGTCACAACATCATCACTTGGAAGGTGGCAATGCCACTGTCTCCAAACACTTAACCAACATTATTCAAAGGCATATTGGAGGCCATGTGGCCCCTCTCAACAGTATACATAACCTGGTCTAGATAAACAAGCACAAGGCCTAGGCCACGCCCATCCTACTCATACAAGCCATCTTAGCAACCATGCGCCCCACAGCAGCTCTTGGGCCAACAACAACATGCCCAAGTACTTTGACAGGGCACATGTTGTCACTCCTTTGATCCTAGCCTTAGCCTTCTCCAAGTAGCATTATCTTCAACCTAGACATGCACCCTCATGCCTTGGCATAGTGGCCAACAAGGATGCAATGCACACATTTCCCTACTACAATGCCACAGCCGCATCAAAGCCGTGACAACTAGACTATTGATTAGATGAAATTGTTGACTAAATAGTGTTTGGCTAAAAACCACATTGTTAAGAAGATTTCACTCACCATAAATTTATGAAATTACCATGTTTTGTTTTTTATTTTAATTTAATCTTGAGTTTTCAATTTAAAAAATTAAATTTTAAATAGGTATTTTTATCATCTTATTGTCACAATTAACATATTTATGTCTTGATAAGCTTATATAATAATTAAATTTTTATGTTTATTTATTTTTAACTATAAAATACAATATCTTTTGATTTTGAGAAAGAGATTTGAAGATGTCAATTGACCGTATATAGAGCTGGATGACCGCTCCATTTTCTTTTTCTATAGTCTTTTTAAGGGACTATTTTTTCAGACCGGTTAAAATGATCATTTGGTAGCATAACGGGGAGTCACTTTGATTCTTAAGTCAATGATAAATGTCTAGAAATAAAGTAAACAAAAAACACAAGAGTATTGGACAAGAATAAAGTGAACATAACCCACAATAATTTAGTTTTTTTCTTTTTTCTTTTTCTTTTCTTTTTAGAGTGTTTCATTCACATGGTTATTTAAGGACGAGTTCTAGGGGGAATGTGGAAGCAATTTCTCTTGATGTCCCTTACACTACCTATATATATATATAATTTTTATTATATATATGAGTAGTGATATAGAGTACACTAGCGTGAGTGAACAGTGCTCATGCTAGTGTACTTTATAATATATATTTTTTAATATTACTGTTCCAATTTTTTTTAATATTATTTATAATAAGCTGATGGGTCAATTGGTCAATGGTGTGCACAAAATAGGGATTTTGTGCATAGGACACATTGAAGTTATTCTCATACATATATAGTAGTAATATAGACTACGAGACTTCAATGTGGTCTATACACAAATTTCCTGTTTTGTGCACACCATTCACCAGTTGACACATCGGCTTATTACACAAACTTAAAATGAGAACAAAATATTAGAATAATTATTTTTTATCACAATTAAAAAAAAAATTAGAAGGATGGCTTGGAGGAGGAGCACTAGCCTATAAGGTAGCGGGGGTGGCATGTGCGCCACCCCATAAGTGATGGGGGTGGCCGCGTGTCACTCCAGATCTGGCTAGGGGTGGTGTGCAGCCACCCCAATACCGCAAGCCACCTTGGCCACTTTTGGGGTGGCGCACAACCACCCATGGTCTAGGGATGGCTCATTGGCTGCCCCAACCCAGTTTAGGGTGGTTGGCAGCCACCTGTGGTCTAGGAGCCACCCCATGGGCCAGGAGTGGATGGCAGAGAGAGGCGAAGGCAATGTATGGTGGCAGCAATTGGAGGAGTCCGGTGGCTTAAATGACTGTGATTGAAATAATCCAGTGTTTTGTTCACATATATTTTTCTTGTAATTTTCCTTCAATGAATGATGTGTTAAACTTTGAGTGGATTGCACAAAACCCTTATTTTATGCAATGACCACACCAGAGATGCTCTCTTATAAAGAACCAAAATTGCTTGAATTACTCTTCCGGAATAAGTGGCACATGATTTCTGCTTTATGGGGGAAAAAAAATATATAATCTATCCAAATACTAAGTGGGCTGGATACTGGGCTTGATTTGGGTGCGAACTATTTCCGACCCGACTGAGCCCTTGAGCAAAGCTAGGGTTTTGGAGTCTGTCCCATATAAATACCAACTTTCCTTTACTTTCTCGTCATAGAGCTGTGATTTCTTGTGTTTCGGATTAACCTCTTGCGCAGCTCAGCTCTCTGCGATCTAGCGAAAGCAGCGAAGAAATCATGGGGCATTCGAACGTGTGGAATTCTCACCCTAAGACCTACGGGCCTGGCTCCCGCACCTGGTACGTGAAATCGATTTTCTCCCTTAGCTGTTTGGTTCCTGAGAAAATTGTAGTCAAAAGTCTTTTGTTATTTGTTTATCGCTGTGATGATTGTTTTTTTTTTCTGTTTAATCTTATCTTGCTGGGTTAATTTTTGTTCGGATCTTGTGCTGAATACTTGTATTATTGCCTTTAGACTTTGCTTCAACATCATGATTTTTCTTTTATCGTGCTTGTTTCTTTGTTTGATTAGTAGGCTAATTTCTCTGTTTAAAAAAAGAATTTCATCGTGCTTGTTTATGAGCAAATTGGAAGATAAGGATTTGAACAAAATAATGTTGAAAACATTAAGTTAAAAGGAAAATGCGGGCTTAAAAGTGAAAGAAATTAGTTTCCGGGGCAGACCATGTAGAGGAAATCATTGCATTCTAGTATATGGAACGGTTTTGTGGTCATGAGTAGATATGTAAGCAGGTGACCATTTTTCGTTTCTCTTGGAAGATTTCATTGCTTGGAATTGTTGAAGTTACGATTTCAAAAATATTTCAGGCAGTGTGATGTGTTGTGGACTGAGGTTTTAGAGTTCGTGCCTTGTAGTAGCGATTTTGTACATGGTTTGAGGACTTGCTCATTTGGGAAAAGTAACGAAGTTATTGATTTGGGTTTTTGTTTATGTGCTTCTTTTGTTTGGCAGTCGTGTGTGCGGGAATCCCCATGGGCTGATTCGGAAGTATGGCCTCATGTGTTGCAGACAATGCTTCCGTAGCAACGCCAAGGAAATTGGCTTCATCAAGGTAATGGTCTTTCTTCCATGGATGATAATGCTTTATTGAGTGATCTGGTTTGAATTGGTTTTTTAATCTGATCTCATTTTGGCAAATTTTTTTCTTTCTTGCAGTACCGCTAAAGGTTGTAATCATCTGTGCCACAAAGCACTTTTTTCGGCTCCAGTTGCCGCCACTATGTTCTTTGTGATGCCAACGAAAGTAGTTGTTTTAAGTTTCAAGGAACTTTTGATTTTCCGTTGTAGTTTATCTAATGTTAAACTTGAGTTGATTGTGGGTTTATGAACATTTTTGCATTGCATTATTGACGCTATATTAAAACTCATTTATCTTCTCATTGCTGCTACTGCCATCACTAGCTTTTAGATATGGTAATATTGCTTGTTGAGATTCTATTCAATTGCTCAAGTTACTAAGGCTGAATCTTTGAAACTGACAACTAGTGCTCTCCAATGGCATTGTACTTGAGAAGCGATAAACTCCTCCTTTTTCAAAACCCTATTTAGCTGCATTGTTAGTCTCTGCCTCTGGTTATTCTTCCTCTCATGTATCTTCATTTCTCACTTCCTAGACGCCATCTTCATTCTTCATTTGGAAGTCATTGATAGATCCATGTTTGTCCAAGACGATCTTGGACTCCGTGATTTCAAAGTCGGATCAGAATTACCTTCTGTTAAAGGTGTAATTGGATGTTTAGCAAGCTACTCCCATGATTGTTGCAAAGACGAAGGTTAGTGAAATTCTGGCCGGTGGTTGTTGCTGTTGGCAGTGGCAGCCTTCATGTTCCCAACCCAAGTGCTTTTCTCTACTAACGGGATTGTTATGGGTTTTCCTTTCCATTCAATTTGCTCTTGCATTCTCCCATTTACAGTCAAGATTGTACTACATCAGTTAGATTTACTGTTGGGGTCCAAGTAAACCGGCTCATTTTATTTCAGTCTCCCTCAACTCGATTTTACCTCCTTTCTCTTCTTCCACACCAACTCCCAACTACTATGGTAGCTGCCACCACTAGTACCGAGTTTTCATCATATACAAATTTCAGACTTTCTTCTGCAACCCTAAAACCTAATTTTAGGGATTTCTCCTCCAAGATGTCTTTTTCATCCACCAGTAGCAACTCGAAGAATAGAAACATGGGAGACCAACATCAATTTCCCATTTGCCATTAATGGACTCTAGGATTGTTCTAAATACGGCTCACTTCAGGACTTAAACCAACCTTGGATTTGTGTCGTTTTGGTCTGTGAAATTGATGGAGGAGAAGAGTCTTGTGGGTTGGTTTGTGGTACGGCTCATTGGACCTGTAGGGTAGTATATTGGAATAAACTCTCTCAGCCTTTGAATTTACTTTCCTGGTGATGGTGTAGATGAATTCAATCCGGTCTACACAAAATCTTGAGACGATCTAATTCAGTTTTGGGGTCGGGCCTTTGTTTTCTCATCCTTCCATGGTTAAAATTTATGTTGTGATTATATCAAATACGCACACAAGCAGCCACCCAATGCTCGGAATTTGACTAATTCTATTGATATAGAAAGTAAATGAAAAGGCTAAAAAAATAATAATAATGGCAAATATTAGTTATGAAAGTTGGTATAAGAGAATTAGGGGTACTACAATTTTCTTTTACATTGATCAAATTACAATTATGCCACTTTGTAAGTTTACTTGACACTTCTCGTCAACTACTAAACAAATAAGAAAAATGCTACACATACTCTCATTTCCACATTCTCAAATGCATAATCCTTAAATTGTGTTAAAAATCAATATTGGGTTTTGAAAATAATGGTGATCTAGGAGTGTGATCATTTTAATCAATTAAAGTTAAAAGTCAACATTGGGTATTGAATATAATGGTGATTTGGGAGTGTGATCATTTGTCAACAATTAAATTTTATTGAGTAATGATATGCATTAATCTATTATTCTTCCAAAGTTAATGAGGTGTAATCTCTAAAGGTATTTATTACATGAGGATTGGCTTTTATAAAAATATATATTATTATTATGTCTGCACAAAGAGAGGGGAGAGGGAGAGTCGAACTAGTAGCATTCGCTTTATAAGGGATTGAGCTACCGTTTGAGAACAAGGATTGACTATTTGGTTGAGATGATCACACTACATCAACTTCATGGATGGGAGGAGTACATATATTGAATGATTAATAGAATTACCATGTCAGCTTATAAAGATATTATAATAAAAATTGTAGTGCCTCAAACATTTTCTTTATAATAAAATAGAATATATCATTACTACCTTGCATTTACATCTAAATTCTCACACTTGAAAGTCTTTTTTTTTTTTCCTCGATGAGTAACACCTAAAAGGTCTTACAAACAATATAATATGACACTTGGCAACGGTGTATTACTTAATTAAGGTTGACTACTTGATTGTCTTACTAATAAGAAATTAGTGTTAATTATAATAATCGTATAATTAACAACTTTAAAAATTAAAAAAACTAAGTCATGATTAAGTGCTTAATTAACATTTAACCAGTCTAAAATCTTGAACAATGCATGTGGTAGGGTGGGTTTGCCAAGCGACAAAAAGAAAAAAAGTGCCAATAATTGCTGGGTTCTAATGTTTGATTCGCAAGCAAAGTGGTCTAGACAAGACATGACTCTAAGAACTTCTTCTACAGAGAGAAGTAACGTTGTTGTAACTTAGGAACAAACGATGTAATTTGTACTCGATCTATAACACATTTCGACTACTAAATGCTTTGTTGACTTATATTACTTGGACTCACGTCACTCACCACTCTTTTTCTCCCTCACTCTTATCTTATTTGATCTCATTTTACATATATATATATATATATATATCGTCCTTAAGAATACTATAACTTTTACTATAAGATTTTTACAAATTGATATGACAAACGGTGTGACATTTATTACGTCAATCATTAAAATATAAATACTGTATGAAAGTTTACATAGAACTCATTTCTATAAAATTTAGATTGTCTTGGTGAATATTCATATACTCACCATTGTCGGTTAAACCTCATATACGTACAAAGCGCTTCATCCACACGGATTGAATAAGATTTTAGCTTCACTGACTGGCATAGCCCCAAAAAATTGTTTGCACCTAAAAATATTCAAACTAGAAAAACACTAAAACCAATGCCATTGCCACTTGAGCCAAACTTTAAGGTTTGTAATAATAACTTTTACAAAGCACAGGCAGCCTTAGCTTTGCTTGGAATATGTTTATATACTCTTCTTCACTCTAGAATTTTTGTGGGCCTTCACTTGTGAACATACCAGAATATTCTGCAACTTTTCTTTGGAACCATTCAGATGATCACGTACTGTTTTACACTTAGTGGCTTGCGTTAAATGGTGTTTAAATCATGAGCTTCTTTTCCTAACAATTTTGCCTTCAAGTTAAAGTCTACATTTTGGTGGCTTGCCGTAGTGTTTTAAACCTGATCAAATGTTAAACCAAAGAAAGTCTACAAGAAAAACAACTTTTGGCAACGATCCAATATCGTCGCCCAAATGGTTCATTTGTTGTCGTCACGGATATTTATTTTTAGCGACGCCAACAAAGGTTGTTTGTCACGTAAGCCGATCTGTCATGCAGATATCATCTTTTTAGCTATGACACCGGTAGTTGTTGCAGTTATTATATGTATGAAACAGTTAGAAATATAAATCTGCAGAACCAAAATTCTCTTGGCCTTTGCTTAGACATGAAAATGAAAGGCTTATGAGTCAGTGTCGGCTGATATGATGCAGCCTAACAAATCAAACAACTGATGTGCCCAGAAAACAAGCTTACATCTTCACTGACAGAGAAAATCGTCTACAAATAAGGAAAGTATATTTCACCAACCTTCTTGACTAAATTTTTCTCCTCATTTTTAAGGCCTTTTTCCTCTAGGTTTCTTCTAAAACAAACAAATAACAATCTCTTCTCTGGATCATTCAAGTCAAATTCTTTACTGCCCCCATTGCAGCAATTTTACCTTCTTTAATCATTTTTTTTTTCTTCTGTAGGAAATAATATGTGGCATCTAGATCTTGTCTATGTTATGTTTCAATTATTGGGAAAGATGTTTGGCCCAGTGACACTGGCATGGCATTTGAAAAAAATTGTTGTACCATAAATGAGTGACAAGTATATACTATTTTCCATTTGATTGGTTGCTGACATATTCAGTTCAACCAAATATCTATAACACATAAATTAAAAAAAAAAAACAAAAACAAATATTAGACATTATATATTTTATTCTGTTTCTTGTAATCATTGTAAAATGATCTTTTACTAAGATCCCTTGCAAGCTAGTTAATATGTTAGTGTATATATGTTTATATATAATTAACTATATAGTCAATTATCATATATTAACATCTTCTCTGTTACAAATGTCTGTCCAACTCTCACTTTTCTCGGCACCCTCGCTTCTATAGTACAGAAAATTCAATACTTTTTTTTTTTTTTTGAAGTAGAAAATTCAATACTTGACTCGATTTATGGCGCTAATTGGTACACAAATAAATATGCACGGATAATCTTTCTCTAATGTGGGGGTGAAGTGGAAAGGAGAAGCAATGTATAAGAAATGGTAGAGGGTGCAGACAAAATCATTTTTTGCTAAGCTTATAATCATGCTCAAAGCAACTAAATGTTGCCTAATAAACAAACATCACTAAGTGGTTGTGTTACTTTTAAACCAATTATTCTATGGAGTGTAGCTTAAGTCACATGTGGCTTAAAAAATTCCAAACCCAACATCATTTCATAATAAAACTAAACATTATTAATAATTATTCTCCATATTTTTCTCTGCTCATGTCAAAAAATAATAGGTGAATTTGTAAGGTGACTCAACTTGGATGGGGTTGCTCAACAGCTTCATGAATGTCGGTTAGTAATATAATCATTAATTTTTGATTGGCTAGAGTAAAAATTAATTATTATAAATAGTACTTAGGTCTAAATAATTAAAAGTCCAAAGCTGTATAATTAGTTTGAAAGAAAGCTATTAATTAGATTCATAATTCAATCAATATAGTTATGTGAATACCTTTTTTCTTGTCCATGCTTTGGATGTCTTAGAACAATGGATGAAATATTAACTTATTATACGTTATCAAACAAAACAATCTTGTCCATATTAACGTTGGGATATCCAAAAGTATGTTTTGTTTAATCATTGGTTTTCTCACCAGGCATAAACAAGCATCAAGGGAAAAACTTTATGGGAGGGAAATGGAATGGATTAATATTGTTTGAATATAAGGGTTAGAATAATCTAACACTAACATGCCTCTTTTATTTTATTTTGTTTTTGTTTTATCTTGTTTAATTTTTTGGGCTTTTATTTTAGTATTATTCTGAGCAGCCTATTGGCAACAAAGACCTGCCCATCACCTATCTATAATACTAGACCTTCACCCTTTCCCACTTCTGCACAAGGTGATCACTGGTTGGAGATGGGACTCAATGATTTTAAAAAATAAAATATCTGGCATAATATTAATTTTATTGCATTTTCTTAAAATTTTTTATTTTTTTAGGCAATTTTATAAAAAATGATTGTAGATTTCAATAGTTAATGTTGTAAGTGTTGCGGGGATTATCAAGTGGCTATTTAAATTGTAGTATCACGTGAACGGTTATGTTAATTTATAAAATGAATTTTTTTAGTAGAAAATGACTTCATTTGTTCAAATTTTTGTTCTTTTGTTTTATTTTTTATTATAGGTTCTAAAAATAAAAGCATTAATAACCAACCCAAAACACAAAATAATATTTTTTTTTAAATCACTTTTATTTCAGGGATCACATTTTTTTTTAAATTAAAAAAAAAATAATAGCTCCCAAAATATATTAACAAACATACACTCTTAACCGATTTCTTTAAAAAATAGTAATAATAAGAGTAACACTATATGCCACACAACTATCTGCACCATTATGTTGACGTGGCATTGCCAACCCACCATTAGATTTTTTTTTTTCTTTTAAAAATGCTAATATAGAGGCGAATTGATAATGTCATATTAGCGTAGTGAGATGATAGTATAGTATATAATACGAAAAATGCTGCATACATTCATAAGTTTACACTCATTAACATGGCAATAAAAGTCACCATTCAATTTTAGATATAATGCTAATTTTCACAACGATGTCAAAAAAAGCACACTAAAAAAGTGTTTTGTTTTTTTTAATCAAATAAGGGAAAATGAGTTAGACCACAAAATGGGTGGGCACCCCTGACAACAAAGCCCAAATGGTAAACGCAATACAAATACAAAACAAATTCTAAATTAAGTCTAAAAGGGCCCAATAGCAAACAATGGTATTGCCGATGGTCCCAGAAGAACCATAAAACAAGCAAGGCTTTTTTCATAGTCGCACAAAGTGGTAACAAATGCACTTGAAAGTTCATATAACATTTTCTTGTATGACATTAACCTAATAATAATAATAATAATTAAAGCCCTATATATGCACAACAAAGATAAATGAAATCAGGATTTTTTTTTATTTATTTATCCAAAACAATAGAAGAAAATGAGTATGAATGGGACAGATAATTGGTGAAAAGCTAGTGAGAAGATAATAAAAATAATAGTTTAATGGGTTTTCCAAAAGATAAATGGGAAGTCCACACTCCACAGGACTTTGGCTAAAGATTGTCAACGAAGTTCCATGTGGACAAGCTTGAGAGGCTGTGAGAGATTGCAGTGGGCAAAAAAAAGTTGGAACAGTGTTTTCATTAAGCAAAACTGCGTTGAAAGCAAAGGGATTCATTACATTGATTGATGGAGACCTGAAAGAGATGGGGCATCTTTATTTAACTCTAATTAATTGATTAATTTTAATAATTTAGTTAATTAAATAATGGGTTTATATAGCCTTGGCTTGGCTTGGCTTGCAAAAAATCTTTTTTAAGTTAAATTAAATTTGGTTAAGGTTGTCGCAAGTCATTGATCCCATCAACCACCATTTTGCTTGAGAGCTCTTTTCAAGTAGGTTTGCTCATTCATGTCCTATCTCCCTCTTAACATCCCCATAACTGTAATTTAATTTAATTTAATTATTTTTTATAATCAAAGGAGAAATGGATTACACCCTTAATCTAAAAGGAGGAGAGAAACGGGAAATAAACATAAATGCTTTCAAACACATTGTAAAAAGTGGCTCATTTAGTAACCGAGTGTGCTCTCGAGTTAGTTGAAACAACCCGTAACTATTTAGATGCTAATCAATTACTCTCACTAATTTATCAAAATAAAAGTACTCTCAATCTTATTTTTTCAAATGGGTTAAAGAAATTTGGTTTTTTTTTTTCTTCTAAAAAATAAATGAATAAAAATATGCTAATTAAATTAAAATTTACATGTATATGCACTTCCATCAACATCAATGACCTAGAGTGCCGGTATTTAATGTGTGTGAGTGTGTTTTTTAGTGTATTGATTGAGTAATATTAGGGCAAATTGGAAGTTCTTGACAGCTCTCCCTACTACCAAATTAACAGAAGACAAGATGTCAATTGAAACAGCCAACTCTTTTATTGTTTTGTTGGATTTTCAGTAAACTTAATTTCAGATTCATTTTATGGAAGATTAAAATGAATCTGAACCGTCTGATTCTCTTACACATGAATATATATATATATTAATTGTTGAATTTACAAAATTTCAGTAAAAAAATTCCAACTGATACATGTAACAGATTTCTAGTTTGGAAAAGCTATTTGGGTAATCTAGGTTAATGAATATCTACCATGAAAATCTCTAGTCACTGACTCACTCATACAAATTTGTAGCGTAATTTTTAAATTTTTTTTTTGCTAACAAGGCATTGTCATGTCAACACATAAGGCCAATGCATACGTGTAGCATTACTCATTTACCATACTTGTGATTTATGTATATATGTTATAATTATCTCTTTATTTCATTCTTATCTTCCTAGACTATGTTGAGTGGTGTTAGAGGTGCTACAATTTTTATTACAAGTTTCTTTACAAGCACGTGACAATTTATAATTAACCATGCATTTTTTATTATTCCACCAATTTTGAATTGACATCAACATAATTTTGAAACTACGAACCCAACTAGTTTATGATTCTTTTTCTGGGAGTAAATTATAGACTGATAACAGATGATATCAAGCATAAAGAAGAATTGTCACTATGGTAAAATCAGCAAAATAAATTGCGATTGATAGAGCACAAGTAGCGGAGATTAAAAAAAAAAAAAAAGCCAGAGAATCAAGGATTTAGCAGCGGATAGAGATATGATTAGCCAAAATTTGCTATAAATGTGAAACTGATTGAGACTATGAGTGACTTCTCATAGATATTGTCTTATAATAGCTTAAGATGTTATTATGTGTATTATAGATAATGTTTGAGTTATGAAAATTTCAAATTATATCTTTAACATTGTACGGATTATTTTGCCTCATTTGATTGTTATATCAACGGAGATAACTCGTTAAAAAAAAAAACTACAAACCCAACTAGTTTCACATTAATGGAAAAATACTGATAATTAGGAAATTATTTTTGAAAATGTTTTTTTTTAATAGATTTTTTAAAAAGGATTTTATAATTAGGAAATTATAAGGAAAAAAAGAAAAAGAAAAAAAGGAAAGTGAGCATAATTTGTTGAAACCAAATTAGCTTAACGTAACGTCCCTCCAAAGATTCACGAAGACCCAAACGCAAACCCAAAAAGCACAAACCTGGCTCCGACCACTCCCAAATCTCACCCTCACCCTTCACCTACTCTGCTTCTCTCTCTCAAAACCCAGAAGATATCACACTGCTGCAGTGCTTCTTCGTCGTCTTCTTCTGGTTCCAGTGGTCTCCAGAAATGCTGAATCCTCCGCAAACCCATTTCTCCATTTGCGTTTCTTCCAAATTCCTTGATCTGCAGCCATGAGAACCACTGGGGTTTGGGTTTCGGGTTGAGACCAAAACCCTTTCTTTTGAGAGGCAATGTGAGAGTGAGAGTGTGTGAGAGAGAGAGGAAAATTCCCAGAATAGTCCTATAATGGTGGCTGCTATTTCTGAAGCAGCTGCTTCAACAAACCCCAAGACCACTTCCCAACAGCAACAACAACCAACGCATCTCCAAAGACCCCCTCTGCTACCTTCGGAGAAAGACAATGGCCACAACAATGGCCTTGGAAATCAGCCCAGAAGGCCCAGGGGCAGACAGGTCTCTTCCAGGTACATGTCTCCTTCAACTTCTACTTCTACTTCTACTTCCACAACAACAACCACGACCACGACCACAACCGCCACTTCTTCTTCGTCTTCGAGTTCTAGGAGATTCGCATCTCCTTTGCTGTCCCGTTCGAACAATTCCACACATTTATCGACCACATTAAGCACTTCCACGGCCACAAAACGGTCCCAATCGGCGGACCGGAGGCGACCCAGTACGCCTCGGCCGATTACGGCGATGCCTGACTCGAAACACGCCAATGGCGCCGAAGTATCGGCGGCTACGAAGCTCTTGGTCACTTCCACTCGGAGTTTATCGGTGTCGTTTCAGGGAGAGGCGTTTTCGCTTCCGATTAGTAAGACTAAGGCGCAAACGCCGAGCTTGAGCAATGCGAGGAAGGGTACACCGGAGCGGCGGAGGGGGACCCCGGTTAGAGGAGGAGATCAGGCGGAGAACTCTAGGCCAATGGAGCAGCATCGGTGGCCTGGTAGAACCCGGCAACTTAATTCGACAAATTCAGGTTCGAATAATCCGTTGTTGTCGAGGAGTTTAGATTGTGGGAATGGCGGTGCTGTTGATAGGAAGATAGTTGGAATGGGATCTGGGAAGCTCGTTCGAGCATTGCATAGTTCGATGATGATTGGTGACAGTAGGAGGGCCTCGTTTGATGGGAGGATGAGCTTGGATTTGGGCAACGCTGCTGAGTTGTTGAAAGGTGGTCAGCAAAACCCAGATGCCAATTCAGTGAATGAGTCTTCTGTGCCTTCTGATCTCACTGCATCTGATACAGATAGTGTGTCGTCTGGTAGCACTTCAGGAGTGCAAGATTGTGGTGGGATTGTTGCCAGGGGAAGAGGTGGGGCCCCTCGAGGGATTGCTGTGTCGGCTAGGTTCTGGCAGGAGACAAATAGTCGGTTGCGCCGCCTGCAGGATCCAGGGTCGCCACTGTCCACGAGCCCCGGGTCGAGAATGGCTGTGCCGGCAAAGTTAGTTCAGTCGAAAAAGTACGTTAGTGATGGGCCATTGTCCTCTCCGCGAACAATGTCTTCGCCTATTAGGGGAGCCATGCGGCCTGCATCGCCAAGTAAGCTTTGGACATCTTCAGCTTCCTCTCCTTCGAGAGGGATTTCTCCTTCGAGAGGGATTTCTAGTCCTTCTCGGGTCAGGAATTCTGTTACTGGCTCATTGAGTAGTAATTCAAGTACGCCTTCGATTCTCAGTTTCTCTGTTGATATTCGGAGAGGGAAGATGGGGGAGGATCGCATTTTTGATGCGCACTTGTTGAGGCTTCTGTATAACCGCTACTTGCAATGGCGGTTTGTTAATGCAAGGGCAGATGTTACCTTCTTGGTGCAGACACTGAGTGCTGAGGTATGGCTATTAGGCTGTACATTGCATTGTTTTCAATATATTTATTTTGGTATCTTTGCTACATTGCATTCTTTTCAATATATTGATTTTGGTATCTTCTCCTTATTCTTCTAATTCTATTAATGTTAGTATTGACATGATTTCCTTTACTCAGCAAGTGTTATCTTGAACGCTCTTCTACATAACAGTAGCACATCTAAAGCAACAATTACAATGCTTCACTGTGCGAAATTTTGTCCATTGAATGAAGTGAATGGTTAATCTGAAAGCTTAGTAGCACCTAAATGCGCTTCTTCTTTCCTGGTGAATTCCACTAGTTTTATCTTAATGAGCACTGCAGTGTCTTTGGTCAATTTAATTTGAATTTGGCATTTACATAATTCATTTATGACCTTTAACATCAAACATGGGTTTGAGAAATTGGGAAGTTTCAAATTCTCTATATAGAATTATGATTTGAAAAGAATGATAACATACTGAGAGCTGCATATCATTTGACAGAAATGGATTAGGTAAATGTTCATAATACAAAAGGTACGTAGCTGTTTATATGAGTATTTTAGACTGGAAAGATTTGGGAAGAAGGATCTTAAGCAATTTGCAATGCTACTTTTAGGATGTACAAGTCTTTAAAGTCATTTGGAGACTTGACTAATTGCCGGAGATAGAGCTTGGCCTAAATGATGTTGAAGAATGCTGCATGGTCATTTGGAAGGATGTTATGACTGTTATCGACATTTTTATTTAAGCCATCATTTTTGTGGAGGACTTAATTGCACCTTAAATGGCTTGAACTTCCAGGAGTGAAAATGGAAAATTTTGAATTTCTCAGGTTTGTGGGTGTTTAGATGGTTTATCACATTCTGAAAAAGATTTTTTTTTTATAAGTACCAATTTTTTTTTGGACATGCCCACACAAGAGGAGGAGAGGGGATTCGAACTAACATTCTGAAAAAGATTGGGTATCATGAATGTCGATGCATGAGTATTGTAATTGCTTTTAGTGGTTTAAGGAAAGCAGGAAAGAATTTAGTTTGGCCTTGGAAAAGCATCTATTCTGTATTATAACGTCCCACATTGCTTGGGTGTAGAAAGTATCATGTGTCTATATGGAATATGCTCTTTCTAAATGGTATGATGCCTTTTGGGGTAAACCCAATAATAAAACCGTGCGGGATTGGCCCAAAGCGGACAATATCATATCACTTAAGGCTGAGTGTTACATGTATTATCAAGTGAAGTCATTTGGAGCAAGTATTTGACCATATTTAATGACAATTATTATAAGCTTTTGCCTAGTTTAGTAATAATGTGGAAAACAGATGAGAAAGTGATGTTATTCCTTAGAAATGAATTAGAGTATTGACCAAGGTTTGCTTTAATTTATCTTTCCTTGTGTTTGAACCAATAATGTGCAGTTTTTTTTATTTTTTATTTTTATTTTTAAATATTAACTTACACATGCACCCGATGAGACTTGAACCCACAAACCCACCTACAAAGTAATAAGTACCAGTTGAGCTAAAGCTCATTGGTTGGCTGAATGTTTTAGCCACAAGCAATAAAGTCAACAGGTGCATCTTTGAGATCGAGTATGAGAGCGGGATGAGTGACAAGTAGAGGCAATAGAAAAGGGTGGTTTTAGCTGTTGAGCTTGTGCATGATGGCCTATGATATATGGAGAAAATGGCTTTAAATGAAGTAGAGTTTGCCATAAAGGGGAGGAATCCTATAGATAGCTATAATTAATTTGGTTGAAGTCTTCTCCATTGTGAGATTGCAGTGACCTTATGTGGTGTTTTCTTCAATCAATTAGGGCTGTTTTAGGTTATGCCTAGACGAGTAGTTGACTTATATGCATGTTTGAGGATTGCTGGTTGCACTTGGAGTGTTGCTTTGTGGTAGATGGTGCCCTCGTGTCTATTGTGGTGTCTATAGAGGAAAAAGAAATGATAGACGTTTTGAGGACTATGAGAGGATTTTAGAGGAGATTAAGGCTTTATTTTCTATATTCTCTGTATCTCTTGACAGTTTCTTTTATTTCTCCTCTCCTTGTTCTTTTTTCTCCTTCTGGCTAAGTATTTTCTCTTGTATGCTTTCCATGTACCTGAGGGTGCCTTACGCTTTTATTGATATCTTGATTACTTTTAAAAAAAAACTGCTTTGGTTTAAGTAGCTAATGAAAAACTTGTTGCGTGTTGAGTTTCTTTTAAGTTTGTCCATGATTCTAATACCAACCTTATCTGCATCTACTTATCAAAAAGGAAAAGAATGCATATGTTTTAAATAGTTTCCTGTTACCTATTTATGCAGTAACTCAAGGTTTGCCTTTTGTCTAGACATGTAGTAATCTGCTTTCCTCTCATGCTGCACAACTGCACAAGATTCATATAAGCTCAAAATTTTGTTGTCGCAATTAGATTTGTAAAAACATGGAGTTTCCTTATCTGTATCTAGATAGGCGTTTCTCTTGTATACTTTCTATGTACTTGGGTTGTACTTTGCGCTTTTAATTATTATTCAGATTTCTTATAAAAAAAAAGATTTACCCAAATTTACGCTGGCCTGGAAGTTGGTTAAAAGGGTTTTACCTTTGAAGTTGATCTCAATAAAGTCAAGGTTAATGTCTTCTCATTCTCTTTTAAAGAATGTAAATAGAATTCTCATTGTTTCTTTAGGATTTTTTAATCAGTATTCAGATTATGAATGACCACAAGGCATATAATTGAATTTCAACCTGATATGACATCTCAAATTGGTCCAGAATTGGAAAGTTTTGGAGTGATGATGCAACTTCCTTAAAAGGCTGGACGTTCATAAGAAACTAGAATAGTATTTTGTTAACTGGACTTTATTGATAATCATTTGATTGTGTTAGATGCTTATACAATAAGCATATTAGAGGACCCTGATCTATGACCTAAGAGAAGACCTTGTCATATGCACAAACTATTTAAGGTATCAACAAGGTGTTAAAGGTCATGCAGTAATATGAATATAATCATCTCATCCGCCATCTGGACTATACTGATGCAGTTTTATAAAGAGCATTATAGAGTAAGCAGTTTGTTACTATTGGAAATCATGTAGTCTGTATTCATCTGATCTTGATATATTAGATTTATAGATTTGACTCTAAAGCATATGTAGAACATATTATATGAAGTATAGTTGTGAAGGAAATTTATGAAATCAATCCAAGGAGGCATACTTATATGAAATTATAAAAGATTTTGACATCAATATTAAACCTTTCCCATCATGTGATTTAATTTGTAATATCTGCCAGTGACTTAAGGATCCTTCAAATTTTTATGTTCTTGAAAAATTTGTGAAATCCTTGCTGAGGCACACAATTGTAGCCACGTCAGAAAACAATTTTCATTTGAAGCTATTTAGAGCTGATTAGAAAGAACCAATTTGCGTACCATTTTATATAGAAACTATTGAATTTGACAATTGTGAGACGTTTTATGTTGTCTTCAGTCAGTAGCAGAACTATTATGCGTTTCAAATGAAACAAAACAAAATTTCATTCATTTCAAATTTCTGGAGTTTTTAGTTGTTGCAGTGATTTCAACAAATGCATCAATACTTTCTGTTTGGCTTTGCATTTTCTTGACAATTTTGACTTGTATTAACCATGCTAGGCCATTGTTTTTTATTTTAGAACTTGATGTCACTTCCCAGTTAAGAAATTTGTCCATGGTGCCACCGCAGGCTGCATATTATGTAATGAAAATCAGTTAGTTGCTAAGCTTTTCAGGATGATCATAGCAATATTTAGTCCACTGGTCTTATCAGAATGTTATTCTTTGCATCAGAAAAATCTGTGGAATGCATGGGTAACAATCTCAGAATTACGGCACACTGTCACACTTAAAAGAATCAAGTTGCTATTGCTGAGGCAAAAATTGAAGCTAACTTCCATCCTCAGGGGACAAGTAAGATTCAGAGCTTTACTATATTGAAATCAGTTCTATGTTTATTATGCACTTGGCTATTAAATACCTAGTGACTTTGGATATGGGACATACTTGGAAAAACAATCTAGTTGTCCACTTATTTAAACTGTAGAGGAAAACTGATCAATCATCCACATCTATTGCCACTCGGAAAAACTATCAGTTGTCCACTTATTTAAACTGTAGAGGAAAGCTGATCAATCATCCACATCTATTGTCACTATTGATGTAGAAACATTCGGAGAGCTATGTTCTGCTCAGCCATCGGCATTTTTGTCTTTTTTTTTTTTTTTTTTTGTGTGGAGACCTTCATGGCAGTGAAAGAAATTAGTGGTTTCTTTCTTCTTCTTCTTTTTTTTTTTTTTAAACAAAAAGGGTAGGCCGGAGAGACCAATTGTGATTATCCTACCTGGGCGTAACCATAGTAGCACCTATCCATTGGGAGCTGCATAGGAAGAGCTTAGACAGTGGGAACTGCATGCGCTTCCTTAAGTCCGACTGAACTATAGCGTAACCCAGCCCCACTAGGGCATTAATGGAAACCAAGGTGGCTAATACTAATCAGGCAAATGTGGGGATTCTCCATTGCGGAGATTTGAACCCACACCCTAGTACATGCCTAACCACTTTGGAGATTTCCTTGGGCTATTGAACCACCACCCTTGATGGTAGTGATTTCTTTCTTCTTATTAGCACTATTATTTGTTTAAACTTGGACAAGTGCCTTAACTTATCATGAAACAGGAAGCTCATAAAAATATTATTTCAATAACTCAAACTTAAAATTGTTTGCAACTAGTGGAACACAATAACTTCGTAACAAATGCCTACCCCTACCCTGTTTGATATTGTATGATAATTTGACCTGGGTTCAGGGTGGGAGCAGGTTTAAGGGACACGTAGATCATCTTTAATGCTCTGCCTCTATTCTATATTTACAAAAACTAATTATTCTATCCCCATGTTTTAAGGCCCGTTACTCTTAGATCACTTCTCACCTCCTCGCTTGTGTGGGGCAGCAGCAGCCCCTCCTCTCTTTCTGAGATCTGAAGGAGGCAAGAACTACAGGAACATTAATGGAACAAGCAACAAACATAACTACCTTAGGCAATGCCCTTTCTTGACCCTTTGAATTGTACATTGTAACACCTAGGGGAATGTTTATATACTCCCAGTGTGTGGGGGTGTGTGCATGTCGATTGGATATATTTAGGAGCTAGGGGAGCGTCGGGTGGTATATTATTAATGTGGGATAGGCGTGTGGTAGAGAAGATTGAGGATTGTGTAGGGAGATATGTTGTAGCTTGCATGTTTAAAAGTGTTACAGAAAATTGGAAATGGGCATTTGCTGGGGTATACGGTCCAAATGATGATGGTGCAAGAAGTATGCTATGGGACGAACTGGGTGGTTTAATGAATATATGGGAGAGGCCTTGGTGTATGGGGGGGGATTTTAATGTAGTTCGGCATGCAGGGGAGAAATTAAGGGCATCCAGACAGACACAAGCAATGACAGATTTTGTGGATTTTATTTCCGAGCAGGGTCTCATTGATCTTCCAATGCTAGGGGGGAGAATAACATGGTCTAATAGGCGGACAGGATCCAGACTTGATAGATTTTTGATCTCTACTAAGTGGGAGGAAAGTTTTCCAGAGGTTATTCAAAAGAGGTTGCCTAGGGCTCTATCGGACCATTTCCCAATGATGTTGGTCTGTGGAACGAGAAGAAGGGGTCGAACTCCATTTCGATTTGAGAACATGTGGCTACAAGCGGAGGGCTTTGTGGAACAAGTCAAGAGATGGTGGGATTCTTATCATGTTGAAGGCAACCCGAGTTACGTGATGGCTCGTAAATTGAAAGCATTGAAAGATGATCTCAAAAAATGGAATGTGGAGGTGTTTGGAGTTATTGAAGAACGAAAAAAGAAGTTGGAGGAGGAATTGGGTGAGCTGGATCGTATTGGGGAAAATAGAGAGTTAACGGCGGAGGAGATAATTAAAAGAGATGAGTGCTATCATAACTTGGAGAGGACTCTATTCCAGGAAGAGGTGAGTTGGAGGCAGAAATCAAGGGCTCTATGGTTAAAGGAGGGCGACAGGAATACCGGGTACTTTCACAGGGTGGCCAATTCACATAGGCGAAATAACACAATGGCTGCAATGATGGTGGATGGGAATAGGACTGAGGATCCAGCAGTAATAACGGACCACATTGTGCAATTTTATAAAAATTTGTATTCCGAACAGTATCAGGGGAGACCAACTAGACTTTTTGCTCCAATGCTGGAAAATCTTAATTCCATTGATGAAGGGGAAAGAGTATGGATGGAGCGAGAGTTTGGGGAAGAAGAGGTTTGGGAAGTGGTGAGAAAAATGAAGGGAAATAAAGCACCTGGACCTGATGGCTTTTCTATGGCATTTTTCCAGAAATGTTGGGAGGTGATTAAGAAGGACATAATGGCGGTATTCAAGGAGTTTCATGAGACAGGAAAATTTGAAAAGAGTCTTAATGCGACATTTGTGGCACTCATTCCTAAGAAAGCGGGAGCAATGGAGATTAAGGATTTTCGTCCGATTAGTCTTATAAGTGGGGTGTATAAAATCATCTCGAAAGTGTTAACTAGTCGGTTGAATTCAGTGATGGGGAAGCTAGTATCTCAGACGCAAAGTGCTTTTGTACCAGGTAGACAAATTTTGGACTCAATTTTGATGGCAAATGAATGTGTAGATAGCAGGATTCGATCTGGGGAGCCTAGACTTATTTGCAAGCTTGATTTGGAGAAGGCCTATGATCACATAAATTGGGACTTTTTATTATACATATTGGAGAGATTCGGTTTTGGGGAAAGGTGGAGAAGTTGGATGAATCAATGTGTTTCCACGGTACGATTTTCAGTACTCATCAATGGTACGCCTGAAGATTTTTTTGACAGCTCTAGAGGAGTGAGGCAAGGAGATCCGTTGTCCCCCCTTTTATTCGTAATGGTGATGGAGGCATTCAGTAGAATGATGAATGTAATGGTGGAGAAAGAATTATTGGTAGGTTTTGCGGTGGGTTCGAGAACTGATGAGGCAATGGTTGTATCACATCTTTTATTTGCAGATGATACACTCATTTTTTGCGAGCCAAAGGTGGAGCAGATTCAACACCTGAGATGCCTATTGTTGTGTTTTGAAGCGGTATCAGGTTTGAAAATAAACCTAGCAAAGTCGATGATCGTTCCGATCGGGGCGGTGGGCAATTTGGAAGTTTTATCAAGCATACTTGGATGTAGGGTGGATTCGTTGCCGTTGACTTATTTGGGGTTACCTTTGGGAGCTACTTCCAGGGATACTTCTATTTGGGATGCGGTCATTGGGAAGATGGAGGCTAAGTTGGCAGGGTGGAAGCGAATGTATTTATCCAAGGGAGGTAGATTGACATTGATTAAAAGTACGCTTTCTAATATTCCTACATATTATTTATCGCTGTTTCAAATTCCATTGAGAGTGGCAAAGAGATTGGAGAAAATACAACGAGACTTTTTGTGAGGTGGCGTTGGGGATGAGTTTAAGTTTCATTTGGTAAATTGGTCAAAAATTTGTATGACTACGGAAGCGGGGGGATTAGGGGTACGGAATTTGATACATTTTAACCAAGCCTTATTAGGTAAATGGTTGTGGAGGTTCGCTAATGAAGAAGAGGCTTGGTGGAGGAAATTAGTGGCGGTGAAGTACGACATAATGAGGGGTGGGTGGTGTTCTAAAGAGGTAGGAGGACCTCATGGGTTGGGTCTGTGGAAAAGCATCCGCAAGGGGTGGGATACTTCTAAACATTATGTGAGGTTTGAAGTAGGAAGGGGTCTCGAGTATTATTTTGGAAAGATGTGTGGTGTGGGGAGCGGCCCTTAATGAATGCTTTCCCCGCGTTGTTTGCTATAGCATGTGCAAAGGATGCATGGGTGGAGGAGAATATGGTTATAGTTAATGGTGTTACTCAATGGAATGTATTATTTATCCGGCCGGTGCATGATTGGGAGTTGGAAGAAGTTTCGAGATTTTTTGAGTTGCTGTATTCTCAAAAAATTAGGCATGGTGGGGAGGATAAAATCTGCTGGACTCCATTAAAGAGGAAGATTTTTGAGGTGAAATCATACTATAAGATGAGGACCAATTTGGAACGGTGGATGGCCCGTGGAAGAGTATTTGGAAGAGTAAAGCTCCACCAAGGGTGGCATTTTTTGTGTGGACAGCAGCATTGGGAAAGATACTAACAATGGACAATCTACGCAAGAAGAACATCATAGTGACGGAGTGGTGTTGCATGTGCAAGAAGAGTGGCGAATCCATTATTCACTTGTTATTGCATTGTGAGGTGGCAAAGGAGGTGTGGAACATGATGTGTCAGTTATTTGGTGTGATGTGGGTGATGCCGGATAGTGTGACGGATTGCTTGGGAAGTTGGAGAGCACAAATGATGTGCAAACATGTGAATGGTGCCCTTATGTGTAATGTGGTGTATATGGAAGGAAAGGAATGCTCGAAATTTTGAGGACCGTGAGCTTGGTCTATTGGAGTTGAAGAAAATGGTTATTCAAACACTCTTCTCATGGAGAGTTATGTGGCATTCCCCGCAAGTTTTAACAATTGCGGATTTTCTAGACTTTTGCTCTACTTTTTCTAGTTAAAAGCTTGTTTTGTGGGCTCTTTTTGTATACGTCCTGTGTACATGGGTTGCGCCCCTTGCGCTTTTAATAATATTGATTTTTACCGATCAAAAAAAAAAAGTTCAAGTGGAACCTCCTCCTCTTGTAAGAACACTGTATAGGATGAGGTTATACCCTCATATAACTTACCAATCAAAAGCATTGAGAAGTTTATAATTTGGTACTTAAAGCAGAGCCAGATTCATTTGAAATTTGCTAATTACAATCATTCTAGCCACTGTAGACCTTGCTACAAGTTGGGTTGGTTAGGAAAATGATCTTAGTTTTGTTAGTATCTGGGATATACATTGCAAACTATATGTTATATATATATACAAATTCCAAACTGTTGACATAATAGAATGTATGCAGAAGTTGCATGAACTTGTTTTGTTGATTTCTTCATTCTGCCTAACGATGGCTGTTTGTTTGTCAGTAGTAGTGGTGATAATAATAGCTTAACTCAACTTAAACTATTTCCAGAAGGGAAAGATTTTTATCCAAGTTTTCTGTGATACATCTTCTTCCAGGGAGGCATATCTTACTTTTTACTGAAGATGAAAGAAAACTTATGTAAAATATGAAACTCGGACACTCATTCGGGATGATTGAATAATGGTTGCTAAATTTCTACGACTTATTTGTTATATGTTGGGTATCATTGCTTAAGGAAGTACTAGATTATTACATAGACAAAGCCAAAAGTATCATGGGTTTGATCACTGTGTTTGTTTTATTCTAATATCTTCTTCATCATAAATGAAGTTTGTTGTACTTGGTAAATGTAGATCAATTATTTGGAAGAATGGTCCCTTTTGGATAGAGACCACTCCAGTTCTTTGCAAGGAGCAACTGAAGCTTTGAGGGCCAGTACTCTTCGTCTTCCAATTGTTGGAAAAGCAGTAGTAAGTACTTTATCCTTTTGTCTTAATTTTTGTAGCCAATTATCAGTTTATCGAAGGCTCAGACATTGGTGTTGTTGAGATTGCTAAGGATCTTTGCTTTATGTTATCAGGCTGATATTCAAAATCTCAAAGATGCTGTGGGTTCAGCAGTTGATGTGATGCAGGCAATGGCATCCTCAATGTGCTCTCTTTTGTCCAAGGTAATCTCATTCTTTGTCTTCTGAATTTGATTTTCCATTAAAGCAATAGGCTCAGTTAATGGCATTATACTTGCAAACATTCTGAGACAAATGGGCTACTTTTAGAAGGAATGCATTTAACTTGTGTCCTGGCTGTTATAATGTTACGAGTAACAAACTCCACCCTTATTAGTGCTTAGTGTTTTAATTTTGGGGAAATTATACTTCACCCCCCTGAACTATCCACTCATTTGCATTTTTACCTCCAAAGTTTTAAATGTGATATTTTACCTCCCCCAAACTTTCAAACTATAGCAATTCGACCACTTTGACATTTTTTTCCCAAAATACCCCTATCACAAAAAAATCCAAAAAAAAGAAATATGTTGGGGTGGCCCTATGGGGTGGTTCGGCGACCCTAACATATTTTTTTTAAATAAAAAAAAAAATGTGATGGGGGCATTTTAGGAAAAAAAAAAAAAAGGGTCAAAGTGGTTGAATTGCTACAATTTGAAAGTTTGGGGGGATAAAGTGTCACATTTGAAACTTTGGAGGTAAAAGTACAAATGAATGGCCCTTTAATTTTTTTACAAGACCAGTCTCAAGCCAAAGAAAGAAAGGGCTTTGGCATAAGTTGATGGCCAGCATAAAACTTAAGTCACAATGTATGAATATGAATATATGAGTCACTGAGGAGTACTTCAATCGGCTGTGGACTATACTTAATGAAGCGGAGGTCACTAGTTTAAATTCCCCCTCCCCTTTGCCTTGTGTGGACATGTCAAAAAAAAAAAAAATAATAATAATAAATATATATATATATATATATATATTAATGAGTTCGAAAGTGTAAGGTGGAGTCACCTTCCCTGAATGTGTACCCAAAAACTAGCATGGTAGTCATAATGTATACAACCATTCTTTGCAGTCATGTGAAACTGCAATGCTCCAGAGATTTTTTATTTTATTTCAAGCCATTCAACTTGTTCCATATATATTCTTTTCTTCATTTTTTTAAAAGCAACAAGTCATTGCCCAAAACCTTTCAGAATAAAGTGACCCTCAGCTGCCTTGTCGTTTTAGGTATTAGCATCCCATGCTTAACCCAATCAGAGTTTTTTCCAGAAAGACCCTATACCTCTTAAGCAATATCCAATGCCTGTGTAGCGTAGCATATTTGATGTGGTTAGGATATAAATTATTAAGAAGAAAATTGAAGAATTATGGACATGATTGAATTTTTATGAAGTCAGAGATGTGGCCTAAAATTGTTAATGGCATCGATAACTCAAATCAATGAACGAATTGTTTCATATTTGCTTTAAACAACTTTGCTTCCTCAAGACCTTTTTACTTTAATATTCTAAATGAAAGTCAAACTTTCGTTATTGTGACCATGGAGTTCATGAATCACTAAAGCATACATCATGAAAGCTACAAGTACTAAACTTATTGGCAGCTCATATCATCTTAAAAGTTGTAGAAGGAATTCAATGTACAACAGTCACTTGGGTTATGTTTGTTACAACTTTCAAAAACTCTTATGTTTTAAAAAACAAAACACATTTCTCAAAACATTTAACAAAGATTTACTTTTCAAAACACAAAACACTTATTTAAAAACAAAACACAAAAAAAATTTAATAAAACAATACACAACACTTTTTAGAAAACTTTTCACACCCTTCCTATAAGAATATGTTGAGAAAACAGGTGCTTATTTTTGTAGGGTGGAGGCTGACTTATTATTACTAAAAAATAAAAAAAGGGGTGGCCGTGCAGCAACCCCAACAAGACAAAGGTGACCGTGTGGCCACCTTAGTAGGACAGAGGTGGCCACATGGCCTCCCCCTTTGCTGAGGGTGGTCACGCGACCACCTTTCTATTATTATAACTTTTTGAGAAAAATATGTTGTAACTCCTTCAACTATCACTGCATTATCATTTATACCTCCAAACTTTAAAAACTGGAATCGGGGCTCCATAAATTACTATTGCATGTCAAATTAGATAATTTTATTTTTTACCCAAAAATACCTTTGAAGTTATTAAAAAAAAAATACAAATTTTAAAATAAAAAATAACTGTTTGGAAAAAAAAAAAAAAATTAAAGGAGCTATTATGAAAAAGGTCACCCCTTTTTGTTTAATTTTTTAATAATTTTAATTTTTTCAAATAGTAAATTTTTAATAACTTCAAGGGCATTTTAGGGAGAAAAATGAAAAAGTGTCTAATTTAACACGTGGTGGTAGTTCAAGGGGCCCCAATGTCACTTTTAAAGTGTGGAGGCATAAATGAAAATATGGTCATAGTTTAGGGGCTAAAGTACATTTTCCCTTTGTTTTTTTAATGCAAGTAAAAAATCAGGCTCTACACCTGAAAAAGAAAAGGCATGTGTTGTCTCAAAATAAACGTGCTTAGTGTTGTTACTTAGAAAACATATAACTTTTCAAAAGGTTTAACAAACAATTTTCTTCTGTGGAACCCACATAAAACATTTTCAAATGTGAATCCCACCAAAAACACTTCACTTCTCTAAGCTTCTGTCACGTCAAAAGGATTTCAAATCAAAATGCGAAAAACGGTTTTCATACATTTAACAAACATAGCCAGTTTTCTGTCCTTGTTATTTATTGACTCTAGTGTAGTGTCATGTATAATTGTAGAATATATGTAGCTGTACTCGGTAAATTTGTTCTTTCCTAAATTCCTATTATATGTTGTGGTTGTAACTTGTTTAAAAATAACTTTTGATAAGGCTTGTGAAACCCTAATTTCTGAATTTTGACTTTATTTCATTTCAATATATTTTAATTCTTTTTATTGTTGGAACAAAATATATTGATTGAAACCAGGATCCTAGCCAGACCAGGAGTTATTCTTTGGTTCTTTTAATCTTTTTTTTATGATCATAGCAAGATATATAGATTGAAACCAAGATCATAACTAGTCTACGAGAATTGACAACATTGGTAGACATCATTGTTCCCTCAATTTGTAATGGTGGTTGACTATTTGCCTCTAGATGCTGAATCATATATCTTCCAATTTATCTCACTGAAATATGGGTATGCTGCAATTCCTTGTCCCTTAATGAGCCTCCTTAAGTTTGCTACATGTCTTAATTCAGTACCAAAATGTTATTTACATTTCACTCCTCACTAACCTTAGTTGTCCCTAAATGTTTGACCAAGTTTCATAGTATAGCTTTTTAAATTTTTGTGCACAGACAATAGCTTGAGTCAGTTGGAATTCAGCCAAAATATTGTTCCTCAAACCTGGACCTAAAAGCACTGACTGCAAAACATGTTTTGCTTGTGTGGCTTCCATTTCCAAAAGCTGTCAAGGACTTGGTTTTTAGTTCTTTGTTACAGTTCTCCACCTTAATGGTGGGAAATAGACTTTCAAATCTTCTCGCAGCCTTGGCTAAATACTGAAAAAGTGGATATTGAAGAAATGCTTATTTCAAATCGGTTGGCTGAAAGCCATTTGCATATGTTTTCCTTCACCTCTTCTTGGCAAATCTACTGACATATTTAAAACCATGTCATTCACAGGTGGAGGATATGAACTCCTTGGTGACCGAACTCATGAATGTGACCGCGAAGGAAAAGGTTTTGCTTGAACAATCCAACGATTTTTTGTCCACTTTGGCAGCCATGAAGGTAAACTTAGTTTTTGGGGATACTTTCACTTATCCCATTGAACTTTCACACAATATTCGATGTCCTCCCTAAACTTAAAAATTTTAAATATAGGGTTCTAGTCTTTGAGCTCCTTTCAATTACTCCCAGTGGTAGAGCTAGACAATTCATATTGGGGGTGCCACTAAAATTTTTTTGACGTCCTAAAAATTTTGTAATTTACACAATATATGCATCACAAAAAAATATCTATAAAAGTTTATAAATATGTGCTCAAATTGATATATATTAGAAATGTAACATATCGGCATTATATCAAAAAGACAAAAGACAAAAGACAAAAAAAAAAAAAAAAAAAAAAAAAAAGAGGTATCTAAAACTACACTTTACGGTCTCTTAGAAGTACAAAATCATCAAGGTAAAACGAATTTTTTATTTTTTTATTTTGGGGAGCGATGATAGGGAAAAAAAATAATTAAAATCTCATGGCACCCCCTAAGGTTAATGTGGCTCCGCCACTGATTACTCCCACCTAAATGGCTAGAGTGTAAAATGTCTGTTCTACCCCCATAAAATTTTAAAAAATACAACTATGCCCTTTAATTTTATTTTTTTTAAAACAAAAAAAAAAAACAAAATCAAATTTAAAAATTAGAAAAAGGACAATCCACATCGTGGCCATGTTTCATCTTTTTCACATTTTTTTTTTTTTTTTTTATAAAGGGATTTGGTCATTTTTGTTTCTTATTTTAGATTTAACGGAAAAACCAAATGATGGGGAAAATTGAAAGGGACTAAAAGATTAGAACCTCACATTGCATATTTTTTAAGTTTAGAAAGAAAAAAATTGAAGATTACGTGGTAATTCGAGGGGGTAAATGCCGTTTTTTCTTTTTTTTTTTGCATAGTACTTCTCATTTTTATAATCTTACCAAATACTTGTGGAAATCTTGTAACAGGTCAAGGATTGTAGCTTGAGAACACATTTAATACAACTTAACCGTGTACCAACTACCAGCAGCCTGACAACACGAGTGTAGAAACTGATGTTATCTGACAATTCACTCCTTGATGCTAACTTTACACCAACCTTTTCTTTTCCTACTGGGTGGAGGCGGCGGCATTGGCTTCTCATTTGGCTTTTTTGAAACCTAGTTGGGTCTTCTCTGCCATCTATCTCTGTGTATCTCTTTTTGTATCTGAAAGATTACAGAAAAATTGATTCTTGCTAATTAGTTGTGTACACAAGGACTCATCTACCTTCAGCCAAAAGGAAATGTATATGTATATATGTGATGTTCTTCTCATCAGTGTTCAATAGTCCATCGCCATCTTCTGAATTTGCTCTTCCGTTTGATCTTTCTTGTTGGATAAATGCAGTTGTTCGGGGATTCAGCTACAGCCAAATTTTTATATTGCATACCTGAATTTTGAGGATTGAGATAGGTATTGGTTCCAAATATAAATAATATGGACAGAATAACTTGGTCTTGTGTACTCCAAGATTGCAGAATAAGTTTCCCATTGGTGTTGTCTGGCATGGATACAAAAAGTAATGTCAATAGTAGGGTTGTGCAGGTTTCCAGTCTTCCAACCGCCAACCTGAAGGTGTCGGCTTCCCCAGTGGCAGGTGGATGGTGGAGGTAGGGCCGGAATTTCCTTTTGGTTTCAGATGAAAGTTGGAGGTGGGGATGGAGGTTCGTTTTGATTTCCGACAAAATTCTGACCCGCCCGACGTAGGGAAATTGTGGGTGATTTTTCTGTTGAATATATATATATCTGCAATACAGAGTTTAAGAAATCCATTATCATTATCAAGAGCTGTGGGTTCTCCATTTTCTTGAACTTATTATGGTGAATCATCATTTGCTCTTATGATGGAATATTGAAGAATAAGAAGAGCCTGGCAGTAACATCCAAGCAAAAACAGTCACAAAATCCAAAACAATCGTCACCACAGGGAGTAAAACTAAGGATTTCCGCCCAGTCATGGCTTTGGATGTACTCGGCTATGCATATCCTTTCTTTTTTGTTTTTTTCTTCTTCTTGTCTTTTTTGTAAGATGGCGAAAGATTTTACAAATCAGCTCAAATGTGAACTTAAGGCGGTAGGGCAGTGAACAAAGGAAGAATCTTTCTTATTCATTCATTTAAAAAAAGATTAAAAAAAAAATATAAAGTTCTTACATAATATTGTATAAAGTTCTAATAAATCATAACTAAAGTTATAAAATTATAACATCATAAAGACAAATATAAAAATCTTACAATCAAATTTTATCTACGGCTTCAACATTGACTAACCTATGTTCAAACTTAAGTTATAGAATAGATATACTCGAGGCAAACTTAATCTAATACACAAGTAGCCCAACTCATATTTTCAACTTTTATTTTCTCGATCTTGAGAGCAAAACTTTACTAATCCCTATTGATCCAAAAGTCAGGATAAATTAAAAGCCTTCGCCGGAGAAGATGTAAAAGGTTTTAAAAAAAGACAAATACATTTAATTTAGACTGAGTCACTGAGGACACCCACAATAAATTCGGAATTGATTATTTCAAAGAAAAAAAAAATAGATTTGTAGGAGATGAGAAGAGAAAACGAATATGACGAGTTTGACTGTAGGTTTGGTCAGCGACAGCTCACGTTAGAGCTCCGGCGCATGCGGAGGGAAGTACGAAAGGAACCCACCACTAACATGCGGTGCTGGGAACATTGAACCGTCGAAGAAAACACAAAAACATTTACCACGTGCTGACAAACAAACTCCTTTTCTTTAGCCGCCTAAACACAAGTTGTCGGTTCGGTTGTATGTAATATGTAATATGTAATATGTATGTATGTATGTATGTATCATTTCTTTGGTCAGTGAGTCAAACATCCATCTCATGCATATGCCCCTGTCGTCATATCTCTCACTCATTTTAATCAAGGATATTATTATTAACCACATTTTTAAAATTTTAAAAAAAAAAATCATGAAAATTATTAAAAATAATAATTCACGTTTTCAATCCGTATATAAGACACTGTGTTTTAAAGGTCAAATCACAATTTTATTACCAAATGCTTAATTGTACTTTAAATCGCTATTTTTTAAATCTCGGCCACCTTTTAAAATCTCTAAACCAAATGGACACTATTAGCAGTTTCACCAAAATTATTTTTTTGGTTATTTAATTTTGGTGTGGCAATTTGGTGAAAATGCTTAAAATAATTTAAAAAAAAATCTTAAAAAAATAATATTTAAATAAAAATAGTGAAAGTTGTTTGTCAAAAATAGTGAAGCGAATGGAGGTGTTATAAAAAAGTAAGCAGTTAAAATAGAGAAAAATATACTTTTAATTATTTTGGTGAATAATATTTGATAAAACTGCTAATAATGCTCTAAGAGTAAAGAGAAGGTTTAAATAGCTAGAAAATCCTTTAAATTCTTCATAATTGTTTTCAGTTAAATACTTCAGATTTGATTATCTAAGGAATTGTTCTAAGGAAATCTAGAAGATAATTTAGATGAACATTGCATGGTTTAATTAATTTGTTTCTTTTGAATTTATATTTATATGATCTATTTATATTGTGACAGCAGCATAGTACTCCACAAAGAGAGTTGACCCCCTAACAAAAATCGAGAAAAAGGCTTTGATCCTTATCCTAGTGGGGAAAATTATGTGGAGATCAGCAAAAGAAAAGGGCTAGCTTAGCTAGCTAGCAGCTAGGGATTTTGATTGCATAGATCATATATGAGAGGTCCATTATTCACCATTAATGTGATGCGGCGATGGAGTATATATATATATATATATATTATTGCTATTAGATTACCAATTTGCCACCACAAAAAAGAAAAAAGAAAGTGTCACATTGACCCCACTCTCCAATCCTAAGATTATATATGATTTGGTATTGGTTTGTGGAGACACACCAGAAACAATATGTTGATAATCATTACTTGCCACGAAAATGCATCAAACGTGCCATTCTATTCATTTTCATTATTATTATTATTTTGTATCTTATCTAAAGTGTTCGAACGGATATAATATGGTAGATTTCCAAGGTTATATGTTACTGTTCATCTGAATGTTCTCCTGACCTGATGATGCTATCTGAATAATATTAATTTTTTTTAAAAGCGAAAAAAAAAACATCACACTACAAATCAATCCCTTTTATTTTTATTTTTTTAAGAAAATAATAACTACGTAAAACACCCAGAATTAAGAATGAATCAAGAATAAAGAAATAGATCACTAAAATAAAGGATGCAATGTAGGTACGACTCTTGAAAAATTAAGTAGCTGAAAAAAAAAAAAAAGTGTGAACCAAATGTAAATATATATTCTAAAAATAAAGATGGCTCTTTTATTTATTTATTTATTTAGTTTTCTTTTCTTTTTTTTTTTTTATGTTTTTAGTGAATACCCCTTTAAAGCACTCAAAGGCCAAATTTTTAATATTCTATCTTGTTGTGATGTGCATGAAAGTGTTTCATCCTATTCCTATGGAACATCTTCGATTCTAATTATTCTATTACTTCTAGGATACCACCCTAACCAATTTCAAGATAAATTATATATATTTAAAATGAATAGACATGACCTTTGAACTTTGGGAATTAATCAATCAATTAGCCTGCCCAAATTGAATGTATAACTTAATTGTTTATTGTTTATATATATCACATCATATCATATTATATATATATACACGACCAATTAATGAAGGTACACAAAGATGCTTCGTCTAGAAGGCAACTTGTAATTGCAGCTGATCATCAGCTTAATCCAGAATGAAATGAGATGTGTATCTCACAAATTATACCTTAATATTCTAATAATTAAACAACTAGTTTTCAATTGAGATTTTCATTTCACTTAAAACGGAGGCGATCCTTATTTTAAAAACTACATCTAGTTAACGGTAATCTATCATATAAGCATCTCTTCTTATTCAAACAAAAACTAGTTTTCATTATACATAAAAAGTTTATGTTAACAACTTATGATCATAATCTCTCTCCTGGAGGACAAAAAAAAGTGAGAAATCGGTGCCTAAATCCCGAAACTTGCCGAACCTTGATACAAGGAAAGCCCATTAATTAATCACAAATATTATAATCCTGTTAGCTAAGTTAATCTAGAGAGAGAGAGAAATACATAGAAAAAGAAAATACATTTCCTCTCTTATGAAACGAATAATTTCAGAGTAGTCTTTCTTTCTCCAGTACCAGAAGAATAATTACTTCCCAACGTCGTCGTTTCAGACTTCTCCGACGGCGTCGTTTCTCTTGCAGAACTACTACTCCTCCTCCTCCTCTTCCTTCCACCACCCACTTCTTCCATTCGCGTATTCAATCTGGGTGTTAAGCAAAGATCAAGATCCACTGGACTAACACACAACTGCAGCTGATCGCCATGATGAATATCTGACGTCTCTGCCACGTTACAAACTTCGCCGCCTACAAACTCATCTGCTATGGCCGGTAACGTGCCGCCTCCGAGAACTGTCTCCACCGCCGCCTGGCACACGTGCCAGTTCCCCGTCCGGAGCAGCCCCACCACTCCGTTCACCGGATTCACCGTCCTTCCCACCGCCTCATATAACAAAGACTGAAACAAAGCTGGCCAAGAAAAGCAACACCATAAAACACTAACGCCTAGCTATTTCTATACGACTGTCACACAATTATAATTGAATTTTTACCGGGTCGTTGGCATTCCGAGACGTTGGAGATGAAGGACATGAGGCAGGCACGGCCGAAGAACTTGGCGACGAAGACTGTGGCGTGGGCTTGGGCTTGGGGGTTCTCTATCCATTGCAGGCATTGTCGAAGCATGCAGTTGTCGCTGCAACCTTTTCGAAGAATCCGGCACCCATTGCAACTCATCTTCGGCACATTCACAAGAGAGAGAGAGAGAGAGATCTAGAGAGAGGGGGTGGTGAAGGTAGAAGAAAGGCGTGGCTTTGAGGAATGAGGAGGGTATATAATGTGAGAGCGCATGTGGAGTAAGTGGGTAATTATTGGGGTGATTTGTTAACCATGGTTAGTTTTAGGTGGAGTTAGGATTTTTCTAATTTTCCATGGGTGCAATTTATATAGTCACCGACTAACATGAAATTCTCACTCCTTTTTTTTTATATTTTAAAATCATCTTGTCTCTTCCTTTGGATCAGGAGTAAAAATAATCATCAATGGTAAATCTTTTTCTTATTTAATTAGGAAGAAAAACTAACATGAATTTTATACCAACTCATTAAGGGTTTAATTGATTAATTGTCATATATCTCTTGAGCATGTGAGGAGCATAACAATTTTACAGATTAGTTTAAAGCAAATTATTTTTATCTAGTTTGAAGAAAAATTTTGTTCCAAGTACAACCAAAGAACTTATAAAATACTTACAAGGCTAAAACCTCAAATTACCAACATAGGCTCTATTTGTTTTGATATAAAAGGTTTTCTAAAAAACTTTCTTTTTTTTTTTTTCACAGTATTTGGTAGATTGAAAACTATAGTCAAACCAAAAAAAATTTCAGTTGACCAGGAAAACAATTTTTAATTTTCATAAAATTGATTCCATTTTTTAAAACTATAAACAATTTTTCAAGTTTGATTTTGTCATTCTCAAATCCTCAGACAACCATCAGGCCACTATTTGGGGGTTGTTAGAATTTGCTAGCATTTTCTGCTATCCCTCATTTTTCGTACAAGTCAAACATCAACAAATATTTTATGTCGAAATAAAAGTAAAATAAATTAATAAATAAAGAATTGGAAATATCACAATTATATTAAGGGTTAAATACTTAATTAGTCCCTAAGGTTTAGAAACTTTATTTTTCCTCCTAGGGTTTGAAAGTGACCAAATTGGTCCTTGTGATTTTGAAAAAGTGACAGTTAGTAGTCATCGATTGACCATTAGTTGACTTAACGGATTGACATATGGACTAATTAAGTTGACACGTGGCCAATTAATTAATTTTTTGAAAAAATTAAATATATATATTTTTCAAAAAGAAAAAAAAAAAAAACAAGGGTGGCTCAATTTCTTTCTTTTTTTCTTTTTTTGAAAAGATATTTTAAAATTTTTTTTAAAATAAAATAATAATTTAAGTGTCAACTTCTAATTGGTCCACATGTCAATCCGTTAAGTCAACTAACGGTCAATGATGATGGACTAACTTGATCACTTTTAAAACCATAAGGACCAATTTAATACTTTTCAAACCCTAGGAAAAAATAAAGTTCAAGGACTAATTAAGTATTTAACCCTTATATTAAATATCACATATAGAATCTGAATATTTTCTAGATTTTAGTGAGGGAATATATGTATATGATAAAATAAATGTGAGTCAGCCCATGGTTTTATTTAACTATGGTTAAGTTGGTGGGGGGCAAGGGACGGGCAGGGTTCCAAAGAAGTGGGTGATGAGAGCGGCTCCGTGTCTCCGCAAATGGTGATCGTTTCTCCACCGTCGATTCTCATACATGAATATCTACAGCCAGATTCTCTTTCTATCATGACGACAAGGTTTAATTTGTTGGTTTTTTATTTTTATTTTTTCTCTTTTTAAATAAACAAAAAAATTATCGTACAAATTAAAATATAAAATACTCAAATTTCTTTGCTTTTGTGTCGCATTAAAATATTAAAAAATATATACTTTAAAGAGAGTCGAGCTCCTACTATTAGGTCTTAGGGCCTGTTTGGGATTACGTTTGAGAGGTCTAAAAATACTTTTAACACTCAAAAAGTTCGTTTGAAGAAAAAAGTAGTCGTTTGGTAAAAAAATTAAAAGCGCTCTTAAAGGTTCAAAAAGCCTAAAAATGGTCAAAAAGTACTTTTGGCCAAAGCTTAAAATTGAAGTTTTTGTTCAAAATTTCTTTTTGACTTAAAAACTCAATTTCGCAAACGTAATCTCAAACGGGCTCTTAGTGTAAACTAACCATTTTACAGCATCCAATTATCATGTGATACATCATCAATTTAAGAAAAATGCAAAAAATGAAAATGAGAATAGGGTGTTGTGGGTTTGGCCAATCGTGAACACCTTAAATCCCACCGACCATGACCCGCCTCAAAACCCGTTTCTAATGCCTAAAAACTCATTTTTAATGCCTCAAAACCCGTTTTTAATGCCTCAAAATCCATTTTCAATTCATCAAAATTCGTTTTTTGATTCAAAATTAAAACCTAAAGGTAAAAGGTTAATCATTTAGAAATTTTATCACCCTAAAATTTAATGTATTTTAGTCCAAATTATTTTTGTATATATATATATATTTTTTAATATTTTTACTTATGTGTCAATTATTGATTAGGAACTGTAAAGCTGAGGCTTTAAGGCTCATCTTAATATAAGTTAAATTCTACTTTAAAAAACATTAACAAACAGAGCCCAATATTTTGAGAGCCACAACGAATACTCTTCCACCATTGTGGCATTTGGTAAAGTCATTAGTGTTTCAACATCTCACTATTGGAGCACATAAAAGTATGGGTCAGCCTGGCATTATTGTCTAATTTGCTATAAATTAAATGTGCATGCCTTCTTTTGGGTAAGCCTAGCTTTTGTTTTTTCCCTAATCTTTTTAAAAAAAAAAAGAAAAAGAAAAAGAAAATACTAATGGGAGAATCTGTAGCCCAAATGTTGGTTGAACCAATAGGAGAACCCAATAGTCAAGGCATTTCATAAAGTCAGCAAAATGCTAAATTAATTAATTATATATATAGGGATCATAGATTGTCTTTGATTATACACAAGTGTGGATCTGACTGTAGCTCAAACGTTTGGACCAATGGGGGGAACCAATCATCAAAGCATTTCCTTAAAGTTAGTTAATGCTAATTAATTGTATATACATTCTTTAGGCCATATAAAATTGTGGGCATAACCCTGCTTTTATTCTCTTCTTCTCCTTCTTTTTTCCTTTATTAATTTTTTTTTTTTTTTTAGACATGTCCACGAGGAAAAATATTCAAACTTGTGACCTCCGTTTCATAAGGCGTAATCCCCAACCGATTGAACTATCACTTAAGAACAATGGTGGAACAGTGTTAATTTCAATGGAAATACATAGTTTTTATCTAAACTAGGTTAGAAATAGAAATTTATTCCAATCTAATTTATTAATAGTCTCACATGCATTTGAGAATGAAAATTTATTTTTAAAAATGCACGCGGGGCTCTATTAAAAATGCTATATTTTGAATACATGTCGGTTTGAGACGTTTAAAGAAATTTTTTAAACCTAATTTAAAGAAAACTCTGTTCCAATAGAATACTCATTCAATTCCAAATTAGCACACGCTCAATACTTTGTTCTTTGTAACATTACCAACTTTATAGTGAGGGAAATGTTAATTTAAAAAGAAAAAAGAAAAAAGAAAAATAGATTTGGGTAAAGAATTAATTAACTTTAGAGTAAGTGGGTACACATAATTACAATGTGTAAAAAAATAGGAAATAAAGAAAGAAGTGGTTGTGAGTGAGTGAGCGGCATGAGAGTGAGGATGACGAAGATGATAAGGCGAAGTGGTCGAAGTTATGGTGGCGACTCGGGTACGTACGTGTCATGTCTATCCGATATGGACCACTATTTACTAATTAATTGTTTTTATTTTATTATATATATATATATATTAAATGTTTATTTAGTTTTGTGGAGAATGGGATTCTGATTCATCACCATTGGGGGCTGTATTTGATTAACGGTGTAACCAATGGCATTTTTGGAAACATGATGGATGGGTTTACCAAGAAGTATGCTTTGTTTTCAGAAAATGTCAAGCACGAGTCACCTTACGCAACGGCAAGTGATAGATGGTCATCCATCAATGAATAGTTCCGTGCCGTTACCATTGGTTACACCGTTTATCAAACACAACCCGGATTTTTCTTTCACACACCTCATTTTCTTTTGGCTTCATCCAACCTTGTTTTCTTTACACTCTCTCTCACCCTCATCTCAATTTGCCATATTTTTCCGTGATTTAGTGGTATCAAGAAAATTTCTAAGTAGTCGGATAAACACTGGAACGAAAGAATCTTCGAACTTAATTAGTATTAGTCATTTTTTGGGTCTCACTGATGTTCTCATAAGACTGAATTAAGTGTTAAGTTATGACTCAAGTGTAGTCTTATTGATATCCTAACAGGACCGTATTAACTAATGACTAATTAAACTTAAAGAGCGCTTATATTTGAAAAAAGAAAAGGAAAAAGGAAAGCAATTATACTTTGGGTGTGTAAAAAAGAATTAATGATGATTAGGTGGTGGTTAGCATGATGTTGAAATTGGCATATATTTGTATGGAGTTATGGATGGGGCCTCCCAGCAAGTTGTTTTGTCCGTACAGAGTAAGCTGGAGAGGGACTTTTTTGGCGTTTTCCCACCACAACCACTACTTTTCAAGTGTCTCTTCCATGTATTCGAAAGACAAATGATGTTTGGTGTTTTTATTATTATTATTATTTTACTTTGTTGAGAAAATATAAATTTAAGTCAATATACATATTTTACTTTATTATTAGGTTTCGCTATATAATTTCTCACAAACTAACATGATAGTTTACCTACCACTTACCATTTAACATATAGACTATTATGTTGTATACACTTATTATATTTATAAATTGACTAACGTGACAATATATATAGTACTCAATAACATCAACCACTTAAATGTGAATGATTATGCGATACGCATTTTCTTAAATTATAAACGCTCATTTGTAAGAAAATTACAGTAAATATTTTTCTTATTGATTGCTTTTAAGGGGAATCTTGCTCCTAACTACTTCACGCGTGAAGTCATCTTACTTCCTATCAAACTTTTGTTGGGACTTTAGTTTTTGTTAGTTGTGACTGTAAAGTCTTGCCTCCTGTCCTTTGTAATAAACGTTCAACATATATATATTAATATATAATTTTTGGATGAATAACATAATTAATATATATATTAATATTAATATTAATATAGGGTATGTCTTGTATTCCTCAACAGGTAACAGCAATTCAATAATTTGACATGAACAATGTGGTTGTGTACAAAACAACAACCCATAAATTTTATTTAATTCTAATTAGCTTAGTAAGCTTTGCTTAGATTAATAATATACTTAAGCTTAACCTGCTGCCGCATTCATTACGCGGCTTAATGACATGTAATTTCTCCTTTTTTTTTTCTTCTTTTTGTTGTTGTTGTTGTTGTTGTTGTTGTTGTTGTTGTTGATTTAAGCCAAAAAGAGAAGATCGTACCCATGATCATACACAAAACTTGGGTATGCGGAGAAAGGGTGCCGGACTCTCGTGACGATCATTTTAAAGATTATTTAGGTCTATTAGATGTGCAAGTTTGTTCGTTTCGATGCAAGCCGGATTAATTAATTGTAATCTCAATGTTTATGTATACCTCTTAGGTTTTCCAAATGACAAGACACTGTTTAGTGTTTAGTTTAACATCAGCTTAGAGAAAAGAATAGATAAATATACACAGCTTGACTAGTGACTTCTTTTTTCTTTTCTTTTTGTGTTCACTTTTGATGACAACTGCCAGCAGTTATGCTGATTAATATAGGTAATAAGAAATTTAGAATCTTTAAGATTCCGTCAGCCGTCCCATTTTTTTATTTTCAGATACCATTTACTGGCTTTTAAAATATTTATATTTGAAACCACATCTTCGGGAATTTTTCTCACTTGCATCATGCAAAATATAGTTTTACTAAAAGAGAGAAGAAAATCATTTTCTCCTTGGGTCTTAACAAAAATGACGATATATGGTGGCATTAAAAGGCTAATGGAGGATTACAATAATGGGCCTGTTCAATTTTGTGAACCCTAGAGGCCCCAGAGAAAAGGGGAAGGGAAATAGAAGATATCTCCCATGGCCCTTTTTGTTCTTGTAATATATATACTTTTTTTACCTTTCAATATAGATGGTCATGGATATCTTTCTTTTATTATGGATCCAGGCTTCTTTGTACTGGGTTTGCAAGACTTCTTCAAAATACTCTATCAGTATACAGAAGCAAGAATGTCAATGTCAATGACATAAATGAACATATATATAGGACGTAAGCAAGTGCTCATGTAGCTCAAAGAGATGAATGCCCCTGCCATGTGAGGGGAAATAACCTGTTAAAACTTATGGGCAGACACCATATACGATGGCAAGAGCTCTACCTCTTTGGGCATTTGTCTTATATACAATTGCCCTTCCTTTTTATTCCTTCAAGTGGTAAGTTTCTCAGTAACTGTAAAAGTCTCAGCAAAATCAACTCTAAACTCTTCATCCAAAAACTATATGCACTTCATTTTTGCTAAATTAAACGATAAGCACTACTTTTGAAGTTGCTAATGTCATTAAGAAGGCAAAAAGACCAAAAAGAACCCACCAACACTAATCCTGTCATTTCTAAGATACTGAATGTCTCCTATTTCTGGAAGGTGTTGATTTAACTTCTTCAGGGTTTGCAGAACCAAGACTATCAGATGAATCTGAGCCACTATTCTCACCTTGTCCCCCTTTGCTAGACCAAAGCTTTGAAAAGATCTTCTTTGACTTAAGCAGCCCTTTCATTTTACTAATGGCAGCTTTGTCTACATTACTTTTACTATCTCCATTTCTCTCACTACCTCCAACTCCATTGCCCAACCTTAAAGCAGCTAGCTCCCCCTTTAGGGCCTTGAGCTCCTCAGCTGTGGCTACCGCATCCCATTCTTCCTCTGTGTTAGTTGTTGCTGACCTTGAGCTCCCATGAGAGCCACCATTTAGATCCTTAATGCCTTTGGGTAGGTCAGGCGTGCTGCTGCCGGATGATGCAGCAGCCCTAACCTGCTCGAAAAAGAGCACCTGCACAACTACACGCAATGGGAGTCTCTCGTTTTGCACAGCATGCATGCATGCGTCAACTGATAGCTTCTTGCAGTCCATCAGCTTGCATATCCTTTTCCTCTCACTTTTGCTGATCCCCGGGTGCTCCTGCATCAAGACACAGAGAAGAATGCAATTCTATTTAGATATTCCCTTGCAAAACCACGCAGATTAAGCTTGAATTCAACATCAGTAAGAATTGGGAGCACTTTAATAGATAACGAAATTTCTAGCGTCAAGCCCTACTACAACAGAATGTAAAGCATGTTTTACACCATGGAGTTTGCAACTTAATGCATACACACCATAAAAATCATTTGAGAAACTCTTACCTTTAGATACATGTCAATGGCGCGATAAAGCCCGTCATGACCAGGCCTAGAGATACCAGACACCATCTCAGCAAGATCAACAAAATTCGATAAGGGTAGATTGGGATCCTTAGAAATTTCAGCAAGGTATCCATCAATCAATTTTGCCACCATCAGCTTTGAAGCATCGGATAAAATCCCTGGCCTTCTTGTCTCCAGAAGCTCATGGCTTTCTTCTAGTGATTCAATCTCAGCATTCTGATCTTGCATTAGGAACTCTTGCACTATTTTCTGTACTATACTAACGTCATACACTGCAGTGTCGTCTTCTGGTGCTCGTATCAAAAGATCATGTACAGAAGCCTCCTCCAGTTGCTGTCCAATTCTCCTCACCAGCTCGCCCTTAGCCATCTCTCCCGAGTCCAGATAAATGGAAGCTTTCAACAACTTGAGCAAGAAACTACACGAGACACTGCCTTTCTCTGCAGGCAACAACCACACTATTGAATCTACTATTGATCGATGCTTTACCATATCTCCAGACTGAATCATACCCTTACTGAATCCAGGCAACCTTCTATAAGCATATGCCTTCAAGGCTTCTCCAATCACATCATTTGAAACTATCCCTTTGTTTTTAATATTCATTAGAACACGCTTATATAGATCATTTTCAAGCTCGCACAAATCCTCAACCCACCAGTCGTTTGGCACCAGACGATTTCTGAGACCGTTGCAGTTCAGATCATTCCCATTTTCCTCTGGAAGTTTCTTCCGGTTATAGGTATAGGACCAGTCAACCTTGGAAACATCAACACAGGCCTTGGTAGCTATAGATTCAATGCAATTGCTGACCACCTTCAAGTCCTCAGATAATGGTAACAGAAACTTCGTAGTCTGAAGGGCAATGATCGAGTCTTTCCAGCTGCGGAAAATGCTAGAGCTAAGAAAGACATCTATCTTGTAAATGAGGTTCCCTCTCTCCATGGTCTCATGCATTTGTAGGTACTCGGCTGCACATCGAGCCGCAACAACATTATAAGCATTGAGGGTGACGGTCATGCCATAACAAAACTTGGCACATATCTCGAACGCAGCAGGACCACCAGGAATGTCAGAAATGTGAACTTCATCCGTGTTCTCTTCATTAGAGGTTGCAACCAACTTCTGCAGGTGGGCACTCTTTGACAGTAGAGGAAACTGCACCAGATATTTCAGATTTGGTATCAAAACATATAAATATTTCACACAACATATTGGCATGCATTGTCATGAATGCAAATGAGTAGATTTAACCCAAGTTTGCCCAATTCTGCTTGATTTCATCATTGAGATTGCAAAGTAGATCCCAAAACTGGCTTGTTCCTACTAGAGATGGTAATAATAAGTTAAAGCTAGTGCCAAAAAATACCTCTGACCGTATCCATCATTTCCTTATTAGTCCCTCTTTATTATTATTATAATCAATTAAATTATAAGGTAGTCATTGGCGACATGGATTTTATTATCATTTTTGTGACATCCTAGAATGTTAGTCTCGCATTGGGTGGGTGAAATGACAGAGGTATTTTATGTGTGCTAAGTCCTACATTGTTTCCTTGCTAAGTGATATTTGGCTTTACAATTAATACCAAAGAGCTCCAGTTAAAACTCTACCCAATCCTTTTGGAATAGTGGTGCAAATATGGCTAACATTTTTTCTTGAGTCATGACTTTTCTAATAATCTCTATCTAGAAATAAATTATATATACAGTATTTTCAATAAACAAACAAGCTGAGTACATAGCTTGGAGTTAAAAGGACTGCTCCACGAGCATGTCAGAACTCAGAGTTTGCAAGCTGAGCTAGATTAAATCATTGTCACTTTATTTTTAGAATTAGTTAAGTAACTTTTTGTATATAAGCAACCAAGCATGCACTTTGTCTAGAGAAGGGAAGGGAAAAGACTTGAAAGATAATAATAACAGAAGCAGCCACAGCAGAATAATTTCATAAGGATCAGCCAATCTAAATACAAAATAGATTAAATAAGATAGGTAACTAGTTAGGGTGCCTTCTATGCATCTTGAAGTCCTGCATAGCAGCTCAGGAAAAAAAATCCTACGTAGCTAAAACAAATTATCTTCATTAAATACAAAATTACTCGATTAAAGAATATTGTACCTTATGAAGATAGAAATTTACATCCCCTACAATAAGAACGATGTCTGTTGGCAAATCACTTGACACATACCTGCACATTGATTAAAGTTATGGAGAACGCTATAAATACATAAAAAGAAATGTCAAGTATAAGCAACCTATCATCATAAGCAAAGAAGAATATCTGGATTCACAGACAATCCTTTTTAGACCATCTTTATCTGTTCCCTACATGTAAAACTACACTAATAAGCTAGATGATAATAACTTAATTTGGAATTCTATGCAGTTCCATGTAAAATTAATCTCAAGGTCTAGTTCTTGCCAAGCATGTCATTGCTTTAAAATTGAATATGTAATAAACCATGTTAGTCGATGAATGAATATATAAGCTACTAGAATAATTTCAACTATTTACCATCCTTGAACTGTTTGAAAGTCAAATACCCTTATTCAATTTCAATTGAAGACATTCTACTACATGTGCACCTCTTAAATGACTAGGCAACTGGGCAACCATTAAACTAGTGGAGCTGGAATCTACTTCACCATAGGTAACATTCCAAAACAGATCCAATACCAAGATATTGCAAGTCATTAATCATAAAGGGATTGGAATTCAGAGTGAAACTTCAAATGCCTGCAAATAAGAGATATTGCTACGCAAGTGTAGTTTCAAATACACTAAGCTTCAAGTTACCTTCATGATTGTTTTATAAATGTCCCTAGTTTAGCCTTATACTTACATCTATGGTCTCTATTAAAAGAATATGAGGGTTTACAAGCACAAGTGTCACAATTTCCCCACAACATTCCCGAATAGGGAACAAATTCAATGTCACTATCATTGCTCAAGTTGGATGTTCTCCGTGACTTTTGATACGTTAATACCTACGCTCAGATATGTACTCAACTTCTCCCCAAGATTTTTCCATGACTTTTAATACCTATTTCACCTAGGATCAGATATGTACTCAACTTTTGGTCAATCGACACATTCAAAGTTTGGAACAGATGTAATTATTAAGCTTTGAGGGAATGATAACTGAATAACTTCTTATTCACTCAATCAATGCAACCATCATTTTAAAAAAAAAAAAAATCCCGTCACATTCAATAGCCAAATAATGACAGCTACTTGAAAAAACAATACTACAGTACGCATACCCAACAATCAGAAATGCTTAACATTTATGGGGCACTCAGAGAAAATTTACAAATTTAAAAAGCAGAAGCAATTTTGTTATTCCTAACATTGTTAGAACTTAGAACTATGAAAACAGAGCACTTCCTCTCAAAACTGAAAATGCCAACACAGAAATAAAGCATTTAAGGTCAATATCAAACCTAGCAAAAAAGAGTAAAAATTTAGGGCAACAAAATGGGCAAAGCTCAAACAGAAAGATGATGAACAATGAGAACTTTCAAACCCACCAAAATTTATTTTAAAATAGGTCCTATTTTTTTATTGAGCAATGAAGTCGTTAGCAGTCACCAAAGGGAGCTGGAAATAGACCTCAAGCCATTCTTTAGCTTTGCAGAGAGTATCAAATACACGATATCTGAAAATATTACTAAAAATTCAAACTGCTCTGTAAAAGTGCTACAGTAAGTATCAATCTAAATGACGAACATACGACAGAAGAGAGGCAAATCTAATACAAAAGAGGCGGCAAAGAGAATTTTAAAGAACAGAGAAACCATTGAAAGAGCCGAAGTCATCAGCACCAGACTTGAACTGGAATGCATCAAAAACAAAAAAAAAAAAGAAGACTGTAAATGATCTCACCTGACATTGTTCCCATCAGTCTGAAAGGAATCTGGCTTCGATCCAAGTTTCATGAACTTCATCTTTGAAAGCAAAAAGATCAACTTTAGCCCTTATACCTTCAAACCAACCTTCTCCAACACTCAACCGATTAGTGATAGACACTACCGCACATCCTCAGTGAACATTCATAAACCCCCCAATCGAGGAAATCTCCCCCAGAAATGGAAAGAAATAAGCCCCAAGTGTGGGGACCAGAATTTCTGAATGCAAGCAAGTTCCTGATCTCCAAGAAAGAAAGGAAGGATCTCAAAGAGGGGAAGGATATATGCTTGTGGGGGTATGAGAGCGAATCTTTGACAGCAACCGAGGCAAAGAGTCTGAGTAAGAGAGAGAGAGAGATAAAGGGAAACACAAGATGGGGTTGTACAATTTTTTAAGAAAAGGTTCTCTTGAATGCCAAGAGAGCCAAAGAAGAGGGTGTTTCCTTGGTCGGCGGCAAAGCCCACGGAGCCCGGGCGCACCTAGTCAGCCCAGGAGACATAGCCAACAGAGTCCTAAGACTAAAATAATTCTCAAACCAGTGACACCACAAGCACAAATCTGACTCCACCGCACTCCCCCCCACTATTTCTTTTCTCTTCCTGATCACTTTGTTCCTTTGTTTTCCATTTTTTTAAGGATTCACACCACCAAGGCCTCTTGTGGACTTTAAAGCTTCAAGTTCCAAACCCAACGTATACAAATAAAAATAAATAAAAAAATCAACTTTATATATGATTTTTTCAACCGTTGAAGTTCGAAAAAACCTGAAACAGAAAACAGCATCTCGGTATCAGTTGAAGAAACCACCAAAACGGTAGACAACAAGCATCTCTCTTTATTTTGCACAGTATCGGAATAAATTAGAGAGAGATCACAAAAACAGAAGTTAATTTATAGTAATGAACAACTAAACATCAACTACCAACAACAAAATCACCACAAGATTTTAACTGAAATCTGAGGAATCTATCAGAATAAATCACAGAAATCTAGTAAAATATTGAAAGCTGAAGATCATGTTTATGTTGTATAATGTTGAGACTCTAGAACCCCACATGAAGAAATATGCCCAATATCAAGTTGGAAACATAAAGACAAAGGCCCAAAAGCCACTCTCCGTGTAAATCCCTACAGAACCCAAGACCCTTACATCAAATCTACAAAGCTGTATAGAGTAATAACAAGTTACAAGAAAAAATGTGAAATTAAGAGAAACCCACTTCAAGTTTGAGGTGGTATATCAGCAAAACCAAACCAACAACTTTAAAACCATATCATAGAAGAAGCAAACCTCACAAAACAAACAAGAGACAGAAAAAATTCATTGAAAATCTTACACCAGCATTCCAATCCTTTTTGCGTCAAGAATCAGAAAGATTTCAGTGGAACAGTGACACTGCCATTTAGACGACCCACATGAGAACTTTAACTCTGGAGGACTCAACTCACCACCACACACACACACACACAAAAAGAATGGCTAAAGAAACCACCCTAAAGCACCCATCAGAAAATGAGCTGGTTCTCACAGTCTCTGCGTCAAAAACCTCAAGTACAACCACAGAGGCCACCCAAACAAGACATATTATAGTAAAAGCCTAGCTGTTATACGAAATGTTTTATCAGTCTCGTTAGTACCAACACTAGCACTTTCTCAAAGCACAATATTTTCCCTTTACTCACCCACTTTTCTTTTCTCTATGATTTCCCTGAGAAAGTTGAATGATGTTATTCAATTTTTGGGGTCATTAACACTCACCATTACACTTGCTCAGTCATGCACGCCACACTGACACTCCAGCTTTCTTGTTGTTACTCCCATAATCCAGACTCCCTCATTAAATGACCCTTCACTTGCCTCCTTATTAACCCCATTACCCACATCTCCCTCTCTCTCTCTCTTGTACTATCTTATTCTTCTACATCAAGGTTGTGCCAGTAGCACCAGAAAACTTAAAAAGAGTGATGATCAAACAGTACCATACAAACTATACGTGGGCTTTTAACATGTCACACTTCAATTGGCTACAACTTCAAAATATCAAAAAGTTATTTCCTTTCTTATATTTTAATAAAAAAAATTCTGACCAATTTTTATGAAATATTCTGGAACTTCTTGGTTATTTATTACCAGTTAATAATGTCTGCAGGGGATATGTTTATTAATATATTTTTGAATTTTTTTTTAGTTTTAGTTTAAAAATGTGTTTTGTCGCAATATAAATGTAAAAGTATTTTTTTTATATATTTAAAATTATTTTATGTTAAAATTGTTTGTTAATACATTTATCTTGAAAAAAAAAAAAAAACAGAAAACACTGCACAAATGTAACCTAATCAAAATGATCAAATTATATATATAGTGTTTTGGAGGATCTAAATTGTCGGAATTGCTAGTAAATATGATAAAAATTCAATGAAACTTTTTTATATTAATTACTTAAATTACTAGTAATTTAAACAATAAAATTACTGAAACGGAGCATATATATTAGTTTTAGAGAGCTGTCCATTCCTACTTATTGCATCTAGAAGCAAGGTGGGATAAAATCAATGTAAAATGTGGAGGAAAAATGATTGCAATTAGGTAGGCTATAGCCTTATAGGTATAAGCCAATTCAAGCTTCAATAATTTAGGTTCTTGGGCTTGACCCACTTAACCAGGCTCTTTAACTTTTTTCACAAATTGCATGCTTTGTCCATAGCGTAACCAAGCTACTTACATGATCAGAGAGAGAGAGACGAAGTGGCCACTATTCACTAGTCACACCACCCTATCTAAGCTTCACACTTCACTGGCTCTCAGCATTCTGTCATGCCCCCACGATCCCCCTCTCATACATACAATGATACAAACACTTTTAGAAAAATTCTTAAAGAAAGGAAACAGAAACAAAAACAAACATGAATAGAGTTTGATTCCTACCCTATAACATTGGTAGGGAACGAGAGGGGAATGCATGGACCGGCGTGCTTGGACAAGTCTTTCAGACAACTTAAACTGCGGGACTCATCTACGTAGACACATACTCAAGTTATACAATTAGCATGACATGACTATAAAAATTAGCTATTAATTTTCTTTTTATATAGCTATTATTGATTCAAAGATTGATCTAGTTATACGATAATTATATAACAATCTACTAAATAATATTATTCAAACGTGAAATATGTATTTAGATAATGAAAAAACAAACTCATAAGCGTAATTTTTGCATACATATATTAACCAAAAATGCATGTTAAATATCATTCTCTCAATTATTTTTTTTTTTATAAATTTGATGAATTTATTATTAGATTTATAGACTTATATACGTTTCACATAAATTCAATAATAGATTTACGTATATATGCAATATAAAAGTTTAAGAGCGTCGGCTCGAGATGCTCTGGCAGCTCACTCCAACGGTCCCATCATACTTTCTGGTCAAAAAGGTATCTTGACTCACGACCATAGTGCTGACTGCATCTCTGAAAATAACCTATGAGCTTATATATACATCTGAATCAATGAAATTATATCCACACCGTTCGGCCTTAAGAAATGTATGATGAAATTGAAAGACTAAAGTCTAAAGAGGGTGTTAGAATGAGCACCAAGTGATTACGTGGTGGTGGGGGGGTTTTCCGATTAGATTTGGTCAACCAGTTACCTGTCAAGCAGGCTGTTCAAAACTTCGAAGGTCCTACATACCCAATCTTATTAGACATTTGGATAGCAAAAGACTACAAGTCTACAACACTAGCGTGTCGATAACGACCCCGGCCCCCTACATCCACTTTGACCTTTTCTTTCTTTTCTAGAATACACACATCCTCTTTGACCCACCACATGCCTTGGCTACAATTATATTATTATGTTTTATGTGTATATATATATATATATATACTTTCTCGCATTTGTCAACACCTATATTTTGAGGGGAATCAATATCCTAGGCCATGCAAGGGAGAGAGCATGGATAAATACTTATACCTTCCTAATAATTCATGATAACCACGATGATGATGGAGTCGATCGCATGATTCGATTTGGTCGAGTAAGGGTAGTCGGAGGCTAATAAGGGGTTGTCGGTAGAAAGACTCTCTAATGCTTAATTTAGCAAATTAAGAGAATAGTACTATGACAATCAAAGCATGCATGACCAAGAAATTTCCCATATTCAATTTGGGTATAAGGTTTTATTTGAAATGTTGAAATGAGAGCATTCACTTATGGGTGCACTTGAAATCACAAGTGTAATGCTGATGCAATAAATCAAACTATCTAAGTTTTCGTTTTCTTTTTTAATGGTTAAGCCCTATAGTTTGTTTTTCGTTATATTATTTTGTATTAGCTTTATGATCCGGTTATGGCTTGCTGTTTGAGCTTTGTCATCTTAATTTGAATCTTACGCTTTTCGGTCATTTCATTTTTCCAATGAAACCGGCCGAATTGGACTAGGCGTATATATTGTACTTAAAGTTAGCAATCACTATTACTTTGCCCTCTTGTCCTAATCAGTACATATGTATTAACTAGAACAAGAAGAAAAAAGAAAGAAGAGAATAGTACACATTATTGTTCGATTAGATCTAACACAATGCACATGGCCGCCACTGCCATGCTCAGAAGTAAATTAAAACCGAGATGGGATTTTGCTTGAAAACCCAAGTAGACAAAAAAATAAATAAATGGCCAATCATGGCATCCATTGGTCTTGATGGTCTACATTACATGAACCAATGAATAGCAGCAGAGCATGGCATGCGTCGAAGTAGAAGATTGTGGATGCATCATGCTCATACATGATACATCGGTTCCTTTTATGCAGAAGCAGAAAAAAGAAATAATAGAACATGGTCAGGACCACAGCATTAGCTTAAGCATCTTTCCCATGTTTCCCGTTGCTCTTCCCATAAGATAAAAACCAATACATATATCCCACACATGGGGTTTAAAAAATGGGAGAAAGAGTACAAATAGACACAAACTCAGCAACATATATTTAGATCTGTGCTTAAATCAGCTGTGTTGTGCTCCTTCTCCTTCCCAAGGATAAACAAATTTTTTTTTTTTTTTTCTTTAATCTAAGAGTGAGTTTAGAATTGCAATATTTTACATTACAATGAGCGATATATCGTTTGGGAATGTGATTTTAAATGTTTAACTGCATTTTAAAAAGCCAAACTTATGAATTAGCACTTTTTTGGACTACTTAGAATTTAGTTAGTGTAAATTGTGTAGATATTCCATAAGTATTAAAAGCATATTTGTGATTGTATTTGATAAATAGAGCATTTAAGTAACAAAGCGTTTTTTGGCAAAAGATTTATTTTTAAGCTTTTGTGAAAAATGGGTTTTGACCATTTTTTGACCCTTAAAAGCACTTTCAATTTTTTTATCAAATGAGTATTTTTTTTCTTTTTCAAATAAACTTTTTAAATATTAAACACACTTTTAAATTCCTCAAACAAGCCCTAAGTCTAACGTTTAATACATACTAGGTGAAATTGCATTATATGAAATTCTAGTATGTTTGGGTGACAAGATAAAGTTTTCTATCAAACTAAGTTAAAGAAAATTTAGTAAATTCAATTTATTAAACTACCATTTGTTCTTAGATTGTTCATATGTTAATTTATAATATGATCTAAAAGAAATTCTTCCAAGTTTCAACTTAATTTGTAGAAAAACTTTGTATCATGACACTTTAATTTTAAGTTCTATGATCACAAATCTTGTGGCAGCAATGCATGAACATGACAAGCAATCAAACCAAATATTGGGTATGTGGAAATAGAAATGAACCTGGGCTCTTTTCAGGCCGAAAGTTCTTTGAATATGATTAGGATAGGGAGTATATGGTCATGATGAGAAGTGGGGACAACAAGGAAAAATTGAAGAGAGAAGGGAAAAAATGAATTTCAAAATGGAGATTTCAAAGAGATAACTCCCAAATATGGGGGAGAGTGAGATTCAAGTTCAAATTTGTTTGGGACTTGGGAGAATATTCTAAGCATAGCTGCATAGCTTTTGTGCGCAGCCCAATAATGTGACGCCTATATAGTGCCCAAACAGGGTCTTAGCGTATGGCTTTTCCTTTATGCTTTTGTCAGAGTGCATGTACACATAATGGGAAAAGATGATTAGGGCTTCTAGGACAACCATGAAAAAACCTAACAGTTGGTGTGTTATTGTAGCCCATTATAGTGATGTTTTTGGCAGATTAGTGGCACCAAAGTTTGTGGCCCAAGTGCCTTTCTTTTTGCGTCTTATCAATTGCTTTGTACACCATAGGGTTATGATATGATTTTTAGCCTTTCTAGCCTAAACATAAATTCTCTCCCTCTCTCACAAATCCAATGGCTATTGAGGAGGGAGGTAGTGAAGGAGCTCGAAGCAATGGTTGAAACGATATAAAGTGGAGCCTACGGTGGTCGATCGATGGTGGCAATGATGATAATGGCAATAGCGATTATGATGATCGGCGGTTGGGCATAGAAAAAGAAGAATTAAGGGAGCGAGTTAGAAAGTTTCGAGAAGAATTTAATGTCGCAAGTGGATAAAATTATTTTTGAGAAAAATATACATATCCTTTCAAACTATCATTTCATTGTTTTTAATTTTTTTCCTAATTGAAAATGGCAAACGTGAGAGATCAATTGTAGTGATTTTAATTGGGTGTGATCATAGTATCACCCTCCCACTGAAAGCCACACAATAAGGGCCCAAATAATGGGAACCGCAAGTGTTTCTTGAAGTCAGATTGAATCATAGAGCATGTTTGGAATTATGTTTAAGAAATAAAGTTTTTAAGTTAAAAGTGTATTTTGATCATTTTTAGGTTTTTTAGACCCTTAAAAGCGCTTTTAATTTCTTTTACCAAATGGATTCTTTTTTCTTAAAACGGGTTTTTTGAGTGTTAAATACACATCCAAACAAACTCATAGTCTGATCCAGCCTCACTAAGACATCAATGAGAATCAAAGTAGCTAATTAGAGCACGAAGATTTGCATTGTGGGATTCAAACTCATACCCTAATATATACTTAACCATTTTGGAGATTTTTTTAACCAATTGAACCACTTAATGTTCCCCCGAAATTATTAATTGACAATATCAAATCACCTCAATGAGATAGTGATATTATATAGCATTACTCGTAAGAGGAAATTGAAAGAAATCAATTAAACCTAGTGAGCCAATAAAGAGTTCGATGATTTCTCAGGATCCTCAGTTTCCTTAGGAATATGGACAGAATCCTCGATTCCATATAAAACTGATACCTTCTCGTAGCCTGTCGGTTGATTAAAAAATAAAAAAATAAAAGAAACGTAGATCTTAAACCATCAATCTTTTTCTATGCAATTTGCCTAATTTCATCATTGGAGTTAAAGTTCCACGCCAATCAAGACTCCTTGATTAAGAGAAGAAACATTGTCTTGATGGCATATATTATCATACTTTTAATCATAATCATAATAATAATAACTTTGTTATTCAAATATTTGATTGTATTGCACGACAATAAAGAAAGAGAAAATGCAAATTTTTTTTAAAAAAAAAAAATGATGAAAAATGTTTGAATTAGAAGCGGAGATGGTGTAAAACATGGGGAGTGAATAAGTGGCCGTCCATTAATTGTTGATTTCACCATTGATAGCGGTATGGAATTAAGATTTTCTTCAATTCAAATTTATAATTAAGGGGTGCTTTTATCTCCTCAAAAAGTGAAGATAAAAATACCCTTTCACGATAACAAAATCGATATTATCTAGTTCATTTGAATTGTAGATGATCTTGTTCCGTTTATCTTCGTTTTTTTTTTTTTAAAAAAGAGCTGCAAATGCAATGTATTGAGTTTCTGTCAACATAATTAATAATAAAATAAACAGACCAAATGATCTAATTGAAATCTTGTCAAGTTTTGCCAACAAAATTAATTGAGTGGTAATCAGTAGTTTTCGGATGAAATGTTATGTCTTGGGCGAACTCGTTGATTCATTTCACTCGATTGCATGTCTTCACTGTCAATAAAATAAATCAAACAAACACTACACCTTTTGGAACATTCAAAATTCAAGCTTCTCGTCACGTTGATGTCATGTGTATATATATATATATATATATATATATATATATATATATATATATATATATATCAACGTGACGAAAAGCTTGAATTAGTTCCTCTTTAGGAGACTTCCAGAGAGCTTTGCCTCTCTCTTTTTTATTCTATCTTGTGATTTTCTCCTCCACAAACCGCCTTACCCGGCTCTTCCGTGGAAGAGGGGAGAGCCGCTTCCTTCCTCTTCTTCAACTTTTTTTTTTAAGAGGAAAATTTATTTTACTCCTCTAAAGTTTGAGGTATTTTTTTAATTTGAACTCCAATATTTAAAAAATTACAATGTATCCCTAATGTTTCAAAAATTTACAATTAACATTCATGATTACTAATTGCCGTCTAAGTACACTGAAATTGCTGGCATAGGAGCAAGTAAGAGGCATCTGATTCTTTTTTTTTTTTTTTACTCCAACACCCACACGACGCCCAAAATGGGTTCAAATGGGGTTGACAAGAAAAAAAACAAAAATCAAAACATGTGTTGGGTTTTAATGAGAAACAATTACGTAATTTCAATAGTTAAGTTAGGTGCAAAATTGGAAGACGTGGCATAAAAGTCTCACATAAGACCCACATGATGTCATTTCTATCTAATTAGATGGCAATTAGTAACGGAAAGTGTTAATTACAAATTTTTTAAACATTAGGAGGGTACATTGTAAATTTTTAAACATTATGATTTAAATTGAAAAATACCTCAAACTTCAGAGGATAAAGTGAATTTTTTTTTTAAAAAAAATATAATTTAGAAGATAGATTCACTGTATTCTCCTACTCTTCACCGCCCACACACTAACCTCCACTGGTTCAGTTGATGGCCGCCACCCTTATGTGTGCACATCACATGCCGTCGAGGCGCACATTGTGTTGCATGTGTCATTGCCTCCGCATCTCCATTTTTTGACACGTGTTACATCCGTCCTCTTTATTTCTTCTCGTACTCTCATTTTTATCTATAAAGACTCTCAAATCCAATTTCAAATCTAGATACCGTGTGCACCAAGCCTTCTTTGCCGGATACCTCCTCCTTCGGATACCATGGTGATATTCCTCTTCAACAACTATGGTCTAGTCTCTACTTGTTCTTCACTTCCCATTGTCGAGTTCAAAAATGTTTATTATTGCCCCCTTCAAACCTCTATTTTAAGAACCGAATTCTCTTTCAAATGAATTAGCGAATATCAAATTAGTTATACTTAACGAGTATTTTTGTCTTTTTATTTTTTGAGGGGACAAAAATACCACTCCATTATAACTAACATGATGTTCTCAAGTTCATTTGGACCGAGATGATCCTAATTTCTATTTTAAGCAGTCTCTTTCTCGGCTAGTGGACCAATAATCTATTGGGCTGGAGCATTCATATGGCCCATTCCCAATAGAATTTTGGTCTTTTCATACACTTCATTGATTGTACCCGGGTTGTTGTGGTTGGGCTGACCCACCCAACTTTTGTACTTTTTATTTGATGTAATATTCTTCCCATTGTATTTGCTTAGGAAAAATAAAATAAAATTATGGACTGTTGACCTACGAAGTTGGTATGTAGCAACCTTTCAATTTTGAAAAATTGGAAATATTTCCCAATCAATAAAATGGAAGGTTTTTTTTTTTTTTTTTTTTAAAAATTTTTTATGTGATAGTAAATAGGAACTTTTGGTACCGTTTTCAAATCAAATGATTAATTTATTTATTTTTATTAAATTTTGAAATTAATAATAATTTAATATAGTATTAGAACAATGATCTTAAACTTTTAAACTTTGGAGTTTGATTTTACATGCTAAAAAAAACATTTAAATAATAATTAAACGATTAAATTTAGTTATTCGTATACAACCCTTTCCCCTGAATAAGCAAGATATCCTAAAAGGCAAGTTTGATGAATCATAAAGAAAAAGCTTATCTTGGTGTGTTTAAGGTCCCCTAACAAATAAAGTAAGCCAAATTGCGTCAAATCTAAACATCACCAACTATTAATTATCTTAACTCATAAAGTAAGGCCCAAAGCTTATCTCGCTCCTTCTGGCGGAATTTTGTTTTCTTTAGTTTTTGCTTTGATTTATTTTTTGTTTTTTGTCTTGACTTTTGGGTTGAGGACGAAAGTTGAATCTTGACCTTGGGCCGAAGAGAATTAGATTGGTGTAGGGATTATCTCTCACAACTAAAAAATAAGTTTTGAGAATTTAGGTTACTTATGTCTTAGATTTAGTCTGGTTAGAGTAGATCTATTTCATAATTGAAGTTGTACATGGTTAGCAGAATTTGATACCATAGATAGGATTTAATTGTAAGAATTTCTTATTGTGTCTATGACTTTGTAAGTTCATAACATTTAACTATATTTTATTAGAGTTTCATGCTCTATGATATAAGGGTTGTTATGCTATTGATCTTTTATCAATAAATTATAAAGAATTCCATATCTTAACACATATTCTCGGCTGTGATTTTTTTTTTTTTTTTTATATATAAGTAGGCTGTGATTTTTTTAATTCATTGTTTGAAAAAGTGTTCTGATGTGATATAAGTAAAAAAAAAGGGTAAAAAGTCATTGCCTGAAAAATGGTTCACTCTCACAGCCTACCAAACAAGAATGGCATGGAAAACTAGATAGTTATTAAATAAATAAATAAATCATGGAAAAAGCAGAGAAGCTACGTTGAAGTTGAAGGGGGAGAGTATAGAGTGGGCTTATTGTTGAAAAAATCAGCTGTCCACATTGGAATGCTTTATTAGTTAGTTGCCAAATAAATGGGGATTTATTATATTAATTCCTGCTCACAAAAAAGTCAACGAGTCACTCTCATTGAACACGTTGAAGCTTGATTAATCATTGATCATTGATCATTGACCTAATCTCTTTCTTTTTATTGGTGTGAACCCTACACATCTCCACAGGATGCAAGCACTCGATCTGCCGTGTCTACCGCACTGCCTTTTGTTTTACACCAACTAGAGAAAAAAATAAAACAACCACATACGTTGTTGCTTGACCTCGTCCACATACAAAAATATTTGGTCATTAAAACAAAGATTAAAGAGAAAAAAAGAGTATTAGAATCAATATTTTACACTAACGAATATATGCTAGCCGTTGATATAGTGACTACGCACCAAATATTCGGTTCAAGAGCGTTGTGAGCAAGAAGAAAAGAGTCGGAGAGGCTCATTGAGAGATTGGTGAGGGCCACATCCGATGTTTAGGTTAGCTTTGCCATCCAACATGGGCTGCTTTGATTTGAGCCCGAATTTGTTGGCATCTAAAGATCCGACGTGCCTAAATTAATCCATAACTAATTAAGGAGTGGGCCTCTGGTTCATCTCTAGAAGGATCACGAGTCGCTAGGTAACCGGGTACTACACTAATAAATAGTAAATTACATAAAATTTGAAAATGCCCATTTTTTTTAATTCTCATTACCGAACCAAGTAATTGTTCATATGTTTCGAGAGATGACAAAAAGTTTTCCTCTAAATTAACTAAATTAGAGAATAATTTTAAAACTCATTCTATTAAATTGACATTTGTCTTTAGAATATGTAATTTTAATATACTTAATATAAGCAATTTAATGGACTAATCGGAGCTGATAGAATTGTCTCCGACCTGATTTTTATTTTATTTTTTTTAAAATGTCCTTTCAAGATATGGGGTAAAAAAAAAATTGTAATTAAATATCAATAGGCCTGTATAGTCGGTGAAAGAGAGAAACATTATAAGTAGTGTGAATGAATTTGCAAAATAATACCTATTTTTGTTTTAAATGTATACTTTTCAAGTAGAGTCATACAAAGAAGGGCATCTAATTAATTTGGTGACATGGAATTAGACCACCCAAAAGAAATAATTGAAGTGACGTATTGGAAAACGATTGGACGATATTGCTTAAAGACAAGATAAAATAATTATTACAAGATTTAGTTCCAAGTAAAAGAAAATGCCAATATGTATACAATATATAATAATAATAATTAATGATGTACACACATAGGTCATGTAACTTTCAAGTGTTTTTTCTTCCACGTTTCTCATTCCTTTCTCCACTATCCTTCCTTCATTTCCAAATCTTTCTCTAATTAATTAAATTAGCTTAAAATAATAATTTAAATATTTAAATTTTACCCCCACTCTAAAAGTTGTTTTCAGTAGGCCGGGTGGCCAAACAAGTTGCACCTACGCATCCATTTTTTTGCCTCCCACACGCAAAGAACACCTAAAGATCATACGGCTAATTGTAGTCATCTTTCTTTGTTGCTTTACAGCATCTCCCAACTGTTGAAACTGTCCAAGCAAAAAATATCCTATTATTATATCAAGCTTTGTCACTCATGGGAGTATCCTCCTCTTTAGAAATATCTTACATGTGAGAATGTCACTAGCCTGTAAAATCTATTTTCTATATTGGGTCGGAAAAAATTTATCAAATTGATCGGTCTGTCAAACTTGTATTTGTTCTTAATTACCATGTGTACTTCTCACAGGACGGATAAAAGAAAATTATTTCAACCCAGTTTGAACGGGAAAATGTTTGAAGACATATATCTTTCATGCTTATCTGTACACTGGAATTAAAGTATATATATAGATTGACAGGTGAGTCCAGAGAGGATATTCCCACACTCTTGTTTCACTAGTGAAGGCCAAGGGAAGAAGAACAATCATGAATGGCTGATAAGGCCGCGTTTGGAGGAATAATGGGCTTTAAAGACACGGCACGCATCTCATTTGCCTTCTCCAACTTGCCCTATAAACCAATTGCTTTTACAGACTGGACTGTGTCAATTCGAGCACGAGGGGGGCTCTCTCATCATTTACGCGGTCATGACCTAAGAACGTTTCATGTAAATTGTTTGACACAGTGTACAGTGGGATATTATTTGGGTAAAACTATCTAATTAGTTTTTATTTTCTTAATAGAAAACAAATATCATTGATTTTTGTTTTTTTGAAAAAAGAAAAAGAAAAAGAAAATATCTTTGAATGTTGCTTTCTGGTGAAGGAACCATATGAGACTCAATGGTTTCCAAGAAGTAGGGTAGGCATGTATACCCAAATTTCTTTATAATTTGCTTTGCTTATTTTAACCAAGTTCAATTATTCATTTTCTATATTGTTTACAGGAAAATGCTAATCATACCCTTATTTTACGTACTTCACCCCACATGTTTGTGAAAAACAAAAAGAAGAATTTGCTTAGCTGCCCTAACCTCTAAGAGGCAATCGTTCGCTTCAATTGAACCTTCAATTAAAGTCGGACCATTAAGGGTGGCAATTCGTATTTAGATCGTATCGAAACATGGGTATAAAATTATCTAAGTCAATCTTAATTCAGCCAAAACTAATTAAACGATTTAGGCCATTTAACTTTAATCCGCTAATTTTGTATTGGGTTCATGTCAAGTTCGTGAGTTGTATCAAAAATTAACAACTCTTATGTTACGTGTTGAGTTCGGATCATATTTAGGACTGAATATACAACTATATAGATTAACTTTAACATGACGCATTTAATTAAACGAATTAAACCCATCAATCATAACTTGTTAATCATATCAATAATTGGCTGCCCTTAGTCGCCCTACCCTCGGCATCCAATCTAGTGGTTGTGGCCACTGGATCGGGTGTTTCTAACCACCTCACGTAGTACTTAAGAGTGACGGGAACCAGGAGAAAGTGTGTAATTTTTTTTTTTTTTTTTTTTTTTGGAGGAATGCGATGTCAGGGCACAAGTGCCTAAAATGGTAATATGGCTGGCATTGTTTGATTATATGGAGGGTGAGTTGGAATTAGAGAATGGTTTGGCATGGAAAGAAAGGGTATAATGATTGTCAACATGTGCATTAAAGGCATGAACCACATGGGAGGCCAGTTAGTGGTTCGAACCCATCACCCTAACATGGCCTGGTTCGTGTTTGATAAGACTCAAAACGACAGAGACACCAGACCAGCACCACCGCCACCGCGAGAGCCCCTGATTTTGCCTGCTCTTCACGCGGCAACGCACCCTACTGACTGAGTCACTCACCTTGACTTCATCATTCATCCAACTATATTCCAGGTCGGTAGGTCGGTCAGTCGGTCAGCTCTAATGCCACGTTGACACGGCCAGAATTACACAATAGCGTGTTCCAAAAATTCAACCATTTCAAGCCGACAATTAACAAATAAACAAAGAAGATATGTATTACGTGCAATTATTGTGTATATATATATATTTATGGGAATAAATGAATGAATAAATGATTATAAATAATAATAATAATAATAGGAGACTGAGAGAGTTTCACAAACAATGAACAAATTCACTGTACAGAAACAATATTCATCGAAACAATTAAAGCCTAAAACAAAAACAATCTTAACTATTTTTTAAGAAAAGAAAAGAAGAAAAAAAAAAACAAATCATTGAAAGCTTTCGTGATTCGGGTCATCTAGAAATCAATCTTGTGAGGAATCCGTCAAGAACAAACGTGGCTTCTTTGTTGGCAGAGGAGACTCAACCTCTTGATCCACAACCGAAAGCCGATGAATTTTCCTGTCGGACAAGAACTCCGGAAAGGCCGGCAGGTTCAGGTCGAACCCACGGTGGCTCTGGCTGTGGCTCGAGCCACCACCCTCCGAGAAGGTCACGCCACTGTTGGTATTGCTATTATTCCCGCCGTCGTAGTGGCAGCGCTTGTGACCCCCAAGGCCTGCCCGGTCGGGAACGTCTTGTGGCAGATGGTACACTCGTGGGTCCTACCGCTCGTGCCGCCGGCGCCGGACGAAGTCGATGGGTGGTTGTTGTTGTTGTTGTCGGTGGCCGCGGCAGCGGTGTTCTCGGAGGAGGAGGCGGACTTGCGGTGACTGGCCTTGTGGCCGCCGAGGGCCTGGTAGGAAGGGAAGGCTTTGTTGCAGACCGTGCACTTGTAGGAGAGCTTCAAGGTCGGTGGCTGCGGCGGCGCATCTTGTGAAGATGCGGTGACAGAGCCGCGGCCGCCGCGGGCAAGCATGATGAGGCAGAGTGCAAGGTACTCTTCCTCGGTAGGTGGTGGGTTCTCGACACGGGGTCGTTTGGAGCGCTTCCTCTTCGCCCACGGCTCGGCGTACTGGCGCTCCATCTCTTCTTCGTAGTTGAAAGGAGTGGCGGCGGTGGGAGAATTCAGAGCTTCCAAGGCCATCTTGGTCAGTGGGTTTTTTCTTGGAGAAGAAGAGAAATATTAGAGAGAAAGAGTGCGTGAGTGAATGTGTAGAAGAAGAGACGGGAGTTAGTTTATATAGGGGGGCGAGTGGGGGAAATGGGTTTGGTAGGTCAGTGAAGTCGGTCAACTATAACAAGAGAGAGGAAAGGGGGAGGAGGAGAGTGTGAGTGGTGGTGGGGTGGCGACTGAGCTTCGAGCGGACTTCTTCCAAGTCAAAACAAGATGGTACGCCTGCTCCAATGAACCTACGCACATATACCCGGCAATAACTATATAAATAAATAAGCACATAGAGAGATAGAGGGGTGGGGTGGACCGACTCTGGGTCTTATGGCGTGTAAAGCACGCCTTCGCTTTCAAATAACAGGTTGGAAGATTGTTAGAAATTGTGGGGAAGGGAAGGGAATACATTTTCCATCGAATACTAAACACTAACTGCCAACTATTTTCACACTTACCCTATTTTGTCCTTTATCATTATCCATTCCCCACCTTTTATATATATATTTTTTTAAAAATTTTATTTAAACAAGTATTTTGAGGTGATATAAACGAAAAAATATATATATATATATATTTTAAAGGGTGTTTTATGTTTATATGTTTTCAAACATGGCAGATTCATTTTAATTCATACATTTTTGTTTTCAAAGGCATCAACCGATCAAGATAGCCTCTTTTTCTTTTTTCTTTTTTTTTTCTTTTTCGTTTCTTCCAATTACATTGATGGAGTCCAAATAATTTTATTTTTTTAAGTAAACAAAATCATTTGGTTGTCTATTAGTAGTACTTTCATAAGGATATATATGCTTCTTTTTTCTTTTTTTCCTAGTTAAAAAAGGAAGGCCATAGAGATTAATTGTGGCTATTCTAGTTAGATATGACCATAATAGTACCTATCCGCTGAAAGCTACACAAGAGAGGTCTAGACGGTGAAAACCGCAGGTGCTCCTTCAAGTCCGACTAAACCATAATCTGACCCAATCCCACCAAGGAACAAATGTGGCTAATACTAATCACACTTATATAGAGATTATTCATTGCGAAAATTCAAACCCATGCCCTAATATATGCTTAACCACTTTGAAAAATTTCTTGAGCCATTGAATCACCACCAATATATATATATATATATATATATGTGTGTGTGTGTGTGTGTATGATCTAAATAGTATTACCAAAGTAAGCCTTACTTTTTTAGAATTAAAAAGCAAGATGCCTAACCAAATGAACCCCTTAGAGAATTTGAGTTTGCAAGTTAGTAAATTTTTATATGATTATCAAACAACGGGATAATGTGATAGTAAAAATTAATTTTTAATTTTTAAGTTTTTAAATTTGGCTTAGCAATTATAAGTTGCCGCATATTTTTAGTAAAAAGTTTAGCATCCCAAGCAATTTTCAATTAAATTACATGATTTGGACAGGCTTCTTCAAAATGTGCAAGATATCCCATGATCTAAAGGATTTGGTTGCAATTAAAAGGGTTTAGCTACCTTATCTGATTTTGATTATAATCCTAATAAATATTAGGGTTAAATACCTAATTACCTCATAGAGTTTTACTTCTTTATTTTTTCATCCTTAGGGTTTGATTTTTATCATAAAATGTCCTTGTGGTTTTGATAAAGGATTAAATTAGTCCTTCCATCCGTTGACCGTTAGTTGACTTAACAGAAAGGCATGTGGACCAATTAAATCTTGCCACATGTCATGTAATTTATTTTTAATTTTTAATTTTTTTAAAAAAAAATTAAAAAATATATTTTTTTCAAAAAAAAAAAAAAAAATTGGGGCCGCCCCCATTGAGCCAAGGGGGTGGCTCCCAAGGGGCCAAGGGGCTTTCCGTGTACTACTTCACACTATGCTTCCACCCGCAGATTTTTCTATCTCACTTCCACAGTGGGCAATTTTACACCAACTCTGCAAAACAAGTTGTATATGCATGGAAAGACGCAATCCATTTTAGAGCTCCAAGCTTGGTAACATGGATCACCTTTTTTCCATTATTATCAGTAGCCGTCGTCATCCTCATCAAATAAAGATGATCTCAGGCAGTAATATGTCGGCAATCTCTCAATTGCAGCCCACTGTAAAGCATATTGATCAATGTCGGCATCACCACCGGTACCCCTTGCAGAGCTCAATCCCGAACTGCTTTGGAAATTTGAGTTCCGATGCTGGAAAGATGTCTTGGGGGTGGTTTTGATCGCCACCCCTTTTTTTTTTCTTTTTTTTTTTTTGAAAAAAAATAAATAATAAATAAATTACATGACACATAGCAAGATTTAATTGATCAACGTATCTTTCCGTTAAATCAACTAACGGTCAATGGATGGAAGAACTAATATGGTCCTTTATCAAAATCACAAGGACCTTCTATGATAAAAATCAAACCCTAAGAAAGAAAAAATAAAGAAGTGAAACCTTAAGGGATAATTAGATATATAACCCTAAATATTAAATGTTCACTAATACTAGAGTTGACTTGGATGAACCTCAGCCCACTGAAGAGTAAATAAAATATCCCTATGAGATGCCATTTTTATTTTATATATATATATATATATATATATATATATAGGAACATGAAACTCATATATTAAATTACGTCCAAATATAAAAAAACAATTCGGCATGTTCATATACAATGCATAATGATAATGTATGAACTCATAATTGTAAGAGCTTTTCCCACGTACCTCTCGCACCATGTATTTTTTTTTTCTTCTTCTTAAATTTAAATGGACCTTTAAGAGCATTTCAACGGAGGAGCTAATTTTTTTTAATGTAAAATAATTCCTCAAAATTCACTTTATCTAATTTAGATAATGATTTTTTAAGGGCCTCTTAATATCCAATTAGTTATATTTTTATCTATATTATTTAATTTTTATTTTTTTATTTGTTATAAGGATTGTATTTTTCATAAATATCCTATTTTCAACTTTTGAGAAAAAGTGATGTGGAGAGAGAAATAGTAAGAGAAAATTTCAGAAAAAATGAGATGTGAAAGAGAAATAGTATGAAAAAATTTTGAAAAAAGAGAAAACATGTGAGAGAGACAATTAAAAAAAAAAACGTAGAAAGAAAATTTTGGGAAAGATAGCAGGAGAAAAAAAGATGTGGGAAAAAAATTTAAGAATAGCTCTTTGAATAGTGTCACTACATATAGCTTTTTTTTAGCTTATTTAATAAAATATCTATTCTACCTTTTTTTTTTTTGCTTCTCCAATGTAAAAGCATTCCCAATGAAATAGCCAATTTTTATGAAAAATAGCTCATCAAAACTCATTTTATCTAGTTTAGCTAATGACTTTTTAAGAGCTTTCGGCATCCAATTAGTCATATTTTTATCTATATCATTTAATTATTATTATTTTTTATAAGGATTGTATTTTTCCTAAATATCATATTTTTCAATTTTTAAGAAAAAAGTAATGTGAAGAGAAATAGTATGAGAAAATTTTGGAAAAAAGAGAAAACATGTAAAAGAAACAATAAAAAAAAAACGTGGAAATAAAATTTTGGGAAAGATAGCGGGAGAAAAAATAAGTGGAAAGAAAATTTAGGAAAATAGCATTTTGAATAGTGTCGCTACATGTAGCTTTTTTTTAGCTCATTTAATAAAATATCTATTCTACCTTTTTTTTTTTTTGCTTTTCCAATGTATTGGGTATTTTACAAATTTAAAGAGTTATTTTAGATAAAAGTGTTATTTAGCTCCTCCATTAGGAATGCTCTAAGGAATATTTTACAAATTTAAATAATTATTTTAGATAAAAGTATCATTTAATTCCTCCATTGAAAATGCTCTAAGAATGACTATATTTAAAGACAACTTAAGAACCCTCGAGATTTCTCGAAAGAGTGGCTATATTTGCTTAATTGTTTAATGACCGACATTGTAAGTGTAATAAATATTTATATTCTTGCCTAAATCTATGTATTTTTCTTCTTTTTTTTTTTAAAAGAAAAAAAGCATTTACCAAATTGTGATTAACTTGGAGCTTTATTTTATTATTATATATATTTTCCTCCTCCTTTATAGCAACTTGTCTAATTGGTTATAAACATTTCCACTACGGGGAATATTATAAAGAAATATAGCATTTTGCTTGTACTACAAAAATTAAAAAACTAATTTCCAATTTTCTTTGTTCTTTGAATTAATTAATTGGGTTTGAAATTGAGGCTGCGTTTTGGTAGTTCTTCGTTGGTGGGCTCTGTGGCAAGCAAGACAGCTAGACCTGGCGGGAAACTTCGATTATAAGCCACGTGTTATTACTATTCCGATGACTAATCCTCGTTGTTTTCCAGAAAAAACAACCCCCTCGTGCTTCGTCAATACATTGAATGAGATGGCCGGCAACTCTGGCGAGGGATCGTGGATTTATACTTTTCTTGTTGTACAAGTTAGGACTACTTCAACTCCATTTTCATCAAAAACTAGAGAGATCTCTTTGCTTCAAGAAATGCCATGGTTTCAAGCTTGTTTAAGTCAAATCATCAAATAATTTGCCCATAAGCTTAATTATTTATCTATATAATTATATGTTGTTGAGTAGGTTTATGCAACAAAGACATATCAAGAATGTCAATTACTTCTTTTACTTTTTATTCTATTTTTCTTACTTTGATTTTATTACATTTTGTTAAACTACCACTTTTTCTATAAGTTTAAATTGTTATAAATAGATAAATTTAGAGCTTGTTTGAAATGCATTTGAAAAATAGAGTTTTCAAGTTAAAAAGTGATTTTTGAAAAAATGTTTATGTTTAAGCTTTTGTCAAAAGTGCGTTTTAGTTATTTTATGCTTTTTAGATCCTTAAAACCGTTTTTTAATTTTTTTACCAAATGAGTTTTTTTTTTCTTCAAATGGATTTTTTGAGTGTTAAAATAACTTTTATGTCCCTTAAACGCAATCACAAACTGGCCCTTAAATAATTGGCATATTTTAAGCTGTTTTTTGTTTTTTTTTAAAAAAAAAAAAAGAAATTGACATGTTCACATAAAGGAAGAGATAGATGAATTCAAACTAGTAATTTTCATTTCATAAGGCATGAGCCCTATTTGATTAAACTACCCTTTAGAAACTGTTTCTTGTATTTTTAAGAATGTTTTATTGTTAAGTTATTTGTTACCTTTTGATCTTATTGGATTTTTTTTTTTCTAATACTAAGAACGGATAAAACATTATTACATCAACCCAATAGAATGAGAGTAAATAATATTACTCTATTTATTAATATCTATATTTGAAGAAGTAAAAAAATAAAAATAAAAAGTTATAAAGAAAGAAGAGGAAGGAGGCTTGTTGAAAAGGAAAAAGGTGAAAAAAGGCATCGGGGGAGAGTGTACTTGCACACTACACTAACCCACACGGAAGCTTCACCGACGCCAACAGCATTGTCCAACCGTCCTGCGCCACGGCAAGCAACGCGGCATCGTTTATACGAGGACGCGTGGCAATTTAGTAGGTCTCTTTACGGATACTTTCACATGTTTGGCATAACCGACAACCAATTTATGCCGTCCATTTTGTTGGGAGTCTCTTTAATGCCGCCAAGTGGCCACTGCTGACGTTGCTCTTTGCCACGTATTACGTCCCAGACAGCTGAGGTCCGAGGATCCTCACACTTGCGATAGCTCTCTCTAACTACACTCTAGCTGGGTGGACAAGAAATTCTTATCCTTGTTTTCTTACCCAAATATTAACATATAACAACAATAAGGATTTATTCAAACATGCTATGGGTTTATCCCAAACGTTAGGTTTGCCTTTTGGGTTGTCACGGATTTGGTTGGAGTTCAATTTCAATTCAACTTGTCCTCCTTGGAGATCAGATATGTGTTTCTTGTGTAGTGTTATATGACACATATTCTAGTTCCAACGGAACAAGTTCTATTCTATAATTAGTTGTTGGATTCTTTTTTAACTAGCACTTCAAGTTTTTGAGTCATGTTGAAAATTGTCTATCATTATGTTGCGTGTCAGTTTTAGGTTGTGAGTATTAGATTATACGAATTAACTATAACTCAACTCATTTAAGTAAATAGATCAGACTCTTCAATCCTAATCTTTTAACTTTGTATAGAATTTATGGATCGTGTAAATTTTTTTAATTTTAACAAAGACTAATCTAATAATTAATTTACTAATATACTTGAAAAGAAGTCCGGACCTCGTTTGAATGCTTGATCAGTTCATGAACACGTCATCGATCCCCTGAAGAGTCAAGCCATGCTGTTTCGGATAAAGATTGGGATTTCGGATGAAAACAAAAAGGTTCATTGATCTTGATTCTTGACTCATGTCATGCAGCTTTCTATTCTGGGAAGCCAATAGAAAATGAACACGTCACTAGACTTGCGGTGTTTCAGCCAATGGGATGACTGTAAAGAGATGATCAAGACGTGGCTTTGTGGTGTAAGTTAACTCCTTTAATTGTGGCGTCAAAGTTTGGCGCACGGCGCCAACAAAGGTTGCAAAGCAAAGCTAGCTGATGTCACGTGTGACGTCTCACATAATCACTTCATTTTAATCCTTTTTTTTTTTAAAAAAAAAGAAATCCATTGTTAATTACTTCCTCAAAACATAAAATGTCAGGAATAAATTAATTTAATTATTTACTTATATTTTAACAAGTCAAACAAGTGAAATATTTAATTAAAAAAATAAATTTAATATCATGTTAAATTATTATTTATTTAAAAAATTTAAATTGATAACAAATAAATAAATTTAATATTTATTTATATTTAAACATCCGTCTTAAAGAAAATAACTTAGTGAAAGATCTGTTCCAAAAAAAAAAAAAAACTTAGTGAAAGACGGCACAAACAAGGCTGTTGATGAGGTCATGCCTCACATAATCACTTTTTTGGTTAACCAAATGGGGAACCTTCAACTGAATAAACCTTTTTGTCAATCTCTAGAGTTTAGATTCTCTAATAAGTAATTGCAATTACGACATCATGAAGAAAAAAAAAAAAAAAGTTTTAATTTCACATTTGACTTTATGGGTGGATGATGATGATGTTAACGTTAAGAGTATTCCCAGCAATTTTTCAATAATTTTCCTTAAATTTAGCTTTTTTGTTAACCAAATAGGGAACCTTCATCGGAATAAACCTTTTTGTCGGTCTCTAGAGTTTAGATTCTCTACTAAGTAATTGCAATTACAACATCATGAAGAAAAAAAAAACGAAAAAAAGGTTTGAATTTCACATATGACTTGATGGGTGGATGATGATGTTGTTAACGTTAAGAGCATTCCCAGCAGTTTTTCAATAATTTTCCTTAAATTTAGCTTTTTTGTTAACCAAATAGGGAACCTTCATCGGAATAAACCTTCTTGTCAGTCTCTAGAGTTTAGATTCTCTACTAAGTAATTGCAATTACAACATCATGAAGAAAAAAAAACGAAAAAAAGGTTTGAATTTCACATATGACTTGATGGGTGGATGATGATGGTGTTAACATTAAGAGCATTCCCAGCAGTTTTTCAATAATTTTCCTTAAATTTAAGTTTCTTATTAAAAAAGAAAACAAAAAGTAAGGTTTGGATTTTTTTCTTTAGGAAAAATCAATCTGATTTCATTAATAGTAGTTAAAAGCATAAAAGTTCTTACAATTACAAAACATACAGTTCTACAAGATCATAGTCGAAGTTAAAAGATTACACGTCATAAAAGTTGAAAACATATAGATCTTAACAGATTTGTTGATGCATACTCTTTCCGGGAGCACAGGAAGCCATTTTATAGGCATAAGTAAAACACCCACACCCAAACTATTCTCCTTTCGACTAAAAGCCATAAGCATTATTCATGTCTTTAGCCCAACGGCTAGGACCATAAAATAAAAAACAAAAAACTTACAAACAGCAGCAGAGGAGTACGGTGTCGTAAACATCCGTTCGGAAGACACGCCTTGGCTGAAGAAGACGATCATATCTAATGTTAAAGAGACTAGATCTTGATCTAAAATCTAAATCTAAAGCAACCCACAAAAAATGAAGACCAATAGAGCTTATAGAGAAGATACCGAATACTGCTACTGTGAAAGGAAGTGAGGAAATATCTAGATATAGATCTTCCATTCTTCCCTCCTCTTAGAGAGAGCGCCTCTTATTTTTTAAAAGAACGGTGTGATGGGTTATAGGAGCAAGACAAAAGTTGGGTATTTAGAATAGAGAAATGATTGGCGTCAATAATTTGTTCTTTTTTTTTTTTAATTGAAATTTTCTCAAAATCAGTCCGGAGAAAATATTCTCCCACCCTTTTAAAATAGTACCAATTATCTATAAACATTTAAAGCTCACAACAAATTCTTAAGGTTATTAATTGCAGTTTACTAACTTAGGCTAACATTTTAAATATTTATAAACACTTGACATTATTTTCAATGAGTTAACAAATATTTTCTCCATACTAGTTTGGATGAAATTCCTGTCCTTTTTTTTTTTTTTTCCATATTCTCTTACAAATTCAATAGATTAACAATTATATTTGTTGAGTCCACAGTTTACTTATGTATTGTCTACATAAGTTCAAAAATATAATGATTGATTTGTATGATGAGATAGGCAAAATATAGGTAAAATATTGACATCGATCATTTCTTTTTAGAATTACTCAATTCTAAGGTCAATTGGTAGAGAGTGACATAATTATTCATGATGATATTTAATATAATATATGGTTTTTATTAATTGGCATTTTATAACCAAATTTGCAAAAGGTAAATTTGTATGATAATACAATAGTTATATCAATTTATGATTTTTACTTTTGCAGTATTAGACATTTCTCTTAATTGGTTTATTAGTAAATGCCATCATATAGATTCCTTATAATTTTTTTTAGAGGTGCTACAATTTTTTTACTACAAAGTCCTTTATATGTTACGTTAGTCATTAAATAATTAAATTTGCCTATTAAATTTTATTAATATTTTTCACCCACCCATATTGTGCCACTGACCTCCAAAGAATTGAGTTGGCCCAAGTGGTGTAATTTGTCCCAAGCTTGGCCTAATTGTTGAATGAATAGTATGAAGGCTTGACCATGCTAGATTTGGCCCCATTGTCTTCTAACCAGGGCTTACCTCAAACATCTATTAACACTCAAGCCCGTTAATCTATGGGCTTTTTACTGACTCAAGCCTGTTAATCCATGGGCTTTTTACTGACTCAAACCCATGGGCTGTTCACTGACTCTGTGACACAGAAACACACCCATCCACACAACTTTGCACAGAAAAACCTGAACTTCTGGAATCTCTCTCTCTCTCTCTCTCTCTCTCTCTCTCTCTATGGCCACCTCGCTTCTCTCCCCGCTTTCAGCTCCACCGTCCTCCACCATCGAGGACCCTCGAGGATTTGGGCAAGTGGGTACCTCTCTTGGGCTCCAAAAGTCCCCTTTCCTCCACGGCACCAAGCTCTTTTCTGCTTCTATCGCTCACTCAAGAAGGAGCACAGCTCGAAGGTGCTTCAGGTCCCCGCTTGCCAAGTCCTTGGACCATATTCCCAAGCAGTTCAGGGAAGAAAATCTCAAAGATGGATGTTAGTCTCTCTCTCTCTCTAAGTCACCCATTTCAGTTTTATTCTTTGTTTTGGGATTAATTAAAGTCATCTGAAACGAAAATATTTTGTGGGTTCTTTGCTTGAGATGTCAAACTACGAAATGGTTTAAGTAAAATTCAATTACATGGCTTTGTTTTAGGTGAGTTTTATTGGAAATTAATAAACCAATGATGTTTCCAAGAGCTAAACTTCCGCTGTTTTTATTTTTTTATTTTTTTTTATATTTTTTTTAAATCAATTTTTTTTCCTGGGCTTTCTCACCAACCTAATTAGTTTTCTTTGTGATGGTATCTGGTATAGGTAACAAAATATGCATCTGTTACATGTAGATAGGATCGTTGCATAACATATTCAGTGTTTTTTAGTTTTGTTTTTGTTTTTGTTTTTTCGTAATAATTTAGAAGTTAAATTTGGAGAGCCGATAATTAGAATGGAAGGCTTTGTAAATGGTGGAGTATGTTATGTTTTGAAGTACAATTAGGTATTAGTTACCCAACTTTACAGTTGGAGGAAAATTTATATGGTTCTAATCCAGAATTACTATGATTGTTCCTCCATAATAGTATCACTCTGCCACTAACCATTGACGTTAATGACTATGATTTGGACTTATTATTAGTTGTAACGAATGTAACGAAAGGCGGCCTGCAAAAATATCAGCCTACTTATAGTTGAACTGGAACCAAAAATATAGATTGTTCTCGGCAGTCTGAGTTTTCAAGGTGCAACAACTCAAGTTCATATGTTTCATTCCTTTGTTAGAATTGTTTAGGCGCTTTATGAGTAGTGGTTACATTATGACAGCAGACTATTTGGGGAGAACAGCCTGGAATCACAAGCAGTTGGAGAATGCATAGTTACTGATCTGGTTATATTAAAGTATGACTCTAGGTGATTCATGGAGTGGTAGAAAGAGCTACTAAAAGTATGCTTACATGACTATTTTCGTTTCTTGCCATGTTCTCATCTTGTTTGTGTTAGCTTGTTCATATCATGTCTAGTCCATGTTTGTTTTGGGTGTCTTTGCAACATAGACTGTGGGGGATTGCTTACTTTGGAGAAGGGACTGTACTTGCTGAAAAGCTCTTTAAATGAAAGTCTCACTTAAGAAAATAATAAAAAAAAAAAACAATTGAAATTGCTACTTACCTTTACCTCATTTTTTCTTTGGTAGTGATGAGCAATTACAAGAATGCACCCCAATCTCTTTATGGCCTTAATGCTTCACAAATGGACATGTTCATGACAGAAGATAATCCTGTCCGAAGGCAGTCTGAAAGAGTTACAGAGGTTCTTCTCACTTCTTGCGTACTCCTTTCTGTCATCTGATTGACGTATGATATAATAATGAAGAAAATCCATTACATATTATGCTTGTTGGAAGTGGATTCCCAATAGAACATGAATGTTATTGCAGCAAAGTCAGTTATTCCCAGGAGTTCTTATCTTTTGACAACTATTGACAGGATAGCATCTCATCTGCCAAGAACTATTTGGACCATGGAGGGATGTGGAGTCTATCTGGCACGGGTGAAAAGAGTTCTCCAAAATATAGTATGAGTGTAAGTATGTATCGTGGAGGAGCCAGAGGATATGGAAGACCTAGAACTGCTCCTCCTGATTTGCCTTCGTTGCTCTTAGATGCTCGGATATGCTATCTGGGCATGCCGGTGAGCTACTATACTATATCTAATTATGATGGCATGTTCTATCCTTTTGATCTGAGCCATCTTGATATTTTTCATGTCTGCTTGATGCAGATCGTACCAGCAGTAACTGAGCTCCTTGTTGCACAGTTTATGTGGTTGGATTATGATAACCCTTCAAAGCCTATCTATTTGTACATAAATTCACCTGGAACGCAGGTTAGCATTGGAATTTGTTGTTTTTAATTTTTTGATTGTCCTCCATATGAAAATTCTGATTGGGAAAATTATACTTCTCAGAATTATATTTTATTGTTCAAGCTTGTGTACTTACTTCATTTAATCTCTGTTAATTTCATTTAGAATGAGAAGATGGAGACTGTTGGATCAGAAACTGAGGCATATGCCATAGCTGACATGATGTCTGTAAGTATTATCATCAACTCTATGTGGTATTATTTGCATCTGTATTAATTGTGAAACAGAGAATAATGGAGCTCAAGAAAGGCCCATGGAAATAGCTCAATTTTCTTCATATGTATTTTGGTTATCTTATCATTTTATATTGGTTGTTTAACCTACAACTTTACCTGTGCATGTGTTTCTCCATCTGCTTGAAGTATGTCAAATCAGAAGTCTATACTGTAAACTGCGGCATGGCATATGGTCAAGCAGCAATGCTTCTATCACTTGGAGCAAAGGGTTATCGTGCTGTACAGCCAAATTGCTCCAGTACGATTTACTTCTCTCTAAAGTTCAAAAGATTAGAATGACTACTGTCTGCACATTTGTTCTGCACCCATTAAGCTATAAGGAGAATGACGTGTCTGCATCCCTTTGCTGTATTCATGATCAACAAACACATAACTTAGTAACTGACTTTAACTGAAGCAGAAAACTAATCCATTTCACAATTTTCAAACCCTATCTTTTACAATTTACAAATGAGACAGTTTTTCTGTCAAAGTCTGTTTGCCTTGCTATGGTTGGACAAATCTCAATCTAGAATCTCTGGTTTCAATGTAGTAGAAGGGGGTTTTTCTTGGTTACAGCAGTCCTACTGCTCTATCGATATATGTATAGAGAGAGAGAGAAATTTGAAGCAGTATGTTAAGCTACCAGAGAGCCATTGACGGCCAACTATGATCCTGTTCCAATCGACTAGTATACGTGAAACAGTTGGACCTTATAGTTGGTATATGTGCCCGCATTATATATTCATTTAAGCTCCATTGTCTTCTTTTGATTGTCCCTCTCTCTCTCTTTTTGTTGCAGCAAAATTATATCTGCCGAAAGTCAACAGATCAAGTGGTGCTGTAATAGATATGTGGATTAAGGTACTTGCACTCTTCTCTCTCTCTCTCTCTCTTTCTCTCTCAGCTTCATTGACAAGCTTCTTTCAGGCCAAAGAGCTGGATGCAAATACGGAGTACTACATTGAACTATTAGAAAAAGGAATTGGGAAACCCAAGGAAGAAATTGCTAAAGACATCCAACGACCTAAATATTTCCAAGCACTGGAAGCCATAGATTACGGCATTGCGGACAAGATAATCGACTCGAGAGATTCCGCCTTTGAGAAGAGGGTAATGTTTCCATTGTTCTTTGTTTCGGTTTTCCTCTAAATATTCATGCCTCCTCCTTGTTAGTTCTAATTATAATTTCTCTGCTCAGAATTATGATGAGATGCTTGCTCAATCAAAGGCTACGAGAAGAGGAGCAGGAGCTGGTCCCCAAGCAGCTCCCTCCGGATTTAGGTAATCAAAAGAGCAGTAGCAAACCATAAACATAGAAAGGAAAAGTTGATGGATGGGGTTTATCCAAATCGTTGGGGCTTCAGCTGAACTCCTGCTACTTAATGGTACCACCACAAGCCACTTCTTCACTACTCTTTTCTCTAAGCGCTGTATACGTACGATGGGTTTCTTGGAGGATGTATAATGTTTAATCACTTTCCCGACCAAAAAAATATGAAGATTAAGTTTTGGTTCCTTTTTTTTGTTGTTGTATATATGCTACCTATTTTTAGTTACATTTGCAGTTGCTACATTTTGAATTGTTATTCTCAGAGCAGGAAGCTGTCGAATTTCATATTTGCCATACTGCTTGCAGCAACTTATTTTCACCAGAGCTAATTGCAGGCTTGTGATGTTGCCTTGCATAATATTCCTAGAAACTCCTTTTCACTTTGATCTTAGCTCTTAGCTCTTAGCTCTACTCTCTCACATGGAGATAGTTCATACAATATTCAGTTTTCCTGCTGTTATGTGGCCTCTGGAATCCGAATTATTAAATAATGGATTAAAACGTCAATTTCTGAAACTTACTCAATTGATTTCTTGTCGAATGTTATGGTTGCTGCAACTATCTTATTGTGATTTTTCTTTTTAGTCTTTACTTGTATATTTTGTTGCTTTATGCGAACAAAATGTGTGAGCAAGTTATAATGTGCATCAAGTTTGACTTATAATAATATTAAAACGATCAAAACTAAAACTTCTTACGATGAAAAGAGTAGTTAATATTTAAATGGTAAAAGAAAAATAATAGATAATCGGATGGATGTATGTCCATGTCGTATTTAAAAGTAAGTTGGTAGTTAAAAATATCCACAGGCCTTTGTTGTAGTTATTGAGTGTTTGGTGTGATGGTAATTGAGAGGGTTTTTGTGGGAAACAAGAAGAACATGATCGACGAAACTCGAGAAGAATCAACCATCATGCACCTTTCCAGTTATAACGAAATTGGTTTTCTAAGCTTTTCCAATGTGTTCCTCCAACCCAAAATGGTACACCAGTTGCATTTTTTATTTTTTTGGGGCATAAATGTTTTAGAAGTGCATAACTTGGCCAAGTAAGGCGTAAGTAAATAACTTGGCCAAGTAAGGCATAAGTAAATATTAGGGTTAAATACTCTATTAGTCCCTAGGGTTTGAAAACTTTATTTTTTCCTCCTTAGGGTTTGGAAAATGACCAAATTAGTCCTTGTGGTTTTAAAAAGTGACCAAGTTAGTCATTCTGTTAATTGACCGTTAGTTGACTTAACGGATTGACTCGTTGACCAATTAGAAGTTGACACGTGGCCACTCCTGATTACATTATTTATTTTTTAAAAATTCATAATTTTTCTTTTGAAAAAAAAAAAAAAACTTGGGGTGGCTACGGCCACCCCATGGAGCCAAGGAACAGTAAATGATTCAAAGCAATGAAATCCAAAAAGCCCAAGGCAGAAATCTTTCACAAAACATGTAAAAGACTCAAAGTGATGAAATCCAAACAAAAAACTTAAATGCTTGTTAATCGCGACCTTGAGCTCCTTCTTGGCCTCCTCAAAGGGTAGGAACACGACACTGGTGGGCGTAAGGTCATTCGGACCCTTCAACCCATCCAATACCAACTCTCAAATCCTCGGTTTGGGTAGAAAAAGAAAACAAATCTGGTCGGTTTTGGTCCACCCCCTTGGTTCCATGGGGTGGGCTGAGGCACCCCTTGGTGCCCAAGAGGTGCCCTTTTTTTAAAAAAAAATTGTTTTTTTTTTTAAAAAAAAATAAAAAATTGTAATTAGAGGTGGTTATATGTCAACTTCTAATTGGTTTACGTGTCAATCTATTAAGTAAACTAACGGTCAATTGACAGAATGACTAACTTGGTCACTTTCTAAAACCACAAGGACTAATTTGGTCCATTTCCAAACCCTAAGGAGGAAAAAATAAAATTTCCAAACCCTAGGGACTAATGGAGTATTTAACCCTAAATATTAATAAAATTTAATTATTAATATTCCTTCCCAAGCCTAACATTGAATTTTGTGGTTCCCGTTAGACCACTCTGTTGGGTTTGGGTATGATCCACGACCGATGATTACAAATTCGTGAGGCTCGTGTATTATAGTTTCAGAACTAGTCGACCTCTCGCTGAGATTTATACGCTTCGAACCGGCATATGGTCTATTATATCCTCCATTCCTCCCTGCATCATAAGGGAGGATTTGTCCCCATCGGTTTTCATAAATGGATCACTCTATCGGTCTGCCCTGGCCCTGGGAGCCTTTCGTCACAAATTTGATTGTGTCATTTAATATGAAGGATGAAGCCTTCGGTGAAGTGGGCATGCCTAAGGGCTTCCAAAGGGTTGGTGACTTCAAAGTTACAGTGGCACTATTTGATGGGTTGCTTGCGCTTGTCCTTCATGACGGCTATGATGGTAGGAAGAAGGCATCTACAACTACAACCGTTTGGGTGATGAAAGAGTATGGAGTAGTGAACTCTTGGACCAAGCTGTTTGATGATCCCTCCTAGACATCCAGGGCGTTAGGTGGTTTTGTTGCGGATTGTGAACAGCTCCTGCTTTTCTAGCATAAGAAATTAGGTTTTCTCAGCTTTATTTGATTTTTTATTTTTATTAACCAGCTTTATACCTCTTAAATCTATTTTACATTCAGGAACTTGTAATCTTTTGACATTGATCTTCAGCGTTTTATCGTTGAATATATGCAAGGCGTAGAATTTGCAAGTCAATTTAGAATATTTCACATGGGCGGGCCGCGGCAATGGTTATAATATTGATATTTATTTGACTATGGTTAATGTTGTTAGTATTATTGTGCGTGTGGTTGTTTTCATGTTCAAAATTAAATCTAAAGTGTGTTGTATGTACGAAAAAACAACACTCTCTACTCTATTTTATTTAAATATTATTTCTCTTTTTTATTTTATAATTATATTCTTTCCAACATATCAAACAAAAATAACACAGATTTTCACCATAGACATGAAAACGGCAACTAATCTGCCAATAAACAACTAGAGGCTGTAATTTTATTATTATTTAAAAAAAAAAAAAAAAAAAAAAAAAGCGTATCTTGGAATTGGGATTTTTTTAATGGTTTAAATTTAATTTCAAGTTTTTCATAAAAAAATAAAGAGAAATTAAATTTGAACCGTCACAAAAATTATAAGATTTCTACGGGTTTTACACAACCAACGCCAAATCCACAAACGGAAACACTCCCATCACAAAAACCTGACACCTTCGAAACCAAAACCAACATAAGTAGAAACATATATTACACAATCTCTCAATGCAAAAACTCAAAAACCAACATAAAGTTTGAAGAATTTTGGCGTTTTAAAAATCTGTTGGAAATGCTCTTTAAGAGTCCAAGCTTATCATAGCAAGGGTGCTTTCAAAACTCATAAGCATGCTAGATTACTGCCCAAGTCTCACGCGCCAATCATTGACACTATTGCTTGTAGTCTACACTTCGTTACAAGATATAAATCCAAGATCCAATTCACCATTGGTATATAATTCAGATGTACATTATGGTTATCTAATCTTTGACCCAAAAAAGAAAGAATAGAATACAGTACTCCTCTTGGTTAGTCATTTCTAACCAAAATAGGAAAAGATATGAGATCTTCAAGACCAACCCATCTCGGGCTCAAGCCTCAAAGTAGGATGGGACTGGGTGCCATCCAGGTACATCGAGCATAGCCTGTACGGGATTTCATAGCATCTTAACAAAATAATATGAAGCTAAAAGAAACTCATATAACTTTACTCGGACATAAGTTCCTAACTCAGGTTTCACAAGCTTTGTTAGAATTGAAGCATCACAGAAGTAACATTAAATATTATACGCACGGGACTACTATGGAACAAAGAGGGAGGATATTCTACGTTTTGACTTATGCAGGCGGATTAGGGTACACTTTCGGCTTCGGCTTGACCTCTATTTCGTTTACACTACGAACATAGATCGCATCTGGTTCATGACTGCAAAATGAAAAGACAACACATAAGAGATAATATGTTTGTGTGTGTGTGTGTGTGTGTGAGAGAGAGAGAGAGAGAGAGAGTTGAACTTACGGTTTTTCACCCTCTTCAAATGTGTAACTTGATGCCACCGCCAAAAGGCGGCCATCTCTGCTAAAAGAAAGTGCTGCAATGCTAGTCGGATATTTTGAGTACTAGGAAAGAGAAAACAGAAATTCCAATAAATTCAAGCTTGCCAGAATTTTAATCAAGACCTTAGTATCACACAAGCAAATTTTTACCTGATACAGCCTCTTCTTGTTGTTCCCATCCCACACATTCACATAACCATCACAACCTCCAGTTGCAAAAGTACCATAGCTGCAGGTTGAATTTGAAAGAATGGACTAGTAACTACTTGAGTATAATAGAAAGAAGCTGCTATATTTAATCTCAAGATGTGAACTTAATTAGTCAAACTCAGTTCAAAGGTAATTTATCCAACTTCAGATCCAACTCGAAAGGGCAAGTGTGCACTCTTCTCAGTTTAATTACTCACAATAGGTTATCCACATCGGCCAATCATGTGCAAGAACATATGAAATTTTGTTAAATTCTTATATTTGCATATTTGTTTTCTCTGTATTTTGTTTTATATTATGTCATGTATCAGCTCATCAAGTTCCCAAGTGACCATCTCAGATTTCTTTCAGGTCAACAAAATTCTTACTCCCCTCCATGCCTATTATAAGATGAATTATCACTTCTTTCAGTTATTATGAGAACAGATTCTTGCCTTTATTCGCAACAACCAGGGACGTGCTTCTTGTTTTAAAGTATCCACTTAAGCGAAAACAGGTAATACCTAGGAAACTCAATTGACAATGATCTTCAACAATGCAATCATTTATTCATAAAAAAATCAGTGCAGAAAGAACTCAAACAATGCAATCATTATCCAGTATGGGGTGTTTTTGCCTATCCTTTATGTGTTCCATCAGTTAAAAATTTCAAGAATTCAATGCAGAAAGAATATCAAATACTTACACAGGGTGGAATGCAATGGCATTTACTGGGTAGACAATGTCCCTTCCAGCCTCTGATTTTCTATGACACTTAAATGCATACCTGCACAAAGCTAGAAGTCTTCAGCAAGTAAAATGCTAGCTGAGAGGCATGGAGCAGAATAAACATATAGGCATGCCTGCATTTTCATGCAATAGTACCGTTAGAGGCCAGCCAATTCCCACCAAGTTGGTCCAGCCACAGAAGAAGGCACACAACATGACCTTGCTAGTCATTTAAATAAGAATGTATAACAAGCAATATACTATACACTGCAATAATTGTTGAAAACTAACAGAAGCACACCTCCACAATGTTAAAGAACTGCTTTTGTAATAGATAATACTACAGAATCAGAGCCGTAGGGAAGACTTAAAATGCCTCAAGTACTTTGTGTCACTTAAGTATATTTACATACACTCATTTGTGGAATCGATGGTATGCAAGAAACATCAAAATTGAAAATTCATCAGGAGGAAGTGGCGAAGTGCTCCGGTGCACATATACTTGGCATATTTTATGTAAACACAAGAAATTGGAAAACTGCAAAAATTGATGAATACAAGGCATATTATTCAAATAATGTAATGCTTGTCCATGGCATATCAAAAGATCAGCACATACTTTTTGGCTTGACTAGCCTCTGAGAGATCAAAAAATTCCATTGCAACTCGTCCTTCGACAGAACTAAGAGCATATCCTGCATACAGAGGTGGAATAAAATCAAGAGAATAGGAAGCAAGAATTCATCATATGGACAAAAAAAGTGGACTAACTTTTAGCCAAGTGCTATAACCCCCTCCCATGATTGAAGAGCCCATTGACCAAATACAAGCTTCTGGCTATGTACCTGTCCTCTTTGACCCTCAATTTCCAACAATGTTGTGCTATGTAAATCAAAGGAGGATATTTTTTTTTGAGACAAAGCTTCTTACTTGATAATAATAAAGCAAAACATGGTAATATTTCAAACACACCAGTTACTCAAAAAAGAAAACCCAATACTCCATTACATTGCATTGGACCTACAAAATCTAGAGATTAAGTCTTGGTACCAAATAGTTCTGGAAAACCTGTTTTATTCTCTTGCTCGTTACCGTGCATAAGCACAATACTAAGTAGCCGCTGGGCAGGACACAGTAAGCACACAGTTAAAAATAAAAAATAAAGCTTTATTCTTGGAGAATTTATCATACCCTATCAAATAGATATACTAGAAACTTTTTGGGAAGATTACTTTTTTAAGTCAATTAAAAGAAATTCACATAATACAGCATAAGGAAAGGGCAACTGCCTGTGGTATAGCAGCAAATTCAAGAAAATTGACTTGATTGCAAACCTTATATTAATAAACTCTGAAACTAGTCTTTAAGTGAGAGAGAGAAGAGAAAATAGCTGGGGAAGGGTGGTTAACCACAAAGCCATATGATTTTATTAATTTTAGGACATCAACTGCAAGGAAAAGATTGTCACTTCATAAGGTTGTGCTTTAAAACTCTAGAAAGTCAGAAATTACCAGTTCCATTGGGATAACAGCGCACACATCTAGTTTGATATTTCAATGAAGATTCCCTTCGCTGTTCAGGTTGGGACATATTTCTCAAGTCGTAGACATTTACATGTCTACCTGCAGTTGCTACAACTAAACGATTCCCAACAAGAGAAAGTGAGTAAACACGCTCAGGTTGTGGGTATGTCCCAACAAGAGTGCGATCCTGCCCACTTGCACCTCTAGGATCCCAACACTTCAGGGTTTTGTCCCAACTACCTGTGATTAATTGCCCTGATACAATTGACAAACAAGGGAAATATTACATACTGTGAATTATGCAACAAATGAAACAAGAATGGCTCTCTTTGAAATAATATATATGTTATTACCAAGTGATACCCAGTATAGCATCACCATTCTAAGGAATAAATGGGCCCAACAACTCTATATCTAAGAGAATCTGATGCGATAAATTGGTAATTGCATTTGTTTGTAATGACAATGGGATCTTAATTTATAATTACTGTCATTAAATGTCAAAAACCATCCATGGAATTAATGCAACTAATCCAACAAGGGATCCTTAATTTCTATCTCAAAATTCGATAAAGGCCTCAAAACCTAGTCTGTAAAGAATCTATTCGCACAAATTAGTAACTGCATTGGTTGTCCTTCCTAGACATCGACGCAGCAGATATTACCAAGCAATGCCAGTTTGGACAGTAAAATGGTACCTAGGCATAATTGGTTTCTACATACAGTACCAGGAAGAGTGGTCACTTGTAACCAACTATTTAAAATCATTATTTGTAAAGCAATTACCATTTGCCAACCAAACAACACATTTGGTTTGATACCAATAACAGAATTTAGCCAGGGCAAACTTCTTGACTCCCCAGCCCGATAAGAGCTCAAGATAGGTTATAGGAAGTGAAGAAATGAGTGTGGCTTCAATGTCCAGAAATGCCAATAACACCATATCATGTAAATTTGGAAGCTCCATGTACATTTAATGTATTTGGGTATCTTAACATGTTAAACTTCAGCCTCAGTCAAATTTATGGAATATTACAATTGTCAACCTTACGGTTAGACCTGTTGTAGTAGAGATGGGGTCGATAACCTTGATATCTTACATTACATTTTTCAGCAATAATTTCAAAAGGAACCATGTCTTTGAAAATTCATACATTTATTAAGATAATTATAATCTTCAACTTGAATGATATACTGATAAGTTAAAAGTTCAATGCAATTTTCTTGGAAAGTGCATGACAGATGTCTGCATTTGTAGTCTCAATTGGTTTTTGCTTATCTTAGGATTATAGTAATAGTAGCACCCTTTTTTTTTTCCTGATAAGTAATAATAGCATGTTGTTCCAAGCATATATCAGGGTCATTTAAGATTTGACAGGGTTTGTCATAAATTCTACAACTGAATTGAAATCCCTAACATTCAACATGATTTACTATAAATCTAGACCAGTGCAATTTGGTTTGAATGACAGACAATAATGGTTCTTTGGTAATTTTAAAATTATCTAATAATGGCATGAGTTCTTTCGTTGCAAGCTGAAGCTGGTCCAAATCCTCACATTTCATCAAAAACAACTACAAGAAAGTTAGATGAGCAAAGGAGATGGGAGTACTACAAAAACAAACCTGCTGCATAAGAGTACTCGACACAACGCACAGGAGCATCATGCCTTCCCAAAATATCCTCCTTATTAGAGCTGAAAACAAGCCTGAAAGACAAAAGAATGTCCACAAAATTATAATCAACATTACAAACTGGATCACAAAAACCAGATAGAAGCAATGATCTAAGAATACAGTAATGCAAAGCCTCAGGCAAATTCAGTTGGATAAGAAAGTCATAAGCTCAGCATAAACTTTTTAAACGAAAATGGTCAAATCAGCTGGCTACCTTACGCTGAATTTCTAAACAAATCTGTAGAATAGACAAGTCAACCATAAACCATGTCGACAAAAATAGAGCACAAATCAAGCACCTAACGAGCAAAATCAAGCACTTCTTGTTCTCACAGACACCGAAAACAATATCTTGAATTCTTATGGTCTATTAAATTACTTGAATATTTAAAATCTTACCCCAGCTAACACATTTTATTATAATTAAACTCTGCACTTTCATATATAATATGGGATCTAAGCTTCACATATTGCATTTTCTTTCCCGTTTCTTTCATTTCCTCAGGAACCAAACATAAAATTAGATCAGAAAACAACACCTTCCTCGATTAATTGAACTCAGCTCGGTCGAGTATATGTTTGCATGTTCTGAGTTCCGTACAATAGAAGAAGTTAGCTTCAACATTTTCAAATCTTCTTTTTTCCTTTCGCACACTCCCTCAGCAAACAAACCAAGCAATAAAAAATAAATAAGAAGAAAGAAAAAAAGCACTGACCGCCTCACAGTATTATCGGCGCTGGCACTGAACCCCGAGGAATCATCGTGGAAGCAACAGTCGAGGACTGGACCGCCGTGCATGAACTCGCCTCGCAGCGCGTTGGCGCTCGCATCGTACAATCGGACGCTCTGGCCAATCAGAAGAGAGACAGATGCTTACATTTGAATTTTTTATGAGCTTTATTACAGAGAAAAGATGGAGGAAGAAGAAGAGGCAGGTGGCGGGACGGGAGAGGTGAGGTGAGGGCATACCTTGTCCCATGAGGAGACGAGCAGGTGATCGCTGTGGTTGGAGAATCGGAGGTTGGATATCCCGTCGGACGGCGGGTTCGCGAGCTCGCGGCCTGGGGCCGGCGGTGGGACAGCTGTCATGGCGCGATTGGCTGGCTTGGGTCTTTGTCTGAGACTGAGTGAGGGTGAGGGTGAGGGTGAGGGTGAGAGTGAGAGTGAGAGAGTTAGGGTTTTTGGAGAGAGAAAGAGAGAGGGAAGGTGAGTTTGAAAAATGAATAATAATAACAGAGATTGGGTTTTGATTGAGATTCAAATGGCTCTGTGAATGAGAGCCCCTCAGGCCTCAGCCCCCAAATATTTTTCAAACTTTTTAGAAGGGTAGGAAATTTAAATTCAAACGAGACGAGACATGGCATGGGATGGGAGAGTGGCGGTGACGTTTGGACTTTTCGGACCTTTTGGCTTGAGTGCGGCTCGTCTACATTCCCTCCCTCCCATGCGAGGGTAATAGCTACTCTAAACCCGGCGTGTAGACCGTTTTGAGTGAGCTAAAATCTGATCCGATTTTATTAAAGGATCGATGAAAATTCAAGATGAATAATACTAATTAAGCTTATATGAAGATTTTTCATTCAAAAATTCGAACTCGCACTCTAATACATGCCTTAATCATTTGTAAATTTTCTTGGGTCATTTAACTGCTCTCTTTATGGTTCTCAAATCATGGTTTATATGGAAGAGAGCAATGTTATAAATCACATGTAAAGGGAATAGTGATTTTTATTATGCGACAACGAAAATAAATTGATGAGTTGTTTGTGTTAATTAATTGATCATCAACAATAATCTCAGGCCGTCTTTAACGAAAGAGTTCTGTTTGCAAAATAAATGAATGATTGTTTGAAGGCTTGTTGATTTTGAAATTGGAGGGACTCCTATGCTAAGTTCAGTCAAAACAAAACAAAACAAAACAATGAAGGAGTGGAAAGCTAACTCAAAGTGGTAAGAGAGTATAAGAGTAGAGAATATCTGCAATACAATCATGGCAAAAAACCTTCACATGTTGCCCACCAATAAAAATATGACACCTCAACATGGAGCATGATAAGAAAATAAAACCAAAAACTCCTGATTATATCAAGTTTAACAACAAAATATTAAGAAAGGAAGAGGCCACCCAGCGCCACCATTCCAGCGACGCCCACCCACCAGTACCAGATATGCAAACATAACCAAATCAAAACGACAACTTCGGCGACGCCCACCCGCCACCCCCGACCCATAGATGCCTTGCCCAGCTACGCCACCCATCCCTGCTAGCCAGACCCAGTCGTGGGTCTGGCATAACCCATGTTCATCTTCTCCGGTGAATCCCATACCCCTTTAGGGTGACAAAATCCCTAAAGAGTTAACTTTCAAAATATATGTTTTAGTTTTGAATCCAAAAACAATTTTTAAGGAATTAGAAATGGAGTTTGATGCATTAAAAATGAATTTTGTGACTGAGTCTGATGAGAAAGTGGCTGGAGAAGGTAATCACTAACGGCGAGGATGGTTATTGGGGAGCACCACCCTAGGTCACGGCTGGGTTTGCCTTGGCCGGCCATGACCCACGGCGGCTGGGTGGTTGGGTCTTTGGCAATTTGAGACCCATGCTGGCCTAGCTGCCAAAAAAAAAAAAAAAAACCAGGGTGGTTCTACTGCGTGTGTGTGAGAGAGAGAGCATTGGAAGTTAATATTGTGTTTTGTTCTTATTTTCTTAAAATGTAATAGGTGAGGTGGCAACATTTGAATGAAAGGCAAAAAACTCATATTTTCTGCCATGACTGTATAGCAACACCTCCCACAATAGTATATATATATGAGGGAATACCTAAAACTCTAGGTCGAGATAACCCATGGCCATGGTGCATCCTATAGAGATTGAGGTGCATAGAGTTGTTGGTCTTGAGCAATGAGCATGGTGTGGACTTAGCTATTGGGCCTCGTTCTAGCATAGTTTTGAGAGTTTTTTTAGAGCATCTTCAACCGTGTAGCTAAAAGAGAGATATTAGTTATATTTAGCTATTTTTGCTATTTTTTTTCTCAAACAAAATAGCCTCATATTAGCTATTATATTTTAACCGCTATAATGAATAGTTATAAATAGCTATTCACGGTAACACGATATATTGAATATTATATTATTTAATTTAATATTATTTTTAATATAATATAATATTATTTCCAATATTGTTTTTTCTTTGTTTTGGGTATTCGATTTTCTCATTTTTCCTCAAATAATTTTCTTATTCCTTTGCATTTATTTATTCTCTTCCTCTTCCTAAACAAGTTTCTCACGAGCATACTCCTAAATTTGTTGAGTTCATTCAAAGACATTTGAGAATTAGAGACCGTCAAATTCATTATCAGCTGCAATTTGACTTGGTGGAACACATATGAGAATTGCATAGCCAATCTTATGAATTATTAGTTATATTGCATATATTTATTTTTGTTATTATACCTGCACGTGAGATGAATATTCCTCATATGTGTTTATTTTTGTTTTTATTAATGATTTCAATATATGTGATTGTTTTTCCCTTTAATTAAGGTTGGCAATAATATAAGAATGAGTTTTTCCAAAGCTAGGTTGGAGATCTCTCCATTTAATCTGTAAAAAGTGACATTGTCTCTTGGTATGAGATCACATGTTTTTTAATACTAGGGACAAAGTTGAAATAAATAATATTAAAAACTCATGTGCATCTCACATGTTATTAAAAAAATAGACACATGTCACTTTTACAGATTAGGTTGGAGGAACCTCCTCCAACCCAGTTTGGAGGAAAACTCTATCCATAATATAATAATAAAAAAAGAAATAATATTTTAAAGCAAGTAGCTAATATAATAGATAATCTGTTAGAGTTGACATTAAAAAATGGGTAGTCAAAATAAATAATTATACTTTTTGAATAGGTAAAATACATCTTACTGCTGGAGATGCTCTTTGTAATAGAGCCATAGATAACCTATTGGTAAGACGTTACTACATTAACCCACTGGAATAAGAGTGTAATGTCTTACTCTAAATAAGATAAAGATGAATTTAAAATTCATATCATATTTAACCAGAAAAAAAACCCGAAATGATAAAAATAATTATTCAACCCATCGAATTTGTGTGTCATTCATATGAGTTCACAAATTTAATAATTTGATTTCTTGAATTTACAAAACAAAAAAAAAAAATGATGTGTAACATGCAATATATAAATAAATAAATAAATATATATATATATATATATATATATATATATATATATCATCATCATCATCATCAAAGGGATAGACGATCCTTGATTGGTTGGTAAGAGCATCCCCAATGAGCTTACTAAAATTCCATTTTAGTCAAAATTTTGTCAAATTCTACAAAAAGCAAGCCCTATATTCTGCTATTCATTTTACGACTTGTCATACCTCTTCCATTCGAGAATGCTTTAAATTTGAATAATTTTACAAATATTTATTGTATCCATCCAAAAATGGTGTGACTATTAAAATTATAATTTGATCAAAATTTAATAATAATCAATCACAAGTTTAATTATAATTTTAATAGTCACATCATTCTTGAAGAGCTTATTTGGCAATAGACCAGACTAGACTAACCCAAAATCCCAAAAAAAATTTCTCAAAATCAACCATAACATTCTTATTTTTTATATTACATCTATCATTTTTTATTACTATTCAAATAAAAAAATGATTACAAAACAAAAATTTTCATTTTTTTTATACAAAATATTCGTACTTTTTTCTTCACATCAATCAAATCTGCTATAATATCAGTTCACTTATTCAAATCCAATCTATTACCAAATACAATCGAAGTAACTTAAAAATAATACAAGAAAGACGTGTAGCATTATTTCTAAACCGACACTTGAAATGCAAAATTTAAGTCCAAAGGCGTGTCATCTCCTACAACCAGCGGTGCTAGAAATGAAGCCAACTAATTCCTACCACATGATTTCATTGTCTGTCTCAACGACTCGTCGTGGGATGCATACTAGGCGGTATCTTGAATCTTCCACACTAGTTTGGTCCATTGTCTATCTAAAGACACCAACTTGGCCCACGTAACTAGCCCAAGTTCCAGCTCGGCCCTTCCTCCACCATCATTTTCACTGTTCCACTAAATTATATATATTGACACGATTTATAAATTTGATACGATACAAAATTAATGAGTTACAATTTAATACAATAAGATTGGTAGTCAAATTGAATCGTCCCAATTAATAAATGAGTCACTCTTGAGTCAACCCGCTTGACGTGCATAAATTTAAATTAAATTTCAATTTCACCTTCTTTTCCATTCTGTTAATCATTATTATTTAAGCTATGTGAAGATGTTTTATAAGATATCAAATTGTGATAATTATGTCTTTTGTTATGTATTTGAGATTTTTTATTTCCTTTTTGAGACATGTCTGCAAAAGGGGAGGGGAAGAGAGATTTGAACAAATAATCTTCACTTCTTGAGATATCGTTACAGTCGATTGAACTATCAATTGAAGACATATTTAAATAAATTTAATCAATTTGTAGTAAATAGATCGAAATAGGTTATATTTAAGTTAAGACAATACAATTTGTTTATTCAACCAGTTATGTAGGTTGTGTTTTGTTATCCGTTTATTTAAATAAGTCGTATTATAATTTAAAAGTATAATTAATTTAATTAAATAAGATGAATTAAGTATATAATCCTATATTTATGACGAGAGGATACGAACGCAGCTATAAAATAAATTAAAAAAAAAAAAATTATATATATATTAAAAAAAAAATCCCAGAGAAAACCGAATGGGATCCCATGGCGAGCACGCAAATCTAGACAACAAGAAGAAGCTGAAGAATTACTCTGCTCTGCGAAGCCTCGTCTCTCTCTTTCTCTCTGTGTGCCTTAAACCCTAATAGTCTACACCAAATCAACGTGAGATTAGAATTAATTTTCATGTCTAATTGATCGGCTGGGATTAGAGGCTCTGAACCGGCGAATGCAATGGTGGTCTGCAAATGCCGAAAGGTAAGCGCTAGAATTCTCATTTTCTTTTTCTTTGTTTCTGATAGTTTTTGCTCCGGTTCTTTGGCCGGAGGTTTGGATCGGATCGGCTTCGTAATTCGAAATCGAACGAGATCTTTACCCTGCTGTAGGAATCGTTGTTTTCAATTCTCATTGACATATCTAAATTTCGTGGCTCAATTCGAAGAAACAAGGAAAATAACGCAAAAGAAGAAAAGAAATGAGGGCATAATTTGGTTATGGCATTGGCTTCTAATTTGTTGCTTAAGTTTCTATTCTCTATATATTGTGATTTACCAGCTCAAATTTGGCTCTTCTAAGCTTGTCATGTCAATGTGTATGTGTGTGTAGAAATTGGACGGCAATGTATGTCAGCTAATGTATGTGATGGGCTTTTTTGGTGTTTCAGGCTACCAAATTGTATTGTTTCGTGCACAAGGTCCCGGTTTGTGGAGAATGTATCTGTTTCCCGGAGCACCAAATATGCGTGGTAAATTCATTGTAATTATTGTTCTCGTTGTTCTTATGTTAATCTTAGTTTTTTTGTTAGTTGTTTTATTGTAATCTTATTCTAGCATGGATTTGTTGCTCGTAGTTATGTTGGACTCTGTTTATTTTATTTTTTATTTTTTTATTTTTTTTTAAAATCATTTTGATTGTATTGGCAATAAAAGTCTCATATTTCTTATGTTTTCTTGCGATTGGATTTCATTTGGATTTGGATAAACATTTGGTTGCGGTTGTACAAAAAAGTGATACTCTACCTTAGGAAAAAGAGGAAGATAGATGGAGGGAGAGAGCATATCGAAGGATGAATAGGTTACCTGATTAGAATGTTATGCGTGAATCATTCCTCTCTCTCTCTCTCTTCATGTTATATCGTGCTTGTGATGGTTTCTGTTATCATTGTCCAGACAATCTCTTCCTTTAGACACGGAGTGCTTGAAATCAATTGAGAGTTTTCATAAGGGATAGTTTGTGCATGTGTATGAACTGTGTACTTTTGTTTTAATTTAGTAACATATTATTTCTCTGCTCTGATATTAGTATGCCATTTAAACTATGTGATAGGTATATGTTTGCAGAAGAGAACTGTCTTGGTGGTTTTCCCACTTTGCATTTGTTTCTAAAGATTTGCTTTGGCCTTTGAATGCTCAATCAACCTGATAAAGCATTGTTGTCCTCAAGACATGACTATAATGACTCTATTCTTAAGAAAAAGCTTTTACTTATACAAAATATATTGTGCATTTCTGAGACATTATATTCCTTTTGTAGTAGTTCTTAGTTAACATCAGTTACTTCGTCACTGGTTTTAGTTTTAATGCCATCACTTTTTTTTCCCTCATTGGATCTACTTTCTGCTACTTATGTGTAAAATTCGTGGAAGAGATGAAAATTCAATTCATCGTGGTTTACATTACTGTTTGTAATGAAAATTTGTTTTTGACAATATTGTAAGGTTTTTCAGAGCCTAAGCTGTGTTTATCTTGTTGTTCTCTAGGTCCGTACATACTCAGAATGGGTAATAGATGGAGAATATGATTGGCCTCCTAAATGCTCCCAGTGTCAAGCTGTGCTTGAAGAGGGGGCTGGTCCTCAAACTACTCGATTGGGTTGCTTGCGTATGTAATTTTGCAGATTTAGTTACTGCTGCCTCCGACATTGAAATTCTCTTGTAGAACACTTACTGTATGAAATAATTTACATTTATTTATTTATCTTTTGCTTCAGATGTTTTACACACAAATTGCTTGGCTTCACATATTAAGAGTTTTCCTTCACATACGGCACCCGCTGGATACGTGTGTCCTGCATGTTCCACTTCGGTAAGATACTTCTTGAAGTTATCATAGATTTATCTTAGAATTTTGATTTCATTTATTTCCTGCTTTCAATGTCTTAAAGTATGATTTATGAAAAATTAAAAACTGAAGTTTGTTACTGTGTTTGACATATTCTTTTAAAATATTTTCATTTGATGAATCATTAAGTATGATCTGTATTCAGTGACCAATAAACTGTGCCATCTGGTTGTGGCATTTTACTTGTATTTAGTTCAAAACATATTTCTTTTCTTTTTTTTTTTTTTGGTTGAAAAATTCAGAACATATTTCAATGATTATGGCATTGGTTTGAACTCTGTTCTGGGGATGCTTATTGTTCGGCATGGTTCATTTACACATGTTTTTTTCTCGCAGATATGGCCTCCCAAGACTGTGAAAGATTCAGGATCCCGCCTTCATTCATTGCTGAAGGAAGCTATTGTGCAGGTAGGTCCATGCTTGGATCTTACATATTGCAAAGAGAAGTACTCAAGTGATAGTCTTGCAAACTACTTACGTATGTTTTGTGTGGTTAATTTTTCTTCCATTAATTGCTAAACTTCGTTTGCAATTATGATCTTGATATGCTCATTCTTAGTGTGAATGGCTGCCGTTGGTCTTATCTTGTGTAGTTGTGGTCTCATTCTGTTTTGCTTTTTTTGATAAGGAAAGGAAATTCATTAAAAGTGCAAGGGGTGCAATCTAAGTATACATGAAGTATACAAGAGAAACACCCAGCAATCAATAGTGAGAAAAAAGAGAACAAAAATCAACATAGCTAGAGACATGGAGAAAGACAGTAAAAGAGATCCACACAAATAGGGATTTAGGAAAACAAGTCTGTAGATCTGAGTTCGTTCTCTCTCGTTCGTCGAAAGTTCAAGCGTTCCTTTCTCTCCAAATGCACAGCATTAAAAAGGAAGGAATTGCGTTCCAAACAATATTGATATCATTCCAGCCAACTCTTCTATTCCAACACGCCAAAAGATCCACCAACCATCTAGGCCTAACCTACTCTAGCCTAAACATCTGAAACACCATATCCACAACTCTTTCACGACATCAAAATGAAGAAGAAGATGATCCGTGGTTTCCCTACTCTTTTTACACATACAATACCAATCTATCACTATGATTTGACGCTTGCAGAGATTATCAAAAGTGAGAAATTTTTCAAGGGAAGTTGTTCAAGTAAAGAAAGCCAACCTTAAGAAGCCTTAGTCCTCCAAATGCTCTTTCAAGGAAAAAGGGGAGTCAACATTAGGAAGAAGGACCTTGTAAAAGGATTTGACATCAAAAGGTCTTCTTTTTGAGGGTGTCCAACAAAGCTTATCATCCCCCTCCCAACCTACCCCAGTGAAATACAAAACATTGAAGAAAGAGGAGACAAAGTCCACTTCCCAATCATGCACCAACCTGTGAGTTAATGTCCCAATGAATCATATCACTGCTAACACTCGTCAGCCACCATTGCATCTTTATTTCTTGCAAGGCAAAATAATTCTGGAAAAGATTCCTTCCAAGGACGATCTCCATATCGTAAGCCATGCCAAAACTTAGTACAGGAGCCATCACCCACCTCCACACTAGTAAAACTAGAGAAAACATCTCACCCCCTCCTAATGTGTTTTCAAAGATTCACCCCATAAGCTCCGGTTATCCCCTTAGACACTATGGCTGGCAAAATGGGTCCACGGGTCGACCCGTTTAGCTTAGACCCAAACACAACCTGTTTAATAAATGGGTCAAAGCTCCAGACATGACACCACCCATGAACCCATTTAAGCTAAACGGGTCTAACGGTTCAACACAACCCGACACGACCCGTTTGACCTGTTTAGCTTAAAATGTGTATATATATATTTGTTTTTAAATGAAATAATAATAGTTTTAGCAATTCATCTCTTAAAATTAAACTCCTAGGTGGCTAGCACCAAATCACTTAATAAGCTTAATTGTCTAATAAAAAAAAACCACATCATTACAATTTACAAATTACAAATACAATTATACAAATTGGGTTCTCATTTTTGTCCTGTATTGTCCACTCTAGATCTTGATTCCTTGAATAACCCACAAATATGCTCATTTTAGCACGCTCCATATGAACTTGGAATGTCACAGGAATTGATACTATCCAATGTTAGAACATCCTCTTTTTCTTTATCCACCTTCATTAAATTTTGTTCTATATCAAAAGATAAGAAAAATTAATGTTATTAAAGTAAGATAATAAAAAAAAAAAAAAGTAAATGAAGAAATTAAATATGCAAATAACTAATATTACATTGTTCTCCATATAATCAATCTCTAGTGCAAATCAATGCCTCAACAATATCAAGTTTGAGTGAAGTGATGAGTGATGATTGAGGCGGTAGCTCTTGAGAAGGAGAAGTCATAAGTGCATGAGAAAGAAAAATAAAAAATCTTATCCGTCAGATTACTAGATTAGGTGTAAAAATAAAATTAAAAAAAAAAAAAAATGGGTTAGGCAAGTCACCCGGGACACAAACCATTTAATGAAGATAAACAGGTTGACCCGTTTACGACTAAAACCCGTTTAAGGTAAACCCAAACCCGCTAATTTCGTGTCATGTTTGTGTCAGGTTCACGAGTCCTGTCAAAATTGCCAGCCCTATTAGACACCATCCACCTGCCAACCTCCCATACATTTTATCTACAATCTAACGCCAAAAAGCCTCTCTCTCCACGGTAAACCTCCATAACCACTTACCCAATAGAGCTTGATTGAAAGTAGTCAAGCTCCTTATTCCTAGCCCTCCAAGGTGAATAGGAGTACAAACCTTTTTCCAATTACTGACCAAAACCCAGGGAGAGGAAGAGAGATGAGAGAGTGAAGAGAGAGATAATGGAGAGAAAGCAAGTGAGGGAGAGCATCGGCACGTGCCGATAGCTCTCATTGGGAAATGGGGATCATGTCAATGGTTTCTCTAGAAAAATCTAAAGTTGTTTTCCTTTTCACCATGAATTGATATGGTTCATTATCTTGAGGACGGATTGTGATAAATGTGTGCTTAGAGTGGTTCTTCTATTCTCTGCCTTTCTGTTCCGTTTTATTTTCTTTCTGGTAATGGTATAGACAAGGTGATCCTGGGTCTTAATGAATGCCTTTGTCACTGGTGGAGTCACTTCTCTGTTAACTTCCTGATGCAGACTTGGAAAAGATTCAAATATATGGAATGACCTCCTAATGTTGGTGTTTTAGAGAGGTTAGATGCCTTTTAGGCATATCTTGGCAATGTACTCAGAGTCAGGAGAGATACAATGAACTTCTGTCTATGCCTGATGGTAAAGAACGTTTCTGAGGTGCGAAGAAGTGAATTCCAATCCATAGTGGTACTTGTTGAAGTCACCAAATCATTCCATGATTTATCATTTGAAAGCTTACCGCAAAGAGTGGATTTCTTCTTATTTAGCTATGCTTTGTTTTTTCCTTCATCTTTCTCTTCTTTGGTAAAAGTTGAGAGTCAGGAGAGATACAATGAATTTCTGTCTATGCCTGATGGTAAAGAACGTTTCTGAGGTGCAAAGAAGTGAATTCCAATCCATAATGGTACTTGCTGAAGTCACCAAATCATTCCATGATTTATCGTTTGAAAGCTTACCGCAAAGGGTAAGGGTGGATTTCTTCTTATTTAGCTATGCTTCCTTTTTTCCTTCATCTTTCTGTTCTTTGGTAAAAGTTGAGTGAGCAAATACTTGCAGGTTGTGTTTGACTGAAGCATATAAGTTTTTCTTTGGAATCTGGAACGAAGAAACTGAAAATCCCTTCCATGTTAAAATGTCATTGTTTTCATGTGTAAGGACAAAGCTGAGTTAGTGGGTTGCTTGTATCTGTATTTTGTATGGATCCATCCCTGTGAGACAGTCTCTTCCCAACTTCCAAAGTTACTAGGTGCCTCCTAAGAATCCTTCCAATATTCCCTTGAGTAGGCTTGTCTATGCTAGACCGGATAATGGGTTGGGTGGCCTGCCTGGCCCAACAAAGCTTGACCACTAGTGGTTGGGCTTGGTCAAAATTGAAGACCCTTTGAGTTGGGCCGGGCATGAAACTTTAGGATTGATTAGGTTTTCTTTAACATAATATTAGGTTCAACATCCAGGCTGAGCTAGGCCGAGGCCTGCTCATTGACTCTTAATTTGAGTTGAGGCCTGGCCTGAAGCCAGCCCAGCCCACCCTATTATCACGTGTAGACTATGCTAGCATGTCTAGGCTTTAGTCACTGGAGGGATTAATCTGCATCATACAATAAGAGCGGGCATTAGTTTCTGGAAACAATTGAAGGATTCAACTCATTAAGGTGAAACTCTTTCTTTTATGAATGATTCTTTGTGTCTTGAAGTAGCATGGTATAATTTCTTTTATATTTGAGATTGCTTTTTAGAGTCATGTAGTCTTGAATTTTACTGTGATCTATTTGACATGCTAATTAAGACCTGATGTATGTTGCTACTGGGTGGAAAGTAATGTAGATCAGTCATTTCAGTCTCATTTATTTGATGGTTGCAATTGCTGTCTTGTTAAGGAGCAGGTTTTTCCCTAAATATTTACAGCTGCCAATTCAATACCCAACGGTGTATTTGACAGGATAATTGGATCTTTTTGTGTTTAGTCTGATGTCTGTGTTTGTAGATTCTTCATCCTCTGCATTAGTGCTAGAGTCATTTGCCTTGACTCTCTCATTTTTTATTGTCATTCTATCTTCATAATTTTTTTCTGCTGTTATTCAGACTGGTCTGGAGAAGAATTTGTTTGGCAGTTATCCAGTTTCATTAGCAGCTACAGAACCTCGTGGTCCTCCTCCTGCATTTGCCTCAGATCCTCTAGTTACAGCATCTTCTACTGGAGGCAGGGAGAACAATGCAAGTTCATTGCCCTTGGTAGAACGAGATCAAATAAACATAATTGAAGGATACTCAGCTGCAACTGGTGTAGGGTCTTCCAAACTTCTAGTGACAGATATTGTGGAGATAGATGGTCCTACGGCTGGGAATTTCATGAAGACCTCAAGCCCTGTAGGTGTATTAGGATTTTGCCATCAACTTTTGCACTTCCTTTTGGCTTTTGATTTTCAAAATGCAACATTTATTTTTTCATTCTCCCCACTTGCCATAAAGTAGTAGCAAAAGTGAAAGTATGTTTGATAATTGTGGCAAAAATATCACAGGAAACTGTCATATGTAAACTGTTCAAGCAAGATAGGCTAACACAAATGTTGGCTTATCCAAAGCTAAAAGCAGAGAAATACTTTATAGGTGCCAACCAGAGGCAGTCTTTGTGAACTTATCCTCTGTTTCCATTTGCAATTTAGCATGGATATGCATGTATACAAGCAATTTGGATGTCTGTATGATATATGTTCTTATTTGGGTATATTATTTTATCCTACACATTCTTTTTTTTTTTTTTTTTCCTCCACATTCTTACTCAAAGCAAAAATCTCATATAATTTTGTTTTAATTTCAATCCAGCCTGGTGCTACAACACGAAAGGGTGTCTTCCAAGTTGAACGGCAAAACTCTGAAATTTCATATTATGCAGATGATGAAGATGGGAATCGTAATAAGTATGCTAAAAGGGGTAAGTAGATAGCTTTCCAGAATTGAATTCAAGTTGTTTTTTTCTTCATCAAGACATTTGTTCACAGAAAATGTGGCAAACAAAGCCATCCAACTCTGGGACTGAACAGACTTCGTCATGTTCCTGTGGGTTTCTCATTTGTAGGTCCATTTCGACACAAGTTTTTAAGAGCTTTGCTTCCTTTATGGTCAAGTGCATTACCAACTTTACCAGTGACAGCACCCCCACGGAAGGATGCATCAAATGGCAATGATGTCCCTGAAGGTCGTGTGCGACATCAAAGATCATCAAGGATGGATCCCAGAAAAGTCTTGCTCATTATTGCAATCATGTAAATTTTTTTACCTTTTCAAGGCTAAGATAGCACAGTAGAAAAATAGAAAACAACATGAAGAAAAGGGAAGGACTCAATAAATGGACGTTTAGTTACTAGATTTAGTAGTTGAGTTATTAGTGGCCCTCATATTTGCTTTAGGTAGTCCAAAATAACTTGTAGGATAAGTTTCTGAGGTGTGATGCTATTGCATGATCTTCTGATATCATTTTCTTGGACCACTAATTTAATTTTTTCTCACATTAATAAATGGTGGTAAAATGTCTATCTGTAATATTGAGTGTGGCTTCCATCAGAGCAAATTGTTTCTCGATCCTATCCTTTAACTAAATTAGACAGTCATCACCATCATCGTCATGATTAAATTTGACTAATAAACTGCTGCAAGAGTTGAATACAAGACAACAAGCTTTTTTTTTTTTTTTTCACTAACACATGTTTAATGATCTTGTGCAGGGCATGTATGGCAACTATGGGTATTTTGTATTACAGACTAGTGCAACGGGGTCTTGACATGGAGTTGCTGCCTGATGAGGAGCAGCAGTCAATATAAGTAAGGTTGCGATGCATTTCAGGTGATTCTGCATTTATGGAGACCTGCTGTTTACTGGTCTTCTGCTGCTTTGTGTGATTGTTCTGGTCCTCTCTCTGGACATGATGCTGGTTTTCATTGAAACATGCAAGTGGTTTGTAGGGAAATTTCATTTCAGTGCCGATGATGGCGATAAGTAGCATATACTTGCTTGGCCTTTTCTTTTTTCTTTTTAAAAACTTTACCCTTGTTTTCTAGGTCTGTTTTGAATTTACTTGAAAGTGAAAAGGAAAATATTTGTTCAAACTGGGTTGTTTTGTAATTATCTATTTGGTAATAAACATGCAAGACCAAGGTTATATACATAGAGTATATCGAGTTGGAGAAACGTTATCGGTACTAACTTTTTTAACAAGAGATGACTACCAAACCAAACAAATGTGAAGCTGATTAATTGTATCTTGATTAGTTGTTCTGATTCTCTTCAATTAATCAGCTATACGTCTCTTCGTAAAAGACATGTAGATTGTCTAACTCCTTGTCTTTTCCCAACCCAGTTAAGAGTACATAGCAAGTTGAGTGGAGTATATCTCATAAGAGCACCCACTGCAGGCTCTTCAAATCCAATTTTTGGTTAGTTTGAAGAGCCAATTTAACAAAAAGGCCCAAAATCCCCACTTTTCAGACTCTCCATTTTAACCAAAAACTTAACAAGATGAACAGTATTCTTTCATATTTAACATTTACTATTTCCTCTCTACTCTTTAAACAATTATATTTTCTCTCCCCTCTTTTTCCTTTTCTATTTCTCTCTCCTTTCTTTTCTTTCCGCAGAGCCCTCTGCTTTCTTTTCTTCTCCTCTCAACAAGATCATCGTCAAGACTGTTGAGTGTAAGGCTGAAGGATGTCGGACGTGTGGGTCGGCTCTGGCGACAAAGTTCCGACCAATAACTGGTATCTCCGTGAAGCGAGAGCAGTGGTTTCTCCTTGTTTAGGTTGTTGGTGGAAACAACGGAATGCTTTTCTCTGCATTTTCTTTCCTCCATTTTTTCTCCAATTTTGTCCCTTTCCACCGCTTTTCTGCATTTTCTTTCCTCTGTTTTTTTTTTTTTTTTTTGTGGAAGCCATTTTTTCTTTCTCTTGCTGTCTCTTCCTCTCTCCCTTTGAGCTCCCAGTCTCTCAGTCTTTGAATCCAAGAAAAGAATGGGAGGCCAGAAGAAGTCCAAAGCCACTGGTGTGTGGCCGACCGTGAAGCCCTTCGTTAATGGTGGAGCGTCTGGTATGCTCACCCGAAGTTTGCAAAATAAAGTAAAGAAGAAAGAGAAAAATAATATTTTAATGAAAAATAAAGTAAAGGAGGAAATAGAAAAATAATATTTTAATTAAATAGTGAAAGTGAATTGTTAAAGTAGAGAGGCTGAAAAGTGTGCTCTAAAAAAGTGGGCTGTTAAAATAACCAAAAGTTTGTTTTTGGTTATTTTGAAGAGGAAAATTTGAAGAGGCTGCAGTGGATGCTCTAACCCCCCTTCAATCTCAGAATTTGGAAGTGAACGGTATTTTATCATTTTTTTAAATTTTTTTTTGTAGGTTTTGTTTTTGGTGTTGCTCTTTGCTTCAAGTGCATCTAGTCATCTGGGTGCTATTATGCTATATTTGGAGGGAAATTATTGAGTTGGGATGCTATATGATTGGCCAATCGGATGGCAGATGAGGAGGCTAGACGTTCTTGATTGGTCTGTCACTGATCTTATTATCATGCATTGTTCAAAGCAGTGAACTAAAGAATAAATAGAATTGCTAAATATGAAAGAGACCTCAATCCACTTCTATGGTGATTAAATTAATTAAAAATTTATGCAATGAATTCTCAACAGGAAACCGGATGAAATATGTTGGTATTTTATGGTTGGTAGATTTTAGTTTATAAGCTTTGATTTTTGTTACTAAAGAATTTAAACTAGCTTTGAGTTTTATTAAGTAGGATTATAACTGTTGGGAGATTTTATTTGGACTGAGGGAGATACATTCAGGAGTTTATTTTAGACTTTAAATAATTGAGAGATAAAATAGAAATAGTAAAGAATAAATAATAAGTAATGAAAAAAAGAAAAAGAAAATTAAAAAAAAAAGAGGGGGCAATTTTACATTATCCTTTGTAGCTTCGTATTTATCTCTCTATCTTCTTTCTCTCGGTTTGAACTCTCGGTCTTCACAAACCTCCACCACCGTCATTCCCCGCCATCATCTTCGGGTGGTTGAAGTTGTTCCTTGCTGGGAGTGCAGATGAGTTTGGACCTCATGGGATTCTTACACCTGTAATTAGGGTTTGTAAATCTTATGAGATTTATGACTTTTTTTGCATTTCTTTTGCTTTTCAAACTGCTTTATGCGGTCCCTTGGAGAGGACCGAGCTATCTATTTGGCCCATTTCCTACTTTATTCTGGTTACTTGCATTGTGTTTGGGTCTATTGTAAGGGAGCACACCCCTTTAGATCTTCTTCTTTTTTTTTTTGACATGTCTACGCAAGAGTAGGGGGAGAGGGATTCGAACTTGAAACCTTCGCTTCATAAGGCGTGGTTCACAGCCGACTGACCTATCTCTTGGGGACACCCTTTTAGATATATGTCTCTAAATTTGCAATCAAGTTATATAAAAACATTGAATTCAAAAATATATTTGACAAAGAATTTAATTAGTTTATATTCCAAAATCAAACTAACTAATAAAAACAAGTCAAATTAAAAATAAAATAAAAGAATGTGAAAACCAAAAAATTAATTGATAATCAATACGATTAAATCGATAATTCGTTGACTTTCTAAAGTCAAACTCATAAAATAAATGACTACTCATCACCTGAACCTCACAGGGTCAAACACAAATACATAAATAAATAAGGGAATCACTGCAAAAATAAATAAATATACAAGGGAATACTACAAATATTTCAACCCCAGGTACTAAAATAATAATAATAATCAACCCCATTCAAGAAATTGAAAATCTATATAATTCTTCTCCTATTGACTAATTAGATGTTCTAGACAGAAACAATATATTATATTATCATTTTTATTTTTATTTTTATTACCTGAATCATTATTAAATTCATATCCATTAATTGGTAATGAAGAGCATATGAGTGTCAATAAATTAGCAATTGAATTTGAAAAAATTATTGAAATTTTAAAAGAGTCAAAATAAATATGATTAAACTTTTAATCAATCTACATTCCAAAGTCAAACCCTAATACGTAGATAATTAAGCAAGAGAATACTACAACATGAAAATGACGTGTGCTTAAATTCAAACCCAAACTATAAAATAATAATCGATATGGATGTATTATTAACTTATTAAATTAAAAGGTTTAATAATAACAATATATCGGTATGTAGTTTATTTAAAAGAGTATTATTACTTGAATCCTTATTAAATTTATGCACCCAAATGGTAATGAAAAGCGTATGAGTGTCCATAAATAAATTAACAATTAATTAGAAAAATTTATTGAAATTTCTAAAAAAGTCAAAATAAATATTATTAAAAATTTCAATCAATCTACATCCCCAAATCAAACCCTAATGAATATGTAGATAAACAAGATAATACTACAACCCGAAAACTGACATGCTTAATTAGATTGAAACCAATGCTAGAAAAAGAACAATCGATATAATTCTCCTCTTATTACTTAATTAGTTGGCCTTAGGCTGGCCAAAATTTTCATTAAATCAATTTGTATATATCTTTAATTTTAAAGTAGAGATGTGTTTGATGTCATTCTTTTGCACATCTCGCATCCATCTTTTTTTTAAAAAAAAAAAATTTATCATTGAATCTATGGGACTCACATGATTCAATGGTAGATTAACATAGTTCTTGTACGGAAACGGACAAGAGATGTATCATGTACATGTAGTAGAATGACAAAAAAAAAAAAAAAAAATTTGTTTAAAGTAAACAATATCACGAGCCATTGGATGTGGTTATCTGAATCTTAACCCAACCTATAATGGGCAGGACAAAGTTTTCCTTCCATCTAAATTGGAGGGATCGATTTCTTTTAACTTAGTCTGTTAAACTAACACGTGTCCAAATGCATGCCAAGTGAATTTATCCATGTGTTGAAGGAAAATTTTCCAATCTAATTTGCTAAAGGAGAACCGGTGTATGTTTTGTACTTATTTTAGTTTTAAATTTCAAATTGAGAAGTGAGTAGAAACATGTGTGCTATAATATAAGACATAAATTAGATTAGATAGCACTAATTGCGCTTTGCATTTGCTAATCACGCTTTACATTTTCCTTAATCCAATGATGCATATGTATCTTTCACACAAGTAGTGGGGTGCACAAACTTACAGTGTACACGTCTTTTATCTCTAAAAAATAGAGTTGACTCTAAGTCGCTAACCATGCCTTATATATTATAATAAAGATAATAAAATTTAATCTATAGTTTTCTAGGTGAAATTAATACCAAGAGATTAAGAACTTTCACACATTAATTGAAAATTCAAACCTCGTATTAACTAACTTGCTGAGACAAGAAAGATGAACAAGAATATTTTTGTATTTACTTGATGTTAATGTAGTTCATTGATAGAGAATAAGCTAAAAATTAATATCTTAATTGTAAAATTCTTTGGACCTTTTTAAGTATTAATTATGAGGTGGAAATCGCAAATAATTAATGACCAATCAAGAGGTGTAAAGTCAAACAAGATGACTTTTTGGACAAATGCGGTTGAGTTGACTTTGTAGCTCTACGCTGCTGCTTCAATTATTTATCTGTTTGACATTTCTTTGAAGTAGATGGCCACACGCTTTTAAATCTTATCATTTTATGAAATGTCAAATAAATAAAAAGAGAAAAGTCCTTTAAAAATTAAAAAAAAAAATTCACATTCAACTAGCCAAAGTAGCTAAGGATTTGCTGAGCAGTATAATCAAGACAGAATATATATATACTTTTAATTACATATTTGTTGAACCAAATGTGAATGCTCTACATCGATCTTAGCTTGCCTTTTAGGAAGGGTTTGAGCATTTTGGTTATTTTGTTGAGTCATGTAGCCAAAAACATATCACATCCAGCTAGCTACGATGCTCAACAATTCATAATATATATAAATATAAAATTCGTTCTATCATCTCTTCTTTAATAAAAAAAATATTTTATTTTCTCTCCTCTTATTGCTATTGAATGACACTTGAACCTTAATAATAAAAGAAGAAGATTCAAATAGAATAATGAAAGTAGATAGCTAAAATGCTGAGCAAGATGCTAATACTTTGAAATAGTGAGTAACTAAAAAAAAAAAAAAAAAATGTGGTCTTTTAGCTATAAGGTGACATATTGTATGAAAACGCCCTTAACTAGGGACGTTTGAACAGTAAATGTCCCTATTCCAAATTTTGCGACCCCTTATATTTTGACGTTTTTGAAGTGTTGCGTTCTATGCGTTGCCTTTTAAAAAGTAACGTATTTTTGGTAAAAAATTGTCACTATTTATTAACTAGATACTCTCCAATCCAAAATGGACTAGTGAGGATGCAGTTGCAGTCTAGATGGGGTGAAATTTGGTATAATTTGTTAAACAAAGAAATTATGTTTAATTTGAAATTACTATATATGCTTTGAAATATGTTTATTGTTGGTCCAATTGGTAATTTTATTTGTTCTGAGCAATACAAAATGGAAAAAGGGAAGTGGCCAGAGCATGGTTAATGGTTAATATTCAAACTTCTGGAAGTTGATTTTGTGGTAGAGGAGTTAATAAGAATTAATAAGAGGATAAGATTGTTAATTAGGTAAAGAGATTCTTCTTAAATAATGATAAGAATTAATTATTGTTTATGTATCTGAAGATTCTCTAAAATGAAATAAAAGAAATTCGAAAGAAGATTCTTTTATATTCTATCCACGTGGAGTACCAACTCTACACGTATTCTACATATTTAATACCATATTAAATTATTAAGTTCCATCGACTATTTCAATAGGGGTTTGCTAGGGGTTCTCCCCATATTGTTCTCCTGGCGTTCTCCCAGTCTTACGTAGAACATGATTTAAGAAAAAATAAAATTGTAATACCGTTTTTTTGCTAACAGATTAATTTTTATTAGTTAATATTTAAGTTCTAATGCTTTAAAACTTGTTTTTTGATTCAAAACTAAAACCTAAAGGTGAACGGTTAACCCTTTAGGGATTGTATCACCCAAAATGAATTTGATCATCCTAAATTTGATGCTAATGCTTCAATTTTGGTGCTAATGCCTCACAAATTTGGTGCTAATGCCTCAAATTTGATGCTAATGCCTAAAAAAACGATGGTAGAGGCCACTACAATTTTATTTTTTTCTTAAATCATGTTTTATGTGTAGCTGGGAGAACACCAGGAGAACCTACGGGGAGAACCCCTAGCATTTTCCATTTCAATATTATCAAAATCAAATTGTTTCCATTTGATTTTGTTATCAATGATATTAATTATTTTCAAAAAAAAAATAAAAATCCAATAAAAGTCAGTAAAAGCACCCATAAATTAAGGGTAAGTTGAAAAGGATCATCCAAATACTAGAGAATATGCTGAGAATTTGTGTATTAAATGCTGTGTTTTGCAATAGCGGGAGTTTGAGATGATGGAGTTTATAAATAAGTGGATGAGGTAAGTAAATACTTACAACTGTTTTGGGTTTAGAAACCCTTGTCCATGATCTAAACACATCTGCGTCTTAGATTAATTGGCTTGATATTTCATTCAATAATAATTAGCAATTATAATATTAATTAATCAATACAACTATTAAAGAACTCTAGTGATTGTAATAAGATATAATAAAATAAATTGCCAAAAATCCGATTATCAACACAATTTATCTAGTGAATAAATAAATAAATAAAACACTCTCCTTATCTTTCATTAATGGACTCATTGAATACTGTCGTGTTAGTTTATACAAACATGACGACATTTCAGAAACATATAATTCTTTGTCATTATAATTTAATTTTCCACCCAAATAAAAAGGGTATATACTGTATTTGTATCAATCAAAAAAAGGTTGTACTATCTATCAGATTTTGGGGCCAATTTCTTTTTATTAAAAATTATTGGCCGTCTTAAAATTGTTAATTCAATATATAATTATTGAATACCTTGCATGCCAGATGTCAATATTCCGACTGAGGCTGCTGCCAAGGGCCTTGAAATATGAAGAATTAAACAGCAACCCTAGGGAATAGGGATTATTATTATTTGATCACAATGGGCCAGCATGATCAAGGAGTCATAGTTGATGCTAATAGGGACTATAAAGCAATGCGTAGTAAAATGGGTATAACTTTTGAGTTAATTTTTGACTCGCAACTTATGGTAAAACGGGCATAGCCTTTAAGCCAATTTTTGACCCGCATCTCTTCGTGGGCTTTAAGCCCAATAAAACATGATATGGACATCAAAGCCAATAAAATACGAGAATTGTTGATAAAGATCTTGTGAACTCTTTCTAACAAGATTTTCAATTCGCCCGAAATCTTAATTCAGTTTCAGTTGTCTTCTAGAGTCATGCCATGTGGACCGAAACAAAAGAACTAGCCCTCAATAGACTAAGTTGAGGGCTCCCCCCTCTCTCTAAGAATTTTTACAACCCCTATTATTAGATTGACTGAGTGTATGAGGGTTGGTACTCAGAATGATTATTTTATTAGAAAAAAATGAATAACTTTTATCAAGAATGAAATAATTTATAATTGAATATCTTTAATGATAGAGTATACGATAATGATCTAACACATATGGAATAGTCATTCCTCCATGGGCATGAGAATGGCTATTCCAAGAAAAAAATTAGGGTGAGTTTGGAAAGGTTTAATAAATTAATGATTTTTTTTTTAGCTAAATTTTCAATTCTTTCTATTTATTCTTGAATAATCTTGAGATAGTGATTTGAATAGTTCTGTTTATTCTTGAATGCCTCTTTTCTTATTAGCATTCTATTGTTTTTTTGCCAAAATATAAATAATTAAACATAGTACTTTAGTCGATATTCCAAGGGAGAAAAATATATTAAAAAATAATGAGGTATGTTGAAATTTCTTACTCATGCGTGCCCCTCCAAATGCAGAAGAATTCAATATGAAGAAATAGATTTACCTCTTTAAAATGTGATTCAGGATTACGTCCGTAAATATCACAATTTTTTGTTTGTTTTTTGTTTTTTTAACATAAACGCATGCACATGCACATACATGTATGAGAGAGAGAGAGAGTATATGTACGTCGTTAGCCTCCCACAAAAAAAAAAAAATTTACATATCCCAACAAATTACTATCAAATTGATAATGTTTCTTAGACTTTCAATTGGGACAATGTCTTTCCAAAATTACTAAGCAATTGACAATGTTCCCCCAAACATTTTTTTTAATAAAAAAGGGTGTGAAAATTATTATTATTTTTTATAAAAAAATTATTTATTTTTTAAAAATTTTTTAGAGTATTTTTGTCTTATTGAAAAACATTTAGAATGATTATTTTCGTCTTTTTGCCGGCCTTGGAGGGACATTGTCAATTTTTTGGTAGTTTAAGGGGACATTGCCGAAATTAAAAGTTTCAATGACCATTATCATTTAGGGCTAGGCAGTAGATTGAGAGGGTGTATGAACTTTTTCCAAAAATTTTAGTTCCGCAGAAAGAAAACTCAACTTTCAAAATTTTAATTTAGGCAAGATATCCAATCATCCAATATATTAAACATACACAAATCTTCGTGCGATGTGATCTCTCTATTAAATCTATAACTTGAATACTTATACTCGATCATTTTAAATTGGAAAATGATCCAAATTATTTAATTATTTCATAATAAGAAGCAATAGATATAGAATTAAGGTGTTACATGTACAACATAATTATATATATATATATAGTGCCTTCCCAAGTACGAAATATTGAAAAATATCACTAAAAAAAAAGAAAAAGAAAAAACTAAATATTGTGAGTGATGATTAATTTTGAAGCACAAATTAAGAGAGACCAGCTCGCTGTACATGCTTGTAACGTTTCTCTTTGTTACTCCTTCTCTCGATATTTTCTTTAATTAATTTGTTTTCTTCCAGATGGATTGTGATTTGAGTTAAGTTGAGGGTGCAAATTAAACATGGTTGAATATAGAAGAATGCATGGCATTAGAGATTAGAGATTTGATTTAAGTCAAAGTTATTTAGTTATTCATGGAGGCGATCGATCTCAATTAACCAATCACAACTAACGATTGATTGATTAATTGAATTTAATACATCCAGAATCTCTCTCCAGCCTGTACCCCCGCGCGTGACACATGCTTGTACAGATGTATATATACTTCATAATTATATATGTGTAAGTAAAACAAGTTTTATTTTCATTAATATATGGTCATATACATCAAAGGATTATGTCCTTATCATATATATATATATATAAAGGACTGCGAGTCGATGCAATAACCTAAGTATTGTATTGGGTACAATATATATGTCTGGGTACGTAATTCATTTAACGTATGGTTGAGATAGTGACAGCAAATAGAACGAAGAAAAAGAAAAAAAGTGTCGATCGTGGGCTGCTATTCCTCCTAAAACTAATCGATTTTAAGAAACGGACTTCGACATTGCGTCTCGTAGGCTTGTTTTAAAGCGGTCGCAAGGAGCTACATTGTACCACAACAATCGTACCCCTCCCCCACGATGATGCTTCTGGCCTTCTGTGACTAGACTTCAAGGCTTTCGGCTCTGTTATCATTTGTCGGAACGTGAGCTGCCATTCCGCCTAAAACATTAGAGTGATAACAAGGAGTGATATTGTCATGTTCCAACAAAAAAGATTGTTGTGAGAGTGTCCACATCATTTCTTGGCCACTGAAATAGTTCAACTACCTCAAATAAACCAGTTAGTTTGGAGGTGGACGGACTACTCATTTGGCCAAAAGAGGTGATTTGACCATTTTTTGAAGAAGCTAAACTAACTCTTGGTCACTAGAAGTGATTTGGCCACCCTAACAACCATTCAACTCACTTTTTTCTATTTTTATTTTTATTTTTTTAATATATAATTATTTGCTGTCATGAACTAATATTTGAGTCCAAAAATAAATACAATAAAAGATTAGGTCATAATTAATTAGAGGTATAACCTGTGTCGTGTTAATAAGTCTATATTAGTTAGATTTAGATTCTGTTAATTAGCTTAAGGTACGAGCTAACTTTCTTCAACAAAAAGATCGATGTCTTATGGCTTCTGCTAGCTATAGATGTACTCTTTGATGGCGGTTGTAGTGATTAATTAATAAGTCATCACCTTCTGCTAACATGTAATTAGTGTTTCAGTTTCGGAAAGTAACCCCTGGTTGGTGGCAATGACTATAATTTTGCAAGGTTTCTCATCTACATGCAAAATAAGGGAGAGGTCGTCAAATTGGCCTGCACCCATAGATCGTGCAATATTGGCCTGCACCCATTACAATATATATATATATATATATATATATATATATATATATATATATTAACTATATCATAAAAAAGCTGCTTCTCTGGAATGAGCTGGGCAGCTAGGTAGCTAGCTAGCTAAGCTTTACGCGTGAAACTAACCGGGATTTACAGGTTGGACTTGATGACCAGGTGTTCTTTCTTTGTGTTCATTTGATCAAGGCAATTTTACTCATAATATGAGTTTCAGCTGGTTGGATCAATCATCAACCATCCATGAGAGACTATCGTGCAGCCATTGCCAAAAATATCCAAATTCTTAGGGGTTTTTTTATTTTTTATTTTTATTAAACGGATTTTGTTCTTTAGGTGTGACTCATCTTCTTCCTATTGTCTCTTCTCTTTGGTAGTAAGACTCCACCAAATTTCTCTTCTCTTTGAATTGTACGTGTGACTTAAGCTCCATTGGTTTTGATTTAATTTTAGGTTTTGATTTGACCAAAATATATTTTAAATATATATTGGTTTTGATTTAAAATATATTTTGGCGTTTCAAACGGAAAATGTTTTCAGTTTGATCAATATCTTCCATCATACCAAACACCGAAAATAAGAAGAAAAAAAAAATTCCAAAAAACATTTAACGGAGCCTCAATTCTTTTCTTTTTCCTATTTCTCCTCTTCTACTTCTTAGTCATGCATCATATATGTATGTGCATAGGTATATATATAATAATATATATGTTTTGCTCTTCATTAGTCTAGCTAGTTTAATATAATTTTGTATGATTGGTGTTATTTGCATACCTCATCTGCACAAAATTTATTTGCTAACTTAGATCATTTCTGAGTATGATTTACATAATATGAAAGGTACACACTAGTGGTAGCAATTCGTGTTCGTATCATATTAGGACATAAATATAAGACTACATAGGTCGATTTTAACCAGACAACCCTAACTCACTAATTTTGTGTTGGTTGGGTTCATGTAGGATTTGCATGTCATGTCAAAATTGTTAGCCTTTATGTCGTGTATCAGGTTTGAGTTGCGTTGAGTTATATGTATAAGACTATATAGGTTAGTCATAACCCAACCAATTTAGTTCAACGTATTAGACTGCTAAACCCTAACCCTCTAATTCGAGTTGAATTTGTTTTAAATTCGCGGATCGTGTTAAAAATTGTTAGCCCTAGTATACACCAAAAATATGTATCTACACTAAAACCAAAAATGCCTAAACAATTAGAGTTAAAGTTGCTAAGGCTAAGAAGTTTTAGGCCTTAATAAAATTGGAGCTGGCCAAAACATGTGGGTGGGGGCCCTCAATGAGGTTATCTCTTAACAACCCTTCCTCTGGAGACAATGAATTTAGACTTGGATTCGGGTTTTATATCTAAAACAGATTTGTCTAATTGTTGTATATGATGATAATGATATATGGGTTCTTTTCAATGAGTTTCCAAGATGCAAAGGAGAAGTTGGCAGGTTTCAATTGGAGGGAACAAAATATCCAGCAAAGAGATGCATTGTTTTCTTTCCAGGTAGTGTTGAGATGGTCAAACCTATTTCCACCACTACCTTCACTGTGCTTAACATACTGACTTTTATATATAATTCCACAAGACCTCCCACGTTCTCCCTCAATTGCCAACATTGGTTGAATCTATCCATTAAACCCTTTTCAGATTCTGACTTTTTTTTTTTCAATCACAAATTATAATCCCAGTTAGTCCCCTTCATAATATTCCTTGAATCATAAATAATATTTCTTTCAGTGTCTTGTCTTTTAGCTAATGGAGAATTTGCATTACATTTTTTTTTATCATGCCTCATCATGGGCTTATACGTATATGGATTTATCAAGTCCATTGTGAGGGGAAATTTAATGACAGAGATCTAATTAAATTACCATTTTCTGTCTGGTTTGTTCTTAATGCAACAGACATGATATGAGCAGATTTTTATTTTTATTTTTTTTCAAGGAGAATAAATGTAACCTCTTACATGAAAGCTATTATTATCTACTGATTAGGGTGGTTGAATTAATAAGTAATTGTGAATATTCTGCTCAAATAATTTGATAAGTAGAGAGAATGTCTTATAATTATTTTATTGAAAGTGTGTGAACATCCGAACTTAATTAAATATTTAGGTCAACTAGTGATTCAACACTATAATATACTATATTAACTTCACAGGAGAATGTGGCAGGCACAAACTCAAACTTCACTAGGAAAAGGTGTCAATTGATTAACAAATTAATCACCTCTTACCAACCTGAGGACAATCTGCATTTGTGCATTTGCTACCAATAAATGTTCAAAGGCAATGAAAAAGAGTTGGGTGCTAATTAGAATAACCTAAGAACAAGCGAAACTTAATAAATTAAGAAACAAATTAAGTTTAATTGCTCCAATGGGAAGAGAAGTGAGGGAGTGAAGTTCAGGAATGATGAGATTTCTGATAACAGCTAACCAAATACCAAGATTTACATAATTTAACTTGGAAGCCTATGTCTATAGCTAGGCAAAGCACAAAGGAAGAAATCCACCATCAAAATAAAGACTACAAAGATTGTACAATCTTTTTAGAGCTACTGCTCAAGCTTTCATCTTCACCACCCCATGGAGAGGGGGCTGGCTAAAATTACTCCTAGAAACTATTTTTAAAAACTGGGGAAAAAAAAAAAAAAAACCTAAAGGGTGGTTTGGCCACCCCTTTTCCACTTTCGGGGTGGCCAAACCACCCATGGAGAGGGGGCTGGCCGAACAACCCCTAGAGGTTGTGGCGTAAGTTCAAACACCCACAAAAGTGCAACAAGCTGTGGGATAGTTTGGCCACCATTCAATTTTTTTTTTATTTTTTTTTTTCAGTTTATTTTTAATAATATTCAGGGAAAATTTGTCAAAAAAATTCAGGTGTGGCACACTTGGCACATTTTCCATCCAATTTGATGGACAATTACCATTAGGTTTGGAATTAATCACTATTAGATTTTGATCTAATGGTAATCTTAAAAGTTTAATGCAATTTTTTTTTTTTGACATGTCCACACAAGAGGGGGGGAGGGATTCGAACTAGAGACCTCCGCTTTATTATGCGAGTCCTAGCCGATTGAGCTACCTCTTGGGGGACTTGATGCAATTGTCCCCAAGAGGTAGCTCAATCGGCTGGGACCACGCCTAATGGAGCAAAGGTCACTAGTTAGAATCCCCCCTCTCCCCTCTTATGTGGACATGTCAAAAAAAAAAAAAAAAAGTTTGATGCAATTGTAATTTTAAAAACCATCATAAGAATGACGAAAGGGGGACACAAGTCTTCTTTCTAACATTACTCCTTTGGTAAATCTAATTAAATTATATTAATCATCTTATGGATTGCATAAAGTGCTATTAACCAACAATAGTGGATGGCAATCAAGTTCTTTAGTGAAGAAATTCTGCTCAAATTTTGCATTAAAAATCTAGAAGTGGCCAAATTTGATGAATTATTGATGATACTATTTCCTCGGGAGACTTTGATACAATGAATTGATGATTGCTTATTTGCTTATGCAAATAAGCTGATTTTCTCTTCAAGTCCATCACCAAGTCCAATGTCCATTCCATAGTAAGCATTGGGAGCATACATCCAAAGATCATTGGAGGTCAAGAGCTACAAACAAGAAAATGAAAAATCAGATCAAATAAGTATCTTCATATCCTAAACTGTCTTTAAGAATGTGGAATAAGAAGGATCTTCTTTTGGCTATTACCTTAATGAGTTATCTGCGGCGGGCAGGCAAATTTGCAATGACTATGAGATGAGAGAAAGAGAGAGTAAGGAGATTCGCAGTTCTATAATGACTATGAGAGTAGGGTGTTTATATTTGGAAGGGCTGGGTGAGGGTCGGGGTTTAGGATTTAGGATTTTAGGTTTTGGGTGTAGGGTTTGCCTCTAATTGTTTCTCATAATTGTTTTTTTTAAAAAAAAAAAAAAATTATTAATGACTTGGTTGTAGATGATAAACTATTAATTTTGATGACAAAATGATATCACTAGCCACTAGGGAACCTATTTTAAATTTGAGTAAAATTAGTATCAGTGCGCATAATTTAATTATGTTGCTTTCAAGTCCTAACCATCTATGAGATCTTGAAATCTTAAGATACTGAGATCTCGAGATATTGAGATCTTGAGATACTAATTGTATTGGTTAGGTTTTTGTGACTTTGTTCATTTTCTAATATTGATTAATCCAAGTTTTCATTTTGGTAATTTTTTTTTTCTTTAAAAAGTTTTAAATTATTTCAATGGGAAACAAATATTTAACACGTTCATTGTGATGCGGCACCTATGGAGGAATGCTCAGCTAGGTTTGATAAAAACTAAAAAAGAGGGGTTGGCTATGGGCTGGGGTATATTTACAAAAAAAAAAAAAATTATATAATTTTTTTTTTTAAAGAAAAGTTAAACAAAGGCGCCTGCCTCTGCGTGGCCCTTGCTAAATCAGCCCCTACCTGAAGAAGATAATGAAGCACCTGAACCCTATTATTTTAAAAGTGAAATTGAGAAAGAGTTGTTCAATTTAGAGAGAGGCTATACTCTAGATGAAATTTACGATAGGAACATGAAGCGAGAGTCCAAGCTACCCTAGGCCTCCAAAGCTTCCAAAGCCTTCAAAGATTAGCCGGCCATTCCTCCAAGCTCTAGAGCCTTCAAAGATCAGCCGGCCATTCCTCTAAGCTCTAAAGCCTTCAAAGATTAGCCGGCCATTCCTCCAAGCTCTAAAGCCTTCAAAGATCAGCCGGCCATTCCTCCACACTCCAAAGCCTTCGAAGATGATCCGAACATTACTCTAGAAATGCTGGCCATCATGGACTCGCCTCCAAGAAAAAGGAGATTCGTGTTGTGCCGCAGAGTTCAAGGCCGCACCGCCTCCAAGAATGAAGAGGAGTCCAAAGTTGATGGCAAAGTTCAAGGCCCTGGTGGTGGAAGGGGAGTTCAAGGGTGATATATGCATTGGTTGGTATTTGTTTTTGTTTGTTTTTTTTTTTTTATTCTTTCAATTTCTAGCATGCTATTTTCTGGTGCATGCGACCGTTTGATACTGGTGTGGGAGAGAGAGGACAGTGCCAACCATATGGTGGTCATAGGGGCTTTGAGATGTCACAATAAGGCAATATTGTGCTTGATCAACATCTCTAATTTGTTGTTCAGTAGATCTGCTGATGGCATGGTTAGGATTTGGCAACAGGGACATGATGCAAGGTACTGTTGCTTTTCTGTATTGGAGGGACACCGAAAGCCAATGAAGTCGTTGGAAAATGCTTCATTGCAATATTATTGCCACATTTGGCCCATGGCACCATTTATTATTTTATTTTATTTTATTGTTTTCTCCACAACTTATACGATGCAAAAATTTCAAAAAAAAAAAAAAAAATCCTTTCTCTCAAAGCTCCCTTTCTTCCTTTTTTCATCGCTGTGTCTTTCTCTCCATCGTCGAGCCCTATCTCTCTCTCTCTCTCAAACGGTGACGGTTGGTTGTGGTGGTTCGATGGGGGTTTGATCTGGTTTGGGTTGGGTTTGATTAGACACTCTCTCTCTCATCGCTGAGTCTCTCTCTCTCTTACGTATGGTTGGAGTGGTCTAGAAACGACGGTGGTTTGGGTTGGGTCCATCGAGGCGTTTGATCTAGTTTGGGTTGGGTTCGATTAGACGCTCTCACTCTCATCGTTGAGTCTCTCTCTCTCTCTTACGTATGGTTGGGGTGGTCCGAAAACGACGGTGGTTTAGGTTGGGTCCATCAGAGGGGTTTGATCTGGTTTGGGTTGGGTCCGATTAGATTCTCTCTCTCTCTCTTTCTCATCGTTGAGTCTCTCTCTCTTATGTACGGTTGGGGTGGTCCGGAAACAATGGTGGTTTGGGTTGGGTCCATTGGGGGTTTTGATCTAGTTTAGGTTGGGCCCGATTAGATGCACCACAAAAAATCGCTAAGTTTCTCTCTCTTTTTGGATGTGTTCTTGTCCTTAACATATTAAGTTTGTTAAGTTTTAGTAATGAAAGAACCATTTGAAAATTTGAATATGGTCTATACTAGTTGTAGAACTGGGTTCTTTCATCTTTAGGTCTACAGCCCCTGAGCATATATTTCAATATATATATATGACTTAATTTTAAATGAAGAATTGGACTTTTCAATTACAATCAGGTGAATAATTTTGTATATATCTTTATTCCCATAGGTTACAGAGGAGGTTGCCATTGTTGTTTTGAATTTGTAGTCGGCATTAATTTGTATCGCTTGCCCAGACCTATTCTTTTCTTTTAGGTCTTTTTTTAAAAAAAAAAAAAAAAAAAACTTTATACAAACGAGCTTGAAACACGTGCAATGCACGGATTGTTTTTAAAAATTATAGGAAAGAAAGAAAAATAATAATAATAATTAGTGGATGCATAAATGATAGGAAGAAGAAGAAGAAGAAAAAAAAGGCGTTCTATAAAGCTTAAAGAAAAAGAAAAGCATTGAGAGACCCTTTACAACAACACAAATGTTCGAGTTGTATTTTTTTTTTCTAATTAATAAAAGAAAAAAAATGCTCAAATTGTATTACATATGACAAATATAACAAATCCGTATTAAAAAGAGATCGTGAAACAACAATAACAACAATAATAATAATAGTGGGAAAAATATCAAAAAGAGTCAATGATTAAAGAGATGATAGTTCTGTGTTTTTAGATCCCAAATTCTTATATTTATCGAATCAATAGATAATTAAAAAGAAAAAAGAAAAAAGAAAAAGTTAGATGTCAAAACAAAACGAAAAATAGGTGAAATGATATACAAATTGAAATATTAGCATAATATATTATATTATTAACATCATATTCCAACTCAATAGTATAAATACATGTTGAATTCTCAATGAAGCAAGAGAAATCACATGTATTCAATCAATATTTTAAAACATTAATTCAAGATACTGTAAAAAAACAAAGAACAAATAGTAAAAAGCATTTTAGATACTAATAAGTAATTAGCTATATTCAATATTTACAAACATAATTAATATATAATTAGGATTATAGCAGCTATAGTAGTGACATTGTTTTGAATCTAATCAAATCGTCACTACTTAAAAGTAAATTAATAGGCTGGCTTCCAAGTTTCGAGGAGCACAACACGTATATGATCCTAAAAGGGTTACAGGAATCAAGTGGGTTGTGGGTAACCAAATCCTTAAATTTGGATGGACATTTAGCCTTTGAGAGACAGAGAAGGAGGCAGAGAGAAATTAGATTACCAACAATAAAGGAGCAAGCAGTCCATTCACCGCGCTTGGATCTACGGGCCAGATTCCTTCAATCCACCGTCCCATCCTTGGTGTAATCATCAAGACTCAAGAGCTTCTTCTTCCGTAGCCATGCTTTTGGTTGCAGTGATGATCACCAATCTTAATTACTTGTGATAGAAGGTGGTGAGTTATATAGAGACTGATAAATAGTGAGGATGAAGAGAGGAGTAGAGAGACAAAAGATTCTTATTTGGTATTTGGTGTGTTTGAAGGTTTGTGATCATACAGTTTAATTGGACAGTTATTTGATGTTTCCAATGTTTACATCGGTATAAAAGAAAACTGAGAAGACGGTTAACTAAACTAACAATGTTTCACTTTCAATATCTCACATATTTTATATAGGAAAATGCTAGGAGTTCTCCCCCATAGGGTTCTTCTCCATAATATTCTCCTAGCATTTTTCCAGTCCTATATAGAAAATGATTTAAGAAAAAATAAATTGTAGTGACCTTCACCACCAATTTTTTTAGGCATTATTATCAAATTTGAGGCATTAGCACTAAATTTAGAATAATCAAATCTATTTTGGGTGATACCATTTCTAAAAGGTTAACCTTCCACCCTTAGGTTTTAGTTTTGAATCCAAAAACTAGTTTTGAATCCAAAAACAAGTTTTAAGGCATTACAACCTAAATATTAACTCATAAAAATTAATTTGTTGGCAAAAAAACCGGTAGTGTGGACCACTACAATTTTATTTTTCTTAAATCATGTTCTATGTAAGACTGAGAGAACGCTAGGAGAATATTAGGGGGAGAACCCTTAGCAAACCCCTTATATATATATATATATATATATATATATATATTATATAGGAAAATGATACAGGCACAACTTAAATCCAACTTTAATCCAACTTTTCTATGAAAATAAAAAAAAAATAGAGAACCAAGATTGTAGATTTTTTTAGGTTTAAAATTGTGATTTGCCTAATTCTGGTTGTGAATGTAGCAAATGCAACGACAAATGTTTTGTATTCAACTTTTCTTTTTTCTTTTTCTTTTTCTTTTTCCTTTTTCTTTTTCAAACAGCAAAAATGGGCGATAAAATACTTCAAAAGTACTTCTTAAACTTTTTTACTCTAGCATGTTTGGAATTACATTAGGGAATTGCGTTAGGGATTAGGGAAGTTAAAAAATTTTAAATGTACTCTTTTGAGATTTTTACTCTAAAAATGGACGTAACACATTTTTTTTTTAAAAAAAGAAGCTTTATACGTGCTTTTAGAAAAATGATCTCATTCGTTTATAATTTGTCCCAAGCTTGGCCTTATTGTTGAATGAATTATGTGAAGGCTTGACCATGCTAGATTCGGCCGCATTGTCTTCTAACCAGGGCTTACCTCAAGCATCTATTAACACTAAGACCCTTTATTCCATGGGCTTTTTACTGACTCAAACCCATGGGCTGTTCACTGACTCTATGACACAGAAACTCTCTCTCTCTCTCTCTCTCTCTATGGCCACCTCGCTTCTCTCCCCGCTTTCAGCTCCACCGTCCCCCACCATCGAGGACGGAGGACCCTCGAGGATTTGGGCAAGTGGGTACCTCTCTTGGGCTCCAAAAGTCCCCTTTCCTCCACGGCACCAAGCTCTTTTCTGCTTCTATCGCTCACTCAAGAAAGAGCACAGCTCGAAGGTGCCTCAGGTCCCCGCTTGCCAAGTCTTTGGTCCATATTCCCAAGCAGTTCAGGGAAGAAAATCTCAACGAATGAAGGATATTGGACGTTGGAACAGAAGGAGGACATCATATTTTGCAATTTGCATCGTATTTAGCTATTAAAATTATTATTTGGTTAAAATCTAATAATAATCGTGACAAATTTAATAATAATTTTAATAAATACATTATTTTTAAAAGAACTAAAAAAAAGAAAAACTTGTAGTATTAGTAGAAGGGGTGTAAAATTTGTAGGCCAAGTCCATTCTTCCCTAATGATTTTTATATATGAAATGAAAGGGCCTTTTTTTATTATTTTAGTTGGGTCTGCAGAGACCCATTTCTTTGGAGAGGATTTGGATAGGACTTCTTCCATGGCCGTCCCGCCATGGATGGGCTCTGATGTAACGTTTATTATTATTATTTTTTAATATAAAGTTCTGATACATTAAAAAATAAATAAAAACAAAACATGACAATATATATATATATATATATATATATATATATATATTAAGGTCAACCCAAAACTAATGCCAGCTAAACTGATGGATCCCCTCGTGGCAACTACACATGTTCGAGAATTGAGAGGTAGCCCTATCAAATGGTTGAGACTCAGCAGCCAGTTGACAAATCAAAAAGTTTATATTATGATTTTCTGTACGCATTAAGCACCGAAGAATATTTGTCAAATGTCTTGGCCCCTATTTAAAAAATAAATAAAAAATAAATCTTCATATCCGAACCTCCCACAGCCTGACAGCCATTTGACAAATACACACACAAATTTTAAAAAAAAAAAAAAAAAAAATGTGAACCTCAACATAATGCAGCCTTTTTTATTCTGCGACACACCATTAATAACGACTCAACTCACTTAAGAGCTCCTTTTATTATTATTATTATTATTATTCAATGCTGAGAAGGGGAAAAGGGATCTCAATAGCTCTCTTATTTGTGTACCGATTTATTTTTCGGGTAGTTGTATGAGTATATATTTGTATTTAATCTTTTTGTTTATACTATAACTATAGAATGAACATTTTCAATTATAAATATTATAAAAACTACTATTCAAAACGAAATTGAAGGTGCGCCTTTTTTTTTTTTCATTGACTATTTGATATTGTACATTAAAAGAGAAATTGCTGCGAAATTTAATACATATTCAATTATAGATGATTTTCAGGATCTCAAATAATATTAGCTTCAATTTTGATAGATAATTGAGTTAAGAATTTATATATATATTAAAAAATAATTATTTTGTTAACACTTTTTTTTTAATATATATATGAATTAAATCTAAAATCTTAATATATTCTTCCTTTGGCCCACTTTGATAAGAATTCATAGTGTGAAACCCATTTATTCACACAAGTGCCCTCTCACATTAGCTGTTTGTATTCATGCAATACGGACAGCTAATTGCACTCGATTTTAGTCCCCTAATAAGAATGTGGAGAAGAACAAAAACATAGAAGGTTCCGTTGTCTCGTAGCAACCCTAATAAATGGAAAATATAAGAAACTGATTAACATAGACAACATGCTTTATTTCCAGAATTAGGAGGAAAATACTAGTTTCCTCATTTCCTATCCTTAATTGACAAAGAGTTGGTGATGCATCTTTGCTTTAGCATGCCTTTATAACAAAATCATGACATTGAACTGGTTTAGACCACCATCCTAATCAATTTTGGAGTCATTCTGATATTAGGGTTGCCAGGATCATTCTGTTTAATACAATTATTTATGTTTATTATATTCAAAGCAACCCCACGTTCTCTCCAATGCCTCCATTCCCTCCCCCTCCCCCACCCCCACCCTCTTTCTATTTGACCCTTTCTAGCTTTGATTGGCCTACCTCTTTGATACTAAACAATTACAGCTTATCCTTTCAATAATATTTCTCAACTGATCTGAAATCATTCTTTCTGCAATTCTTTTTCTTCTTTATGTTTTTGTTAAGAGTAACAAGCCAACAAAAGGCTACTGTGGGGAGCATTATTCTAATGTGCTTGAACTTTTCCCACACCACCCTGAGTTGTCCTATGCCCACCATAAACTCGTGCATATTTCTTATAAAGATTCACACTTTTTTGTCTGATGATGATTGGAAATTATGAGTTCAGATCATTTTACACCAAAGTCAGCCCTTTGCTAAAAAAAAACAAAAACAAAAAAAGAAGTCAACCCTTTGCTTAGAAAAAGGAAAAAAGAAAAAGAAAAAAGAAGTCAACCCTTGCTAGGTATAAATGCTTCATGGTTTCCATTTGCACCGCATAGGACTTCTCCTAACATTTAAACATTAGGAAGAAGAAAAAACCCCTTTTTTCCAATAAGCTTCCTGACACAGTATATGGAGCATATGGGAGCCATTTCTGAGGGAGAACTGAGCTCTCTTAGTGTAATGTATGCTGCTGAGGAGGCTGAATTTATGTCTCAGCCACCTAACAACTCTGTAAAAGCCCCATCAACTTTTTGGCCTTGCCATGATTCAACCATGAACATGGCAGGGCTTGGTGAAGGCTCATACCATTCTTCAGATCTCTCCAATTCTAATCTTTACACTTCTTCACATTTTAGAGTTAGTAGTTTGAGCCAACAAAGCTACTACATGAGTGACTCCATGTCCATGGATTTATGTATGGCAGACGTTGAAATCAGCAGCTTGTTTCTCGTTGAAGGAAACCAAGAAATGAGTGATGGGAATGCAGAAGAGTCTGCTGGATTTGGATACATGCCTGAAGTTGTTTTTGCTGACAAGGATTCGGAGCTTATAAAGGGATCTGAGATGTCAGGATTCAATTCAATCTCGGAAGACAAAGGCAGCAACAACCGATCTGAGAAACCTAAGAAAAGATCTCGGAGTTCAGAAGATGTGAGTATGATAAGCATGTGTTACTGTCTTTCCAAGTGAAAGAAATTGTTTTCTATTGCTCATGAATTCTTAATTCATAATGCAGGTTCGAAAGAACATAAGAATGCAGCAATCAATGGTGAATCATAAGCTCGCTTCAACTAGCAACAACGAAGAAGATTGTAATGCTGATCTTAATGGGCAAAGCTCAAGCAGCTGCTCTTCAGAGGATGACTCCATTAATGCTTCTCAGAAGCTGAATGGAAAAACAAGAGCCAGAAGGGAATTAGCCACTGCTCCTCAGAGCCTTTATGCAAGGGTAAGCCCTACAAATGCTTGCAAACTGGCCCAACTTTATTGAGAGTTTGCTGTTTAAGAAGGATAAGAATCCACAACAATTACTTGCCCAAATTGCTAGTGAGAGACCCTATATGAAATCTACCTGTCCAAATGAACTTTAGGCTGCTAACAATTCAAGCAAATAATTGCTGTGGATTCCAATCTGTCTAGGAATGAGGTTAATGGATCTTTCCTTTGTGTCTTGCAGAAAAGAAGGGAGAGAATAAACGAAAGGATGAGAATCCTGCAGACCCTTGTCCCTAATGGAACAAAGGTAAGCAGCATGCATGCTCTATATGCAAAAATATTGTTCCGAGTAGTCTGAGGTGTACCTGAAATCCTTATAATTGGCTCTTTGGTGATGCAGGTTGATATTAGCACAATGCTTGAGGAAGCTGTCCATTATGTGAAGTTTTTACAACTCCAGATCAAGGTATTAGCCAAAGGGAATCTCTCTTTGTACACATATTGAAAGATCAGCAACCTTTATATTTATATGTTTAACAATCTAATCTTTTGTTTTCTTGTTGGGACTTTGTAGCTCTTAATCTCTGATGATCTATGGATGTATGCTCCCATCGCTTACAATGGATTGGACATTGGGCTTGATCTGAAAATGACCCCACTGGGAAAATTGTAGAAGATTGAAGGATCAGATGGCATTCCGTAGAGTATAATACAACGTAGATGAAAACTTCAAATGTGCTTATTTGCATAAGCAATTCTGAAGTCCTATTATCAAGATTCATGAGAGAAACTGTTATGAATAATCCTTCAAACCAGGTTGTTTCTATCATTTTTCCTTCTTAATACGATAGAATTTATTCAACCAGAACTTCTATGAGCACAATTTTGAGCTCCAATAATCCTGGTTGGTGGTCTTGGCAAGGCCAATCAATAAAGAATCTAAGTCAAAAAGATGGCTGTAATTGTCAATCCAACCTCCAATATGACACAAAAAGAACATGCTTTTGCCAATTGTTGGCGACTTTCTGCACTGGATGTATCTTTCAGTAAGAATTACCATTTCCACAGTGGTTCCATCTATACTGGCACCGGTTGAGAAGAAAGTGACCCTAACTAGTACTTTTTAGGTCAAGACATGAGCACATGGTTTGTATGAAAAATTAGACTTTCTAAAATCGATAGTGAACTATGTGTGCCCCAAACTAGGGGATACAATTTGTGTTCGCATGCCAATTTCAAGTCGTATTGAAACATGCATAGAAGATTATATTAGTTAATCATAACACAATTCATTTCATTTAATAAGTTAGACTTCTTCAATTTTAACCTGCTCATTTCATGTTGGGTTCATGTTATATTCACGAATTATGTCAAAAATTGCAAGCCCTAAATGTTGCGTGTAAGAATTTTGCTATGTTGAAACATGTATATAAAACTATATAAGTCAATCATAACCTGCTAATTTCAAGTTAAGTTGGTATTGAATTTACATTTCGTATCAAAAATTGACAATCCTAACCTCCAGTAAACTTGATGGAGATATAAATAGACTTTGTAAAATAGCACCGCTATATGTCAAGGCGAAAAATGATTGCCATTACATGTAGATTAGACTTTGGAGACGACTGCCTATATTGTAAATAAAATTAGGAAATATGCCGTCTCTGGCAGACCAACTCCCTTCTAAACCTGCCAACAATTGAGATTGCTAATTAATGATGAAAACACCTTGTAAATTGGTTTTTTTTTTTTTTTTTTTTTTGGTTTTTTTCAAGTATGATGGAAACATTCAATGAAACCTAAATGAGTACAAAAGTTGAGCTGAGAGAAAGGCATAAAATTTAGAGAAGGTGATGTAATTATGCCACAATACCAAATGCTACAGCCTAATCCTCTAAGAAATAGGTGAAGAGTCTCAATTCTTAACAATGCCCAAAAGCCAAAAAACCCAAAAACCAGCAGCTTTGAATGATGTTCATAGCTTCAAATACATCTAGATGAAGCACTGTTGTCAAATTATCCAAGTGAATTTGAGAATAATTAATGACATTAATCATCTTATAATCCATCTGCACATAGACTTACTTGAGACATAAGCTTGCAGTGTTAAACACCCTTGATATATATAAATAAGAAGTATATGAGCAAATTCGATGAACTATTTGCCTTAGGTAAAAGGCCAATCCTAATGAATCTGAAACTACAGGCTAAACTCGGAGAAACTTGCATGCTACATCCTAAAAACAGAGAATTATAAAGACAATGAAGTCAGCTCATCTTAAAGGTATAAATAAATTACATAATTGCTATTTAAATTAGGGGACAAGATTTTTAAGGATGAGAAACGGACTCTCTAGATGCTTTGCAATCTGCTTCCGACCCTGCTCTTGCACTGCTAACAAATAACAGGACAATTTTTACTCTGCATTCTCTTATTATCTAGCATATTTTACAAGAATATAAGATCCAACTCCTCAAAATTCGTGACTGGATAACCATGGGTGTAAATGATGCACTAGCACCTGAAATCCTCAAGAAAAATGAACAATGGAATTTTCCTTTCTATGCATGTTCATCAACATGGTTTGGTATTTCAGCTTGACTGTCTAGAGGCATATACTGTGCCATTATAGCTCTGATTTCTGAATCCATGTATGACTGCAGAAACAACAATAAAAACATCAACATTCTGAATATGTCAACCAACAGAAATAATTGAATCATCATATATTAATGTCAGAGGCAACCAACAGAACCTATTATTCTACGACATTGCTTCCGAACAACTCCTACTATTAATACTAAGCATTTTACTGATCTCACATCATTGCAGTCAACAGAGGTAGAAACTAATGCTAACATCAAAAAGTACAGGCTCCTTAATCAACATGGATATATGAAGTCAGCAAACATGAATATATAATGCAACAAGCTTACCCGTAATCTATATTTGTACACAAGATATGCCCCACCAGCAGCCATAGCCAAGCCTATCAATATGACCCAAACAGCAGCCCAAGCAGATTTTGTTTGACTAGCACTCTTACCTGCAAAAAAACCAAAAGAGAGGTATTTATACATGACAATAGTATGTACCATACTTCAGGTGTAATTGTAAATTTTTGAGTCGTTAAAGGATGAGTAGCTGGACTTACTAATGCAGGTATCATGGTCCCTGATATACAAAAGATCTCCACTGCAACTGCAGTCGTAGCTCCCCCAGGTATTCTTGCAGCTACACTCAGGGCACTGACAGGCTTTCTTGTCTTTACATTCATCAATATCTGTATGAAAAGAAAGAACTTTAGAAAACACATTTATTAAAAAAAAAAAAAAAACTGTTTGACGACATGCTTGACTTTATGTTAGTTTTCGCATCCCAAACACTGTTCCAAAAACCAACAAGATTTGCAAGGTAGTCACCCAATGTTTAGGTGCAATCAGGCTTTCTTAACAATGCATTTTGGTGATCTCCTTCAACTCACTGCTTTAAAAAGTCGATGTTCTCACCTGATTAGGGTACTGGCGCACAACTGACCACCTATTTGGTCATTCAGGGTTCCTTGGAAAACCAGTAATATTTCACTCACTCGTCAAGTAATATTTTAAAAAAATACACCAGAAATACCCTTATTCGAATCAACTGCACTGTCTTGATCCAATCAAGTAGTCCAACTACACCCGGATTCTAAATTATAGAGTTAACCCAACTAAAAGATACGTTCAAAGCACTGGTTGTAAGTTTGACCACCCTTTCTTTCATAAAGTAATAAATGATTGTACTAAAAAAATTAATAAGTACAGGAAGCTACAGAAAGTAAAACAGTTTACAATGAAAATTCTGGAGGTCTAGGAAATCTAAAATGAAGACATGGAAAACACACAAGTCAGTCACACAAAGATATCCAAAAATACAGTTTTAGGTTCCAGAGTACATTTCAACATCATTACAAATACAATTATTTATCTCTCTCCAAATAATCCACATGAGGCAAAGAGGAGTTGCATTTCACACAAAGCTACTCTTATGCTCTGCCCAAAAAGTCCTTTCCAACCCAAATATGCATCAATTACCTTATTGGACATGATCCAATGAACCCCAAATAAAGAGAAGACAAAAGACCACAACTCATTGGCACTCAGCGATGAAGCAGTAACTGATTAACTGGTTCCTTGTTGGGTTTTCACATATAGCACCAGGTCACTAGAGTGATGTTCCTCTTTGGATAATCTAAAACAAAATACTCTTCCAAGGAAATTGCATATCACCAAACGCTCTCAAAACCTTATACAAAGGATCAGACATCAAATATACCGTTTCAGTTAGGCTTACAAAACAATCTGTTAGCCCCTTCACCCACTGGGTTATTAGAATATAGAAAGATTCCAAGAAAGGATCACCCTGTCTTCTGAGTATTCCAAATAATAATTAACGGGAGCATCCTCATCTACAACTGTTAGAAGGAAAAAAAAAATCAGTAAATAATTTTTTGAACACCACCTCCCCAACCACGTGCCCAAAATTGGACCCTCCCAACATTCCCTACCACAAATTTTACAAACCTAGAAAATCTCTCACGTGTCCTAATATTTTTCTCAATACAACCATGAGGTGTTGTCAGCAAATATATTACATCTATTGGATTTGATATTATCTATTTCTATTATGCAGTAATCTGCTGTCCAGTGAACAACAGCAAACCCATGATTCACCCAAATTACACACCTCCAAAGGTGATTTCTTTCCTCCACAAAAGGAAACAGCCATTTTCCCAACAAAACTTGGTTAAAGATGCTAATCTTGCTCATCCCCAATACCCTGTTCTCCAATTTTGAAGGGAGAACAAAACAAGTTTCCAACCCACCAACTGAATTTGAACTCCACGTCCATCCCACTCCATAAGAAATCCTGCTATAAATTTTTCAATCTATTTTCCACTTGGGAAGAATTTTGAAAAGAGAAAGGAAAAAATTAGGTAAACTGCATAAAGTACTCTTAATAAGAGTGAGTCTATCTCCCTTTGATAAGTACAATGTTTATTTCCAGCCTGTCAAGCATCTCTCCATACTTTCTAGAACCGAGTTCCCAACCACATTTGCCTTGTAATGGGACCCTAGAGGCAAACCAAATTGTTCATAGGTATGGACCCCACTTTACAACAAAGAACTCATTCCGTGTTTTCAGATCGTCCTTTAAGCTTTCAACTTCCTTGCCAACACATAACTGAATAGACCATGAAAATCATAACCCTTCCACCATCCTTGTACTCATTCCACAAGTCCCTCTCTTTAAGCCACATATTTTCAAACTTCAAATGAACTGCTGGGGTTTACCTTCGAAGTTCTTTAGTTCCAAGCACAAGTGAAGTTGTACCATAAATACGACTCCAATATATTTTAAACTCATGTATGGCCATACTAACTACAATAAAACATAAACCGTGTGTGTGTGTATCAAGTCAAGTTACAGCCCCTCAAAGAAATAAGAAAAGTGGAAACTATGATTCCAGTTATGGCGTACTCTCATGTACCACTCTGTTGTGGACAACTAAGGCTCTTAGATATTGAATTTCCATCTGATTATGACTTTAGTTTGTATCATGGGAGGAAATTACAGACAACTTCAACCAATATGTCTGTCTCTTACCTTCACAACTTTTGACACCATCACCCTTAAATCCTGGAGGACACTGGCATTTAACCTCTCCATTATCCTGTTCACACAAATTTAAAAAAAAAAATGAGAACATGAACCACAAACAAGAAGGGGGGCACCCATGGAGAGCCGGTGGGAAAGGCAACAACAAAAAACTTGCAGGTCACTAACCGAACAAGCAGAGAACGTGTGTCCATCTCGGGATGCATGCCAACAATCTCCATTATTTATCTTGCACCTCCCAGGCCCACTAGCTGAAAGCCAAAAAAATAAGACACTTTCAACAAAGAAAACTCGGAATTGTAAGATGTTTGAAAACAAAAAGAATCTCTTGAATAGAAAATACAGTAATAATAATAATAATACAAAATACAAAAACTAAAATGGTAACACATGAACTGCCTCTATGTAATGTGTGAAGCACAAATAACATTTTCTTCCAAAACTCTAGCCTGAAGATGTATTGTCAAAAACCCTAACTTGTCACTTGCCACAGTTGAAGAACTACTTTGTTAAATGTTTGCTAGTTCAATATTATGATCCCACCCTGATCCTACCAGACTGAGTTTTAGGACATATTCAGATCATTTGTTAAATTTGGGATCACACAATCCTACCATCCTGTGATCCAGATCATTATTTTAACAACCATGGCAATACTAAAGAAATAAAATACCATAGAATCACAGTTGCAGATAAAAATCAAGGACTTGTGGCTTAAATAGTGCAAGTTATCCTTGGGTACACCTATTTGCACAATCTAGTCTGGAAACTTTCTGTTGCATAACTTTCCCCAAATGACTGAATTCTTATGACCAACTCTTTTTTTTTTTTTTGATAAGTAATAACCAGTCATTAAAAATTCTTATTACCAACTTTTATGGTGAATACATACAAATATTGATGTCAATGAATTATATGTGAAGCATGTGAGGTTCTCATATGGGGCTGAATCTCTAAATTGGGGAATCAAAATTTTCCCATAATTAGGGCAATACTAACGATTTTGGCTTCCATTTGTTTTTCTAGATATTTTTTTTTCTGTAAGCAATGAATCAAGATTATCAAATCAATGTTAGAATGCAGTAAGACCTAATCAAAAAGCACTTCTAAATTAAGCTAACATTCTATCAACCATGGCATTTTGGCCTAAACACCCTCCAAACAAAAGGGAAAATTGAGAGTTCAAAAAGAGCCAGAAACCAACTGGGGAATGAGAAGCTTTCCCAGATATGCCATATACAGAAGTTTCAATTCTTAAAGGTAAACCCTGAAAGCTACTACTCTCCGACCATTGACCATCCACAAACGTTAACTGATTTAATTAGTAAATAACTTTCTGTTTGCTAGATTCCTGTGTCTCCCTAGATGGGTGAAGCATCATATCCACTGATACAAGATTATGATTTACAACTAGGGCCTAGTACTGTGGCATCTTGCAATCAGGCAGTTCCTTGATTTGTCAGTTTGGGTAACACTGCAGGTAGATAAAAAAAAACAAGTAATGCTTGGGCGTGAACAACACACATTCCATAGCTTGCTAATTGAATAAGAAACACTGGACTCCCAATTTTCACCCACCCCGACCCTCACCCCCTTTATCATGTGGCCCTTTATTTTTGGATAAGTATGCGACGGGGCCTTAATCATGTGGCCCTTTCTTCAAAACCAGTATTTCTATCAAATCCTCACTCAACCCCAATATAAGCCCCAAGCAACAAGTACCAACCCCAACCTAACCCCCCCTCCCCCACAAAATAAAAATAAACAAATAAATAACATTGTACAGCACCAATATTATCAATATCAATATTTGAAGGTAGTAACCTTTGTAAAAACTCACTTTTGTGGACTTGTGTATATAAATTTGATAAGAACTGACTGTTACTTTATGGAACACAAAGTAACAGCCAATTATTACTAGGACACCATTCATTCACTGATACATTACACAATATACACAACAAAATATATAGGTTTATTACAATAAGAACAAGAGTACTAAAACGTTACAATCAATAACAACCAAATTTTCATTAAAAAGTTCCACTAAACTTGCAAAAGCATCATTTACTATTGTGTCCACACTCCACATGTTTGATAAGTCACTAGATTACCCTCTTTCCCCCACCCTGCAGTGTTCAGAAGTAGCATTCTAGTTAAGTTTTACGCAAAGAAAAGCTACAGCATATAATTTCACCTTCACAAGTGGTATAACCATCTCCTTTGAACTGCACACCATCCACCAAGGGGCATTCACACACCCTCCCACGAAATGTATCCTGAGCACATAAACACTACTGTCAATTGGAAGATAAACTTTAACCAAGAACACAAAAGTTTGAACTGAGAATCCAAGTAACTCAACTCAACTTCAACTCCAACCAGAAAGTGGGCAAAAAAGAAAAACAAAACAGAAGAAATGAAACAGAACAGTCTGTCTCTTTTTTCAGTTTTTTTCAGAAGTATCAAGTAGACACCTGATTAGGCAGTAGATTTTGATTCGTACCTTGCAGGCTGTGAGATTGGCCGCTTTGTCTTGCCAGCAACCACCATTATTGTCCAAGCACTCATTTGTCTCCACATCTAGCACAATTTAGCCCAATCATAACACTCAGGTCCAGAATAAACAAGTCAAGTCACGAGTCACCCAAGCGATCTACTTATTTTAAAATTAGCACCAAACAAACAAGAAAGACTTACCACTACTCAAACAAACAGCTGGTTCAGTAGTTTCCTCAAAACCAGCACAGATGGCCTTCAGAACTGCACCTTTGTCCAACTTCCCTGCAGGAACGTATTTTAGAAGGGGAAAACATCCAGGTTGTTGACTATGAAATAGAAGCCCATAGACAAACCTCGATACTGTCGGTTATTGACAACAAGGGTTGGCAATATGGTTACATCACCTCTCGTTCCTTTCCCAACCTAGAAAAAAGTATTCTTGTCAACCAGGCAAACATAACTGAACTAAGATCATCAATTTCAAAGGATTGCATAAAGTCACCGCAAATGCCAAAACGCAATTAAAAGATTTCAAAGAAACACTTAAAGCTGTTAAACAAGAATGAATAGATAGGAAACAAATACCTGAGCATCTTGCTCTTCTTTTAGAACAGGATTCTCAGAGTCAGCATTTGCATCCCCCATACACTTCTCAATCTTTTTAATATCGACACCTGTGAAGAAATCACGTGAACATTTTAAAAGTCATTCATCATTAAGAACCAGTATTCTTAAGATATGTGATTGATGAATCCTTTACCAAGTGATTTGATAACAGCATCGGCACAGTCCTTGGTGTATTTTTTCTCTTTCATTGGACATCTAATTTGAAAATCAGTTACGTAGTCCCACCACACCCAAGGCTTTTTGGTCTCATTTGCCACTCTAAAAACACATAGCTGCCTTAAGTTCTCAAGAACAACGTCTTTTCCTTCATAACCTGTGCTGAAGTCCTGTTCAGGATCAGGAGCACAATACCTTCCATGATTAATGCACTGGGACTTGCACTGTTTGCTTAAGGTGAATGCCTGGGGACAGTACCAAGTTATATAATGGGGTGTGAATTGAGTGTAACCACCTTTCTCAAGTATCTGTGCAGCACCCTTGAAATCCTTCACAAACTCCATCAACATGTCACATTTAACCCCACATTCATCATTGCTGTTGGTCCACAATTCATATTCCACGCGATCATCTGGATGCGGAACAGCTTCTCTCCAGTCAAGATTCACATTGACCATTTCCCCAGCACTGAATGCTTTCTTTAATGCTTCCCCAAAACGTTTTTCAATGAGTGCAGATGGTATTGTTATGTTTTCAATGTATTTTGCAGAGGAACCATCCTCTTCAGGAGAGTCCATGGTTATCAGTGGTTCCTCAATGTCATCTGCAACAAGAACTGCAGAAGCCCCAGCATTCTGGGCATTCCAGACCTTCAAAGCGAAGAAGCAATCTGGAAAATAACATAACAAGAATAATAATAGTTTTAAGAAAAGCGTGTTTGAGGCCAACCAAACACAAAACACTAGAAGTAAAGTTTTAGGACATCAATGAACAAGATATCAAACAACCAAAGGAAACAAATTTATAAAAAGACTATATCCACAATTAGCGAGACACTAATAACTTCAACCTCGAGAATCATAGCATAAAAACAATTATCATAATCAGCAAAGTGTTACTTCACAAAGTAATCCAAATTCTTAAAAGGTACCTCACCAATGAACCAGGACAAACCAACTAAATCTCATAGCTGATTATGAAAAGTTACCTCTTAATCTGCCAAAATAAATTATACCTCGTCATACCAAAATATTCTAGTTTAAATGGCTACTTTCCATACTACGGTAGTTTCAAACTAATTTCTACAATTTTTTTGTCAGTGCACGTAATATTAGTTAACTCCTGGGTTTTTTTATTGTAAATTTATCCAATTTCAATAAACAACCTGAAATTACAGTTTTGATGGATTTAATTCAGTATGGATTTAGACCTCACAGCACAACATAGCATGCTGAGACTTAGAACATAAAACAAACAATTCCATGTGCTGGATCCATGATAAATTTAAAAAACTAAAAGCAAGGATATCCAAATTAACAAAAGGGCAGCCTCTCAACCAACTGAAACAAATTAATTAGAGCTGAAGGCTCATATAACAAGCGTTACTGGCGGATCCAGGATGTTGACCAAAGGGGGGCATTTTTTTTTTTCTTTAAAATAAAATTTATTAAAAAATAATTAAATATAAAAAGTATTTATTGGTCTCTTTTTGCATGCTGCATTTTTTTTTTCCTCTCTGTTAGCATCATAGCAGCAGTGTTTGCCAATGTAATGACCACACGGTAGCTGGGGCGGCACTGTAGCTACAGTGCCAATCAGAGAAGGACACAGAGCTTGCACTAATATCCAAATGTTCTCACCCTTCCCCATATTAAGTATTAACCCAACTGCAGTGCAATAACCCAACCACTCATTTGCAACAAAAAATATATATATATATTCTCTTCTTTCTCTATACACCTAAAACTTCTCCATACCCACACCCACCATACCCACCTGGACCATCCTCCGTTCTTCTTCCTTGCGCAGACCCATTTTCAGGCAGCAAACCCCAAAACCCAGCCTAGCCAACCCACGGCACCTTCTTCTTCAACCTTTTGTTTTTCTGTGATGGCTGCAAGGGGGCATTTGCCTTACAACGGTTTTTCTGCAACTGCAACTGCATCATTTTCAGACTTCAACCTTTAGTAAGGGGCATTTGCCCTCAAGAGTTGCTAAGAGGGGCATACTAGTTGTTGATAGGGGACATAAGAAAAAATTGCACTTAGGTAGATAAATTTTTAGGGGTTAAAGGGGGGCATATGCCCCCATAAAACCCCCCTTGGCTCCGCCACTTTAACCATACTTATGAGAACTGTAACCGGTAGCAACCCAAAACAGATTTTTTTTTTTTTTAAAGGGAAATTTATCCCAGATGTACGAACTCACTCGCCAAAACAAACTATTTGAACTTCAGAACACATAACTACAATTGGTATGAATAAACGTAGCTCTCCGAATCAACCAAAAAAGAGCTCCAAAGCACAAATTCATCCAAACTACCACAAGGGCACCTCCTCAATAAAACCACAACAAAGCAATTGAACCTCAAACCTAACAATAACAAGCAAATTAGTCGAAACTACGAAAAATCTACCTCTCCAATCAACAAAAAAGAGCTAAAAGGACAGATTGATCCAAATTACCAAGGATACCTCCTCAATTAACCATAAAATTACCAAATTATTTCTATAACAGTAACAAGCATATTAATCAAAACTATCAAAAGGGTTTCACTGCAACAAACCAAAACGAGCTTAAAAAACACACGTTGGTACAAATCACCAAAAGAGTACCATCCAATCACAAATTGAAACTCAAACCTCACAATAACAACCAAATTACACAAAACCGCAAAAAGGGTACCTCCACGATCGAGCACAACGAAGGTCGGGAGAGCTCCGGGCTTGGCCTTGAACGAAATCCCGAACTCATCGAAAACTTTACAACCCTTCTTGTTATCCTTCGGGTACACCACAACCCCAGCCATGCTGCCCCCATACTGAGGTATCCCAAAGTTCCCAATGGCACTGTCATGCGTGCCTTTGATGCTGTCCGGAGATGTCACCCTCAAGCTGTTCTTCTCCACCACAAATCTCGCCATTGATGAGGGTATCAAAGACACCACCAGAAACCCTAGGAGGAGTGTCGCTGCTGATCTCTGGAGCTTCATTTTTAGGGCCTACCAAGGAAATCTAAGAAAAGGGTTCTGGTTTTTGGATCAGTCGGTTGAAAAAACAGAAGAAAGATTGTTCCTTTAAAACATGAAATCCCCGGGTTCTGAAAAACAAAAATTTTTTTTAAAAAAAAAACAAGGAAAACCCAAAAAAAAAAAAAAGTTGAGGTTGTTCTTGTGTTTCTTTTGGGAAAATGGTTGCTTCTGTTGTCGTTGTTAATACCCTGTTGATTGTGTTGGATCTGCGTGCGCGTGTGTAGGAAAGAACTTGGAAAAGGACGAAGGGATGTCTATTGATGGGAGAAAATTCCTCAAGCATCAACCATTCAACTTCTTCGTTTCCTAGTATAATATTATTCTTTTTACCTTAATAAATTACTTAACAGAGATAAGGAATAAAAAAAATTTAGGATTATCAGTAAATAAAAATGGATAAGGCTAAATGTAGAGCATGGGGAGTTATATTTTAGTTTCCTAATTTGACCAAAAGATATTGTTTTTTTTTTTTTATATATATAAAAATATTTGAGGAGAATGATGGCTGAAATAGAAAATTAAGATATATTTATGTTTATCTAACTTTCTACAGTCTAACAATATCTCAGTCAACACTCTTTTTCAACACGTTTTTTTCTCTCTATTTCTACAAATTTACCTGCGTTTCTCAGTTGTGCCCTACGTTGATCAAAAACAAAAACTACAAAACAAAATAATAATAATAAAATTAACATATTATGTGATTTTATATAAAAAATATATTTAAAACTCACGTGCTTTAAAAATATATATCAGTTTTAAAAAAATTTATACCGCCCACTTTAAAAAAACAAATTCAATACAAGAACCTAAAGTTTCTTGTTCCCATAACAATATCATATATTGACTTCTATAGTCTTTATTATATATATATATATTTACATTTCATGCAAATTCTAAGTGGTAAAGTGGGAAAAACAATCTGTTATGCTGGAAGGAAGTAAAAGGATATACATAAATGGCATTTTTAGTGCTAAATATAGAATTTATACTTGAGATTAGGGAAAGGAGGGACAGTTAATTTCTTGGTTTTATGGAGCTTACTTGAATAATTCTAACTAAGAATCTGGAAACCCTATAACTAGGACATAAATAAGCTCCAAGGTCCATCAACTTCGGGTAGATAGATCCCGCACTTCAAGCTGCCCAAAATAGACAAATCCTGCATTGAATTTGGTATGATTGTTCATAAAAGTTTTAGGAGTGGTTGCATTCAATTTCAATAAAATTTCACCAAACTGGTAAGTTCATAAAATTTCCATGTTTATAGCTTCATTCTTGTGTTCTGAAATCCAGACAGTTTTTAAATCAAAATACCTCTTGCAAAATGCTCTTATTGGGTATACTTTTTTTTTTTTTTTTTGACATGTCCACACAAGGGTAGGGGGTGAAGGGATTCGAACTTGTGACATCCGTTTCATAAGGCGTGGTTCATAGCCGATTGAACTACCACTTGGGGACTCTTATTGGGTATACTATTAGTATAAAAATATTAAGTAATATTCTTCTTCATAATTATTTATCATATTGGTGGACGTAAAAAGTATTTAATAGTTTTTTATTTTATTTTTTATTTTAAGTAACTAATATGAGAAATTATTTAAAATACGTTATATCAATCAATTTAAAATTATTATAAAAAATAAATATGAAAAAAATAACATCACTAAGATTATACTAATCTACAGCCAAGTGTATTATACAAAGATGAAGAACAAATGCTGTCTTGGAAAGTGAAGATTTTGTCGAAGTCTTATAAATATATGATATAGACTGCTGAAAAGCCTAGCACTGCTCTCTATTATTATTATTATTTTTTTTTTAATTTTAAATTTTAAAGTCATTGTTGTCCCCATGAGAGTACAATGAATTTTTTTTTATCATATCCCATAAGTTAGTGAAGATTTTGTCTAAATCTTATAAATATATGATATAGACAGTTGAAAAGCCTAGCACTGCTCTCTATTTTGGATTATTTTATTTTATTTTTATTTTAAATTTTAAAGTCGCTGTTGTCCCCATGAGAGTACGATGAATTTTTTTTTTTTTTCATATCCTCATGTTCGTGTTAGTCAAACTACATTGTCAATAAAAAATTAAAATTTTAAATTTTAAATTTTAAAAATAAAATAAAAAAGGGCTACAATTATATATTATTTTAAGCCTAGATTTTCCTCTACAGTCTACTGGCCTTTTTTCTTTTCTTTTTTAATATGTCCACACAAGAGAAGGAAGATGAATGATTTGAACTAGTAATTTCCACTTTTACTGGCTTTGATACTATTTATATCATTAAAAACTTTGAAGTAACGTTAAATTGATTAAAAAATCACCATCGACTTTGTTGGGTAGTGAATCGGTTTGAATCCATCAAGACCCTTAAAGCCCAAATTGGTGACTTGGGTTTTGGTTACATGTATTAATTAAGCATTTATTTCAAAAGTTTAAGTTAGGGTTTAAACTCAAGAAATTTAGCTCTATATCATGTTAGAGCATTCACAATGGACTCTTTAACTAAAAGATAAATTTGAGAAGAAAATTTCATTTTTATCAAATTTAGAGAGCCAGTTTTAAAATGAGTCTAACATCAAACTCTCTATACTTTTCTATACTTTAGTTAAATATCATTATTTTTCTAGTTTTAAACCAATCAAGAGAGAGGAGAGTAAAAAATAAGCTTAAAAAATTATACAATTTTAGCTTTTTGGCTCTTGAAATGTAATGAGCATATATGACAAGAGTTAAATATAAAGTAGATGGGGCTTGTTAAATGGGTATTTTCATGAGTTTTGTTAGATTTTTAGAGAAAATCTAAGTATAAAGGGTTCATTGTGAATGCTCTTAAACCACTACTTGTGTTAAAAGCTTAAGCTAGTAAAAATGAACAAATTAATTTCATCATTTAATCAATACTTTAACAACTTCACTATCAAAGTCGGTCATGTTAAATCACCATGTATCCTAAAAAAACTTAAGTTAGAATGAAGAGGTAAATTTAATAATTTAATTCATACCTTAATACTTCCCTACATATTGCCTCAAACTCCCTTTTAATATGTGAGGTTCAACATGTATAATATTGAATTAAAATGAGAGGTGAATTAACGGAGTCAATATTTAAACTCAAGACTTTTGACTTCAACACAATTTTAAATCATTATTTATTATAAAAACTTAAATTAAATTTAATCATTTAATTAATAATTTAAAACGTCCACTATTATCAACTTAGACCAAATTTCTTACACTTCAAGCCAGTCAACTGTCTAGTAAAGTTGATCGACACGACGACACTCCTCTCTCAGCTCTTGACCTTGCCCTTCGATTGCTGACAGGAAGGGGGAAGAGCTTTGCCTCCTCCTGGCCTCCTCACGAGTGTCCAAGCTACCCCCCTAAGGAGCCTTTCTGCGCATTGAATTCGTTGCACTAAACAGAAAATGAAAACTCCCAAAGAAAAAAGCTGAGAAGAAAACTAATGATCAGTGGAAGAGAAATAACTTTCCATTTTCCAGAAAGAATCATCACAAGCTACATTCGGTGATCTTGTTGTACAAAGAACGAAAAAAGAGAAAATTATATCTACTTCTTTGCAGTGAATGACATTTAGCATGAAATCTGCATGTGTTTTCCAGGAAGAAGGGCATTTCATTACTGGGGTAAATCTTCAACCTTCAGCTTTTGCATTCATATTTTCGAAAGCCATAGCAGTTCTCTCAACATGCTTCATGAGGACAGCAAATATTTTGTTCCTCACCCTCCCATAAACTTCTAATTCAAAGTTCCCCAGTGTGGAACTGTCTTCAGATCCAATTTTGAGAGTTTTAGCTTTTTTGTTAACCATCCCATCCAACCAGTCACTCACTCTCTTAATCTGACACATCATCTCAGCTTCCTCACTATCTGACTCCATGGAAATGGTTTTGCTCTTTACTTCATCTAAGTAATTCTCAACAAAACCTAAAAACCATCTTCTACATTCATCATGGAGGGAATTTGTCAAGTCCACAGCTGCATGCAAAGCATGTCCCTTAACCCAATATGGTGGGCTCTCCTTCTCAGCTGCCAATCCAACACAGATTTCACCATTGTTTCTGTGTTTCCTGTCTATACATGTGCCCTTTGGTTTACTGCCATGAATTCTACTTGATTCTTTCACTATGTTGGTAGTCCCATTAGGTATATTGAGGACAGGGAATAGGGCGAGGTCGGCTGCCAAAGCCGCTTTAATCCATGCAGCTGCATTTTTCTTTCTGTCCAAAGCAAGGTTCAGACAGTCTCTGACGGAACCAGGGCCGTTTGGATCACTGTCATTTGCTCCTGGTGGACTAATGTTTGTTAATGACTGAACAATGTGTTGAGTGTGCACCAAGTCATCTTGAAGGTTGAAAAAGTTATCAACTGATGGCTGCTGATCATCTCCCTTGGCTTGCTGAAGCTCTGAGTATGTACTGGAAAGACAAACAAAAGTTAGTCACACCTGTAATTTTTGTGTCTGTTAGCATGTAGAAGGGCATGGACATGGAAGTCAATGTAGAGAATGACAAATTAAAAAATAAATTAGACAAATGAAAAACAACCATTTCAATGTGTATGCACAACTCGATGAGTCTCTTCAAGTTTACATTGCTCATTGCAAAAATGTAACACAACCACTCAGAAGCAGCCCTTGATATCAGAAAAAGAGTATTTTTCTACTACCTGAGTCATATATAGTACCATATTTCTATTGACTCACAGAACTACATGTCTTCTTTCACCACTTCAACCCACCTCATTTCTAGTCTCTCTCATGCTTGCAGCACTTCTATTCTTCCAACATTGATTGCTATTGCTTGCCCACCTTCACAGGTACTGTCTTGGGCTTCATCCTCCTCAACCAACTTGTTTCCATTAAATTAGAAACCTATGTATCTTGTTTCACATCTTAAGCTCACCTCCTCTCTAGTCTACCTCTCATTCTTACAGAACTTACAACATGATCCATATTGCTTGGTCAACTCTTAAAGGCCCTTGGCACGTCTCCCCCTTAAAAGGAGGAAAATTTGAATTCAACCTAAATTGCGTGGCCAACTCACTATCTACTAAAAAATGTTTATACAGTATGTTACCATCTCCTCTAATTTCAGGGCAGCATCTCCAAGCTTGCAAATGTCCTCAGCACCAATCATGACCATATATTGTGAAGAAGCGGCTCTAACCCAGAGCCTGAAACATGGCATAGACAACAGAAATGTGCCCCGATATTTGATAGAGGTCATCATGGCATACCTGAGAAGATTAGAAATGTTTGAAGTTCACTTGAACTTTGAATAGCAAAACCATGGAGCTACGAGGAACCATTCAAGCACAACGAGTTAGAACTACAAATTTGTGTACTAAAACTAAAGTCATAAATTTATGTCTATGGTCCATAACAGCCAGGTTTCCTCTTGTATGCATGACATTTCCCCCCAAAAACTGCAATGCAACTTGGTTATAGATTATTTCTATGTGATAGGGATACTGGAATTAATTGTGATTCCTTGCCATCATAATTGTCATTCTATGTTAAAACCTAGATGACAACATTGAGCAAACAATGGCAAATAAAATCTTCAAAAAAACTTAATTGATAATATTTTATCTGCAGAATTTTCACAAGCTGAAATTTTTGCACCTGAGGCATTTGAGCAATCTTTCAGCAGCAGCAGCCTCTTCCAATGCCTCCACAGCAGCAAGCAGAGCCACATCTCTGTGCCTTAACACCTCCTGCAGAATGCGGAGGGGTTTGCCTGATTTTTTTTTTTTGACATATAAAGGGCTAGAATACATCTCATAAGAATGAATTAAAGCACTGTACCTTGGCAAGATTCACTAAGCTTGAGGAGAGGGAGTTCCATAAAATTGTAGTTTCTGTCAATTTTTCATCATTAACCAAACTGAACACTGCTGCAGGACCTAAGGACCCCTCATAAGATTTTGCTGACGTAAGGATCCTACAATTGTTGGAACTTCTGACAGATTTAATATCTATACCAATATCTTTTCTTTCCGATTTAGAGCTTGAAATGTCATCTGAACTATCATCCCCAGAAGGAGAAACAGGAGGAAACTGTCGATGCATAAAGTGTGAGAAGGCATACAATTTTAATTAGATAACAAATCTGCAACATCAGAACTTAATGAAACAAGCCAAAAAAAATTTCCAGCTTGACTCATGCAAATGAAATGGGCAGAGCCAAAAGCTATCTTTTTATTATCTATATCAATGAATTCAACACTGAAGAATGAGTGTATCTGGATGGTTGGGACTTGTACAATCTGTCAAAATTCAAGAGAAAGGTGCATGGATGCATATAAATCACAAAAAAGAGTTAGGACAGCATTGGCAACACTTTTTATGACAGCTTTTTGCTTCAAAAGCGATACATAAAACACTCAAAACTACTTTCACCTTTATCTTACACCACAGCCAAAAAGTAAAAAGTACCCTCTAAAAAGTTTTACCAAACAAGCCCTTAGACCTTAGTTGTTTTAAGCTCGCAGATCAATCAGTGAAAAACATTTAACATCCGACTTTGACTTCATCAAATGACGCACTTCTCGGCAACATAGCTCAAGTAAAGTTTTAAAATTTATATATGTCACATACATAAACTCAACTAATCATCTTGTCAATTTTTGGCTTGTAGGAACAAAAATCAAATGGCTGACTTGACTTGTACAAAGACGAACTTTTTGCTAATAATTCTTCCCCACCCAAATTTTAGTTAAAAGGAGTTGTTGACAACAGAGATATAAGAATACAGAAGAGACAATGAGACACTCACTTGAGCACTTTGAGTGCGACCAATTGGTTTCACCCATTGCTTGATAATCCGGGATTCTGGAATTTCTACCCCATTCCAGCTTCTTCTCTTGACTGCTGGCATAGAAGAAGGAGACGATAATGTACTCTCAGAATCACTATCTTTGTCAACAAAACCAATTTTCTTAGATGCCTTCTTTACATCAGAAGGACTCCTCTCAATATCACGATTTCTAGACCTGGAGACTCTTCTATATTTCTCCTCATTTTCACGGACTCTTGAAGTACTTAAAGAACGAAACTTTCCCCGCGTCTTCTTCACCAAATTATCCATGGGGATAAGATCTTTAGGATTTCCAACGCAGGCAAACCGACCCCGAACGGGTTTTATACCTTTAAGCATGGGAACCGGATATGCCACCTCCAATTTTTCCACATATATTAACTGACCAAGTCGCAATTTGTTGCAAAGAACCATGTCATCTTGTTCTTGAGGCAAAGACACGTACAGAGCATGTGAAGAATCCGAAACCTTCAAGTAAAACCCCTGGTTAGGCCAAAGATCACCCTCTGCCAACACAGGAATTATGCTTCTGATTTGCAACAAAACAGGTTTACAATCCTCTGACACCTTTCCATCAACCCGCATTTCTCCAAGAAGCTTCATGAGAACCCCAGAACCCAAATTTGCCATCTCTTTGCATGCACTAACAAGAATAGAAAGAAAAGAAGAAAGGAACTTCAAAAGATTTTCTTCAAGCGAATATATGGTGGGAGTGTGAAAAAAGTTGATTTGTTTGAATCATTTGAAAGAAATCTGAAATGGCCTGATTGAACAGGTAAAAATGTGAAATGGGTCAACGAAAATTGGTTGTAATTTTGCTGAATTTATGAAGGAAGGTGGTCTAAGGCTGTGAAACAGCGAAGAATATATAATTTGCTCTTGTTGTCAGGTTATAGGATTTGTTGCCTAAGACTTGAACAGCTCCGGTTTGTTCTCAGGATTGACACTGCTGGTGGTAGAGGTGTAAAGTCAAGGTCTTTGAAATTCTACAAAATCGCCATAGAAGATGGGATATGGAAGAGGTAGTTAAAACCGTTGCCAGGCCCCGTTGTCAGGATTGGCCTGGCAACGCGTTGTTGCAACGGGCCGGGTTCGGGTTGGCTTGGATTGTGCTGGAGTTGGGTCGTGTCACTTATGAACAGGATCCTCTCATACGGATATTATTCAGTTAGTTATAATGGAAAGATATTTTTGTGCCATAAAAAAGTGAAAAGACAAAAATACTCATCTACTATAAATAATTGGATATTATCCGGTTCATTTGAAATTGAGAGGATCCTAATGGTCGAACTTCGTTTGGCAAACGCCTTTAAGGTTTTTTCTCAACATTCTTACTTTTTATATCACATTAATAACTTTTTTATTGAGTAATACTACAAGTCTCTCTTGAGTTCCTTAAAAAATGATGTGGCTATTAAAATCACAATTGAGCTTTTAATTAATCATTATTAGATTTTGATCAAATGAGCCTATATATTTCTTTGTCCCGCTATTCATTTGGCCTATTTTCAATAGTTTTTAGGTTTTTATTGCGTTACAACATTGTATTGGAGTCTTTGTCGAACTGCTTGGCCTTTTTTGTTTTCTCTTTTAAGTATTAATCGTCTTCTCTACCCCTCTTAGAAAAAATAATAATAATAATTCCCAAACAATAATTCGATTGATCCGTTAAAACTATCAGGAGACCTGACCACTTTAACTTGTTATGATGTCAAACATAACCAGGGTGAAATATTAGATTAGGGGCCCTTGTGGACCAAAGGAAAACGTAACCAAGCAGAAAAGGGATATGATAGCCCCTATAATTATATATGATCCTCCTTGATGCTTATAAGGTGGCATTATTGCTGTGCTTTTTTAGGGTATACTATTTTCTCCAAGCAAACCATTTTTAGTTACCTAACACAACTTTTTATGTACTAAAATCTATGTTATAAGTTTCTTAACGTAATTCCAATCAAGCTCTTAGTTAGCTTTCGCAATCACGCTTTTAAGTTTGCAATTTCTTCAAAGGCACCCTTCAATGAGTGCACCCCTTCTCTCTCTCACACACACACAATCCTTTACCATGAGTGCACCCCTTCTCTCTCTCACACACACAATCCTTTAGGAACATGAACATGAGCAAACTGCCAATGAGAGCAAAAATAAGCCTTTTCATGTTTTGCCTAAGCTCCTAGTATCAATTTTGTACTACCTCAGCCGAAAAACGACCAATCAATTCATACCTCAATGACTCAAGCCACAAGCAACCACCACTCTCTTTTAGCATAAAATATAAAAAGCACAGATCAGAAACCAAGGCTTATTAATTACCTTCACCTGGTACTATAAAAGCAAATGATGTTGCTTAATTACATCTTACATTCTCCCGCATAACACAAAGAAATATGGAAGCCATGAACACCCAAATTTTCTTACTTCTTTGCCTCTCACTTGTCCTAATAATCCCAAGTGCCAGTCAACAATATGCTTGCAACAAGAGCCAGTTTCCCTTCTGCAACACCTCCTTGTCTTTCGAGGACCGGAGCAAGGACCTTGTGTCACGCTTAACTCTCCAAGAGAAGGTGCAGCAGCTAGTAAATAAAGCCACCGGCATTTCTAGGCTCGGCGTGCCGCCGTATGAATGGTGGTCGGAGGCCCTTCACGGGGTCTCCAACGTCGGGCCGGGGACACGTTTCAATGCAACCGTGCCCGGCGCCACCAGCTTTCCGGCAGTGATTCTATCAGCAGCGAGCTTTAATGCAACGTTGTGGTTCAAGATGGGGCAGACCGTGTCAACCGAGGCTCGAGCCATGTACAATGTGGGTCTAGCCGGGTTGACATATTGGAGTCCTAATGTCAATGTGTTCCGTGATCCCAGATGGGGCCGTGGCCAGGTACTAAATCGCTTTGATTGAAATTAGACGTGAATGAAGGAGACAAACTTTAAATTCATCACTTTTAGTTTTTTACTATATTAAACTATATATCGCTAGTTTTAAAAATTTTAGTTAATAAAAAATTATGAATTGATTATTTAATTTATATTCTAACTTCAGGAAACTCCCGGGGAAGACCCTTTGGTGGTGTCGAAATATGCCGTGAATTATGTCCGGGGCTTACAAGAAGTGGGTGATGAGGAAGGAAATTCTCCTGCAAATAGGAGGCTTAAGGTTTCTAGTTGCTGCAAGCATTACACTGCTTATGATGTTGATAAATGGAAAAACGTTGATCGATTTCACTTTGATGCAAAGGTACCATATTGTTTTATTTATTTATTTAATTGTGGTGTGGTTATTATTAATTATCATCATTATTATTAGAGTTAAAAAGTCAATACTAAGAAGCAAAACTAATCTATCTCCCTAATTATTACAACAACATGATACCATTATCTCAGCCATCGCTTAAAAAGATCAGCTACCCTGATCACAATGATTAATTGTTAAAACTACCCTTACTGCTATCATTAAAGTTCTGAAAAGAAATGAATTAGTTACCTCTTGAAACCATGTCCCTCAAAGAAAATGTTTTCTTATTCATGTGGCAAGCACATGAATGCCACGTGAACTATCACGTTAATTTGTAAAAGGACTAGTTAAGTTATAAATGGAGTTTCTTAAAATAATTTATAAAACCAATGTAACCTATGAATACATTTATAATGCATTCACTTAATATGGACAATTCATCTTTTCAATGTGGGACTAACTTTTTGGGGTACCACAATCTCTCCCACTTAGACATCCTCGTCATGGTCCATGTCATAGGGTATCTTAGTGTCATATAGTGTTATTAGGTTGCTCTGATACAATTTATAATGACCTAAGGAAAACCTTAGTTGCATCTGCACTATTACTCAAAAAGAGACTAGTCAATTAACAATTAGAGCTCCCTAAAATCACTTATAAAACACAATCTCACCTAGTAAGGAACTAATATATGACTTAACACTCATGAGAACCTTTATAATCCACACACCCAATGTAAGGAATCTATCTTCTCAATATGAGACTATTTTTCCTGGGTGTCACAGTCTTAATATTCTATAGTCTTGTTTAATTGGTGTACTTGCTAATAGAAGTGTCACAAGACTGGAGACATTATTAGCAGGACCAAGAATGGGATTTAGGATTCTTATATTAGTAGGTGACAGAAATAAGAAAAAGAAGTTAAACAATTTTTGAAAGAAAAGGTGATGAAGTGTTTTGCTGAACTTGTGCATTATCTTCATTAACACAATGTCGGGGGGGCTGCTGCAGGTGACAAAGCAGGACCTTGAGGACACCTATCAGCCACCATTCAAAAGCTGTGTTGAGGAGGGACATGTAAGCAGCGTGATGTGTTCCTACAACAGGGTGAATGGGATTCCCACCTGTGCTGATCCTGACCTTCTAAAAGGAGTAATCAGAGATGAATGGGGTCTAGATGGGTGAGTCACCATGCCGGTGTTAAATCATTATTTGTCCCATATATTCTAACATCGTCTCTCATGTGCAGGCTCAAATTCTCCCTTAATTCTCACTTTTTATTTTATTTAATACTTTAACAGCGTTAATACTACTTGGGTATTTATCATTGCAAACACAGGTGAAAATGATTTTTGTGGCTTACTGAAAATATTTATGGGCTTGTGAGCAGATACATTGTTTCAGACTGTGACTCGGTTGAGGTTTATTACAATGACATCCATTACACTGCAACACCTGAGGATGCAGTAGCCCTTGCCTTGAAAGCAGGTCCTCATTACAATTGCACCCAAATATTTTCTAACCATTCTGTAAACAATATAAATGAAATTTTTTAATTGCTCTATGTATGTGCTTTTGCAGGTTTAAACATGAATTGTGGAGATTATCTAGGAAAGTACACTGCGAATGCAGTTAACCTGAAAAAAGTGAATGTATCTGTGGTAGACCAGGCATTGATATATAACTACATAGTCTTGATGAGACTTGGGTTCTTTGATGGGGACCCGAAAGCTCTCCCATTTGGCAATCTCGGGCCGTCGGATGTGTGTACTAACGATAATCAGCAATTGGCAGTTGATGCTGCAAGACAGGGAATAGTATTGCTAGACAACAATGGAGCTCTTCCTTTGTCAAAGACTGAAACAAAGAACTTGGCAGCCATAGGCCCCAATGCCAATGCCAGTAGAGTTATGATAAGCAACTATGCTGGTGTACCTTGCCGCTATACAACCCCCTTACAAGGACTGCAGAATTATATCTCAACTGTGAGTTATGAGCCGGGTTGCAGTGATGTGAAATGTGGTGATGAGAGCCTTATTGGGGCGGCGGCTAAGGCTGCCGCGGCCGCCGATGTGGTGGTGATGGTGGTTGGGCTTGATCAGTCTGTTGAGGCAGAGGGGCTGGACAGAGACAACTTGACATTGCCAGGATTTCAAGAGAAGCTTGTGCTTGAAGTGGCTAATGCTACAAAGGGAAGTGTGGTTCTTGTTGTTATGTCAGCTGGTCCAATTGACGTTTCTTTTACCAAAAATGTGAGTAGTATTGTGGGGATTTTGTGGGTGGGATATCCAGGTCAAGCCGGTGGGGATGCCATAGCTCAAGTCATATTTGGAGACTACAATCCAGGTTAACTTCTTCTTCCTTGCCCTCTAACACACTGCCCTCTAACACACATTTATGTTTGAGAAATGCTACACACGCTCCCATTCTCATATTACCTGACATGACAGTGAAAATTACTATTGGATCTAAAATCTATTAATAATCTATCCTAAATCTAATAGTGATTTTGATTACAACATCATGAATTTGGGAGTTAGGAGTGTATGTAGCAATTCTACTATGTTTCACTGCTTCTAGTCTAAATTAGGCCTAACACTAATGGAGTAGTACATTATATTTCAAGTAGGGATGACAATTTGTGTTTGTGTGTCGGTTTCAAGTCATATTGAGATATGAATATAAAATTGAACATGTAAACTTTAACCTGCTAATTTCATATTGGGTTCGTGTAGAGTTCGTGTATCGTATCAAAAATTGTCAACCTTAAGTCACTGTCAGGTTGAGGTCGTACCAAGGTATGAGTGTAAAACTATATAGGTCAGCCTTAACCCAACATATTTACTTAAACGGGTTAGACCTCTTAACCCTAACTCACTAATTTCATGTTAGATTCGTGTTGAGGTCATAGGTCGTGTTAAAAATTGTTGGCCCTAATTTCGAGTATGAACATTTTCTAAGGCATTACTTGTTTCTTTTTTGTTTTTTGATCAACGGTATTTAAGTTTAACACTGCCATTTAAAAATTGTTACTTCTTGGAAATCAATAGCAAGTGTTTTGTCTACTGAAACTTTGATTATGTTGTTAGCTGGAAGGTCCCCTTTTACATGGTACCCACAAGCATACGTGGATCAAGTGCCAATGACAGACATGAACATGAGAGCCAACACCACAAGCAAATTGCCAGGAAGAACCTATCGATTTTACACTGGGAAATCCATTTATGAATTTGGCCATGGGCTAAGCTACTCAACCTTCTCCAAGTTCATAATATCAGCCCCCTCCACTGTACTTGTCCAATCAACCCCCACTTCCAAGTCCACCACCCTGCCAAATACCATCTCTAATGGTCAGGCAATCGACATCTCAACCGTTAACTGCCGGAATTTAACATTTGATCTTGTTGTTGGCGTGAAGAACAGCGGGCCGAGTGACGGCGCCCATGTGGTGTTGGTGTTCTGGAAGCCAGCCAGCTCGGCAGAAGTAAGCGGTGCACCAAATGTACAGCTAGTGGGGTTTGATAGGGTGGCGGTTAAGAGAGGGAAGACAGAGTCAGTGGCAGTGAGGGTGGATGTGTGCAAGGAACTGAGTGTTGCGGATAGTGAAGGGAAGAGGAAGTTGATCACTGGACAGCATACCATTTTGGTTGGTTCCCCCAGTGAGCACCAACTGAGGCACCATTTCAATGTTAGGCTGGCAGGGAGTAAAGATGCAGCCACTGGAGGCTTTGTATCTATGTAACTCTAGCAGCAGCAGCTAACTTGCTTGGTAATATCTAGTAAGAGGCATCATCTCAGAATTAGCATGAAAAGGGCGAAGAGGCTTTTTATTTATGTAATTGTAGCTGCAAAATCAGCATCATTTATGTGTGTGTTTGGATCATGTCATGGAATTATAGATGTTTAGTTGGTAATAGTTGAAGAGAGGTGAGTTTGGATTGTATATTTGAGTCAAATATGGTTTCTAAAAGGATTTTTATAGTTGGTTGATGGCTTTTGGGCAAAATGAGAGAAAAAAAGGAAATAAATAAATAATTCGCTAGAAGAAGGGCTTGAACCTTCGACCTTGTGGTTAACAGCCACACGCTCTAACCAACTGAGCTATTCCAGCTGCTGCTCCTTTTTCTCAAAATTTATTTAATTAACAATAACTATACATATTTCAATTCAATTAAGAGTATGTTTAAGATTGTATTTGACAAATAGAATTTTTAATTTAAAAATTTTTTTTAGCAAAAGCTTTATTTTTAGACTTTTTCCAAAGTTTTGGCCATTTTTAGAACCTTAAAAATGTTTTCAATTTTGTTTATCAAACGGGTACTTTTTTCTTTATTTTGACTTTTGAGTGTTAAACGCACTTTTAGGTCATTCAAACGCACACATAAATGAACTTTAAAAATATTTATATATATTATCCGGACAAGAGTCTAGGGTGAGTTATGGCGTTTGAGTGTCAAATTTAAAGACTACCACAACCGGAACAAGAATAAGGTTGAGTTGTGGGGTTTAAATATCAAATATCATAAGCATCTTCAATCAAAATTACAGCATTTGTTCATGTCGAATTTCTGTGGTCACTAATTCTTCACACCTGTTTAGACAATATTACTAATGTAAATCAAAAGGCATCATTAAGTAATTTTACCATATATTTTCTTTTCTACAATGCATCATATGATGATGATGCATGAGCTCATAGAAGATGATGATGAGCTCTATCTCAACATACACGTGAGGGGCTATTTGACCATTTCCATTGCAGGACAGAAGTTTCAACCACCCCAAAACCTCCCATATATACATGCCATTATGCCAACTTCCTCTACACAAGACCAATTCAAACTCCTCTACTTTTTGGGTCTCCAAAATCTTGCAAAATGAAGCAAAAAGCACGACTTAGAGCACTAATTTTCACCCTCCTCCTCACCATGTCCATTCATCCTTTCCTGCTTCACTCCCGCAGCCTTGGGACCCCTCCTCCTTCACTTGCACCCGTGAGTTCACATCATTTTTCACCACTTTACATTTGTCTATGATACATTTACTTCGAATCTGTTTTCGCTTCGCAATTTTGTAGGTCAAAAGTACATTTTAAACAAACCCGAGTTTGAAAAAACGTGTTTTCAGTAACGCCATTTTGAAATCATTATTTTTTTGAACTGCACGTTTTGACGAACCTTTTTTTGGGGTCAATTTTGTGTCTAGGCAAGTGGGGAGGCAATAGGTGATGAAGCAAGGCAGTGTAAAGGAAGAAATAATGAAAAGAGAAAGGGAGGGTCAAGTCCAGCAACGTGCCATTCCAAGTGCAACCAATGCAAGCCTTGCTTGCCTGTTGAAGTATCCATCCGAGCAATGGAATTGGAAGAGAATGAATACTATTATCCTCAGGTGTGGAAATGTATGTGCCGTCACAATATATTCTCCCCTTAGCTCTACCATTCTAGCTTCTAATTGTAATTATGTGTACATAATATTGATGAGACTGCTTTAAATAAATAAATAGATAAATATTTATGAGACTGCTTCCAAAAAAAAAACTCCATAACCAGTCAACTTCGACAACCAAGGAAAAGGGAAAATCGCATGGCCAGGTCGTGACCCACAACCTTGCCATGGATCTCCAAGGCTCCATGGCCAGGCCATGGGTCACCATGGCTCCATGGCCAATGACCCCAACTTGGTCGTGGCGACTCCATGGCTAGGGTCTTTTTTTTTTTTTTTTTTGAAACTTCAAGTAACCCCTAAATTGTCACCACTTTTGTAATGTCTCCCCTAAAGTTTAATTTCTCTCAATTTAATCATTTTAATGTATCCACCTTTTAATTGTTTTCAATGTCACCATTCTATTAGGATTTTCTATTAACTCTTAATTGAGGGGTGTTAACATTTTCAAAATACTCCCATTTGTTTTAGAAAAAAAAAATTGCAAAGATTAAAGCGTTAGTCTAAATTTAACGTTATTTACAAAAATACCCATGCCTCAATCTTTGCAAAAAAAAAAATTGAATTTTCTTTTTAAAAAAATGGAGTGTTTCAGAAATTTTATTGGAATATAATGGAAAATCTTAATGGATATAATCAATTTTTAAAAAAAATTAAAAGGGAATACAATAGACAATTTCAATTACATGTAATTCACATGATGCATTTTTCTGCCTAAGTTAACAAAAATTGATAGTAAAAGGGGCAAAGGAAAACTGAATATGTATGATAGTTTGAAATATTCGGCCCTCACTTTTTAAAATTTAGTAAGGTGATTACAAATCAAATGATGGTTTGAGAATGTAAGTGTAACTTTACCATAAATAAAACCACACATACAGGCCGTGGACTCACTTCGCATAACCAAAGGGTCATGAGTGTTTGTGGGATCTATGTTTTGAAACAATACAACAAGCTAGCGGGTAGAAGGAATCCCGAGAGTGGATGCCTCCCAGGACCCAAAAACTATTTCGAGGGTCAAAGGCCCGAGATAACAGTGTCTCGACTCCGAGAAAGGTAAATGTGTTCTCTCAAAGAAAGATATATGTGGATAAATGCGATTGGGTTTCAATCCCCTACTTTTCGGGATATGCAATAATGATGGGACATTCAAATTGACATTTTAAGGCTTGGATCATGTGCAAATCACGCGTCCATATCAAAGAAAGCATATTGAGCAAGCATTCATACTTTCAAATAATGAGGATGCGGAATAATGAAAGGAAGCAAGAGTGAGAATGAACGCAAGAAATTTTTCGAGTGGTTCGGTGTTAGACACCTACGTTCACCACTCGAATTATCTCTAAGGGTTACATTATGCTCATTAACTTGATTTGTTTACAATACAAAAATCCATATTTATAGGTCAATATCTAAATACATGTATAATTTACAATCTCAATATTTAATTACAATCAACTCATAAATAAAAAATATTTTATATCAATATAATTATAAAATATATAAAACAAATATAATATATTTTTCGTATATTCTATTCCAAATCATACCGAAAACTCTTCTATCATGGTCTTATTAGAAAGTGATAGTAGTATTAGTATGTAATTATTTTTGTGAGTTCCTCTTTGAGTATGATATTCGTAGGGGCAGGAAAATTATTGCACGCAAAGAAAAGTCATACACAAGGGATTCCTTATCTTGTTTTTGTTTGGTTGTCTTTGACAATTACCACTCTAGTTTCTATTCAACGCGTAGAGCCGCCAACTTTAGTAGATAGACATTGAATTGTCAAAACCGAACACCAACATTTGCAGGAACCCACTAACTCAGCTTCATATACGCCACGACACGCTACTAATTATCAAAGTCAAACTTGCTCACCTCATCTTCTCTAGTTTAATTTGAATTTGAATTTCCTTTTTCACTTGTATTTAACTTCAAAATTTTATGTGAAAAAACATATCCCCATTAGGGTTGCCTTTTAGCGGTGTTTTGTTTTTTTAACCGTCCGAGCAAATACATTTGTTTCATATTAACGTGTTATTCTCTTAATTGAAGCTAGACATAAAAGACTTGATTTACGTGAAGTATTCCTTGATTTGTGCACGTAAAAGTAAATGAACCGAAAAACCGGAAAATGTTAACGAATGCAATTGCATATATTTTGTTTTTTTAGTGAAAGGTTAAAAGGTAAGGTTAAAATGCATTATTTTATCTTATCCCCTCTTTTTATGGATACCACATGAAATGCATGCTAAAAAAAAGGGTCGGTAGAAAATTATTTGTCAAAGGATGTACATGTCATTTGATAAGATTCTTCTACTTCCCAAACAAATCTCAACCAAATTCCCACTATATATACACACATTCCTTTCTTCCAAAGTGCATAGAAAATTGAAGTTCATACATCATAATTATATTCAGAAGACATGGAAGGTTTGATTCCGTATCTGGTCCATGCCATCAAGAAGCAGAAGCCTCAACACAGCTACAGGAGCTTCTCCGAGGGCTCAACCCGTAGCTACCATTTGTTGTTGAACAGCGACTCGCTCAGTGGCTCGTCCCACCGGCGAACCCGCTCGGAGTTCCAGCCGCCCAACATTGAGTTCGTGGAGCAACGATCTGGAGTTGAACAACTTGTCCGCTCCTACAGCACCAACAAGACTTCTACACCAACTTCTTCTTCAAAGATGGCTTCATATTCCACCCAACTCCCCAACAACGCTAATCTTACTCGCCGACGGTGAAATTTGAAAATTGAATAACTTTTTTTGTTGGGGTTTCTTTCTTTGAAATTGTTAATTTTGTCGATTAAATTTATTTATATTGTGTGTATTTTTTTTTTTTTTTGGGGGTAAAAATGGGTGGAGATGATCATCGGAATGATGGCTTCTCCGGCCATCCATTGTAATGTTTGTGTTGAAGCTCTGTAATGGAAATTGTATATGTGATTGATTGCATTTACCTACTCGATCGGTGGTCCTTTGATCGTGAATTCTGTGAAGATTTTTCCTTCACCCAAATTCGATTAACTTGGGCAAACAACGTGATAATTATCATTGATATGGGTGGTCTAATTACCGCCTATCGATCGTCTTATTTGTGGTCTGTAGTAGGCGTAAAATTGTTTTTGCCGGTTCCGTTTGGTAGGCGGTATGGACTTTGTATCAACTTTGCACCACATGTTTAGCCCAAAAAACAACCACTTGGGCCCAAAAAAAAAAATATGCTGGCCCATACAGATATATTTGGCCCAATATAAAAAGACACAACTAACCGACTTAATCAAAATAGTCAAAATTATTTTTGTCGGGTTGGAGTTGATTACTTAACCGATTTTTTTTAGTTTGGTTGGTGAAAATACCTCGACTGTCACCAATTTAACGACTACCCTGCCCTAGTCATTGGCATTGGACGAGAACAAAGATTTCCTTCAAATTGGATTTGAATAAATTTTTCCAACCTTATTTATAAAAATGACACATATCCCTTTGTATATGAAAAACTCATGTGTTTTTGAAGTGTGAAGACAAATTTGAAAGAAATTTTATTAAAAGAGTATGTAAGAAGCGCATGTTAACGCGACAAAAAATATATGTTATTTTTACAGACCGAGTTAGAGGAAGTTCTTCAAACCAAATTTAAAGAAAAACTTTGTCCATTGACATTATGGACGGAACTAGAATTTATCGTTTAAATAGACTAAAATATAATAGGGTCAAAGCTCTTAATAAAAATAATTAAGTAAATGGAAACCAAAGGGAGGCCATAGCTCCTCTTGATCTATACTTAGTTCGGTAATATTATGGGTGGAACTAGAATTATCGTTTAAAGAGACTAAAATATAATAGGGTCAAAGCTCTTTGTTAAAAAAATTAAGTAAATGGAAACCAAAGGGAGGCCATAGCTCCTCTTGATCTATACTTAGTTCTGTAATTGATATCATCACCTTGAGGTTGAATATAGTTGCTTAATTTTTTTTTTAATAAAAAAATTAAAATGATGTGATTTTTAAAATTATTATTAAATCAAAATTTTATAATGATTTATCACAAATTCAATAATAATTTTAAAGCCACATTAATTTATAAACAACATAAAATAATAAATAAATAAACGTAATTCGGAATTTTCTTTGCCATGATTCCATGAAAAAAAAAAAAAGGAGACGGCGTCGTTTTTATTACTATTCGCATACCTCACTCCCTTCAAGGGTTCAACCACACCAAGGCCAAACACTTCTCCTCACAGGCACCACCAAGACGATGTCGTTGAAGTCGGTGTTCGACGCCAGAGAAATCAGAACGGAATTCGAAAAGGCCGGCATAAACCCTAGCTTCATCCCCCTCATATGGAAGCACGTGATCGCCTCCAACGCCGGCACTGCCATCGAATGGGACCAAATCCCATCTCTACCCTCCGCCGCCTACCCTCTCCTCCACGCCAAATTCAAACCCCTCACCTCCTCTCTTCACTCCATCCTCCACTCCTCCGACCTCGTCACCTCCAAGCTCCTCATCAAGCTCCAGGTCCCTCTCTCTCTCTCTCTCTCCATAATAGTAATTTCATTTCAAATTCACAAAAGAAAAGGATAATTTCTTATTGTAATTGATTTGGTTTAGAGTGGGTCGCTTGTGGAGGCCGTGATCATGAAGTACGACACGCGTTTGGGGAAGTACAACGGCAAGCCCCGCTCGGGCGGGCTCAGGTCGACCCTGTGCGTTTCGTCCCAGGTGGGTTGCAAAATGGGCTGCAAGTTCTGCGCCACGGGGTCCATGGGTTACAAGGCCAATCTCTCCTCCGGAGAGATCGTCGAGCAGTTGGTTCTCGCTTCTCGTGTCTCGCCTATACGCAATGTCGTTTTCATGGTAACCACTTTCTTCTTCTTCTTCTTCTTCTTTTTTTCGTTTGGCTTTGTTAATTATGTTCTGTTGTGTGGTTTAGGGAATGGGGGAACCATTGAATAACTATACGGCGTTGGTAGAAGCAATTCGTGTGATGACAGCTCCGCCGTTTCAGTTGTCGCCAAAGAGAATTACGGTCTCTACGGTAATGCGTTTTACCAACTTACATCAATGCATTGTATCCTTTTTTATTTTTATTTTTGGTACAACGATCTGTTATATATATGATAAACCAATGCTAATATGATAAATTCCAATCATTTCATTTGAAACCAATGTTAGGAATTTGAGGTAATTTTCATGATAGAATATCTTGATTCGTGTTAAGTAACTTATGTTTAGATAGAAAATCCCATAATACATGGTGAGCTGTTTGTCTTGCTCACCATTTGTTTATAACCATTTTGTATGGAGTTTTTAGAGGTGTAGTTATTCTGAAATTTTTGCCTTCTAAGGGTGGTCTTATGTGTTGAAGACCAGCCCGTCACCTAAAGCTTACAAATTCATTTCCGTTAAATATTTTAAAATAAGAGGGCATTAGTGCAGGAATTCTTACTTATAAGTGTATCTCTTGTGTAGGTTGGGATCATTCATGCTATCAACAAGCTTCATAATGATCTGCCAGGTTTGAACTTGGCAGTTTCGCTGCACGCACCGGTTCAAGATATCCGTTGTCAGATAATGCCTGCAGCTCGGGCTTTTCCTTTGGAAAAGCTTATGAATACGCTGCAAGAATATCAAAAGAACAGGTGGGATTTTTTATTTTTTATTTTTTATTTTTTTTGTAATTGATAAGTAAAGCTAGGAATTTTTTATAATACATTTCTTTAGACTTTACACTTGCGAAGCCATTTCAATGTCTGGGAATATCTCATTGTTTATCTTACATATTTAGTCAGCAAAAAATTTTGATCGAGTACATTATGCTTGATGGGGTGAATGACGAAGAGCAGCATGCCCACCAGCTTGGCAAGTTGCTAGAAACATTTCAAGTGGTAAGATCTTAATTTCTTCATTCTTTTATTTTTCTTCTTCTTTTTTATGAGTGGGTGACCTCTTAAAATGAAATGACCAAAAATATTGAAAATTTCCATGTTTTAATCATACTCTGAACACAAATTTGTGTAATTTGGTGTTTCTGTGGTCCACTGAGTAGATTTGGAACTCAACACAACTTCAATGGATGTATGATTTTTTAATTGCTTGCTGAAATTATGGACTCAAATAAAATTGTTAGTAAAAAGAGATGCGTGCAAAAAATATGCATAGCTTGCCTTGATAAATTTGGGCAACTGTTTAAAGCTGGTTCTGCTAATAGTCCTAATGTTTCGTCTCATTGATGATATTTTAGTTACAATTGCATCCAAAGACTTCTTATACTGCTTGAAATCTTGTTACCTCAAAGTGTGGTCAGTAGGGGCTGGTATACCGACCCGTGTCAGTCAGAGACCAACCCAACAGGTCAGTAGGGTTGGGCAGGTTCATTGGCCAATGCCCCTACTTCTAATAAACGTTGGCTTAATGCTTGCATTACTTGGGAGTACTGAAGATTTCTTTTTAAGAGCACATTTGATAATTTTCTTGAAAGCTAGTTTTTGGAATGCGTTGGCCATGCATGTAATTAGTCATTGACATATTTAATGGGCAAGTAGAAAATGGCATCTTTTATGCAAATATGTGTTCAAGCTTTAGCACTTCATACGCTATTAGCAGTTAGCAGTCTTCGACATTGATATGGTTGTCCTTATTTTGCAGGTTGTGAACTTAATACCGTTCAATCCGATTGGTACTTTGAGTCAATTCAAAACTAGTTGCGACCAGAGGGTTTCAACATTTCAGAAAATTATTAGGGGTACCTATAACATCCGGACAACAGTCCGTAAGCAAATGGGTCAGGATATAAGTGGTGCATGTGGTCAGCTGGTGGTTAACCAACCTGATAAGAGGTCTATTGAGAATTCAGGTCCCTTAACTGACATAGAAGATCTTCATCTTTGATGTAGCCATAATCAGTTCAGGTGAAAGAGATCTCTTCTCAAGCAAAAAAATTCTGATCTCCTTTAATTTTATACATTAAAAATGGATTTTCTTTTGAAGCTCTCCGGAATTGTTGAATTTTGGTTTGTTTGGATGAAATGCCTTTGTAATAATTATCTCAGTTTTGTGGATACAATACGGTGTTTGATGTTATATGTGTCATCACAAGGGAAATGTCATAAATTATGCACCCATAGCGTTGCAAATATTTTTCACATTCTCATAAGTATATGCTCTCACAGACCCTCATGCAGAGATTTCGGAATTGTGACAATTGACGGAAAACAATTTAAAGGAATAGTGTGCCATGTTGATTGTACTTGTAATATTTTATTATTTTCAAGATTTCATCTCTCTATTTTGTTCTTGGTGATAGGCTTGACAATAGACTGAAAATTTAGTGGCCATGGCCACGACATGTGGTGGAGTACTTCGGAGGACGATTGCTGAAGACAGGCTTGAATTAACTTTGAGGTTGAAGGGCTTGTTGGTTCAGAAATTCAAAATGGTTCGTGAATTAACTTTGAGGTTGAAGGGCTTCCTGTCAACTTCTGATTGGGCAGCGTGACTGAACTCATCTTTACTTGCATTTTGATTCACAAGAATTCTGTTATTTGCCGACTCTTGTAAATTTTGTCTGCGTATGGTAGATTCTAAGAGCTTTTAATATTAGAGAAAAAAAAATATGTACATATGAGAGAAAAATGTCACAATTGTTTCTGCGGCTGAGTAAAATGAGGAAAATGACGTGGTTTTGCATGATTCTGTTTGTATTGTGCTGTCGTCGATAGCCAATAACATTTGCATTATATAAATTGAATTGAGGCCTTACAACCTGAATATTTGGAAAGTTTTTGTTTTGGTATATTTCTTTCTTTCCCCCTTAAGACGAAGGAAATTGTTGTCGGATAACAGATGCAGACGTTCTTTGGTTTGAATGGAAATGCATACTTTTGATCCATTGGAGGCCTATTAGCTCTTTACCATTTGGAAGAAGCAGAACTATAAATTCTTCTCTAAGGTGAAAGCCTAGCAGAAATTGTAGGGGTGAGTCGTATTGGAAATATAACAGTAAACAGACTGAAGATTGAATTAGGTAGGTGATACAAACGGTAAAATTCGTCAAAAGAAACAATAAACCAACCATGCTCTTGAGGTGTCCTGAATAAGCAAAATATTTGGCAAAATCGACTCAAACCTTGACAAACATATTAGGCATCGCACATGCAGATCAAAAACCTGACCACTCCTACGAAGTCAAGAGTGCTTCCAGCTTTGCAATTTGATCATCTTCATTTTTTGGGGTCGGACTTCCGCTTGCGTTATACAAATCATGTTTCCACTTCTCAACACGTGTCCCACCAGAACGATACCCTTGTCTTCCATTGATTCTATCTCTTCCCCTGTAATTACCACCACCACCGCCATACCTTTCTCTGGACAGAAAGCCATCCCTATGTGCTTCTCCCCTCTTTGGTGGAAATCTGTCTCCGACAGAGGGCTTCTCAGGCCTGTCCAAATGGCGGGGGTTGCGACCTCTTTCCTCCCTTCTTTCACTTCCTTCCACATAGTAGTCGGCATGGCTTGATTTTACCATCTCTGTTTCTGCTTTCTTAGCATTTTCAAAATCCACTGAAATCTTCTTCTCCTGAAATGCGGGTCTTCTCTTTGCAGGTGGAGGTAGATCATCTTTTTCAAGGAAACGATCATGGCGCCAGACACTGTTGTCATCCTGCTTAGCCTGTAATTTCTCATCTCTTCGCAGTGAATTATAAGTTGTCTTGTTTGCTGCCCTTTCGTCATCCTTTGAATCCCTCCATCCGCGCTCTTTAAAACAAAGGAACGATGAATGATTAGACAATGGCAAACATTCATTAAGCTTCCAACCATAACAGGAAAATAAAAAAGTGGTTAATCTTTCAAGGATCATTAGCATTGGTATTTAGAATGCAAATTTTATGCATACAATGAAAAATGATGGCATAAAGAAGGTGGTCAAAATTCAAGTCGAGAAATAGCAATGATGCTTGATCAAAGTTGAGCTTCCTAGTTGAACAACACCCCACTTACTTACCTCTGAATAGGTTTTCATGAAAAACAGATAATAGATCTTTAAAGGTCATATAGTACTTATTGTACTATTAACTTTAAGATTAATCAAGATAAATGCAGGATGTGGAAAAAAAGTAATGAACAAAGTAGCAGAGCTCTTTCTACATCACATGCATGCAGACACACAAACACTCATTAATATTCATAGATTCTTAGGCCTATGGACAATTGCCTTGACTCAAATATATATGGCTTCATGTTTTTCTTGAGCTTTATTCTTCTAGTTCGATGTTTCTCTTGTATAATTCATGTATACTTGGGTTGCGCCTTTTGCACTTCTTAATAAATTGTGTTTACTTATATATATATATATACTCTTAAGTATTATAAACTACATCCCCAAAGGGATGCTCAATCGGCTAGGGACCACGCCTCATGAAGCGGAGGTTACTAGTTCAAATCTCCCCTCCCTTTTCTTATGCGGACATGTCAAAAAAAAAGTATTATAAACTACACTCTATATTAGATAATACCATAATGTAATTAGTATAACATGGTAGTACTATTAATAAAGAAAAGCAGATGCAGCCAAATTTAAGGGGAAAAGCCCAAAAATTTGAGGGGCCTTCACAGACAGCCTTGAAGGTATATATAGGAACTCACCACTAGTAGCTCTGCGACCAATGCTTCGACCAACTTGCAAAGCATTACCACGTTCATCGTGCTGTTATAAGACAAGCACAGGCAAGCCTAAGATTGTTATATACACGGAGGCACTTTAAGGCACGGGGCTGAACAAGAATCCCGCTACATCAGCACAGAAAAATGTTTGGCATACACTGAATAACAACCAAGTAATCAAACTCAACAGAAGTACTGCTTCTTTATCTAACAATGTAGTTGGAAAAAAAAAATTCTAAGCCACCTTGGAAATGTAGCTCAGGGAATTTTACAGGCTGCATGCATATACATATGCATTAAGTCAGCTACAATTATAAACCGGTGTGCAATGTAACATGGACATTTCATTAGTGTTCTTAATTAGAAAATTTCATTCAACAAAATCAGCTTCCATTCAGTTTGACATTATAATAATTGTAAAAACAAATGCATAAATTCCTTTCTGCCGTTATATTTGTTCTGCAGTGTTTTTCTCAATCTATTTCATTTTGGTCCACAAAAAATAATTTTTTGTGGTAATCTACCATTACAATCTGGGCATCCACCATATGAGCTCATAGAAATCAAACTTCGAGATATAAGGAAACTGACAACTTATTTAGTCTCCCCACCATATTCTCTACATGAAAAGGCTTACACATCACTGACATTCACAATTTAGAAAATCAGACCCCTTACCCCTAGCATGGAGGGTGGATAGAAATCACCTACACAAAATCATTAGTTGCTCAGTGTCAGATGACTGTAGTGATTAAAGTCCCAAAAAATAACATATTCATGAACTAAATGAATCTATAGTTTATCAATAAAAGGCATTTTTGTGGTCAAGTGGCATTATGTGAAGCAATTGGTAGTTTACAAGGTGTTTCCCCAGAATCATGGGTACAAATCAAACTACTCAAAAGGTCTAGCGGATCATAAAATTAACAGTTATGCAAGCAAAGCCAAAGCAGTAAGTTAAAATGCTCATAAAATATGTTACAATAACATTTAATAATAACCAAAAGCACCACGAATTTATAAAATTATTATCAACACCTGAAAAAAAGATCGAGACCGTGGTACTTCTGATGTATTAGAAGAGTGTTTCGGTCCTTCACGATGCTCATTGGGTTTCTTCTCAGATTCTTTGCTCACAACCCCATTTTCTGGCTTAGAATCAGGTGCTGATGTGGCCTCGAGTGGTAATGCGTCTTGCAGCCGATGACGGTGCTTTTGATCCCGGTCTGTGCGGTCTCCAACATCCAAATCAGTGTTACCGGGTACTCTCTCTGTTTCTGGTTTTCCATCCCTCCTAGACCTCTTAGGACTAGTAGAACCCGCCAAGTAACATATACAACCCATGTTATGATAGGAAACCACAATCAACTGGCACATGCTATTTGTATGCTTCATATTCTACAACTTGAATCAAAAGGTAAAGACGAATGCACATAATCCCGTATACCTTAAAGTTAAGGTTATGCACCATTAGATGCCACAAGTGAAAGTAATGGTTTGAATTGTAAGTTGTAAAGAAAGTAAATCGTAAAATTAAGGTTTCTGAAACTCAAGACAAAAGGGTAAAAGAAGTGCAACATTAAGTTCTAATGCTTTCTCAGAGAAATGAGAGGAAACTAAGGCTCAGGAAAAAGAAAAGAAAGTAATAGAGCATCCACCCAGATATGTTTTGCCTTTCTAGACAGATATGGCACGTTCCCAATTCTTCTGCTAGTATTATCCAGCCCAAATCATTTCATCAAATCAATAAAAATAAACAAATAAATAAATAAAGCTTCATAGCAGAACGGAAATAGATCATGTAGGAGTCATTTCTCAAATACCAATACTGTTAGCTACTTGCAAGAAAAGAAAAAGTACCAACAAATTATATACTGAAAGGGTCTCAGCTACAAATATATTGAACTCATTTTAATTTTCTTGGGAACAAACTTATTCTCGGAAAACCTTTCATAGCAATAAAAATGAGGCATATGGGTTATCACATCCAACATTATAATTTGATAATCAAGACAAACAAACCCACAAGTTTCATTTCACTAATTTCACCAATATATATAGAAAGATGCAATATTTTGTTTGAATAGTAGATGAGAGGGAGAGAGGAGGAGCACCTGTGTTCTCGGTCGAACCTGGAACGGTGTCGCTTGGAGTCGGAATCGCGGTCCTCCCGACGAGACATATACGCTGCTGCTTCTCTGGGTCTTTGGGTTTCACTCTGTGTGTGTGTGTGTGTCCGAGTCATCGCAAATTTATCGGTGTACATTCAGATTTACTTCTGCTATCTACAGATTAAGATGTGACTCTGGCCGCACGATCAACTTGTGATCAGGGTAGAACATATGATAAGACACTGCACTGGATTCGCCCCTCACGCCTCTGAAGACTTATTCTCTTTCTTCTGTTTTTTATCTCATAATTATTTGGAAAAAATATAAAAAAGCCCCTCAAACTATTAGCCATTTACGATTTAGTCTCCTAAAGTTTCAAAAGTGATAAAATAACCACACAAACTATCAAATAATTACATTTTAGCCCTCTCCGTTAGTATTACCATAAAAAATGGATGCAAAAAACAAAACTACATCGTTTTGACAATGGTAAGTTATTAAAATGCCCTCTGAAAAAAAAAAATATTAAAATAAGGATTAAAATGGCGCCGTTTGGGCTTAAATTAAGGTTTTCCACGCTTACCAAAATGGTGCCATTTTGGTAAGCGTTAGGAATTTAAAAAAAAAAAAAATCCCTACGTGATGTGAGGCTTGGCGAGCTCGACAGCAACTAGGCAAGGTGCTCAAACTTAGCGAACTTGGTAGGCTCGGCGATCCGAGGATGGCGAGGTACGGCGCCCATGGGCGAGGCGAAGCTCGACGACGAGACATGGTCGGTGACCCATGGTCTGGGGCAGACTCGGCGACGAGGCATGGTCGGCGAACATGACAGACTCGACAAACCTGAAGTGGGGTTCGCAAGTTCGTGGGCGAACTACGGGTTGGTGGTTTTTGGGTTGATGACCACTGTGGCGAGGGTCAGCAAACCGGTGTATGGGTCGGCTAAGGAGGGGTCGGCAAACCTATTGGGGTGTCGACCCTGTACCAAGGTTGTGGCAGGTTCGTTGGTCCACGGTCCGAGGATGGGTCGGCTTTGGGTCGATAGGACGGAGCCGAGTCTGGGTCGTTCACATTGAACGCGAGGTTCGACGATCCGAGAATGGCAATTGCGGACATGGTTCGGCAACTTGGGCTGTTCCGGAGAGAGCAGAGGCAATCCGACGATTTTCATGGGGTCTAGGGATTTTTTTTAATTCCTAACACTTACCAAAACGGTGCCATTTTGGTAAGTGTGAAAAACCCTAATTTAAGCTAAAACGGCACCGTTTTGATCCTTATTTTAATTTTTTTTTTCTCCAAAAAGGTATTTTAGTAACTTACCATTGTTAAAATGACGTAGTTTTGATTTTTCCATCCATTTTGACAGTAATACTAATGGAGGGGGCCAAAATGTAACTGTTTGTTCGAATTTCCCTCTCTCCTCCTTCCACAAACATGTCAAAAAAATTAACAAAAAAAAAAACAATTGATTGTTGCCCTTTTTGCTTTGATCTCGTATACCTTTTTATTGCAATTGATTGTTGCCTTTTTTGCTTTGCATTAGTATTGATGTCTCTTCCATTTATTAGTTCTTGCAGGAAGAGGAAGTCTCGAATTGGACAAGATGCAACTTTATCGGTTGCCAAGACCCTAACCAAGTGGGAAGAGCTTAATGCCCAGTTGGAGTTTTGCAATAATGAGATAAAATCAGTTCGAAAAGCTCCAAGAATTGGGTCGAAGAAGGGATGTATGAGAGGAAGCGGAGGACCCGAAAACTCTTCATGTAAATATAGAGGTGTTAGGCAAAGGACATGGGGTACATAGGTTGCTGAGATTCGTGAGCCAAAGGGAAAAAGGTTGTGGCTTGACAGTTTTAGAAATGTTGTTGATGCTGCCTTGTCTTACGACAAAGCTGCAACAGCAATGCACAGTTCTCTTGCCCGCCTCAACTTTCCACATGATTATTCTTGCTCAGCAACAACCCCATCAAGCTTCTGTTCAACAGCAACACCGACAAACTCTAGTTGTACAAATTACTCTAAAGATATAAGCATAAAGCTTGTTACCTCCGATTTAAGAAACGAGGATGGAGAAGATAAATTGAGCAATAATACTTTGCATGCTGCAGAAACTAAAGTTGCTACTGCCACACTGAGTAGTACGCAGCAGGCAGAAGAAGCAAATGATGAGTGGTATAACATTGAACAAGAATCAAGCGATTTTTGGGATTTGGAACATAAGTATTCAACGAATGAAATATGGTCTTTAGAGGAAATTGACACTCTCTTCGAAAGTATTTGATCATGATGCTAGCCAACTTTGATTATTTGCCATTGAGAGTATGAATGATATGGCAATAGACGCCTCAAATAGGTAGGCAACTGGATTATTAGAATTATTTTGGATTATAAGGGAGATAGAGATGCAGACTCAGATTACTGACTGAGTTGATTCTTTAAGGGTTTTAGATTGGGGAATTGGCTTAATTTTTTGTATAACAATTATACCACTGTAGGGTACCCCATGTTCAATTGTATACATGTGATTAACAAATTTTTTATTATGCATTTATTGTTGGCTTATTGCTTTGATTTACAGCATATATTTCTACCTTGTTTCTTATTTAATTAGTCGTTTAACATTGTTTGTTGTCATCTACTTCTAGGACCTTCCTCGGCAGTATAATCTATCAAATATTGAGTAATAAACTTAAATTCTTATAAAATATCTTAGTCTTTTTTTGTATTTTATTAAGTTTAAAGAGTTCGTGTCTTTTAATTTCTCTCATCTGAGAGTTTTATGAAATTTATAATGTATGCATATATTGAAGTTACATAGGTTTGGCAATTTCAATCATATATATATATGAGTGAATTGAAGTGACGAGAAAACCTTTAAAAAAAATCACGATCGCTTGCAAGTGGAGCCTATTCCTAAATGACGTTTGAAATTTCAATTGTTAAGAATTAGTAATGTTGTATTAAACAAAAATACATTATTTTATTCTTTTTTTTTTTTGTGGGATTACAAATATAGATATTATCCGCATGTTATGGAGTAACTTTTTTGCAAATAGCATTCCAAATGTATAGCAATCTACTAAATAACCTCCTTTTTTTTTTTTTTCATTCACTTGCATCATTCACTATTTCTTCAATTCTTATATATATTAAAATTAAAAAAACTCAGCTTCGTAGTCTACAAAACACAAGAAGAAAGGGCATTTTTTGATCCTTGCTCCTGAGTTTTGGTGATGCTTGTTTATATCTGAACAAACCTGAGAAAACATATATAACGAGGAAGACGTACGTACACAAAAATGTAAATTACTCAATACTTAACTAAAGTTAAGAGATAAGGCTAAAAGTTGACTAAAACATACGACAGAAACCCCCCTTTTACCTGTGAAAATTGATTTACAAGGCATTTTTGACAATCTTCAATTTTTAATTTATTTGTGGACTTCTACAGTGTTCAATTCGTAAAAGGAATATCTGTCTATTGCATTGCTCTCATGCACTCCATTTTTTAGTATAGCATGCACAACTATATACAAGGGTAGAACAAATAGATTAACGCTAAAAATTCTGACAGCTCTTAACAAAGAACAGATCTATTGGAATGTGTCCCTTATCTTTTGGAGATATCTTCTGCTTTTTACCTTTGCTTTGGCTCCTAATATTTTCCTTCCGGGAAAATCTGATGAGATTTCAAATTTGTCAATTGTCAGATCAAATGCTTATTTCTGCTAAAAGTATAGATAAGAAAAAGAAAAAGAAGCAATCGAGTAAAATAATCTTTTATCAACCATCTCCCTTAGCCTCCCTGCCGCTAATTTCCAAAATTTGTACATTTGTAAATTGAGCATGTAACCATGGATGGAAAAGGTTAAGTATTACGAAGAACACATTCACTAAATCTAGCCGCTTGTCATGCCATGCAGCAAGTGTATTTAATGAATTAGGAAACTCGGTGGAAACTAATTAATCAAGTTTAGGGAAATATTATGAAGAACGCATTGTGTGAGTTTAATATTTTATCTAAAAAAAAAGTTAAGCTGTCTACGTAACACTCAAACCCAACCTGTTTTTCAATCAGTTTTAAGTACCAAATTACCAGAACTACAATGTAATATGCACAATACCTGTGCCTCGGCATTAGAGCTCTAGTCTCACTGCAAGATTCCTCAGTCTGAAGTCTCTCAGCAAGATGAAAATCAGTGTGTTCTTGCCTCTCCTCAACAAATCCTAGTGGTAATTCAAACCCGCATAGCGAACACTTGTAATCATTTACCCACAAAAGTAGCTCTCCCTGATTGGATGAAGAAACTGACTCGTCATCCACCAAGTTGGCCCTCTTGTTCACTTCATCTAGGCTGCTACATCTAAACTCCACAGAAGATGGATCTGCTTCCAACAACCCAGTCACTGCATTTTGATGAGATTTTGGATGTGGTGTATTCACCTACACAAAGGGCAAAATCCAAAAAAGAAAGAGGAAAAAGGAAAAAAAGACTCTTTAAGTAAATCAACAAGTTAAGAATAAACCAGAAAGCATTGCCATATGAACATCAACATTTTTTTTTTTAACAAATTATAAACATCTACATGATCTACTTAAAAACTAAGAAATGCCCACTAATTTACATTTTTCAAAATTTAAAATACAGCCTCGAGGGGTTCTAGCAAATCTCTCTCCATAGGAAAGAGGTTTGACGTTCTAGGGCTATTCTAAAAGCGTAGGTATTCGCTTTGGACAGCTACACATCAGAAGATTTTAACTATTTCAAAATCTTATTAAAATGAATCAACTGTGAACTTCTGCCAACATAAACAGGTCAGAGAATCAGCAAACTATTTTTTATTGCATAATTTTTTTTCTAGAAAGAATGGTTCTTTTTGTTCTCAGTAGTTGGGTGTGTTTGGTTCTTCCAGAATTGATAACTCAGGATCTTTCCACACTGAGTGGTAGATTTCGTAACAAGGGGAACAGACTAGTCCGGGGAATGGCTCCAATATGTTTGTTCTGGGGCTTATGGATGGAGCAGAATCAAAGAACATTTAAAGGAAAAAAGAACTTTATGAAGCAAGCTTAAGGGACTACTCTTTGTGAAATCTGTCCGTGGACTCTGGTTTTCATCCATAACAATAAATATCTTTCAAAATTTGTTGAACCTTTTTTTTTTTTTCGCTTGGTAAACCCGATGTGTACCCTGCAGGATTAGAATCTGCAACCTGTCGCCCACCATCTCACATTTTAGGTAGGTGAAACTGTGCAAGTGCCATTTGGCTAAAGCCCATTGACAATTTGTTGACACCTCCAATTCTTAATTGTCCTTCCTTTTCATTAGATGGTTTCTCTTGTATATTCTTTTGTATACTTGGGTTTCATACACTCAACATTTTCAATGAGTTCTACAACAATTAAAATAATAATAATAAAAAAAAAAAACACATTCTAGTCTTGGTCAAGATTAGAACCAGTATTTAAAATTCTCACATACCTTGTTTTTAGTTTCATTCTTCAAAGGCTCATTAATCTTCTCCATCCCACCAGCCTTGTTGCTAATAGTGTGATTGTCTTCCAAATCTGGTAAGTGGCTGCCGTCCAATAAATCTCTATCTTCATAACTACATATCTCATGGCTATCAACAATTGAGCTCAGGGAACTATTATCACTGGTACTTTTCCTATTTCCATCTCCTGATATAAGAAAATCAGTGAGAGTTTTTTGTCTAGTTTCAGATGGAGCACCAACCATGTCTGTATTAAATTGAGACAACCGCAGGCCTGAAATAAGCAATACAACTGCATTGTCATACTCTAAGCCCTACAGGGTGCAGGATTCAATTTTATCATGGTCCCCTCTCTGCCTTATACCCCCTCCATGGGAAAATGAATATATACTGTACTTTTTTTTTGTAAAGAAGAATATTAATAGCAAATTCTACGGTACCTATCAGTCTCAAAGAGACAGGAAGTTCAGCCTTTAGCAGCTTTGAAGCATATTTCAAAATATCCTCACTTGAGCAAATATACTTTTGCAAAGTCACAGCTCTGGTTCTAACCTGTTGTGGCACATAGTCAACACAGATTACTCATTAGTGATTACTAAATGAGGGGCAGGAATAAATTAGAAGAAGAACAAACAAGGCAAAGAAGTAATGAAATTGTCAGAGAGAAAATAGACTACAAGTCAAGCATAAACCACCCTTCTCCACTTCTAAAGAAAAAGTAAATAAATAAAAGGTTGCAAAGGAGCAGGGAAATTAAGCAGAATTACCAAAAGAACTACACCAGAAAAAGGTTGCACATCAAATCTAGCAAGTAGGTATTGACTGACTTTATAAAAAGAATCGTAATGGAGGATCAAAAAGTACCTCAAAAGATGCTGTTTTTAGTTTAAGAGTCAATGTTCGCCCCAAAAGACCTTCTTTCTGCATGTCAGTTGAAAGCATCTCCGCAAGATCAGCTGCAAACACAAGCTTAAACCTTAACAAGGCTAACTTTTGCACGGGGGTGGGGGGGGAATCCATTTATTTTAAAACACAATTTAGTCAGAATGTCTTACATGCATATTACCTATACAATGCCCATAATTGATAACAGATCTATAATTTTAAGAATTTTACCACCTTTAAACACAACTTTAGATGCCAGTCAGCATAATTTTCACGAGGCTGTGACTAAAGGTCTAAGCAAAACTCAAGGAGTTGGAACAAAGAATGCAACTTGGGTCAGTCGAAGTCAACCCAACCATATTATTAAAAATCTTGAGTCGTGGTTTAAAAAATTTAGATGTGTTTTTTTCCACTAAAAAATTGGCTGGGCAGTGTTCTAGAGTGAGAAATCCCAAACCAAACTAAGCCCAATTGACTGCATGTTTTATTACAAAGAAATAGTTAACAATATAATAATTAAGCACAAGGAAATGAGGGGTGAAAACGGTGGGACCACTTACATAATTTCTGATGAAGAAATGCCTCGTCATCAGTCGCAGAAAATGTTCTCTCATTACTGATGCTCTTCCGTAACATGACTTGAGGGGTCTCAGTTTTCCCGAGCCCCAATGCCACAGAGAGGAAAAAATCTGCAATGAATAGACAATGTGGTCATTGTGATGATATACTAAATAAAAAAATAAAAAACAACAACAATATATCACAATCAAAAGAGTATGAGATAAGACAGGGCAAGAACATGTAGAGGGTTAAGTAAAAAAGAAAATTATAAATCGAACAACCACTGCTCCTAATTGTTTTGAAAAGCATGCTACATAACGAATTCCCTCTGTTTAAATGAGAACAACCATTGGTCATTGGTTTTAAAATGAGAACAGCCTTTGTTTTCAATCCCCTTCCCCTCCCCCCCTCCTTTTCCTTCCCAAAAAGGGTAAAAGGAGGCAAAGAAGGAGCATAAACTCCAGCAAAGGGGGAAAGGTACAAAAAGGAAGCAGATCTTTAACTGAGGTGCTCTAATCATATAAAATACAGGGTATGCTAAGATGTGAGTATAATTTCTATGTTCTGTCAACAATATGACAGGTACATAAAAACTACATGTTTATGGTGAATCAAAGAAAACAGTAGAAAGAACTGACCAGTGTTCTAACCTGCTGTAGAACGAGAAAATAATGCACAGAGGAAATCACCCTTTTGCAGCATATCCTCACATGTATTGATTCCAAAAACATCCCTTAAAATATGTTCAGTGACCTTACCAATGCCCCCAATCTGTAAAAAAAGTTTGCCCAAGTGTGTGATAAGAAATGTAAATTAAATTGAGACTTCTTCACAACTACATATAACAAAAGGGAAAAAAAAAACTCTCATTCTGCAAGCTCTAACTTTATCAAATAAATAAATCATGTCACTCCACTGAAGTAGATTAATAATTCACAAATATACCTTTCGTATGGGAAGTGAGGATATAAATGTCATGACAGCCAACCGGTCATTTGGTAAGATGAATTGTCCATTTGGCTTATTTATATCTGAACAAACCTGAGAAAACAAATATATGGAGGAAGACATATATAAAGATGTAACATACATAAGCAATCTTAATCACTTTGACTTAACTGTGTTAACACCATGCAAAACTACAGTTAAGAGATACAACTAAAAGGTGACACAAATGCAGATATGTGTAAACCATCTTTACCTGCAAAAAAATTATCTAAAAACAAAATAAGGGAACATAAGAGAGAGATAAGGTAATTAAGATGTATGTGAACCATCAGTTATTGCAGATGTTAAGCTTGTCCTTGATTTGATTTCCCCTATTTTATGGTTTTACTAACTAGCGGCACATAATGTGATTTAGTATTATCCTTAAGAACTCATAATATGGCAACAACAATATTGCTGCCACCTTCAGAAAGCTCATCTCAAACTACATACCCCAAAACCTCATCTTACAATTGAATTTAGGGCTGTTCCTGAAATTTTTCATATATTCTCATTTTTATATTTCTCATATTCTCGTCACAGCTTTTCTTAACCTCCAAACAATTTGATTCTTGACTTCAAAGCAGTCTACTCTATACTTCATAGGTGGGCCTAGTTTTGTGCTATAAGCAATGCATGTAGTTTGACTTGAATACAGTGGGAAGCATGCTATCAAAACCATTTTTCCAGCCACCAAAAGTAGATTTCTTCCCTCAAGATGCAAAGAAAAGCCTCCCATCTTTTACACCAAACCTGAAATAAAATATTTTATGATAGATATACCTAATACCTATTCCTGGCAATGGAATTCCCCATGAAATAAAATGACTTGCCTTATTACACAAAATGTGAAGTTCTCTAATAAATTAAGCAAACATCTATTTATTTGCTATATGCCTCAATTTTTTATTTTTTATTTTTGGTGTTGAAAAGGCATATGGTGGATTCCATGCAGGATACACACACAAAGAGAATATCAAGAAAATAGCCAGCCGAACCTTAGCAAGTAAGCGGTTTGGTCCCACTCCAGCACTACACGTAAGACCAGTCTCTTTGTAAACAGAGGTTCTGAGTTCTTCAGCAATCTTCGCAAAAGCAGATTACCAAAACAAGAGGTTTAACATTAAAAGCCTGTCACTGTTAATGAACGCAATGAAGCTATGTAAAAAATACAAAATCTCGCTTGCACAGGCAATAAATCAATTATATGCGCTAACTTACTTCTCCACTGGTAATGCCCCTTTGTTTGCAGACATTAGTTATATCAAGGTATGCTTCATCCAAACTAGCAGCCATGAAGTTGGGATCATACTCCTGAAAAACTAACAACGAGAAATACAAGCAAAGTAATGATCAACAATTAACAAACAAGCTGCATCACAATCTTTCTTGAATTTAGAACATCCAACCTTTCCTAGTCAAATCGCTGTAATAAGTATACTTCTTAAAATCTACGGGAACAAAAATTAACTCCGGACATAATTTACGTGCAATGAAACCAGGCATTGCAGCACGAACCCCAAATCTCCGTGCCTGCAGGGTGATCAGATCAGGTTTAAAGAAAAGCTTGCTGAAGCAAACTGAAGATAAAGGCAATCAAAATTTTAAAAGGAGATTAGCAAGTCAATCCAAAGAACGAAAACATCAAAACTAACAAAGACAAATACATGGAATAGCCATAATTTCATTAATGACCTCCTTGAAAGATTTCAGTAAGCATCCCAAACCTCATAATTGGCGGTGGAGATCATAGACATGCCGCCAACGGCCATTGGCTTGCCCTTTAACGATGGGTTACTTAATGTCTCAACAGCAGCATAAAAAGCATCCATATCTACGTGCAGCCAAATCCTTGTCAAGTCACGTGTAGCTTCTAGCTCTAAAATTCTTCTATCAGCCACCTGCAAATAGGATAAACCACAAACCAGAAACTGAATGCCCACATAGCCAACATAGGCAGGAAAAAGGTGGATGCTTGAAATGAATTCTGCACACTACTCTGTAATCAGAGTACAAAAAGGGACAGCTCCTATTTGTAATAAAGTCAGCACTCATGGCAATTGTAATTTACAACCAAAAATATTTACTCTATCCATAAATAGGTTTCATACATCATCAATAAAAACATGAAAAAACCTAAGATCATATCTTACTACATCACAAACAAACTATGTGAAAATACCGTCCGATTGTGAGATATATCGGCTGCCGTGAGCTTCGCGCATTGAGCACGCATGCTGTCGAGTTTCCGCCTCGTAAAGGCCTCCTTGCGTTCCTCATTCTCGTAATACTTAGATCCTTTGCTCATCTCATACACTATTCTTTGCACTCTCTCTTTGTCCACCCCATCCATACCTAAAATCCTCACAAAATAACACCTCACATATTTAAAAGAAAAAAAAAAATGGTATACAAAAATAATTCCGAGATATAATTGAATTCGTTTCATAAGAAAATCAAACCAATGGCAACGATGAAAAATGCTTAGTCAATTTAATAGACATATAATTGAAGGATAAAAGTAGCAAAGAATTCAAAAAATAAAGGGAAAATGGAAGGACGGAAACGTGCCTGCTTTAGCGTTGGTGAAGACAGTGTGGTACGATTGCCATGGCCGAGGCGTGTCGCCTGATGTGCTTTCGCTCTTCTCCATCGCCCTCTCTTTTTTTCTTTTTTTTCTCTCCCTCGCTTCAAAATGCTTGTTCGAGAAGATTGAAGAGGGAGAGTACGAGGCGGAGAGCGCCAAATATTGGGACGAAACACGTGCTTTCCAAATAAATAAAATAAAAAAAATAGTTTGGGATAATTTCCTTTTCCATCGCTAATTAGAACGCATTTGCACTTTCTCTTCACTAGCTATCAATTATGACACTCAATCTCATAAGTTATTATTTTGTGTCTAAAATTTCTTTTCCATTGGTCAAAATATTAACTCAAGCGGTTTACTTATCACTTTACTTTCATTAACTATAATTCATTATCACTTTACCTTCATAAACTATAAAGTATTATCGTTTTGACCGTTTAAGTTAACATTTTTTACTAACATAAAGGACTTTGATTGATAAATAAGAATTTTGAACATAAAATAATAATTTATAGGTTGAATGTCATAATTAATAGTTCATAAAGACAAAATAAAAATATGTTGTAATTTATAAAGGAAAAGGTAATTACCGCAAATAGTTTCATACACGGAATGTGCAACATGTCAAAAGAGAAGGTGATATGGCAACTCATTTGCTTGGCAAAAAGCGGCCCTCCAACAATTGTTAGAGTAGATATGGATGGAACAATATCCTCATTTTATTCATGATATTGTAATCTTATAGAGTGCTTACTTAAAAATAATAATAATGATAATGGAATCATTAAATTTTCATTAATGAAATAAAATAAAATACTATTCTCCACTATTTTTTTTTATATATCTTTTTGGTAAAATAAACGATTATAAGTATGATTTAATTAGTTGTGTACTAAAATCAATTACATACGATCAAAACTCATAACAACAACAAACTAAAATCAATAGTCTAGTTGTAAGTATAACATATAAAATATCAAAGAAATAAAAAAAAATTATAAAACCAATAAACAAAATAATAGAAATGATGAAAGGAAATAAGAGGAAAAAAAAAAAGAAATATAAAAAAAAGTGGGCCGTGCTTTACTTTAAAAATTTAAATATATGTTTCAAAAGGGTATCTCAATCAGCTATAAAACACGTTTTATAAAGTGGGAGTCAATAATTTAAATCTCCTCTTCCCTTACATAGTTATGTGAACATGCCATGTCATAAAAAAAAAGTTATGTGAACATGTCAACAAAATAAATAAATAAATAAATAAACATGTTACAGTATTTTTTTTATTATTTATTTACTCTAAACCTTTATAGCATGACAAATGGCCTCTTCTTATTTTATTTTTCTTGAGGCTTCTTACTCTTTTTTTTTTTTTGGTTGTTGATAAATTTAATATAGAAGGTATTTTGGGCCTTTAATAAATTATGAACTTTTAAAGTGGTGGCCTAATTGGTGTAGCCATTAAGCTGGACCTGGTTAATTAGTAGTAGCTGTGGCAGTCAAGGATTGGGTATGAGTCCTGTAAACGAACAAAGTTACCCGTAAACTCGCTCAGGATCGGCTCAATAAAGCTCGGCTCGTGCCTGACTTGATTATTAAATGAGTCGCTTGTGAACACATAATTATACTCGATTATTAAATGATACATACTCGTATAAAACCTGATTCGCTCGTTTAAAGTTTGTGAACATACTTGTATAGGGGCTCAACTCGCTTGTTAGCGGACTAATATATATATTAAAATAGCTTATATAATATATAACTTACTAAATAGTTTATATATTATAAATGCTAAATATATATAGTTAAAATATTAATAATGTAGTCATATAGTGTATAACTATTTATAGTTAATTAGTGTATTATGTATATTAAACTAAGTTAACTAATTAGTTAATTGGTTTAGTTATATATATAGAGAGCTAATCATGGTTAATATATATATAAAAAATGTTAGATAATTTGTATATATAATAAACGTTTTTTTTTATTATTATTATCAAAGTCAATTTCATATATTAGTGATATTAACCATGTTTATTAAACAAATTTTTTTTTTTTTTTTTTTGCTACTATTAAGTGTTAGGAGTAAACTATTTTTTATTTTCCTTGTATTTGTTTGCTTATAAGTATTACACACCAATAAAATAAAATCAAGCACGCATCTCTCACAATAATAGTTAGCTTATCCAGAAAATGCTAAGGGTTTTCCTCATAGTGTGCTCATAGGCTTTTCCAGACTTACGTAAAACATGATTTAAGAAAAAATAAAATTGTAGTGGCCTCCACCATTAGTTTTTTTAGACATTAACATCAAATTTAATGCATTATCACCAAAATTGAGGCATTAGCAATTTATGATTATCAAATCCATTTTTGGTGATACTATCCCCAAATGATTAACCTTCCACCCTTAGGTTTTAGTTTTGAATACAAAAAAAAGTTTTAAAGCATTAGAATCTAAATATTAACTCATAAAAATTAATCTGTCAGCAAAAAAACGGTACTACAATTTTATTTTTCTTAAATCATGTTTTATGTAATTTTGGGAGAACCTAAGAGAACACTATGGGGAGAACCCCTGGTAAACCCCTAAAATAAAATCAAGTACACATCTATCACAATAATAGTTAGCTTATCTATCTCACATGGAAAAAACAAAAAATCTTTCTCACCTAAGTAATAATAATAATAAATTATGCAAGCCTCTCATACTGAGCCAAGTTAGTTTTTTTTTTTTTTTTAACTTTAAAAAAAAAGTTTTGAATTAGTTGAGCCGACTTGACTAGCTCGGCTTGCACAAGGAATTTTCCTTAGTGAGCTGAGCCAAGCTTAAGTTTTGGAACTCGATACAAGCTCAGCTCAAACTCGAGCTTGTGAAATTTTTTAATGAGCCGAATTTGAATAGCTCTGGCTCACCCAAACTCGGCTCGTTTACAACCCTATGTATGACCGTATGATGTGAGTTGTGACCGAGTCAAAAGTGAGTTATTTAGTGTGGATAGAATAAAATGTTCTGTTTTATTTGAGATTCTCATATTACATGGCACAATCTACTAAACTTATATTTGATAAATTTGGATGTAAGTCCTTATCAATACAATAAAATATAATAAATATTGAAGTGATAAAGATAAAAATCTTAACTTGACAAATCCTTAATCAAATGTTTTGTTTTATTTGAGATTCTCATATTACATGGCACAATCTACTAATCTTATATTTGATAAATTTGGAGGTAAGTCCCTATCAATACGATAAAATATAATAAATATCGAGGTGATAAAGATAAAAATCTTAACGTGACAAAGCCTTAATATTTTTATTGGAAAATATTCGAGAAACCTTTATATGGATAATGGATAAATTTAGGAGTGTAAAAAAAAACCCGAGAAACTAGTTGAGAAAAATCAATAATCAAGGTGTCCGATTTCGGTTATAAGTTTTGGTGTTTTTAAATATCCGGTTATAATTGGGTGTATATATTTTTGAATTTAGAATATTTATTATTATTTTTTTTACTCTAGGGTTTACAAAACTCGCAAATCACTTCTCTTATTCATTTATTTAGTGTTTAATATCATAAGAATGAGATTTGTAATTGAATATGTTGATATATCATATATGTAGTCTGTATAGATATAGTTTAATCTCATGTATTATGTAAGATTTTAAAATAAAATGTTAGGGCATTTTAAGGTTAATTGTTTTTTTTTTTTAAATGGACACAAATTGGTTAAATTAAGCTAAAAAATTGGGCCTAAAACCTAAAATAAGCAAACAATGGCAAAAAAAATAAAAAAAGATTACCCGATCTGGATAACCGGATACTAACCGGAACCGACCAGTTATTGTATAACCGGTTAATCGGGTACCTTGTTCTAGTTTCAGTTTTCAAAAATAAAAAATTAGATACCCAATTTTGGCCAATAACCAGGAACCGAGACTGGATTTTCAACATGGTAGAAATTATATTTGTATTCAATAATTAATTTAGGAAAAACTTAATAAAGGCTCTCCAAATTTTCACATGTTTTGAGAAGACTCTCCAAAATACAATTTTTTTTAATTTCATCTCTTAAACTTTTAATTTGATACAATCTATCATTCAATTAGGGTTTGACATTAAACATACGTTATATACGTAAAAATGGATAAAATGACTTTATGCCCCTAAAACTTTTATAAAATTTCAAATTTATCCTTAAAAGAAAAAATGAAAAGTTAAGAGTATTTTGATATTTTACATAACCTCTGTTATGACATCAAATTATAATGGAAGGGGTAAATTGCATTAAATTAAAATTTAGATAAGTGAATTTGAGAATTTTTAAACTTGGAAGGTTTTCTTAAAATAGGTAAAAGTTGAAAGGTTCACCCATTAATTTACATTACTTAGAGGATAATCCCAATAAACTCTAAGAGTTAGCTGAGAGTATCGCGTGGGAGAATGGAGAGACAATATTTGATCTATCCTATTGATGCACGCTCTTAACACCCTGTTTGTTTTGAACGTTGTCAAGTCTGTCCTTTTTCCTCTCCCCCTTTCTCCAACTCTCTTCTCTTGCCAAACGCGGCATAAGCAAAAGCTAATCCGATTTTCAATCTATAGTTCCATTGACCCCACATGAACCGTTGGTCAAGGCAAACAGGCGTCAGTCTTTCTCCCCCAAACTTTCAAGAAAAGAAAAAGAAGATAAGATATAAAATAAAACAAAATAAAATAAAGATATTTGTTTAGCTTTCGCACCAAACAAAACCGCCAAGTTAGACTGCGTTTTCTTCCTGAATCCTCAACCTCATATAAAGCAAAACGCTTTTGAACTCTCTCTCTCTCTATCTCTGTGCTTTTCTCCGAAGCTCGCACTTCAACTTCGCTAGCAAAATCTACTTCTCTCCCTCGCGTTTCCTCGAAGCATTCATTAGCCTTCCCATCTCTCTCTCTCTCTCTCTCTCTCTGAGTCTGTCTATAAGCGCTTAAATTTGCGTTTCGTTTTGTGAGGAATCGGAGAGGATTACAGGGAAGGAGAGGCGATCTCAGTGCATGACGAGCGCGTCGGAGCTATTCTACACCCGGAGGTCTCGCTTGGGCCGGAGCAACCCGGATCTAGGGTTCGATCGGAATTGGCAATATAGCCACGGTTATCGTCGCCATTATTGCGATCCTCACGTTCCTCATCATCATAATCATCGACGTGATTTGGGCGGCGGCGATCCTCTTCGGCGGTCCTTGCACGTGTCGCATCACGCGGTAAAAATCCATAGGTTTTACAGCTTTTCTCTCTTTGGTTGATCAGAAAATGGAGTACCAAAGCAAAGAAAGAATATATATTTCAAGTTTGGGGAATTCTGTTTCTATATTCTTTCATTCTTTAAGTTGAATGTGAGATTAGATATAAATTTAACTAATTAGGCTCGGTTCGGTGGGAATTATTTATTTTCACAGTTGAAACACATATATATATACGACTCATATGTATGTGTGTATAATTGTATATTTGTATCTGGTTTAGTGGAGCTGGAGCTTGCAATTCCATTTTTCTTTCTGTGTTCCAAATTTTGAGACACTAGAGGTGAAAATTTTGAATTTCTTTTCATTTTATTATCTTTCTTAGAAACGTTCAAGATATATTTTTTTCTCCCTTTGCTATTGAGCAACTAAATGGAGCTTATATATAGTTTGGAAATTCGGGTTTTAGCTGATTTATGAGGATTTGATCTTTTTATAAGTAATTCAAATTTTATTTGAAGCGCATCAGCGGGGAGTATAAAAGGAGAGACACCCAAATAGCTAAAAGAAGAAGACAAATCTAAACATTCTAGAAAATTAGAAAAGCGAGAACTATTGTGGGCAACCATACAAACATAAAGAGATTTAAACATGAAAGCCTTCAACTCTATGAGGATTTGATCTTGAACTGATGTTCCTTGATTTTTTTTTTTGTTCAAATGTGATAAGTTCACTTTACGGTTGTATTAAGATGTTATAATTTGATATAAAAATTGGGTAGATATTGATCATATATTGCGTCTAAGCTAAGCATGAATCTAAACTAGGGTATTCAGAAATACTTTGTCATTACGGTGTTTGTGTTTGCGTCTGTGGCAAAAGCTTAAAGTTGAAAATCAATATTTTTCTAGTGGTTGAGTGCGTGGAGGTTCATGCTCTTATTTCCGCTCATTTGTATATTCTCTTGCCTTGCTAAGGAGCGTGCATCAGTTCAACTTGACCAAAGTACGAGTCAGCTTGTTTCAAGCAACAGTGCCAACACAGAAAATTTAAGTAGGCCAAGATTAAGTGAGAATGAAAGGCTTCCTGGGGCTGTGCTACGTGCAAGGGAAAGGCTTCTGGAGAGGTTGAGAGGGGTGCCTCTTTCTGGAAACAGGTCAGTACTTACTCCCATGTGCATGTTTATAATTTTTTCTAGAGTGAGTTTGGATATCCAATGAAAGTTCTTTCCTTAAGTAGCAAATTTCATTAAAAAGGCACAATAAGGGGCACAACCCGTACATGGGATGTATACAAGAGAGACATTAGAAAAGGAAAGCTAGTATCTTAAATTGATAAGATCAAAGAATTCCAACAAATAAGAAAAGAGAATGAAGTGGTTATTATCTATAGAAAAGGCCACCCTGTCATAAAGAGACCTCAAGAATAAGAGCTTCATCCTCATTACCAGTAACTCACATCCCTCAAAAGTGAAATTCTACCTACAGCAGCTTGGCATTGGAAATCAATGTTTTTCAACACCTGAAGGTAGAGCCCGAGAGAGAGTTCCTGCAGCTCAAGCTGGTTCCTTCATTATTTTAGCAAAAGTTCCTGCAGCTCAAGCTGATCCATTATTTTCTCTTCAAAGACACCACATTAAATACAAAAAGAATTACTATCCAATTATCAGTGTTTTCAGTGTTTATGTTGTTTCTAGCAGTGCAATAATTCATCCACCATTCCATGCATGACCCATGTAACCCCTAACAAACAAAACACAAGATTCCACATTCCCCTAGCAATTTCACAATAAGAATTTGATGATCCACTGTCTTCTTATTTGATTTGCGCAGGCAACACCGGTCTACAATGAAAATTATTAGGCATTATGCTTAAGCATGTGATTAAAATGTCTTAAGGAAAAAGTAATTATGAACTGGAGGAATTGCGTAATGTTACTCGTATTATTTGTCAAACTGATAGATTTTCTTTTTGACTTGTGCTTACGCCAATTCAGTCCTATCACTGTTATTATCCTGAATTGGGTAAGTGATGCAATGAGATAATTAAGGAATTAGCTCTCACTAGAGTTCCTGAGTTCAGCTCATCTTTGGCCTCACTAGAGTTCCTAAGTTCAGCTCATCTTTGGCCATCATAAGACGGACGGCTGAGATTGTGGCAGTACAGTTAAATTGGTTCATTAATATTTTCTTTAAGAATATATCTCATTTCAAAAAAAAAAAATTATGCGAGATCAAGATGCTGCAGCCTTTACATGGTACTATGGTCTCCCCTGTCATTGGTTTAAAATAATAGTTCTCTGTTTTGTTTGGATTTTTATTTAGGAGAAGCAGCGGACCTTCACCTTACATTTATCACAGTGAACCAACGCTTGAAGAAGATATAAGAGGGCTGTTTGATCTTGTTCGGGACACGGGGACTCGAATCTCGACAGGTCAGTCTGAAAGCTCAACCATTACTGAGTTGACCTCCCAAATCGAGAGGCTGCAACTATTGCAAGAACCAAAGAAGAAGCCACCTGGTCTCACTCAAGAAGCCCTGGACTGTTTGCGCCTGGAGGTTTTTAGCAGCGCCATTGAAGGAGTGGCGCCAAAAGCTGCACAAGATTGTAGTATATGTTTGGAGACTCTCTTGGAAGGAGATGAGCTTATACGCTTGCCTTGTGGGCATAGGTTTCACTCTGCCTGCTTGGATCCCTGGGTTCGAACCTGCGGAGACTGCCCGTATTGCCGTAGATGTATAGTTGTAAACAGTCACAGAGCAATGAAGACGACGTAAATTTTACTCGGGTGTTTATATTTCCTGGATTTCTTTGTAGTCGTGAAAGTCTTTGTGTTTTGACCAAATGATAATATATATTATGATTTGTATCTACTGTTTTGTTGAACAACGGGAAAATTTCCTGAGTTTTGAATCCATGTTGAATGTGAAGTTGGAATTGATGTTGATGTACTTTCTGTGTACTTTCCGAGTCTTGTAGAATAAGAGGGTAAACCGTCGAAACATGGAGAGCTAAATATGTAAGAGGTTTGACCGTTATATGCACAAACTTCATGAGTTAAAAGTCAATTAATTGTCTTCACTTTCTATGATGGTTAAGAGGAAGAGGGACCGTACTCAAGAAGTAACTTAATTAATTTAAGATTATGTTTTATAAAGTGGAAGTTACTATTCAATTGATCAAATTTTCTCTACCTTTTTTTATCTCCTTGTGCAGACGTGTAAAAAATAAAAAATAAATAAAGAAGAGGAGATTACAACAATAATTTGGAATTCAACGATTATGGGTTTAAAAGCATGAAATTATCTGTCATGACTTTGAATTCTAAAAATGTTAAAAGAAAATTCCATTCATTTGACGTAAAAGACATATACTAAATTAACTTGAAAATCTGGTTATCAGGCGCATTAGAAAAAATTTATTTAATTCAGAGTAATAAACTTAATTGCATATTTAGAACATGTAGTTCTCACATGCTTTGTTAGAAACAATAATAACATAATAGAACAAAAGGTATAAAAATAACAAGTCAAGTAAAAAGAAATTGGAATTCTGCCAACTAAAAATAAAAAATAAAAACATTTCCTCCAAACCACCCATTGGAAAATTTATATTTCTTTACACTAATAAATAAAGACAATTTCATCACATGTGGAGTAAAAACTACAACATAAATTAAGGTTCTTTTTGAGCTTGCGATTTTAAAATGTTTGGTAAAGAAATAATGCAAAGTGTCACATAAAAATGGTGCAAAGTGTCACAAAATTTAGGAAAAATATATTTATCCCCATTTTTTTTTATCCCCAAAATTTAGGAAAAATATATCTAATACAAAGTCACTATAGATTTGGGCAAAAGTGTATTTTTTTTCTTCTGATTTATTTATTTATTTTGGGCTTTGTTTTACGGAAATATCCTTCGTGTGAAGTTTAGAGAAGGCCACAAACCCGGCCCGTTGTTTCAAGGTTGGCATTGACGGCACAACTCGGAACCTCGTTCGGGTTCCTTTTTGGAGAATCGAAGAGCAGCAGAGAGAGGCAGAGTCAGAAGACTCAGAACGCGGCGACGATGGAACACAATAAAAAAGGAAAAGAAGCAAAGCACCACGACAAAGAAGAAGAGGAAGAAGAAGAACGACAAGAAGTACAAGAAATATGGAGTTGGGGAGCAGGAACGGAGGGGCAGCTGGGCACGGGCAGGCTAGAGGACGACCACCTCCCTCAGCTGCTTCACCTTCCTTCTCTGGCTTCCGCTGGACCCATTTCTTTGCTCTCCTGTGGCGGCGCTCACGTTATCGCCTTGACCTCTGGTGCCACCCTCTCTTTCCTTTTCTCCTTGTTTGTCTCCTACTAAGAAAAAACATTCCTTTTTCTTCTTCTTCTTCTATGCATTTAATTTCCTTACTCTTTTTTCTTTTTGAATTACAATTGGGTAACTGTTTTTCTATACACTTCATAGGTGGTAGGGTACTGACATGGGGAAGGGGTACATCTGGCCAACTAGGCCATGGTGATATGGTTAATAGCTTGTATCCCAAGCTTATAGCTTCCTTGCAGGCTTACTTCATATCCCATGTTTCTGCTGGATGGAGCCACTCTGGATTTGTTTCAGGTGGGTGGGTGGTGATTTTGGAATCCCAGTATTTTCTCATTGATATTTGTTGTTAATTTATAATTTCATATCGTGGGTGTCTTTTGATTTTGGAATCCCAAGATTTTCTCATTTATATTTGTTGTTAATTTATAATTTCAGATACTGGGTGTCTTTTTACCTGCGGGGATGGGTCGTTTGGTCAGCTTGGGCATGGGGACTACAGTTCACATTGCTCTCCTGTAAGAGTCTCATTCTTTGTTAATAAGCATGTTGAACAGATAGCATGTGGTATGCGCCATTCGCTTGTGTTGCTAAAAGGTAAATTTGGTTGGTAAATCTGGTGTGTCTACTAGTAGTAACAGGCTGTTGTAGCCTACAGATACTGTTTCAATAGGATGCACCATATATGTTCCTGCGATATGCTTAAAGAATTGTGTTTCTTTATTGAAAGATAAGTTCTTGTCATTTATGCAACAAAGAAGTCAGGCATGGATGAACAGAAAAGACGCATTTTCATCAAGAGTTTCTGTGCTTTGATGATTCCCTTGAGCTAGGGTATGATAGATGTATAGAAACGAAAAATTGATTGATTGCTGAAAAGTAGAACATGGACAATGGTGATGCTCTAGAAAAAGACAGTTTTCTGGCTTTTTTTTTAAAGTGGAATTGGAATTTCTAAAGAACTTTAAAGAATAATGGGAAAGAATAATCTTACTCTGATGGACACAAGCTATATCCATGGAGTAGAACCCCCTAGCTAAAGTAAAGTATAAACCTGATACTCTCATCTGGTTCAAGCTTTAATCACTAAGATCAATGTGATGCAGGTTCTTCAGAATTTCAAACTTATGCATTTGGGTCTGGGAAGCGTGGTCAACTAGGTATCTCCAACGATAAGGTCAAATCAGTTAGTCTTCCTGAAGTAACTCATGGATTGGAGGATGTCAGTATCGTTAGCATAACTGCAAATGGAGATCATAGTGCAGCATTATCTGGTGAGTACATCCAATTTTCTCTTGCTTGATATGGCAAACGATACGGAATATAAATTTGTACATTTTTCTAGATCATCAAATCAGCTGAAAAATTTAATGCGGTGGTCCAAAATTTTGACCCAATGCAGAGTCTGGTGAAGCTTATAGGAAGTTTTCTTTTGGCCAATTTAGCATCGATCTACTGTACCCTCTAATTTGTTGTTGTTGTTATTGTTGTTGTTGTGTTGCGTCAGTTGATGGACATCTTTACACTTGGGGAAGAGGGTTCAGTGGCACTCCAGATGCTCACTTTCCTCAGTGTTTACTTTCGTCTTTCTTGTTTACCAGAGCAGCTCTTGGATGGAACCATGCTCTAGCATTGACTAGTATGTAAATACATTTCCTTTTTCTCCACTCTCTCTCTCTCTCTCTCTATTTAGTTTTTCTTTGTTTGTCTTTAGTGAAGTAGCAGTGTTAGTCGTTTGGCATCTTAAACAGGTGATGGGGAAGTTTTTATGCTCGGTGGCAGCTACCATGGAGTCCTTGGTGATCTTGAGAAAATGAGCCCAAAGCAATTACCTGGTATGACATCTAAGTAGCTGGGAGTATCCGGTTGTTCTAGTAACTTGTTTATCACTCTACCTGCCCCATAAACCGGAACCGTCTGGTTAATGGGTACATAGCTGAAGCTTGATAGTCCAGATGATAGTAAACTGCAATTGCTTTACCTCTTAAGCTCTTCAGTCTTTACTGCCAATATGCACTCAATTATTTGTGTGTTTCCTTATGCCCACAGATCCCAGAGGTGCTATCCTGGAGAAGGTCTCTGGTCTTGATGCTTTAAAAATTGTGCATATCGCAGCTGGAGCTGAGCACTCTGCAGTGGTAACAGGCAAGATTCTTTTAATCTCTATAGTTTCATCTCTATTTTTGGGTCAGTTGCTGATTCATATTCTATATAATTGTGGTTGCAGAGAATGGAGAAATAAAGACATGGGGTTGGGGTGAGCATGGTCAACTTGGCTTGGGGAATACATGTGATCAAACAAGCCCTCAGGCAGTGAGCTTAAGTAACAATCCCAAAGAAACTGCCACATTCAAAGTTTTTTGTGGTAGTGGGTTTACATATGCCATACAGAATCCTTGTGTATAACCATCCAATGCTCCTTTTTTTTGCATGAGATTCACATTTTTTTTTTAACAAGTTATATGAATTTTAAAAAAATGATTGAATTAGATCATTTGGTGTGGTGATTTTAGAAGCCAAATTATTTTTGGAATGATATAAGATGAACTTCTAGAATTACTTGTGTTACATATACTAATCCTCCGATAAGTGTATCATGAGCCACCCGGTCTCTGTTTACAAAGAGGCAAAGAAAGAAAGAAAGAAAATGCCCCTCTACATGCACTACTACTGTCTTTACGATGATGAAATATTCATGCATATACTCTATTCCTTCACCATCCTCTGCAAAAATAGCACCATAATTTACATGTTTTGTCAATGTTAAGTATCTCAAAAGCACTATAAACTTGTGTGTTTTTTAATCTTTGTAAACAGAAAAAGGTTTGTACTAGCAGAGAAAGCTGAAAATCCTGTAAAATGGCAATTGAGATGCATAATCTAGGAAAAAAGATGTTCTCTGGCAGTTTTTCTAAATGATCAATGCCATTCTTTAGAACTTAATCCGATAAATTCCTGAACTAATAAACTAAACACAATTTCATAGCAGAACAAATATAATTGCATGCAGAAATGTGTATAGTTTTTTCTTGACAAATGCAAAAAGCATGCCAATTCATTCGCATCTCCGATACTAAATTCAAATTAGATAAAAATCAAAGGGTTAAATTATTTTTGTGAAATGCCAGCATATTCCCCTATGATTAATATATATATATATATATGAAGTCTTTGGTAATTGATTTCGTTTGACCTGCATGTACATCTTTTTCCCTTTTGGATTAAGCTTTCCTTTTCAATTTCTGTACATCTTATTCCTTCTCCATTAAGTTGTCTTTCATATTTGGTAAGTGATTGTGCAGATGATTGATAAATAAAGATGATACGTGGTGCACAGCAAGCCCTAAAAAGTAGAGCAAAAATGGCACCGAAGGCTGCAGCTAGGGCATGGGTCAAAAGTCAAAAAGTCAATTAATTGTCTTCACTTTCTGTGGTTACGAGGAAGAGAGATTACAACAATAATTCGGATTCAGTAAAACTTTGAATTCATTGAATTCTGAAAAATCCATTCATTTGACCCAAAAGGCAAAAATACTAAATTAACTTGAAAAATCTGGTTATCACCTCCTGAATTACAAGAGAACAAAGTTTTTCTTTAAGTTAGGTTAGGTTATATATATTTTAATAAAAAAATCAATCTATTAAATAATATGTGTCTTTGGAATATTTAATTGTCACATTCTTTATTAGAAGAAATTGAAATTCCGCCAACTGAAAAAACTTAAAAAAAAAAAGTAAAAAAATCCCCCAAAACCACCCTCTAGAGCTGATTCTATTTACCATAACAAATAGAAAGACACTTAGATAACGCGTGGAGTAAATACTACAACATGAATTAAATATATGTTTGGTATTGCGATTTTGCAAGCTAAAAGTATGATTTTTAAATTAAATTATAGAAAATGTGTAGATTAGGCTTGCGGCTTTTAAAAAATTGATATTTGAAAATGTAGAAAAATTTGCCTTTTGGAGTGCTTTTGGCATTGTGATTTCGCACTTGCAAACCAAAAGTGCGATTTAAACTAAATCATAGAAAATTTATCGTTTAGGAGTTTTATTTTTATTTTTATTTTTTTGTTGCATTTTTAGATGCTTAATTGTGTTTGAAATCGCAAGTTTTGAAATCGCAAACCCAAACGAGCCTTTTAAATTGTAGGTAAAGGAGCGCATTTTTAAAAACTTACTATTTTAAAGACTAAATTGAGTTTTCAAATCACACATTTAAATTGCTATTTTTAAATGAGTAATACTAATTACCACAAAACATCCTACAAAATTGATGTGATAAGGTCTAATATTTATTGAATATATATTTTTTTTTTAACAATGATTGATCTAAAAATTATTTACACATTACCGTGTCGGGGACATTCGATGTTTATATGTTATGTTTGAAATCACAAACCCTAATAAAGTTATAAACCCTAATGTCTTGCGGGAAAAAAAAAAAAAAAAAAAAAACCTCTATTTCCTATTTTGCATGAAAACGAAAATAGAAAAAGCACATTTTTAATAACGCGTAGAGTGGGAAAGCAAACATTCATCGGTCTTCTTTCTTGCTAGTTGCTCCTCTTGACGCGGTATCTCTCTACCCCCCACGACTTTCCTTTCCCTTTACTCTGCAATCTCTTTCTCTCTCTCTCTTGCTTTTCAATCCCATTCTCGCAAAACCCAAAACAATCGACGACCCAAACACAGACACAGAAAAGGGCAAAGAAATCGAGAAACAGAGGAGCAGAACAGAGAAAACAGAGAGACGTATAACAGAGTAGGCGAGAATAATGCTGCGGTCGTGCTACAGGCCGCTGGAGCGGTGCTTCATGGGGAGGCTAGGCGGCGGAGGTGGCGATGGGCTGCTCTGGCACACGGACCTCAAGCCCCACGCGTCCGGGGACTACTCCATAGCGGTGGTCCAGGCCAATTCCAGCCTGGAAGACCAGAGTCAGGTCTTCACGTCGCCCTCCGCCACCTACGTTGGTGTCTACGACGGTCACGGTGGCCCAGAGGCTTCCAGATTCGTCAACAAGCGTCTATTTCCTTATTTGCACCGTAAATTCTCTTCAACAAAACCCCAATATACCTTTGTATATGTCTTTGTTTCTATCTTCCAACAAAAAGAAAAAAGAAAAATAAAATTTGTTTGTGGGAGGCTTTGTTTGATAAGGCTTCGTTTGGTTGATATACAAGGGAAAGGAAAGACTTAGATTATTTATTTATTTATTTATTTTATTGAACTTTATGGTTTTTCTACCAAAAAAAAAAAAAAAAAATTATGGTTGTTGAGGATTTTCAAGGAAATTAGAGAACTTTATACTTCTTTGAGTATAGCGAACATATTTTTGATTGGTTGGGATAGGCTCTGTTTGGTTGGTGGGAAAATCTATGGGAACAAGAAAGACTAGCTTTTAAAAAAAAAAATTAATGAAATTTTGGGTGTTTTTCACTTTAAGAGAATATATTCCACCGAGTATTTTGCAAATATTATAATTACTTGAGTTGGTTTTCTGCAATTTATTTTGAAAGATGCATACAAAAGGAAAGCACGAGCAGGGGCTTTATGCTCTTGTCCTTTGTTTTCTTGGCAACCAAACAGACCGTTGGAACTTGCCTTGTTGCATTAGGACTGTCTGTGTCTCTTTCTCATCTGTATATTTTTTTTTCCCTTTCGTTTGTAGAGTTTGCCACAGAGCAAGGCGGATTATCGGTGGATGTGATAAAGAAGGCATTTGATGCAACTGAGGAGGAATTCTTGCATTTGGTGAGGCGAGCATTGCCAGCACGACCACAAATTGCTTCAGTTGGGTCATGCTGTCTTGTTGGTGCTATTTCAAATGGTGAATTGTATGTGGCAAATCTTGGGGACTCGAGAGCAGTTCTTGGACGGAGACCTTTGGAGGGTCATAAAAATTCAGTTGTGGCGGAACGGTTGTCGGATGATCATAATGTTGCAGTTGAGGAGGTGAGGAAGGAACTGGTAGCACTTCATCCTGATGATGCACATATTGTGGTGTATACCCGTGGAGTTTGGAGGGTTAAGGGAATCATTCAGGTATGGTATCTTGATACATTTTTTCTGCTTCTTGCTTGTAATTTACTCTTAATTGCAATTGAATTAGTATATTTTTTCAATTTTAAGCAATGGTCTTGTAATTTTTAGTCAAATTTGCTGTATTGAGCTCAGATACAGAATTTGGTGTTCTTACCTTTGATTTTCTTCAAATATTTATTCACACCTACTGAGAGAATCAATCCTGTGTAGATGTTGGCAAAGGAGGATTAAGCTGGAACAGTTTACTTATGCTTTATTTTCAGCTGTTTGCAGTTGTTGGAAGCTGATGCTATGGGTGATCGTTTGCTAGCTGCACGTCTGTAGTCTTAGTAATGCTTTTGTATAAAATCTGAGCCAAAATTAGTATATCAAGTTCCTTTTCCTTGTGTGCAAAGGCATCACCTAAATCCTCATTACCCATTTGATATTCTAAGATAATTGTTCCTTCTTCTGATTATACAATACATGTGATCAAAACATTGGCATGCATGTGTCCAAGCATCTTCCATCATCTAAGTAGCTTTACGCTGCTACCTTGTAATTCTGTTGGTCTAGAGTTCACTTTTGGCAATCCAAATCTCCTAAATCATGTCTGAGAGGAATCTTTGTAAGATGTTTAAAGTTTTTGCGGACAATAGCATGAACTTGTATATAACTGTGATAGGGGTGCACGTGTCTTTAAATTATAGGCTGTTTTCTTTTTAGTGACAGGCACAATGCTCATATTCTGATTTCCTTGTTTGTAGGACAAAATTTTCCTACAAACCCAAGAAACAATAGGAATCCACTGTTTTTATAATACAAGAAGCAGTAGAAATCAGTATCTTTTTTTTATCCTCAATAATAGTTTAAAAAGAAACAATTACATGATAAGAATATAAGCTTGCATGTGGTCCAACCTTAGAATGGAAGTTTCTACCCCCAAAAAAGTAAAGATGCTTATGAGCTTATTAGTCTGACCAGCAGAATGCTCAATGCGCATAATTGTTGAAGGCAAAAGATACTTTGATGATTTTTTTTTAAAAAAATTTCTCCTAGGGTCTCTCACAAGAGCCAAAGTTAGATATTATCCATATCCTGCTATGTCCATTGCTTTTTTCTTTGCTGATTCCTTTTGCTTTATGTAGAAAAAAGGAATATATGTGTGTAATAGATAGATAGATAGATAGCTGTATTTTAAGTTGTTCTAAGGGAGCTTATATCTTCCATCGTCTTCCAGGAATCTTATGCTCTGCTCCCGATCCAGCATCTCATGCTGCTAAGTTAAAAGTAATTTGTCTTCCATGCATGAGATGTACATGAAGACCCCCCTGAAGCATAGTACTAAGGTCTATGTAACTTGGGAAATTCATTTTGATTTCTTCCTATTCAAACTTTGGGCATGTGCCTTTTGAGTTTTTTATATGTAAAAGTTTGAAGTGTAATGTTTATTCCTTGATGGCTATTTTTACCTCCATATATTAGATAACTGATTCATAATTCTAAATAATGTGATGGATAGTAGGAAGCTGTCATAATTTTTTCTTTTACTCATCTTCTTCAGGTGTCAAGATCTATTGGCGACGTTTATCTGAAGAAGCCCGAGTTCAACAGAGACCCAATTTTCCAGCAATTTGGGAACCCTATTCCTTTGAAACGACCGGTAATGACAGCAGAACCATCAATCATAGTAAGAAAACTTAAACCACAAGACCTATTCTTGATATTTGCATCAGATGGCCTCTGGGAGCAATTAAGTGATGAAGCAGCAGTAGATATAGTGTTCAAAAACCCGAGAGCTGTGAGTGCCCGTCTTTCACTTACCTTCTATAACTTTTTCTCAACTGTTATCAATAGCAGTAATCTTTGGTCAAATTCAAATTTTTTTTCCACTTCTTCCTATAGCTGTCCCTAATATACTCCTGTTATCATTGGCAGATTTGGCATAGGTTCTATAGTTTTTTTTTTAACGGTCCAAATTTAATTCTAAATTTTTCATGAGAAAGAGAGTTAAATTAAATCTGGACGGTTGAAAAGACTACAAAAGATCTCCTGTTGTTTTTTTTTTTACAACATTTTAAGCCAAATCCATCATTTATCTTGGTTCTTAATATTCGGTTTAATGGAATACCTTGGATACTTTCTAATGAAATGGTTCAATTATAAACTAAACTGTTGGGGTTTGACTACATGTGTGACACAATTCCATTCATTATCTTCAATACATGCAGGGAATTGCTAAGAGATTGGTGAGAGCTGCCATTCGGGAGGCTGCAAAGAAGAGAGAGATGAGTTATGGTGACATAAAGAAAATTAAAAGGGGAATTAGGCGTCATTTTCATGATGATATCACTGCTATCGTAATTTACCTTGACCACCAAACACGTTCTTCAAATGCTAGACTCAAGAACAATGCAGTTTGCTGCACCAATGCCCCTGTCGACATCTTCTCTCTGAATGCAGATGAGACAGAAGATGATCTTCTTTATTCTTAAAGAAACAAAACCCTTTAAAGGTAGACCGACAGCTGAGCAAAGATTACTATTAGATAATAATCGAAGGACAAAGTTTTCCCGTAGACATTGTCCGAGGAAACTTCCAATTCAGCCTATTAATACGATATTTGTCTTTAGAGAACGTGATTTTTACATGCATTTTTAACATGATTGCCAAATTATGTGATAAAATGCATGTAAGAATCATATGCTCTAAAGAACAAATGTCAATTTAACAATTCAACCATCCCAATTCAGAGAAAAAGTTTTTATACTTTGGAGGAGGAAGATGAAAGGATTCATTAGAGAAAGTACAGCTTTATAGATAATCAGGTTTTATTGGTTTTATTGTTTGAGTTAATGATTGTGACTCCCAGAAATAGAAGAACTGCATGGGAGCATCACTTCTGTAACTTATAAATAATAGATTTTTACTTTATTGAGTTATTCTCATGGTCTCCTTTTGATGCTTCTTTTAGGCAAGCAAGAGTCAGATGGTAAATTATAGCTAATAAACATGAACCTTTGCTCTTATTTTATATTATTTTATTTTTTAAGCTTGGTAATTAATTACTCATGGCTCACAGGGGTTAGAATTTAGCATCTGCCTTTATTTTATTTGTCGACAACTGTTTTAAACTAAGGTTATGTTTGGAAGAAGAGTTGAAAAAAAATAATAATAATAAAATTTAAAAAATGATTGCGTTAATTTAGTGGTAATGATATCATCAATAATGATTAAGAGATAACGGTAATATGATATCTTACTATAAGAGGGAGAAAAATCGTAGAAATGTTAATTCTTTCTAGAGGATTTTTATTTTTTATTTTTTTAACTTTTATATAAATATTTTTTGGTTGAAAAAAATGTTATGATGTGATATAAAATTAAAATAGTTTTGAATGTTTTATGATTATTTTGTGTTTTGATTGATTGTTAATATTTTTATTTAAAAACAAAAAAAAAAAGAGAAAAAAATGTTATTAAACAAAGCCAATTATTTATTTATACGTTTTCTCAAGAGGAAGTTCAATTGGTTGATATTACGTCTAATGAAACAGAGATCACTAGTTTAAATTTTTTTTCTCGGTGTTGTGTAGACATGTCAAAAAAAAAAAAAAATCTTTATTTATACAAAGCCCACATTATTGTATCAAATCTTTTACCAAAAGATAAGTACAAAGATGATACAAAACTCATTAATTAGAAAAAGGCCAAAATAAAATTAACAAATAAAATTATTAGAGCATTCACAATGGAGGAGCTAAATGACACTTTTATCTAAAATAGTTCCTTAAATTGATAAAATACCCTGTACATTGGAGAAGCTAAAAAAAAATGTATAATAGATATTTATTAAATGAGCTAAAAAAAAGCTACATGTAGCGACACTATTCGAATAGTTATTTTCCTAAATTTTCTTCCCATGTTTTTTTTATTGTTTCTCACTTGTTTCCTATTTTTTTCAAAATTTTCTCCTACTATTTCTCTTTCACATCTCATTTTTTCCAAAATTTTCTCATATTATTTCTCTCTCCACATTACTTTTTTCTCAAAAGTTGAAAAATAAGATATTTAAGAAAAATACAATCATTATAAAAAATAAAAAAATAAAAATTAAATAATATATATAAAAATATAACTAATCGGATGTAGGAGGTCATTAAAAAGTTATTAGTTAAACTAGATAAATTAAATTTTGAGGAGCTATTTTACATAAAAAATTAACTCTTCCATTGTGAATGCCCTTACGGATACTTATAAATAAGCTCCTCATCTCGGTACCTATTTAGAACCAAACCCATTAGCAAAATGAGAAATAAATAAATAAATTAAATTAAAACTACAAATAGTCTTGCTCATATTTGATTTGTAGTTCGAATCCTTTCTCTCACGTTGTAAAACCAACAAAAAGAAAAAAATCAAAACGGGAAAAATCTGTCCTTTGAAACCGGTTTGTATGATCAAGTTCAGGTGGGCAACTCCAACCCCTTCATTCACTTTCCCATTATTTGTATAATCATTTCTGTCCATTTGGTTTCTTGTTGTTTCCTTTCAATTTGGTTCTGGTTTGGCATTAACACAAGCACCTAGCATACTGTCTCATGTTGCTGCATTTCATTGTTATTACCCTAATAGCTTTCTCGTTGTGGCTCTCAAACTGATTGTAAAGCGCTTTCCTTGCTTTCAAAAGCAAGTATGAGGTGTTTTCAGAAAACCCACCTTACAGCTCCAAGTGTTGGAGCGTGTGTGCGCTTCTGCTGGGTTCTTTAATTTGTTAAAACCCTGAAAAACTTCCTTGTAGTGGCTGTCAAACTGATTTTAGAAAAAAACAGTTTTCTTAGTTTCAAAGACAATGGTTGTATTGAGTTTCAGGTTTCGAGAGTAAGAAAGCACTTTGGAAAAGCGTATTAAGAAGTGCCAAGTGTTTAAATTTATGCTTTTTTAGGGAAAAGCTAAATGAGAATGAGTGCAAGTAGTTTGGTAGCAGAGGCGGTGTGGAAGGACATCGAATCTACTCGTGCAGGTTGGTTCTTTTTTGTTTGCTTTTCTACTTCGAAATAGATATCGACTTTAGTACAAGCTAATGACTTTTCACTTGATTTTTTTTTTTAAAAATTTTGGGATTATTTATGCTGCGATTTGATAATGAGGAATGAATTGAAATGGGACAGTGACAGATGATCAGCTCTCCATGTTAGTATATCTAACCCATTTTGAATGTGTCTTGGATAATATTAGCACTGACTTGTAATGGGGTTGAATTATTGACTTTTGTTTTTGTTCCCTTTTTTGTTATAAATCCAGCTTGCATTTCTTGTTTGGTAAAAACTTTGAGCGAGCCACTAGAATAGTGGATCAAAGAGGCATCAAGAGGATTTCTGGTGAGCTTAGCGGGCGTTTCGTCTTTCAGGTAAAGTTTATTCTTTACTTGAATCCATATTTTGTTCACTGGTGGATATACATGGCTCTGGAATGGCCAACTAGATCTCTGATACAGAAGATTTGGACAGGCGACATGAAGCTGGCTTGAGTTAAATTTAGTTTGTAGATATTTTTGTAATATATTTGGAATTTTAACAAATATTGGGGAAAATTAAGTCCAAAGTTTGAAAATTTTCCTATTTTCTTGATGTATTTATTGACTTAGGTGGAATATGAAGGAACAAATTAGAAATTTAGTTGGCATCAGCCAAATAGTAAGAAATTTGAAGAATCTTGGCTAGCAAAAAGTTTCCAATTTGGTAATTCAACCCAAGATGGATTGGGTGAAGAAACCTTTTAATTTGGATAGTGTAGTTAGAGATTTATTTGAGGAAGAGAAAAACTAAAACTGAGCTCCCTCTTATCTTTTCTGCTTAGGTTGTGGGAGAATCACGGAGGAAGGAGGAATATTTCTGCTTTGCTGAAAACTATTGTGCGTGTTACTCATTCTTCTATGACATTGTAAATAGAGGAGAACAGCTTTGTGTGAGATCTCATTCTTGCTTATACATATAATGGAGTCCAGCCCTTTTAACTGTTCTTTTCTAGTTTTTCTTTTGTAATAAGTTTCCTGTATTCAAGCCCCCTCTTCTTTTTGTCCCTCTCTTCCAGTGTAAGCATCAGTTAGCTGCAAGGCTAGCTTCATCATTGGGAGCTTGCGTTGAAGTTAAGGTGTCTGATGAACAACTAGCGCTATTGCTGTCAAAACTCTGACATCTCTCAGCAGAAGCCAAATTTTGCATTTGGTGTTGAAGTAGTGTGTGAGCAAAGGACAAGTTGATGTGTTTACAATGTAGAAGCCAGGTACAGTTAAAGAGGTAGTGCATAACCAAATTACAGTTGAATGTGTTCATTAATTTGATCATTTATTCAACATGTTTTTCACTTTGTGAGGAGCTGCTTCTGAAATACGAAGTTTGGTACCCATAGGCATGGAAATATATAACAAATTTATCTTTAACTTGTTCATAGGTAGCTCCCCCATATAAATAAGTTATATGGAGGAGCTACATATGAGCTTGTAACTTGTTTAGAAGTGCACTTCAAGATGATACTTAAGAATCTGGGAGCTATGTGTCAATAATGGTGATAGATTGATATAGAAGACAATTTTCTTAGGATAGTAATCTTGTGCATCCTCTAGAAGTGATTATGAATCCAAAGATATGACTGACATGCTTTTTTTGGTGGGGGTGGGCAGAGAGAAAACGACCATATGATTTATTACTGGATTCAGTCTTCTCTTCCGTACAAGCATGTATGATGTGGACAAAAATGCTGAGGAATTGTACATTAACTTCAATTATTACGAACTTCTTTTATCTTGAGTTGCTTTTGTTATCTTGAAATGCCATATTGCCATAAGCAGGTAATGGAGCAAGTAACTTCTGATTTGGGTCCTTCTGCCTTGGTTCATGTGTAGATATATATAGTTTGTAAACATGTTTTAAATTCATTTTACATTTTCTTGTGCAAGTGTAGAAACTCTTGTTTTTATTTGTGAACACAAGAACTCCTTATTGTATATGTGGAATGCATTTCAAGGCACAATTTTTTCATGAATTGATCTTTCTGGTAAATGATGTAGCTTTGGAATAACAGATCCTTGTCTTCGAACATTGCATGTGATCATATAACCAAAAAATCTGAGCTGCAGAGTTGTATCAATTTATTCAAATTTAAGGTCTCCTATACCTATGCAATTTACAAAAACATGATGTTTTTACTCTTTGATGAGGTAGGAACTGTCGTTAAGCCACGATAGTTTTAGTCATTTGTTTTCTTTACTGTACTGTGATGTTGTCTGTGCATTGGATATGGTCAGTAGGGGTGGCAATTCTCATATTTGTGTGTCGGATTCAGATTGTGTTGAAGCATGTATATAAAACTATATAAGTCAACTATAATCAGACTCTACAACTTTAACCTGCTAATTTTATGCTGAGTTTGTGTCAAATTCACGAGTAATGTAAAAACAAATTGTAAGCAATCAGTGGTCAATGTCAATGTGCTCATAGCACTAATTGACATCCAACAACCTTGTAATGGTTGTCGGATGATTCATCCATCAATCACTCTTTTTTGGTTTACCTACTAACGAGGCTTTAATGGGTGGGTTTTAATTTGAATGATGAGTCCTTTTCTATATGCCTCTATACTTACGAATATTTCACTTGTGGTGGGGTCCAGGGAGCCCAACGCCGACCGTACACGGCTTATGCTGAAAACAGAGGCATCCTTGTCTTGCCCAGCTCATCCAACTTGTGTCATTCATTCTGCTGCTGCTGACAACATGAATGGACTTGAAAAAAAACATTCGAAGGCCTTGTGCTGATAGTTTCTAGTTTCTTAATTCACTGTGTATGCCTTGAACTGTTATTGGGCTTTTATTTTAGATTATATGTTTTAGCAGGCCCTTAGCCCAAGTACTGTTTGTCGTTTCTCCCTCTTTTCCTCTCTCCCGTAGCATTTTTTTCTTCTTCCCTCTTACTTCTCTTCTATATTTCTTCTTTCTATCTTCAACTCTTCTTCTTTGCTTCTTCTCTCCAACTTTTCTTCTCAATATTGTGTTGTCCCACATCACATTTATTTACCACATCGGTTGCTAAAATGTGGATTGCTGCCCATTAATCCATGTGACACTTATTTTCATAAAATATAGGGTTAATAACTTTTTTAGTATATGAGTTTGCAGTTTTTTATTTTTTTCTCACTTAGGTTTCCAAAATAGTAACAAATGGTACCTAACCTACAGGAAAAGACCAACTTAATACTTCCATTAGATTTCATGACACTATGTGACATGCGTTACCATATAAAAATGTCACATGCCTAAAAAAAAAAAAAAAAAAAATTGAAAAATTCATGTGGTGGCTGGCCACTCCCATTGGCCCATTTTTGTCATTGGGGGTGGCTTGTCATTTTTTTATTATTTTTTTTAGGTTTAGTTTAGTGATTTTTTAAGGACATGTGACATTTCTCTGTGACGACATGTGGTGGGCTAACGAAATTTAACAAATGTATCAAGTTGGTCTTTTCTCGTAGGTCAAGTACCATATGTGAATGTTTTGAAAACTGAGGTGGAAAAAAAAAATGCAAACCCAAGTACTAAAAATATTATTAACCCTAAAATATATCACCCAAGTTTGTAAAAAAGTTGTAGTAGCCAAACATTTTCTCTTTCACCATGTATAAAAGAACAAGATCACCGGCAACAAGCGGATTTTACAATTACAACAACCAAAGCAGAAAATAAAGTGAAAACAAAATAATGTATCTCATAAAGCTAGAGCTTTTATCTACTTATCATCTAGGGAACAATTCTGTGAGTTTTCATCTTATCAATCCAATAACTAAACGAAGTTTTTGAGTTCCTGAACCCCACAAATCCATGCTCTTTGCTCTTGTTCATGCTATCCAAAAGAGACTCACCCCCAAGAACCTCATCCACAAACCACCAAGCCCCAATCTGTTCCAAATTCGTAGGCACCAAACCCTTCTCTCTCACAATCTCCTCCCACACTGCACCCTTATTCTTCATCATCTCCTGCAAGCTCAAATTGGAGTACTTCTCATCAAATTCCCCAAACTCTGCCCCAAACTGTTCTGCCAAAACCTTCCACAACTGCTTCCAACTGAACACATCTCCATTGCTACAATTGAATGCCTTATTCTTCGCATGAGCATCCACCGCCGCCCATATCTGATGCTCTGCAACCAACTCTGCATCCGAAGCATCCCAGTACCCTTCCCATGCCGCACGGCTTCCCGGAAACCTCAATAGCTCGCCCTCGTGCTTGCATATCGCTGCGTAAATGCATAAACTGTGAACAATATTCATCAAACTATACGGCGAAAACCCGAATATCACTCCAGGCCGGTGCACCGACCATGTCAAACCCTCCTTCTTCGCCACCTCTTCAGACAAAACATCTTCCAGAGTATAGTAAAAATTGGGTACGTTCAATCTTGGAAGATCTTCATGATATGGAGGTTCATGAGGTTCATAGTGTTTTCGACCAGTTTGCAGGCAAATATGTTGCAGTTTTGGCGCATTTGGGATGACAGCGTTGAGAACGTTGCGCAACATGTTAGAATTCACCTTACAGTTTTCGACTTCGTCGTGCATGTTAGCCCATGTCACGTAGAAAATGTGCGTGACATCCCTGAGTTTGGAGAGCTTGGCATAGGATTCTTGAACATCCAAGATGTCACACTGGATGTACTCAATAGGGTAGTTGGTAGTCCAGGCAGGCCGAGGGCGGCGGGCTACGCCATAGACCTTCCACGGCCTGCCTGGCGTGTCGGAGAGTGGCAGGATCTCGGCGAGGCTGTTGCCAACTATGCCGGTCACGCCAATGATCAGAGCCACGCTCTTGTACCGTGGTGGCGCGTTGTTGTGGTCAAATTGTTTCTGCAGAATTTGATCAAATTAATCAGAGAGTGAGATTGTAAGGGGAAAGGTTGACAATATTTGAAATGAGAATGAAGGAAAATGGGTTTCGCAATCACTTACCTTTGCAGCTCCTATTGCTCCAGACCACCACCAGCTCATTGTGCTTTGATTGTAGACACAGGAAGTCTGGATTGGAAGATGTTTCTCTCTGTTTCTTATCTGTTCGTGTGTTTCTCTCACAGAGAGAGAGAGAGAGTATTTGTTGAATAAACAGATTAGTTGGGGGCGGTGGAGTACTGGTCCTTGGTCTTTAGTTCTCTGCAGAGATATAACATCCAATGTACTTATAATTTATGCTTCATATCCATGTAATCTTAATTCATCCACTTCTTTATATATATATATATATATGCCAAATCCTTTCATTTCAAGGAACTGCAACAGAGACAGCTCAACATATATAGCCAAAGTTTATCCCTTGAAACCTTGACCAACCAAAGGCTAGTTGCAGCAGCCTTTGCTGTCATTTTGATTTATTATATTGATTTCCAGCCTTAATTAGCTCAACCTGCGTGGACATTCCCTCGTTTAGTTTCTAAATTTTTTTTGGTCCCACTTCGGTTAGTATAGTTATTTAAGGATGGGGACGGAGTTTATGTAAGAAGGCACCCCGAATTTTACTTTTTTTCCGGATAAGTATTCAGGCAACCCGAATCCTACCTGTTGGGACTGCTCACCAAGTAGGATCTGAATAGCCTTTCACATGTAGTTGCCCGTCGTATGGAATTTAGCTAGATAGGTTATTTGAGGGGGTTTGTCCCATAGTGTTCTCCTGATGTTCTCTCAATCTTACGTAAAACATGATTTAAGAAAAAAATAAAATTGTAGTACATTTTTTTACTAACATATTAATTTTATGAGTTAATATTTAGGTTCTAATGCTTTAAAACTTGTTTTTAGATTCAAAACTAAAAATTAAAGGTGGAAAGTTAATCCAGTTAATCATTTAGGGATGTTATTACCCAAAATGAATTTGATCATCCTAAATTTAGTGCTAATGCCTCAATTTTGGTGCTAATGCCTCAAATTTGATGCTAATGCGTCAAATTTGGTGCTAATGCCTAAAAAAATGGTGGTGGAGGCCATTACAATTTTATTTTTTCTTAAATCATGTTTTACATAAGTCTGGGAGAACACCAGGAGAATACTATGAGGAGAACCCCTAGCATTTTCCTTATTTGAGGGTAATCATTGGAGGATATTTTGTAGATTGGTAATATATATATAATTTATTGCTCAACTTAATATGACCATTTCATTCAAAAATAAAATAAAATAAAAAGATCAAAAAATAAATTTACCTACTTAATAGTTTAAGATGTGCAACAATAGAAATTCTTGGATACCTCTTAATTTTGTATTTGATTATTGATAATAAAAATATCAAAACGTCTGGGATAGTCAATTAATGGAATCAGTCTTTTTCCAATTATAAAATAAAAATATCATGAATGAAAGTTATGAAACACAAATAACGTGTGGGGATAATCAAGTGATTCAGTCTTCTTCCAATTATAAGACTTTCTTCTTCTTTGATATGCATTTTTAAGCAAAATCGTGGTGAAAAGTGTCCAGTTAAAAAAAAAATGAAAAAATTGACGTTTTTAAATCACAGGCAAATGAGCAGGCTTTTAAAAACATGCAATTTTAAAGGTCGAGCCATGATTTTATCAGTGCAATTTTAAAAGCTGCATAATTTCATTACCTACGTTTTGAAACCTTACAATTTTTTAAACCCCTAAAATAAAAACTGCCATTTGTGCTTTGTATGAGAAGTGATATTCTCACCCCCAGAGAGTTTGACAGTTGAGAACACCCATACGGCACGTATTTGTGTATATTAATGTGAAATCAATTGTTTGTTTGTTTGTTTTTTCTTTTTATTGGTTTTTCTGAGCAATTAAGCAACGGCATCATTTGCTGGATCTTGCCAGCTTGGGGATTAAGTCCTTATCTTTGTTGAGTCATTCTCTTAAAGATGCATGCACAATATATAGAGATAAATGATTGCGTGGAGTCCACAGAGCAACCTTATCAATTTCCAATCTATAGTGATGATAAAGCAAAGATAGCTCTGACCATAATTGTATGGGCAATTTGTAGATGAATTGATTAGCCAGCACAGCTCCAACAAGGTTTAGAGGGAAATAAACTCAACATGATTTTAGCGGGTTATGGTTAAGAAGTCACCCGTTTAATTAAATGAGCCGAATTATAAATAATCTTATACATATGTTTCGGCACAACCTAAATCTGACACACGAATATAAATTGTCACCCTTAGACTAGTGTTACAACCTACAACATATACGTGCCATCAAGTTGTAAAAGAGTTGATAAGGTAATTGATTGTTGTGATAACCTAATTTCTTGTATAAGCTATCTACGCAATTAGTGGAAGAGGATTTCTAGGTATATCAACTTGGACAGCAACAGAGTCGCAGGCTATGTTACTCCATCATGTGTACCAATCCACATCAAATATAATTGAAAGAACCTGAAAAGGCATAGGAGCAAACACCATCATCTTTTTGTTTAAAGCCAAATTGACTTTTTCCTAATAGAAAACTACACTTTCTACTCTTCCGCTATTCAAAAGCGACCTTAATGTCTAAACAATTTTTTTTTTAAGGGACTCTTCTTTTCTTGGTGTAAAGAGAAGCATCAACATACAAATTTCTGAAAAGGTATAGCTTCTGACACCTTACATGTAGCAAAGAGAAGCATATTCTATCCATCTAGATAATTTCAGCATGTCTCACAGATATTTCTCATGAGAGGCACCTACAACCCCATTTTGTTTTGGCAGGGTACCTATAATCATCAGTTAGTGTCCAAATCAATAAATTAACACGGCAAACAATCTTTAATGAAAAATGTTACATGCATTATCAACTTTAAACTCCTTGGCGTGACATTAAAAATTATTATTGGATTTTGAATAAATCCAATGGTGATATTTAATGTCACGATAGAGAGTTTACACTGGAGAGTTTGGACTTAAAAGTGCATGTAATATTTCTCATCCTTAATTAAGGATTTCACAGTTCAGCACTTCAAAATATAAGAACTGTATAAAATGCCAAAATTACATAATCGGTCCATATTTTTATCAGTTTATACAATACTGCTAATTTTACAACACAAATCCGTTTCTGTGCATCAGAAATGGGATACATTTTACAGACCAGTGGAGTGTAATTCAACCACGGGCAGCATCAAACTTATAACTGTCCAGCTAATAATAACAGCACAATATACCTGGATAAGAATCTGAATGAGAACGACTATGCATGAGGGTTTTGTATATTACAATCCTAGAATGCCATGATTAAGCCTAACTTTCACAAAGATATATACAGCCAATGATTTCAATCTTATATAAAGCTCAATATTCGATAATACTACCAAATATATAAAAAAGACGATCCATTTCTCATTAACGCAAAGTTGACACAAAGATACTCAAAAGGAAAAAAAAAATGTTTTGACATAAAGATTATATCAGTAAGAGTGATAGATTACAGTGCCGAACATTTTCAAAAATATTATTATCAGAGTTAACTGTACATGTGTTTTCCAATTTCATGCTATATGGAAAATTGTACATAACTTAAAACTTACTCAACTCTCCCATCCCCACCTTTCTTTCATCTGTCATTTGATCTATAAAAGGTATGCCGCTAGCCATAAATGACAAACGCTTGTATAGCTCAATCCTCTATAACTCAAAAACAAAGAATCAGCTCTTACAGTTATGCTCCCAGAGAGATAACAGAATCATGCACAACCTTACATTTCTGCTCATTTCCCTGCCCAAACAATATAAAACACGGGCACAAAAAAAGGGAGAACAAAGGACTGGATGGATATGAAGTTAAGAGGCTAAAGAGCAAGTCAATCCAGCTGCCATCCATTGACAGATGAAGATCGCCTATGACCATTTCTTTGTTATACGTTCTGATAACCTGTATTCTTCCGCCTTGGAAGTATGTGGATCAAGGGTATGAAGGTTGTTAACAAACACGATTGCCTCATCGTGTCGATTGAGTTTGCAATACCAATCTACAATGGAGTTGTATGTGTTCTGGTTTGGTTTACATCCCTGCTTGATCATGTATCGAACCACGTCAATGGCCTCCACAAACATCGAGTCAGCTGCATAGCTTGCAATGAAGGTATTATAAGTGACCACATCTGGAGCAAGTCCAGAATCCTTCATTTCTGAGAATATCCGTGAAGCCTCCCTCATCCGACCATTTCTACAATAGGCATATATAACAGTATTATATGAAATTAAATCAGGCTTTATTCCTTTTTCCAAAAGTTCCTTTAAAGCTTCTTCTGCTCTCTCGAAGTTTTCAGAGCGGCTGTACATATATATTAAGCAATTATAAGTTGTCAAGCTTGGAGTGAACCCACTCTCATTTATAAAATTCAAAATCTCCTTTGTTTTGGTAACCTTCTGCCTTCTGCCATATATAGAAACCATAGCATTAAGAGTATTTATGTCAGGTGAAAACCCTCTTTTCTTCAACTCCAGGAAAGCAAGCTCTGTCTCCATTAGGAGGTCACTTTTACTATTAACTAAAACAAGAGTCTTTAAAAGCACAGCACACGGTTCAATTGCACCAGAATATATCTCTTCTGCCAGAGCACACATGCGCTCAGTCTCCTTGCCATTAGCATAGGCATGAAGCAAGGAACAGTATGTCAGCTCATTGGGTTTACATCGACCATCCTTCATTTCAGCAATTATTTTCTCAGACTGTTCCCAAAGCCCACCTCTGGCCAATGCTGCCAAAACAGCATTATAGGTGGAAAGGTCTGGATTAACCCCAGATTCCAGCATTCTCTTATAAACAGCCATAGCTTGGTCAAAGGAACCACATCTGCTGTATGCACTTATTAATGTGTTGAAGGTGTCCCTTTCGGGCACAAACCCTGCCCTCTTCATTTCCTTAAACACTCCCGACACCTCATTGTCCATTCCATTTTGCCCAAACACCGCCAGAAGTGTGTTCCAAGTAACAATATCAGGGGCACACTGACATATCTTGATCTCTTCAAAAACCTTCATCATTTCTGCAAACTTTCCACGGTTACCATGCATCTTAATGAGGGCATTAAAGGTGCAGATATTTGGGTTGCACCCAGCACTTCTCATCTCCTCAAAAACCTTCATTGCAGACTCATCCTTCCCAGCTTTCTCATACCCCGACAAAAGGGTGGTGTAGGTAAACACATCAGGCTTAATCCCTTTCTCCATCATTTGGGTTTTAAAATCCATTGCTTCATCCAACAAACCATCTCTAGCACAAGCCGATATCAATGAATTGTAAGTCACAATGCTAGGAGAAAACCCATTGATCTCCATCTCTCTCAACACCTCCATAGCTTCCTTTGGCCGCCTAGACTTCCCATAGACATCCAATAATGCATTATAAGCAACCTTATCCGGTGTAAATCCCGCTGATTTAATCTCCTCGAAAACCCCAGCAGCTTCTTCGTATAAAGAGCCTCGTCGACAACAACTAATAAGCGTATTATAAGTATACAGATCAGGGGCAACCCCGGCACTCTTCATATCCTCAACCAGACCCATAATCTTATTCCAATGCATACCCATTTTCCCATACACATTCAAAACCACATTGTAAGTTATCAAAGTAGGCTCACACCCCTCTTCCTCCATCTTCTTAAAAACCGTCACAGCCTCTCTATACCTCCCATTACTAGCACAAGCAGTTATCAAAGAAGTATAAGCATAAACATCAATATCAATCCCAGCTTGATGTAAATTATGAAGCAAAGAAGCCGCGGATGAAACCCGACCCTCCTTGCCAAGAATACTAATAAGCACAGCAATAATAGAGCTATTCAATATCAATTCGAAATCTTTACGATTCCGAACCCACTCAAACACACCCATTGCCAAGTCACATTTCTTGTTAAACCCTAAACCCTTAATTATACCCAGTACATCCAAAGACAACAACTCCACACTAGGACCCACCTCCTCTTCCGGTTCAAACAATTGAAGCAAAACATCATCTAATCCAGCAGAATCAAATTGTGGGTCAAGAAGAGTTTGGAGAATTTGCTGACCTTTGAGGGAGAGCCTATGGTTAGACCAGGGCTTGCCACGGTTGGGGTCGCGGGACTTGCCGATGCGGTTGCGGGTTCTGGGGATTGGGGGCTGGTGGGTGTGGGGTTGTGAGGAAGTGTTGGGGTTTTGGCGGGTGAAAAGGAGGTCCTGGAGAAGAGGGGTTACTGGTGGTGGCGCTGAGGGTACTGGAGGGTGGTGCTGAGTGTGGTGGTTGTTGGGGAAAACAGGTCTTGAGGGTGGGGGGTTTTGGAGTAGAAGAGGTAGTGCGAGTTTTTCCGCCATTAGAGACACGGAGGGAGAAGGGGAGAGGCTGCTTTCACCAAGGCGGGTACGGTGGACTTACTCACTTGGGGTTGTGTAGTAGTAACCAGTTCGCAGCCACATAGAAAGATCTTTCCGAGAGGGAGAAAGTAAACTGGATTTTTGAGTCTTATCTTCTTGTTTGAGGTTAACCCGTGATTTTGTCAAATATTTACGTTTATTTTTTAAAATTATGCTTTAAAATTGTTTTTTTTTTTAATCATACGGTTTTTTTTTTTTTTTTTGACATATCCACATAAGAGAAAAATGAAGGATTCGAACTAATGACTTCTATTTTATAAGACGTGGTTCCAACCAATTGAACTACCTCTTAAAAACTTTTAATCATATGTTTTGATGTCACAAACCCAAACAGGGATATATATACTATGCATATCAACACAAAAAAATGATAGGTTTACGTCCATCCTTTTTTTTAAAGAAAGAAAAAAGTTTGGTTACAACTTTATTATAATTTTCAAATTGATGAAATAATTAAGAGTTGTGTGATTGATAAGTCAGCCATTAATTAATTAAATTGATAACTCGGTTTTATTTTTTTTTTTTTAAAAAAAATCATTCAATATGGACCACATCAATTTGTAGAAACAAAAATATATATAAAAGGTTGTAGTACCCCTAAATTCTATTGATGTATACCATTTCATCTAAACCTTCAACTTAAATCTTTTAAAGTCACAAATCCAAGAAGTAATTCAATCGGTTAAGGACTCTATTTTATAAAATAGTGGTTACTATTTTAAATCTTCATTCTTCCCTTTTGTGTGAACATGTCAAAAAAAAAATCCTTTAAGGTGTATTTGTGTTTATTAACAACTAGAAAAGCAGGGGAATTTTTTAGAAATATGCATAGGTAAAACTTCAAGGCTAAGTGTGACATCAAAATTTAAGTCAACTTAACTTAATGTATTTACGCATAGCGCGGATTAGAAGCTATAGGCCTAATAGTTTGGATTTAGATCCTTAGAATTTTTTGCCCGAATTCTTTGCGAAAATGAGAGAGGGAGTGCGGGTGCGGGTTTTGGGGTGCAGGAGCAAGTTCTTTGGCTGCCAAGGGCAGAGTCATAAAAAAAAAAAAAAAAAATTCTTTGAAGTATGATTTGGATAAAAAATCTTCCCAACTCTTTAAGCCTTGATAATTTTACATGCAGCATGCAATTTGCCAAAGACATTCTCATATTGATCCTCTGCAAAGGCATCAACTGCATAAATCCTTAACATCTTGATGATAAGGCAAAAGAAGAAGAAAGAAAATAAAAAAAAACAAACTTCAAGAAACTCTTCCTATCATGTCTACATAATATGAAGCACTCTCTCTCTAGCTTGCTTTCATAGCTTCTAAACTGACGATATCGGTTCGCCCAACCTTCTTCCTCAAACTTTTAACCAGCTTTAGAGCATCAACTCCATCCCCAATCACCTCCACTCTATCATCCTGCGATCCTAAGCCCACAAAGCTCACGCCTGCATTGCAAATGAAACATATATAAGATAATGAATGGCAGATGTTTGATAAAATGTTTCTGTTATAACAAAAACATGTTCCAATTGCATGTTTTGTTCTGAATGCGAGTACGTAGAGCAGAGAATACTAACCATTTGCTTCAGCTACAACCTGGAGTGCCTTACTCTGACATTTTTTGCATTTCATCTGTACCTTCATCACAATCTTTTGCTGCAAATGCAAACTAAATCAGACCATAGAAGAGAAAACCATGACATGCATTGATATATAAATGCATATGTTATGAACCCAAAATAACAAACAATCTCTGACTGCAAATGATACCTTCATATTGGCAATTCAATTTTCTGTCGTCCCACAGGAGAGCCAAGAAAATAGCTAGATCCCACAAATTCTTATCAGAAAACTACAACTTGTATGTAAAAACAAGACCAAAACCTGGCTTATATAGAGCCCCAAACTTCTCTTTCAAGGAAACTATTGAGTGACTTCCTGTGGCAATGGCATGCGGCAAGCATTCATTTCTTGGAAAATTCAGTTAGACCGCGTCAGCAGTTTTTTAAGGTACACATAGTACTATTGTTGCTTTCACCCATTGACTTGCTTGTTTCGGATTGGTTGTTGTTCTAGAACTTTTCCGGTCTTCAAGTCTTTGCCTTGGTCTTCGTCTCCAAATATATTCAAATTCCCAAGCCGCGTCAACAACGTGTTACTCTTTTTTCCTTTTTTTTTATCTAAATCACCAACGTGTTATCAGTTTCACTATTTAGAAGACTTCCCCCACCTACTTCTTTTTTCTATTTTAATTTAATTAGTGACGTATGAATTGGTTTATTTAGTGACGCTAATCGCATCTCACTTTAAAAAGATTAGCTAATTTGGAGCTTTTTAAAAATTTATTATAAAGTTCAATTTCACCTAATAATTAAGCAGTTTAAGACGTAAAACTCATAACTATCTTTATAAATCACCCAATTATCTAAATAGGCTACTTCTCATTTTTCCAATATGGGAGTAGATTGTTACAAATTCTCTCTATTAAATTTATGAGGTTTTTGACTTCTTTATTAGGGTCACTTCATGTAGTGCTTCAGTTAATAGGATGTAAACTATTCCTCTTAAATTCCTAATGTTCTCGTCAGGACCACGCCATGTAGTGCTCTAATACCACAATGCCTGTCATTACTAGGTGGCTTAGATACCATTCATAACGAAGAAGAAAAAAAAAAATCAATTACATCTGCATTATTACCCAAAAATAACTAATCAATTTGGTTATTCTCTAAAATCCATTATAAAGCCTAGTTTTACATAATAACTAGGACTTATTACTCGTAATTATCTTTATAATCACATATTCTATGTGGGCTACTTCTTATCTTTCCAATATAGGATTGGAATATTAAAGCACTACCAGCATGTATTCAACTAGTTTTCATAAATTTAGAGAACAAAACTACTTTTTACTTTCATATACAAATAGATTCTCCACAACAATTTATTTTCCTATATCATTAAAATATTATTTTTACTTTTACTTCTTTTTTCATTTATTTTATTTTCTCTGTCTCTCACTTTCTCTCTCTTGTCTCCGTCTGTGGTGGTTCTGGCAATTGAGATCACGTTCTTGGGGTAAAAATATGCAAATTTGCCTTTGAGAGAACGAAATGACGTGATCCATTAAATCTTCAACCTGAAAGTGATTGAAATGATCCCACAGAGAGAACTAAAGGAGAAGATTTTTTGGGATTAGTTGTTGTGGGAAACCCTAACATAGAACGAAATGAGAAGAATTTTTTTTCTTCCCAATTTTAAAATTTAAATGACAGTAAATAAGCATATATGGAAGGGTTTCTCAACTTCAATCAAATGGATCTTAAGTAAATCATTATAGAAATAAGTGAGGCAATGGTTCCTCCCATATGCTTTGAATATCTCAATAGGAAGAAGGTTTTGAAGTTTGCAATGCTGCTGAAAGTTCAAAGGTAGTCGCTACTGGAGCGGAACTAGAAATTTTAATTTGGAGGACAATTTTTAAAAAAGAAAATTTGGGGGGCGAAAATCATTTTTAAGGTATGTTTTATAAAAAATAAATTTTTTTGGGGCCGCCTAAAGCCTTGGGGCTAAGGTGGTTCCCGCCCTTGGCCTTAGATTTTTTTTATTTTTTATTTTTTTATTTTATTTTTTAAAGAAACAGTTCAATCTAATTCATTAATAAATGAGCATAAAGCTCTGAAGCAACCATAGTCGAAGCTATGAGGTTTTAAGCGTCAAAAATGACATATTACATTCCAAACTCATACAAAAACTGCTAACCTATGACTAATTTTTAATTTAAATAGGAAATCTGCGCCAAACAGACTTAAACCAATGCATAATTAGCTCTTATTCCTCAGCATTGAGGGTAGAGAACCCAAAACCAAAACTCATCCTCCTCGACTCAAAAGTTAGGATAACGTTCACATCCACAACCTAAAGGTTTGGACCAAAGCGACAAACTCGAAGGGCATCAAGTGAGCAGATCGAGCTAGAGGACCAAGCATTATTACAAGCAAAAACAAAAATTGATTATCGGGAAACAAAAGCTAGACAAAAATTACACCAAAAGAAAAGGCAGCCTAAATTACAGGGAAATAAACAACAAAGAAGCACACCAAGCGAATGACAGCAACCAAAAAGAAGAGTCGATCATGCGCTTGCCGAAAATCGAAATTGGAAGGGGGCGTTGAAAGATCATCGCAGTGGGGACGCAAGAAAAGGCCCAGCAAAGGACGGTGGGTGGTGGAGCACACAGAGGAGATTGGTGGCGCACTCAAATTTTGGGGGAGAGTGAAACCCCAAGATCATCACCCACAAAGTGTACCCAAATAAGTAAAAGAAACAACAAAAGCAAAAACAGAAAAATAAAAAACAAACACACACTCTAATAAGAAAAACAAAGAAACAAGAAACTTAAAACAGAAATCACGTTGGGAAGGAAGGTTGCCCGAGAAAAAAGGCCAGAGCTAAGGACATTAGATAAATAGGCTAGCTCACAGGAAGGCAAAAAAAGGAGAGGGGAGAACAGCTAAAGGGGGAGAACCTTTGACAGCGCTCTAGGGGGGCGCGCTCCACTCCGGCCTTAGAATTACTAGAAGTTTAAGGTGGTTGTCATGGAGCTGCTAGAAAATCATGAAGGTCCTTGCACAGCCCCAAGAGGTTGCCACATGTTTTGGTGGTCGCTATGATGCCTTCAAAAGTTCACGGCGTTAGTCGCAGACTCGCAGTGCAGTCTGGAAGTTCATGGCATTCACTACGGTGCCGTTGGAAGTTCATGGAAGTCATTGCAGGGCCACCGGACGTTTACAGTAATTACTTTTTGAGAAGTATTTTTAAAAGCTTACCAAACACAGTTTTTTGGCTATGAAGAAAATTTCTAAGTTCATGTAAGCCCAAATACGATTTCCACATTTATGCCACATCAAAATAATTTTTTCAAACAAAAAACACCCTAAAACCATTAACAAACATATTAGCCAAAATACAATCCATTATATATGATTCCACCAAAATTCAAGATGTGGAATAAACCAGAAACTGGAAGTCATTGTTCATATTGGATTGCCTAAATATTGCGGAACCTGGAATTAAAGACTCCTAAATACTCTTAAGAAGACTAAGAACACTAGTAAGTTGCAAAAAGCAGTAGTCTTTAATTATCATCAGCCAAAACACAGCCCTCACGTACAAAAGATTGGCTTCATAAGATCTCCACAAACTTCATCCTGGTTCTCTTGCATGCTTGGTTTCACTTAAGAAAGTGAGGACTAATCAACCCGGCAATTTCGAGAAACCCAATCCGCTCTTTTCCTCCAAATATATTCTTCAGCTTCTCATCACAGATTATGATCTTCTTGTTTTCAGGGTCCTATAAGAATGAAAAGAAGGGGCCAAGTCAGGAAGAAGTTAAGATACTTATCATAGACATGGAATGGTTGATATTACACATTCAAAATCTATGTAAAGGAAAAAAGACTTCAGTGAAAGATTTTCCCAGGGCGCCAAACAGCATGATAAGTCATATTTCAATGTAAAAAATTAAAAAAATAGAAATAAAAATTCCTATCACCCAAGTAGAATCTGTTTGGAACATCAGCCACAGCATGTCTTCAAGTAATTTAAATTTGCTCTCTTTTTGTTAAAGCCATTACTGCATGCACAGATATGCTAGTACACCTCTTGTGAGTTGTGAGCAAGGCAATTATATTATATATAAGAAATACAGTATATCCTGGTAAGACAGTCGGAAAGCATCACAAAAGATTTGAACTCAGGTTTAGTAATAACAAACATAACCACACCACCACCGCATATCAATCAAATAGCAGGGATACTAAATGTAGGTGAATCATAACTATTCAGTCCAAAAAATCATAACTATATAGTGTATCTTTCTTCTCTTTTGCCTGCTCTCTCCGTGTGTCCACTAGCACTCTTGTCCAGAGAAAAGAGAAGGCAAAAGAGTGCCACTGAAGAATATAAACCCATAGAAGATTCTAACAGGACCAACCAAAGGACGATAATAACAAAGCCTATATTTCCCCATATACATAGCTTGTGCAGATTAAGAACCAGTCCAAACAACATATATGCATTTGAAAATCTAAGAGAACCAAACCTTTATTTTCTTCTTCTTATAAGTAATCAAAATATCATTAAAAGCAGAAAGCACAACCCAGGTATATAGGAAGTATACAAGGGAAGCGCCTATCTAGAAGTAGAAGAAAGCCTAAGAGAACCAAACTTTGTAAGAGTAAATAAGCAAACCTACCTTTATCCAAATTTCACAATGTAAAACGTCCAAAACAACATATACACCCAATAGACAACCCCATAGAACGAAACCGATCTCAGGTAAAGCATTTCAACATAACAACACATCCTTGTCAAATAGAAACAAACTTAAATCCAGAACTAGCAAAACCCACATCTAATATACACCAAAAACAGCCACAGACAAGCAAAAGCATCCATATCTACCCAATAAACCCATATACAAAGTTGGCAGAACCAAACTAAAATATAGTAGCAACAAAGACCATTTCTATCTATACCATGAAAAATACCAAACAAGAAATAATGAGTTTCTTTTAGCCTTAATAACAACCTGGTTTTCTTTGTACCAATAGAGCCTTAAACCAACATAAGAACCCCATCTCGAACCCAACAAACCACAACCCCAAACCAAACACCACCTTTGATAGTTTCAAGATTCAAATATTACTCTAAAAAATCAAGAAAACAAAACAGACTAACAACAATACCAACCTTTCACATCCAACACAGCCTTATCCAAACATAAACACCCATCTAAACCGAAACCTACAGAAGGGTTTTGAAAATGACCTATCACTTGTACATATTAAGAAAAAAAAATTAACATCAAAGCCTAAATTTCATTTACACCAAGAGAAACTTATCAAAATATGGAAACCCATCTAAAACCCCAAAACCCAAATTAAACACATTACAGTTTCAGAAACATCATACTAACTAATTTGACGCACAACAGCAATAACATAACCCACATTTCATTTGCAGCAACAAAGCCGTATCCAAACGTATTAACTCCTCTAAACCCCAAAAAGACAAAAGCTACTTTTAAATCCCATTCCATGTGCACCACCACTACCACCAAAAACAAAGCCAAATTTCATTTCCACCAGCAGAGCCTTATCCAAACACATTAACACAAATACATGTCAAATCCACAAATTTTTTTTCATAAAAATCATAGTAACCAACATAATCCACATTTCATTAAGCACCAAAAAAGCCTCATACAACCAAACCCATCTCAAACCCACAAGGGCTTAAAAAGCCAGCTATTTCTTGCAAAAAGTCAATAAAATTAAACCTGAAGATTGTGTTCCTTAATGTGGGCCCAAATCTGCTTGAGAGCTTGGGTGCGAGAGATCTCGGGGACGCCAACGAGGGCTTGCATCTCCGGCGAGATACGGCGGGGCTTCATGATGCCTCGGGGAGCGCGCGTGCCTGGTGCTTTGTCGGACACGGTGGCTGAAATCACCGTGCGCACAGTGCGCAGGTTAGCAGGAGCCATGGGCGAGGAGGAGGGTGAGCACAAGGAAGGTTTGACCATCAACGACGCCGTTTTGCCGGAGAGAAAGGTGGAGAAGAGCCCTAGAGAGGCCGCCATGTCGCTTGCTCTGCGAAGGGATAGAGTGTGCGAGTGTGAGACAGATGACAATTCTGAGCCCGCCTAATCCCCTGGTCTACAATTTCTTGGCTTTTCCAGATAGCACATAATTACCAAGATATCCTGTCATTTTTTTTGGAAAATAATAATAATAGTTTTTTTTCTTCTAATTAAATAGAGTAGACCGGATAAATTAATTGTAGCTATTCTATCTAGGTGTGATTATAGTAGTATCTACCCGCTAGGACCCATATAAGAAGGGCCTAGATGGTGGGAACTGCTAGCATTCGCTCAAGTCCAACTGAATCATAGCCGGACCTAGTCCCATAAAGGCATCAATGGACAATGGGAATCTAAGGCGGTTAATACTAATCAGGCATATATGAAAATTCTCCATTGCGGAGATTCGAATTCACAACCTAATACATAAATTGACCACTTGAAAACTTATTTGGGTCATTGAACCACCACATTTGATGGTATAATATTGTATGAATATGGACCATGTGAGAGTCAACCCAAGCCCAACTTGATGAAATTTTAAGACAAAGTTTTCTTTAAATTGGTTTGGAGGATTTTATTATTATTTTAGCCTATTAAATTAATATATATTCTTAAAACATTTTAATCTAAATTTGATTCCCTAGATTTTGAATAAAACCCCAAAATATGACTTGCATTAGATTTCCTTAAGAGCATTCAAAATGAGGTGACGCATATAGCTTTTAAGTCCAATTTTATTGCTAAATTTCTGCTTTATTTGACATCAAATGTCAATCTTTTATGTAGATTGGGTTTTTTTTTTTTTTTTTTTTGAAATAAGAGTAATGCTATACACTACAGTTTTAGACTTAGTTGGTATGGCACTATCAATCAGTTCTTAGATTGTACTATCACGTTAGTAAAATATGATAAAAATGCGAAAACTTAGAAATTTGTTTTGAGATAAAAGTCTATTTGGCACTTGTTTTTATTTTTATTTTATTTTTACCAAGCTTATGCTAATTCGTGTGAAGAAATATGCATTGTTGGCTTGTTTCCACTAGTGGGTTCGTGCCTGAAAATTCCCTTGTTTTGTGCTATCCACCTATATTTGGTACTATTAAAATGTAATATCATTACTCAATCACCTTAATTCTGCATTAATTACATGAATTAATTACTGATAAAGTACGTACCTCACAATCAACTCTATAGAAAGATATTGTCTGCTCATCAAGATCATAACCCACGTTATAATGTTGTTGAGTCATTAGCCCAATTCTAGATACACCTGAGCTCTTCTCCACAGCCATGCAAAATGTGTTAATTATGGCGCCGGGAGAGAACATGCTATCGGCTTCCAACACTAACTCTGCACCACCGGCAAATTCAAAAGTCACCACAGGAAATCCCTTCAGATTTTGTTTACTTGGTTCCCCTTCATAGCACAAATACTCGTCATCCCCGGAGAGTAATTTAAAGTTAGACATGAAGCAGGGTTAAGATGAATTATGACTCCACCTGATTCATCAAAGTCCAATTCAAGTTCAGCCATGTCTACGTCAAGGTTTTTTCCGTCTATTCTTTTACTTTCTAGTTGGACATATATTGTAATTTTTAGCTGAGTTGAGACTGGTTGTAAAAGGTGTATTATCACCAAGAATGTTTGCACCTTCTCCTATGATTAATTGGCTATATTTGTAGCTCGAATCGTTTAGGCTTCCAATGCAATAGGAGAATTTAACACCCAAGTTGAATGAGCCAACGCCATTTCTAATTTTTTGAGAATACCAAAATACTATATCAGTCACGATGAGCGTAATCTGATTAGATGTCTCGAAGAAAAATTGCTCAGTGGCAAGGATTCCTGTTGATGAAGATCTGTCTCCATATATAGTGTATCAAGTACTCAGCTTGATCATGTGAATTGCGCTTGCAGTTCCCGTAATACTCACAGGTTCACAGCGCGTACCATGAGGACATGAGATACTGGAGTATGTGGAGGACTTTGAAGCGTTAAAAATTGGAATAAGTGGTTCACCACATAAGTCGCAAGGGATGTCGCGTTCAATATCCTAGATCCAGATGGAAATATCACAATCAAATGTGATTTAATGAGTTGGACTGCTGATGGCTACCCTGTAAGTTATTGTTTTCTCCTCCTCATGGTCATGGGTTCCAAATTTTGCTTGTATTCTTTTGCCTTTTTTCTTCTTCTTCTTGAAATCTCATCCGCGTTGACTTTGCGTGGTGGAATCATGTAAGTGCAGTGACGGATCCAATAATTTATCTTAATAAGGACAGAAATAAAATATAATGAACTTGCATGCAGCTTATAGAAGACAACTCACTATTTAGATAGGAGAACTTTCATCACAGGTTTTACAGAACAGAATTACAACATAGTAACAGCCAATAGCAATGAACAAGCGCAAAACAAAAAACAAAATAAAATTGTGGTAGCCAAGTAGCTATAGGTAAAAAGTTATGTAAAACACCATTTCTTTTAGTTTACTTTGACTTTTGGATTGAAATTTGGGCTGAGCTGTGTTTTATAGGGCTAAAAGTGTCAAAGATATGAAATTTGGGCATAAAAATATTTTTTTAAAAAAAATTACCAGGGGTGGGCGCCCTTGCCAGCCCCTGTGTGTATCCCCGCCTGTGTGAAATTGGGTCCAATAGCAAAAGAACTTTGGAATGCTAATTACAAAATCATGCCTCTAATTCTAAACAGCAACATGCATGGGGATATTGCTACATAAACGACAACCAAACCGTCACCATATTTGCTCCTCTAGACGAAGCTTTCAGCAGAATAATAACAAGATTCCATGTGCTAATATCATTTAAAGATTGTGTTAAATTATCATTTATTTTAAAAGTTTAAGTTGATAGAAATACATGAATTTGATCATTATAATATGATATTATACGAGGTTGACATAGATTTGGGATCACTCGACTTGTTTACTTGTGTTTATACTTGGAAGCAAAATGCTATAAGTTTTCTTAAAGTCACCCAAAATGTGATGTGGTATTTGAAATCACTATAAATTAAAAGTCAATAAATTACATCTTAAATTCAACAGTAATTTTGAAAGCCACATCACATTTGAGATGACTTTAAAAAAGCTATAAGAAACCTTGTAACATTACTTAGAATGATTCATGTCATAAACTCATAATGACTCGATTACCTAATGCTAGCCACCGTTGTAACAACCTCAATATCTATATCATGCGGCCCAACATATATAAACCCTAAATATATATATAGGTGTGGGCACGCGCGCACACACGTGTGTTAGAATATGTTACAATAGGAAGTGTTAATTTATTATTTTGGCTAACTTGGGTCTGTTTCACTTTCAACAAAGATTATCTATATATGAAAATTTTGTTTCGAAACTTTTGAAGTTTCTTTGAATTGATTAGATCATTTCAATAGTAGCTCAGTAGCATTTTGTTTTTATTATAGAGAATATAATAGACTATGTTTGTCAATGTGTTTGTAGTGTGTTTTTAATTTTTGGTTTGAAAATGTGTTATGATGTTATATAAATGTGTGTGCGTGTGTGTGTTTTTTGTGTGTGTGTTTTTTTATAAATGTTTTATTTTTTATTTTTTATAATTGATAAGGATAGAAATCCTAGATTATTTGAGTAAAAAAAAAAATCCAAGATTATTTGATTACCTTAAGGGATTTGGCTATAAGGAATTCATTTGTATTTGAAATTATTCAAACCTATGTATGCCAATTTTTTGCTCCAGGGTTCTTACCTGCTTTTAAATCTTTCTCATTATTTTTTAATTATATATATATTTTTTTTTCCTAATCAAATGGAGAAAAAGGCTGGTTTTATTTGCATCAATGACATTGATATATTGCTTTTAATTTCTCAACTGTGAGACAGAATAGTTTAACCAGGCACTTCATTGGATTTTAATGGTCTTTCAATTGGGACTATGATTTCTTTGTTATGCATTGGAAGACTCCCTGCAAATTCAGTCGAATTTTAGAAGCAGAGAGGCATTTTATTTTTATTTTTATGGAGATATATATGCACATTCGTCATATAACCACTTATTTCAAACGCTTAAGTTTATGAAAAGAGATGAATTTAATAATTTAATTTATGTTATAATACTCTCTTTCACATGTTGGCTCAAATTTCCTATAAATAAGATCGATCCAACACGTATAATATTTTAATTAAAATGAGAGGTGAATGATTGAGACTAAGTTGGAGCCAAGACCTCTACAGTAATGCCATGTTAAATCAATATCATTAAATTTGAGTAATGTTGCACACATTTTCATTTTCTATTCTTTCACCTGACTTTTAAAATTATTATTAAATTTAAAGTTAAATATAATTTTAAAAATCACCTCAAACGTTGTTTGATTTAATATCAAATGGCCTTTAGATGCTAAAAAGGTTTGAATGGGGATTGGGTAAGGGTTGGGTTTGAATCTTGCTGGAGATCCAACCACCGAAAAAAAAAAAAAAAACTCTTTCTTATGAAGATCCGATGATTGGCCCATATCTGGGTAAGGGTTGGGCTTGAATTTCCCTTGATCGTCCAAAAGGTAAACAACTTTTTAAGTCTTTTTAAGTAAAATTAGGGTTTATAAACCTCTTGAAGTTTGTGATTTTTTTTGTGCTCTTTGTCTTTGAAAACGCTTTATGCGGCCCCTTTGAGAGGATCGGGCTATTTATTTGGCCCATTTCCTACTTTGTTATATTGTTATTTTTTCGAGTTTGGATCTGTTGTAGGAAAACCCATCACTTTTTCAATTTTTTTGAACACTTGTACCCCTTTCCAATTTGATTAAAAAAAAAAAATTTGTGACACTTACCACACAGGTATTAACACAATCAAATTTTATTTCTTAATGTTTTCATCATTTGACACTTACCCAAGTTATTCACATAAATTTATAAAAGGATTATAGTAAAAGATATACTATCTCCTGGGGTGAAACTAAGAAACGCCCCTCAAAATTTAAAATTTATTCCTATTTTTTTTTAGAGGTGTGATACAGTCACAACTTAAATTTAACTAAAACCCAACTTTTAAACCCAATTTCTCTCTCTCTTCTACTTTAAGGCTCTATCTCTCCTCCACTCACAATTTTTTTTTTTTTTAAATAGCCACTTAAGAAAAAATTTGGGTTTAAGTTGTAACTTTATCATATTTTTATATATATATATCCCTTCCAAAATTAACTTTCTATCCCAAAAAAGTTACTAAAAAAAAAAATTATTTCGCCTCACACTTAAATGTCTAGTTCCCCCCTTAGTACCTCTATCATTTTCCACAAGAAAATTCCCCAACAAAATGATATTTGACTCTCCTCCTTTGAGGAAGTGGCTACATGATTGAGATTCACCCACCTTTACTCTTTTTCTTTCTTTTTTTTTTTATGAAAAAAAATAAAAATTGTGGGTTTTGTCATTGAATTTTTTAGGCAATATGAAATGTTGCTATCAAGGGTGGGCTTCTCTCTAGAGCTTCCATCATTGAAATTGGGTTAGTGTAAATTAACCCAACCTTAAAAGGAAAATTGAAAGAAAGGGACCAGAGCCTCGTCCCTTGCTGTAGGGTGAAGTTAGCCTTATTTGCTTACAACTTATTTAATTACAAATCCATGCAGCTGGCATCTTAAAACTGCATGGTTTAGATGGTGCAACATAACCATCACCAATCATTTGGAATAATATTGCTTACATTAAATGATAAAATTTTCCTCACATGCATTTTGTTTGATAATACTTCAAAATATAAACCTTTTTACTTTAAAGATCGAGAGATTTCACATGTAGAAAACCCACAAAGATTATAAAAACTTTGTTTGATAATACTTTTTCTAACGCTCGTGAAATAATCAGAATAACTTTCACTTTTACGTCACGTTATAATATTTTTTGTTCAAATAAAAAACGACTGATCCAACTAGGTTAGACTTGGGCTCTGTTGATAAAAAGTAAAATAAAAAAAGTTTGAAATTGACAAACTCCCAGATTCAGCTAGTGCAAAATACCCATCAGAATTAACCAGTGGAATATACAAACACAACACAATGATCAATCAACATCTACATCTTACATCGATCTACATAATAATTGGTGTGAATTATGATCATGATGTTAAAGCTAGGTAGCTAGTTGTTGCTTTCGTAATTTGACTTTCGTTTCAAGATTAATTTGGTTTAACACTAACTATATATGTTTGTGAGTTGAAATCACACAAAAGTCAGCACAATCAGAGGGGTAGGAGGTCACCGGAAGCTTTTGAAGGAAATGTGCCAACAGGAGGAAGATGGTGAGTAACGTCATGCAAATTACTGATATGACCCTTCAACCAAAATGAGTCCTTTGTTAGCTTTAACTCTACGCTGCTTTTGGGTTCCATGTCCACCCTGTTCTAAGCTGTCCGCCATAACCCCAAACCCATGATGCTTCCATTGCCTTAATTGCATGCGATGATCATGTTGCATGTGTTGATTTTCTTTCTAACGAATTTGTTTTTTTCTTTTTTAAATCAATTTTGAGTATTTTGTATTTTGAAAACATTTGTCGTAAGAGAGAAGACAAAGCCATTGTTTTTAAAATTTTTTTTTTTTTCCCTTAAGGCATGCTTGTGATTGCGTTTGAGGAGTTTAAAAGTGTCTTTAACATTCAAAAAGTTCGTTTGAAAAAAAAAAAAAAAAAGTAGTCATTTGGTCAAAAAATTAAAAGCGCTTTCTTATGGTCCAAAACGTACTTTTGACAAAAGTTTAAAAATAAATTTTTTATCAAAAATGTTTTTTTAATTTAAAAACTCTATTTTCCAAACAGGTTTTTAATATGCCAGGGACAAACACTATAGAGGTATGAGTATTCTTAAATTTCAAGTAAAGAATATGTTGTTCCTTTGAAGTCATCCAAAATTTAAATATATTATATGACATTTCGTTTATCAAATTAATCTTTATTTATTTTTACATTTTGCTCTTTCACCATCTCCTAGAGGCATGAAATTAGCCGCCTTGACATTTTTTTTACAACACGGTAAAATTACAAAATTGAAAAGGCTAATCAATAACTAGAGAATTGAAATATGCTTCGCGACAAGGGTTAATGAGTCGCATTGCTTATTATTGGTGGTAGCTAATTATTATTATTATTATTATTATTTTACTTTTTTTTAGTTTAAAAATTGCATGCATCATATCATTATAAAACACTGCGAGGTTAGCTATTACCACCACTCCAGTAGACAGTACAAGAGGGAGAAGACAAAAATTAATTATTAAAAAAAAAAACCAATTAAACGAAGGACAAAATTTTCTTCCAAATTGGATTGGAGAAATTTCATTCAATCTTTATAAAAGTGACACGTAAACCTTGAACATGTGAGATGCATATGTTTTTTTTTTTTTTTTTTAAGTAGAGACAAAGTTAGAATAAATTTCATTAAAAACTCATATATATCTCACATGTTATTAAAAAAGGAGACATATGTCACTTTTATAGACTATGCTGAAGAAAATTAGGGTTTGCTAAGGGTTCTCTTCCTAGTGTTCTTCCAGTCTTATGTAAAACATGATTTAAAAAAAAATAAAATTGTAATATCGTTTTGCCAACAGATTAATTTTTATGAGTTAATATTTAGATTCTAATGCTTTAAAACTTGTTTTTTGATTCAAAACTAAAACCTAAGGGTGGAAGGTTAACCCTTTAGGGATGATATCATCAAAAATGGATTTGATCATCCCAAATTTAGTGTAAATGCCTCAAATTTGGTGTTAATGCCTAAAAAAAACCTAGTGGAGGCCATTACAATTTTATTTTTTCTTAAATTATGTTCTACGTAAGACTGAAAAAACGTTAGGAGAACACTAGGAGAAGAATCCTTAGCATTTTCCAAAAAAATTTATCTAACCCAATTTGAAGGAAAACTTTGTCCTTAAATGAATCAATTTGACATGAAACAACTTAAAATGAGAAACATTTTTTAAGGTATAAAATATATACCTTAAATTGGCATATATTCTTAGAATCCTTAAAATACGTGATTTTCATATATATTGTCTCCAAGAGATAGTTCAATCGGCTTTGAATCACGCTTTATGAAATGTAAATCATTAATTCGAATCCTCAATATTAGAAGTAAAGTTGTTGTAAGCCTTGATTAGAGTTTAAGCAATCTTGCAACACTTTCAATCACATTTTTGTCATATGCTAATATAGGCAAGGCATGTGTTTTTAATATAAATTAACATACCTTCTTAGAGTATAATGTGACTTTAACATGTTTAAAAGACATGTCAATTTAATTGATTAAATTAATTAATTTTTTAAAAAAATAATAATTAATTAATTTAGGCTGGAGCCAACAAACTGGGCAGTTGTTGGCTTTCATTATCATCATTTTTTTATTATTTAAAATACGTAAGAAATTGGGGTAGGAAGATTTGTGTTGAAGGCACCTATCACGGCGTGACAGCTCAAAAGCCCCCACCCACACATCTTCTCTGGCGGTGCGCCAGCTGAATTTGGCGGATTACTACCGAAACGTTGGCGTACAGATCACAACAACAGCAATAAGGTCCACAAGCACATGAAAGCTCCAGGGGCCTACTAATCATAGCCTTGCTTTGATGCCCCAAAACAGATATATATATATATATATATATATAAAATCAAAATCATGCCAAATCAGTTTAAATATGGCTTTCAAAACATCTGTCTCTATTCGTGTCTATTGCATTTATTCTTTTTTTTTTTTCCAAAAACTATTCTTATCTTTATAAAAATAATTTTAAATATGTTATTACCGTCTTGTAGTTACCTTTTGAGCACTCACGTTCGACTCAACAAAACAACTATTTTTTTCTAACTTTATAGCAAAAACACGATTCACATCTACTTAGCAAAATGGCTAAACATTTGTCGAGCTGAGTAATGTAGCTCAACAATTTATAACTTGTATTGATAAATAAAAAATAGAAAATAAAATCAATACGATTCTCTAGCTTCTTTCGAAAAGTGAAAATAGATGGCTAAAATTTTTTTTTTTTTAATTAAATATTTGTTAATCTGGACGTGAATGCTCTAAAAGTTTCGGAAGGAATTCATGTATTATTAATGGTGGAACATTGAGTTAAATATCTAAAAGTTGAAAAATTAAAGGGTGGATATAAAATTCAAATTTAGATGAAAAATATTTTGTGCTTTATTTCAAGAATGGAACCTCTTTAATCATAATTGCATGTTTTAATTAATTTTAGATTGGAGAGGTATTAATTTATTCACAACATCCCAAACGTCATGATTATGATAGCTCATCTAAGCTAATGAAAATAATAAATTAAGAGATTTTGCCCTAAAAAAAATCATTAGGGACCAACTATTTCTCATTGTAATGATCATAACAACCATAGTCCACTTCACTCGCACTTAATGCCACTGTCACCAAAATAAGGAGACATTTAGTACAATTTAAGGTAGCTTCTAATTTCCTGGCACTTCACTTACACTTAATGCCATATGTGTATGTGGTTTCCAAAACAAGGAGACGTTAAGTGTAAGTTAGCTACAAAATGTAGCTCTAATAAATCCACATGTGCTATGCTTTCATTAAGGAACCTACAATTTGTACAATCTTCTTACAATGAGTAATGTTCATCTTTTGTCCTCAAGAGGTAGTTCAATCGGTAGGGATTACGCCTAATGAAGCGAAAGTTATTAATTCAAATCTCCATCTCCCTCTTATGTGGATATGTCAAAAAAAAAAAAAAAGTAATGCTCATCTTTTCCGGTGTGACTTATTTTAAGCGATTGTCCGTCACTTATTAAATAAAAATAATAATGTCACTTGAAATACGTTACGTTAATTGGTATGAAATGAGTATGATATATATATATATATACAGATTAAAAGAAATCCTTACAAACTCATGTGGTAGTCTATATTTTATTAAAAATGAGTGTCACATGTCTTCAAAAAGTAATTCAATCGATTTAAATCATGTCTAATGAAGCAGAGTCACAAAAGTCACTAGTTCGAATTTTCTTCCCTCCTCTTATGTGGACATGTCAAAAAAATAAGTGTCACATAACAGCCTACATTTGAGTGACTAATGTAATAAGTGTCAACATAATAAAATAATTATAAAAAAAATGTGATTTCTATCATTAACGAAAGATATATATATAAAAGTTTTTTTTTTTTTTAAAGTATTAAAAAAACAATTTGTGACACCTTAACCTAGCATGATTTAAAGTATCCAACCACATGTAAACGGCCCCACACCATCACCTGTCGTGTTTTTCACCCGTACCAGAAGGGTGAAAAATTGAACAAAACCTAGTTAAGAAGTAAAACACACGCTGCAACGTGGCACCCAGATCCGTGATCTCCATGCACAAATGGGACCCATCCGATAGGTCCCGCAATCGGACGGCTCAGATCTGTTTGGAATGCGACAATCTGGCCATGTGGACGAACCAGCCGGAACCTTCCCTCGCCTTTACATAACGCCTATTTATTCTGTTCCATTTTGCTCACAGAAAAATACAGACACACACACTGCGCAGACTCACGTAGACGAACTCCGGTACTAGCTAGGGTCTCTCTTTAGCCTGTGCTACTTGAAGTGCGCAGGTTAAGCAGTGGGGCGTGCGCAGGATAAGAGAGAAATGATGGATAGGAGAGCGGTTTTGTGCTTAGGTTTTCTGTGCATTGTGGTCGCCGGAGTCGGAGGCCAATCTCCCGCGACGTCTCCCAGCACCACGCCAGCTCCGCCTACACAGAATAATCCTCCTCCGGCAGGCTCACCGCCTCCGACGAACAATGTTCCACCCCCGTCGACTCCTCCTCCAGTGAGCACTCCGCCTCCTTCGTCGCCTCCTCCGGTGACTCCTCCTCCAGTCAGCTCTCCGCCTCCCGCCTCGCCTCCTCCGGCCACTCCTCCACCCGCTACTCCTCCCCCGGCCACTCCACCTCCAGCCACTCCACCTCCGGCGTCTCCTCCTCCAGCATCTCCTCCTCCGGCAACTCCCCCTCCAGCCATCCCACCTCCTCCAGCCACTCCACCCCCGGCAACGCCTCCACCGGCGCCTCTTGCATCTCCACCAGCGCTGGTTCCCGTCACTAGCCCGGCTCCAGCACCGGGCAAGAAGAAGGTGAAAGCTCCTGCTCTGTCTCCCGTGGCACTGAGCCCAACGATTTCACCGACGTCGGAAGCCCCGGGGCCGAGCCTAGGATCTCTCTCTCCGACCCAGAACGACGACGTAAGTCTCTCCCTTCTTTCTCTTTTTGCTGTTTCCGATATTATAAATCATCACTCATCTTAACTCAAACAAAATAATAATAACTAATTTAAATATTTTTAACTATAAATTATTTTAAAATAAGCAATGGATACGAGTTTCCCGGTGTTCCGTTCTTGTGTCACGAGCTCACGTGAGCTTGGGAAAACGTGTAGATCTGATTGGTTCTATAAAAAAAGAAAATCAATCCCCTATGTTAGCTTTCAACATCGATCAAAAGTAACCACGGCAAGCCAGGTGCTTCAGATTTGTCCTTCATGGGTCTGCACTGTACAAGAAACTCAAGACTAGACAGCAAAACGTCGATCCAGGACTACCCTTTGAAATCGGTTGTTCGATGTAGTAGGACTGTCCTTTAAAAAATAAACTTACTCCACCTATTCTTCGAACATTAGGTAACAAGATACAAACCTAAGATAAAGTTTTAATATATGTGTAAGAGAAATTGATGCAACCAAAAACATTCTTACTACAGTTTGATTCAATTATGTTTATGTTATTTGTTATAACTTGTGGTGCAACCTTGGATTGCAGAGTGGGGTAGAGAAGATGTTGTCCACTGAGAAGATGGTTGGGAGCTTGGTGTTTGGATGGGCTCTCCTGTGGGTGGTGGCTTAGAGCAGTCTCAGTCTGGGGTCTCTTTCTTTTTGATTTCAGTGTTATATCACTTTTGCCTCTCTATATAATTACTGCCCATCGCCCTATTAGCCCCCCTACCTGATGATGGGCACCTGCTATATTTGTATTTGAACCATATACATTCGGTTGAATTCTTTTGGGAGATTTTTGAGGGGAGTTTTCTGCATTGCCTGTTGAGGGGGAGTTGTTCTGTACTGTATTGGTAGCTACCTCTTTCTCTCATTATATCTTTATTTCATTTTTCTTTTATTTCTTTTGGTCTCGCCTTTAATTGATTATTATTGTCTCTCTTTTTTATTTTTTCTTTGAGAAATGCTAAAAATCGTCCATACTTTTATCTCATTTTATCGATATGATACTATCAATCAGCTTTCGAAAAACTTATCGAAAACTAATTGGTAATGCCACAAGATAAAAGTGTGGTGCATAGCGCATTCGTTATAAACCCAATTGGTAGAATAAGAATTATATTTATTTTGAACACGCCAATTTCATAGACCGGGTTGGAGGTATTTTCTTGAGTTCAATTTAAAGGAAAATTTTATCCCGACCAAATGAGAAAGGATAGGAAGAGACAAAGGGTACGACAAGTAAAATTTTAGATTAAACATTCTTAATCATGTACACTTTTTTGGGTCAAAAGCAAGGATTATTTCATTCATGTAAAGAATGCTTACAAGTTAAAAGACCAAAAGCATCACACGATCCAATTGCATTGCAAAGGAGTTCGTAGCATATGGCACTACAGTGGGCCGACGGGACCAAAAGCATAGTATGGCCCATAAGAGAAACCATTTGAAAGATCAACCCTTTTGAGTTTTGAGTTTTCACAAAGTGTTTATATGTATTACCATAGAGTCGGGAGGTCAAGAGTTCGAACGATTTTGAGTCCGTTTGGCAACGGCTTTTGTTCGTGTCTTTTCTATCCACTAAAAACGAAAATTATTTAACAAATGACTTAAAACTACTTTCACTTTTATATCAAATCAAAACAATTTTTCAAACAGAAAACTTCTCTTCAAAAAGTTTCACCAAACAAACTCGAATTTTATCTACAATTTGGATGAATGGGTATTCAAAGTAAAAATGATCATAAAAGGCATACAAGGAGGCCAATAAACCATAAATTAGTATACCCGCCTTACTTGTTTCTTCAGCAAATTGAAGAACCCACATATATGAGATAACCCAAAATTAGACTTAGTTTTAGAAATCTAGGGTTTCTCTATTAAAAGAAAGTTCGGGTTGAAGAGTGAAGATTAACTAAAATTTGATCCCAGATAATGCCCAATAATCAGGTTTAGTTTATAAGCGTGTTTCTTCTCCTAATCATAATTTCACCCTTCGTTTTTTCTTTGACAAAGTTTTCCATCCTAATCTATTAAACTAACATGTATGAATCATATGTAATTTTAAAACTAGATGCATTTTTGGACTACTGTTAATTTAATAGATTGAGTTATCTTTTTTCCTTTACCCCTATTATGCATGGAGGGAATTGGAATGTTAATTGTATTTTCATTCATTGTCTTTTCTTTTCTTTTTTTCTTTTCATTCTCACGTGCTTTATAAATATATGTCAATTTAATAAACTGATTAATATTTTTTCTTCTCTTAACCCTATTTGGAGACAAGTTGTAAATTAAGGAATGGGCTTAGGGCATTAGTTTGTTAATTCAACTTTCAAGCAAGTGGGCTGAAAGAGCTTACAAATGTTGAGCCCAGTTACCTCTATAGGAGTTGTGGTGGATTTGAACCTTTTCTAATTTTGCAAAACCCATTACTATGGGCAAAATGAACCTTTTTTTGACGTGTTATATAAACTAGAATGCTAATGGGCCCCTTGTGAAGCCCATCCCAATCACGTCGGAATTCAATGCGGCGGAACAACAAAAACGCAATAAGGAGGCTCGACAACTAGCTAGAGGTGTACTACAAAAGGACGAGCAATCATGGATGGAGCATGTATAGGACTTTGATTGATGATTCAAAGATAATTCTGCGTAGCTTCCATTCATGCCAAGTATTGCATACAATGAGGCAAGCAAATATGGCCGTCCATCTATTGGCAAAATCGACTTTCTATCACTATGTAGAAAAAATTTGAAAGAAAGAATATCCTATTTTTTCTTCATGATATTATTGAATTTCTTCAAAAGTGGCATGATTTGATCATTTATAAATGAAAAATACTATATATCTATTGCACACTCATTTAAGAAAAAAAAAAAAAAAATTATCTCCATTTCACCATCATTCCATTGGGTTGACACTCATCGACATCAACCCTTAGATATTTTTTTTGGACAATAATAGTTAATTCAAGAATTGATGAGTATTATCACGCCAACCCTAATAAACAAACTTGAAGAAAATTATAGTACAAGGCATTACTCCATACAAAAATAAGATGCTCTGCCATAATTGCATGTAGGTAGAAATGTACGAGCACAGACAAATATGCACACGCAATGAGAGGAAGAGAGGAGATTCCCTTCAGTCGTGGGGAGTAATGGGCATAAATTGCCTTGAGTTTAAGGGTAGGGGGCAGAGTGGCAGTGGGAAGAAAACTATCATAAATGTTCATCCATTCTCTCTTTTGGTAATACAAAGATGTGGAACCTTCCTTTGCCGACAATTCTATGAGATTTATTTTTATTTATAATTTTCTTTGTTTTAAGTTTTCAACTTTATTAATTGCATTATCTTGTACATAACATTTTTTTGAAATGCTCAACGTGTCAACCAAATTAGCAGCACCCCCTAAATTCCTGCTCACTTGCTCGACAATAACCCACAAAAACAGCTCTCACAAAGTCAATGCCAAATGCTTAGTTTTTTTCCAAATCAGAAAATGACAAGTCGGAAAGATTAATTGTGACTTTTTTATTTAGACGTGATCATAATAGTATTTATTCACTAGGAACCAGACAAAAAGATCTAAACAGTAAAAATCGAAGACGCTATTTTAAATCCAATTAAATTATAACCTGACCCAACTTTACTAGGTCCTCGATCAAAATAGAGGTGGTGTTTTATAGTTATGGCTATAATTAATTGTTCACGAACCAAACTTGTGGGCTCACTCCCACGCACGGCAAGTTTGATGTTTAATAAGTGATGATTGGACCATTGCCATCAAAATTTGTGTCATCAATAAGCTTAAATGCTCATGAGCCGACGCACGGACGCATTGCCTTGGGAATCTAGGACTTTTCTTCACTTCACCAATATCTCTATTCTCTAGTGACTAGTGGGTATCCAAACCCTACTCTTCCCCAAATATTTTGGGAGCATAAGGTTGTCATCCTAGAAAAAAAGAGAAGCAAAATAGGCCCTTCTCCACATGCTTGCTAAAATTTTGCCAAACTCCTAGTTTTTTGAAAATCCTTGGGTCAAATCTTTTAAATCATTCTTATTTAAATTAAATATTTGACGTGTTGATTATTTGACCTATTTAAAGAAAGTTTGAACTCACATATGAAGGAAAGTGTTAAAGTATTGATTAAGTGAGTAAATTTACCTATTTTTATTAGCTTAAGATTTTTGGACAATTGATAATTTAACAGTTATATGATAAAATTAAAAAAAAAAAAAAAAAGTGGTTTCTAATGGAGTGGACTGCCATGTGGTCGATGATGTGATTTAATTTTTAATTTTTAATTTTTATTTTGTAATAGGCTCGTCACTAATTCTCACGTGTCCCCCCTTATGTGATTTTTAATTTTCTTTTTTATTTTAGATATAACATCATAGACGAGTTGATATGTTATTATTAGCAACGACTAGTGTTGTCGCTGATAGGAAACTGTTGTTGCTAATAGCTTCGCTCTACAACTTGTGCTCCAAAAAAAAAAAAAACTAAATAAAAAAATTCCGGCCTAGTTATTAGCGACAACAAAATATCGTCATTAGTATGAAAATTTTCCTTAAATTAGTGACAACCCTAATGACTAAATTTCTTATAATGTCTTTATTTAAACTGCCTATAATAATCTACATTTTAGTAGTTGACCTAATAAATATCATATAGATTGACTTGTCAATTTGCACAAAGCTTAAAATAAAACTTATAATATACCTAACAATACCTAACAATGCTGCCTTTAACTTATAATGGTGATTAATTCATGTATTTGGCAAACATGGTCTACCTTTCTCTCTCTCTCTTTTTCCTTTTAGTTATTTGAATTATTATTATTATTATTATTATTATTATTTTTGTCTTAGAGGGAAGGAAAATGGGAAATTACGCACTTACCTTAACCGACAAGACCTATTAAGATATCGTGCCTATACCGTCAAGGCACTATTAATGGTAAGGCTTAAAAAGTAAAATCACGTCCAAATCAAAGAATAATAATCAAGAGATGTCTTCAACCTAAGTATTAAGAAAAAAAGAAAAAAAAAAAATCATCACTTGCTTTCCGCAGCACAAGATAGTGTGCATTTAACAATAACAAATCTTCCCCATATGCACTCTTAATTAAAAGTATTTTCGTCTCTAAGAGGTAATTCAATCGGCTGAGACCACATTTAATATAGCGGAGGTCATTAGTTCAAATCCTCCTCCCCACTCTTGTGTGAACATGTCAAAAAAATAATAATAATAATTAAAAGTATTTTCAAGATTCAACTAATCTAATTGTTTTGACTAATGCACAGTTACTTCCTCCACAAGTGTTCTTAACTACAGCTTTTATTATAAGTCACTTTCTAACTTATATGGTAGTATACCTAATATTTATCACATAGTAGGTATTCTATTTACAAATGGACATAACAGTTATCGGATTAGGGTTTTTCTATAATTTTATTTATTATGAAATTTATGTCATTTTTAGGCATTATTTTTTGACATTCAAACGATTTGAAAAATGTCACATGTTAAAAAAAATGAAATGTAAAGTGTTCCCCTAGTCCTATATGGATATTATTTTTTTTTTAAAAAAAATAAACAGTTCCTTATTTATCTCACCTGATTTTTAAAAAATTATATTCACATAGAAAAGGGTTTTGTAAAGACGCTTTTTCTTCGTAAAACTAAAAAAGGGTTTTTGGCTTAAAGATTTTTTTATAATGTAAAAAGTAAGAACCTAATAAATGTACTCAATTATCAACTCTAATATGCCACGTTTTTATTACGTGACATTTTTCAAGTGTTTTGATGTCTACAAACAACCTAAATTTTGTAATTTGAGAATTTGCAGTCTCTTTAAAATTGTAGGAGATTTTGATCCACAACAATTCCGTTAGCCACTAAAATATGAACCGTCATGTATTTTTTATAAAATGTGAAATCGCACGTGTAAAGCTTATTGTATACCAATACCAAAACATTTTCCTTCTACTTGTCAACCACATGAAATTGACTCGTAGCTATAAATGAATGTGTTTAATGAGGATATATAGGAATTTGAAATTAGAGTTCCGAGTCAACTTGAGAATCCAACGTTTCATTCTAGGTAAGAAGGAAGATGAGAAAATTAAGATAAAATTAATAATATGTTTATTTAAATACCCCATTCCCCATATGAATGCATATATTTATTAATATAAGCAACAAACTTGTTTACTCCCAAGTTTCATTCAACTCAATAGAACCCTACTTCCCAGACAGTCAACACTAATCTTCAACTTATTTGTTGACTCTTTGCTTCTGGCTTTTCTACTTGACTCGGGGAAATTACCTAGAAGTAACGGTTACTTCTGCAAATGTTTCAAAATATATATATATTAATATCACATGTGCCATGCATATATATATACATATATTATGGTCACAAGCGACAGACTGTAAATCTATTAAAAGGCTTTTACAATTGTTTTTTATTCGATCTATTAAATTAATATATATTTTTATAACATGGGATGGAAAATGCATGTGTAAGAGTCACATGATCTAAGGACAAATATCAGTTTAACAGACTGGATTGGAGGAATTTAAAAGAAAATTCTATCCATTATAGTTTGAGTAATGTTAAATACCGTACATCTATTTCATTGAGCTAATGTGAGAGTATTCATCAACCTTATGTTAAAAATAAAAAATAAAGGCCGATGGGTACCGCCACATTACCCAGAAGAATACGGGCATAGTACATGGCATTACGTACTCTTATGATTTATGCACTAACTTTTAATTTTTGCAAAATTAAATGTGCCAAACAATTTAGGTATAATTAAGGATCCGAATCCCTTACACATGGAATGCCTAAAATTGCTAACAAATTGGGCAATCCTATAAAGAGATGGACCACGGGACCCACTAGTTATGGCCTTATGGGTAGCCCTCACCTACCCAGGACTGGTACCCGAGTAGACGTAAATGAGCTCTACAATTCCCTACTTTATGAAGCTTTCCAAATTACTAACAACTCAAATTAGAGGTCGATGGTTTCAATGATTCAATTGTGTAATTAGAACACTGAAAAAATGCTCTAGCCCACCAACCAATAATTTCCTTTTTCTGCATAATCTACTGATTTAGATACTCCAAGCCAATAAGAGATATGGAGAAATGAATTATAAGGTCCAGTTGCAATTAATTTGGTTGAATTGTCTACATCAATGTGTTAGTTAACCACATCTTAATAATGTGTTGATCTGGTAATTAATGTTGCTTCATTGAGATGGCTTTTGAGGGTTTTAATTATGGTCCTGCCCAATAGGAATAGATCGAATTAGAAGCCAACTTTTGAAGTCTTTCTCAATTTGATGATTGTCTTCTAATTAAAACAGAAACCTATGATTAAAGCAAAAATGGGCCACCCCTAATCAAATGAGTTCGAGTTGAGATTTCAAATGAAAAATCTAGAATTTTTAGAAATAAATAAATAAATAGCATAAGTTGTTGAACGTAAATTGGGCCAGAGGAAGTCGAATGGAAATTTCCTCCAAATTAATCTAAAGGAAATATCGTCAAGCCTATTTAAAATAGTACTAAATGTTTATAAGCATTTAAAACGCGTATTAAATTCTTAAGGTTATTAATTATAGTTTATTAAGTTAGACTAATATTTTATATGTTTATAGACACTTGACACTATTTTAAATGAATTAGAGGATATTTCCTCCAAATTGGATTGGAGGAAATTTTTGTCCATTTTAGAGTATGATTGTTTTAAAGATAAATGTCAAGTTAATAGATTGGATTGAAATAATTTCCTTAAACCCAATTTGGAAGAAAATCGTCCTAATATGATTTTTTTTTTTTCCTTTTTAATTTCTCTTACACCGACAAAGTATTCCTTCAAGCTTGGTTGGAGAAACTAAAAAACTGTCACGTTTTCCTTAAGCACATAATGTAAGAAGCACATGCTTTTTTAGTAACACTAAAAGAGTTGGAGAAAATACTATTAAAAAGTATGTGCTTCTAGACTGATCCTTTCCATTTCACTGAGATTGAGAGTTTCATGATCGAGATTTATTGTTGTTACATCTAATGGTGTAAATGATGCCACATTATTTTAAATTATTTTTTTAATGATATGCCAGTATATTTATCGCGTGGCATTATTTATAACGTTAAATACAATAATATTAAATCTTGGCCTTAAAATGGCTCATCTATCTTATTATATACTTCTCATATGCTATTAAAAAATTATGCATTTTTTACATGCTAAAAATACATGACAATTTTATAGTTTGTTTTGAAAGAACTTTCTATAACTCAATTTGAAGAAAAACTATCTTGTCCTTGGGCGCGGGTGGGTCATAATGGTCCCTACTCCTTTGGATTTCTTACCGCATATTTCCTTCATCGCAACACTTATGGCTCTCTTTTCTAGAACCTCTTTGGTCTACTAAAAATTCTAGATCCAAATCTAGAGTACAACTACCCCACCGCCTTAAATGGTGTCTCCTCCGTCATCGTCACTGTACAACTACCTCTTACTTTCTCCGGCTCTCTCATAAGCTGGGTAGAAAGAAGCTAAGCTAAAATTGATTTTATTTTTTTTTTTTTTATTTTTTTTTTATTTCTACAATGTCTACCGTGGTCCACTATTACCAACTTTGCTTGTAGCATTTTTAATTGCATTATCTGCCTTCAAGGATCCCCTCTGAAGTTGTGGTTGGATTGCTATCAAGATTTTTTTTTTTTTTTTGTCTTTAGTTTTACTCTTTCAAAATCTAAATATTGTCTTGACCTTACCCGTCTTAATTGCACAACCCTGCCAAATAAAAAGGTGGTATCTAAATATTGTCTTGACCTTACCCGTCTTAATTGCACAACCCTCGCCACAGCCCAAGTCGGTCAATGGCAATGGCATGATGAAAACTGAAGAGAGAGACAGGCTGCTAAGATTGGAGTGTGAAATCGACGAGCCTTGGTATTTTGTTCAGTAGGTTGGTTCCCACATTTACTCAAAACTTTTAGACTTCCCACATCACATCTACCTTCAACACAATAATCAAATACTTGTATATCTTATTATCGCGCGATACAGCACATGGATAGTCACGTACTAGCAATTCAGACATTAAATATATAAAAAAATCATAAACCCATTTTTCTGAACAGGTAAATGAACTACTTGAAACTGCTTAAACAAGTATATCCCGTTCTATTATATTTTACTTTCTAAATTATTAGCAATTTAAACAATAAAATTACCGAAAGTTTGACCTTCAACTTGGGGAGGCTGGTTTCCAACCCTTTCGGCCCAACAACCAAAAAAAAATAAAGAAGGGCCCTCATCAGTTTGGGACTTAGACCACTCGGGAACATCATCATGGGGGTGGAAACTTCCCCCACAGAAAAATAAAACTTTAATAAATTAATAAAATAAAAAGAAAAAGAAATTGAAAGGTCCAAAGTGGGGCAAAGAGGTGAGAGACAGTGCCTGCAAAAGCAAATAAATATAAGAGGAAACAGAGCAGCTGAGCAAGAGAGGTGGAAAAAGAAAGCTGAGGGAATCACGTGGGTTGGTTTGGGAGAGTTTTACCCCCTGTGCCTTGCTGTAATCATCTAGATAACACATAAACCGCATTAGTTTATCTGTAATGCCATTGGGTTCATTTGGGTCAGAGAAGGGTTCAAAAAAGTAACAATTCTCAAAAGTTGCAGAGTCAGAGACCCCACCAGGCACCAACAAGCCTTCTGTCTGCTCTCAATCTCTCATCCCACCTGGGAGGAAAGAGATGAAGGAAAAGGTCCCAAAGACAGCCACGGAGATGTTCAAGCAATGAGATGAAGGAAAAATGGCGCACCACCAGAATAACCTCAGATTTTTCAACATATCACCATCCAGAGAGACCCCCAGAAATAGACCTTTCCCAAAAGAGAATAAGATCCAACAATATTATCATTGGCATTCTTTTTTTCAATTTTGGGTCGGTCAATATTTAAAAGCAATCACAATGTGATAAAACAGAATGATGTTCAAGCACTAAAGAAAGAGAAGAAGGAAAGATGCTGATCTATATATATTCATGAGCATTCAATATCTGATTGACACAATGTTTTATGTTTACAATTTTCTCTAAGAAGCACCGACAAAATGCCATGATACATACAACCAGAAACCCATATCAGAAATATGTGGGGTTACAACTGTTAAGAAAAGAACTTACATCTCCTTTACCATGACCTCCTTCTCAAACCAAGAAACAACCACACAAAGATTAGCACACCGACAAAAGGTAAAATTAACAGGCTAGTCATTAAGCATATCGAAATCAAGTTGGTTGGGGGCAGTTTCCTTACTACCGCCACCAAGGAATTTCATTGAAGTAAGAGAATTAGTAGAATTATAAGAGGATGGCGGCTCTAATACTCCAGAGCTTCACCACCTCCATGCATTGAAGGTAAATTAAAAAACTTAACCTCCACTTGCTCTATCCCTAAATGGAAAGCTGAGCTCCAACTCCATAGTTGGATTCTGCATTGAGAGTATAAAGATTCAACCAGGCCTCAGTGAAACCTGTGAATGATTATGCTCTCTATTTACAGATTAATAGAGGCATAAACCAACTTCACTCAAAAAAGCTGACTCAACTCCTACTCTGTAACTTTTAAAATGTTAGTCAATTAAAACTAGCTACCCATATGAACAATTGCCCTAGTTGGATCCTACCCTTGTTAGACTTCCATCTTCCAAATCATGTTATCCACGGAGCTGTCATGTTCTTTCTCCAGTGCGGCAACTTTGGCTCGATATGCTGCTAGTGCAATCGCCCCCTTTCCCCTTTCATCCTGAGGAAGCTCACAGGTCTCACTGATGGAGCCTGATCTCAAGTCTGCTGGGGGAATGAAGCAGTCCACTGACAGACCCGGAACGTTAAATGCAACCTCCTCAATTGTCCAAGCTTCTTCCATCTTTGTTTTGGTATGGCTCATTGCCATCTCACCGAACCTGAAAAGGGTTACCACAGAACGCCCAGAGTGGGCAATCATGATCCCCTCAACAGACCTGTAATCATCCAGGAACGAATTGATTGTAGTTTCCCAGTAAACTGCATCACCGCCATTGGATTGGATGCGGGTAAGATGCGAATCCTCCATGTGAACAAGAAGCCCTGTCTTTGTGCTGAAGTAGCCAAACAAGACATGCCTAATTATCTCTGCCGGGCCTTCACTCCTGGCCTTCAATGTCTGAGGATCAGCACAAAGCTTGAGGATGAAGCAATCCTCACCATTGATCCTCTTCTCCCCTATACATCTAGCATCCGTAAACATACTGGCAGTGGTTCTAGGATCAAGCCCCTGAAACAAATAAACAGATGCAAAATATGAAAACTAACCATAACACTAACACAAAACAAACTTGCACAGAAAACCACAATTTTACCTGAAGCGCGCGACGAAGAGGCCTTACAGGCCCTTTTGCAGTGTGGGCACCGAGCCAGGGCGTGTGCCTCCAAACAAGCTTTCCATTGCAGCCAGCATGAACCTTGCTGCCCCCAGCAGCAAGCTCTACATACCACATATCTGGATTCATCTGCCAGAGCACAAAACCGCCCGACTCAGCACACCTAGCAGCATTCCGGTTCTTCGTCACCTTAGTGGCGGTTTCGAACTCGGAAGCCACCATCCGAACCTTTCCCATCGCATAAGCATTTTTTATTGAGTTTTGCAGCTTCTGCCCACCAGAGGCCGCCGTGTACTGCTGTAATATATACTGAGCAGACGAAGTCTCCTGCAATAATACCGGTGGTAGATCACAAAACATTTAGAGTGGTTTCACTAAATTGAGATAAATTAATCATATCAACCACTCTCCACTTGGTGAAATGTACAGTGAATATCAATTCCAAGTCTAAAATGCAAAACTATTGTATGCCTTTTTTTCGTCACTTAAATAAAGTAACAGAAACAGTTAGGCCCACACGCTCCAGTTAAGGATTCTTTACTCGTGTTTTCCCTCTATTTTCTCATCATCCAAACGGGGGCTTAAACTGGGAGAGAAAAAAAAAAAAAAAAAAGCAAATAATTAAGTGTATCTATTTTTCTACTAAAGAATTGAAAGCAAAAATCTAAACTTCTAAAAAAAAACAATCCAAAAACCATGCTCTGGATTATCCATGACGTCCCCAAATTCCCACAAAACATACTCAACTAAATCATAGAGCAAACTCCTAAATACCTTAACGAGCACTCCACGCCCCCTTTCCACAAATAGAAAAAATATACATAAACAATAATAATATTTTTGAAAATCAATATTTTCGCAATAAGGACTACTACTTTTGAAAACCATTTGTTTTCTCTTTTATTCCTAAAACCCCATCAAATAGGTTTGCGAGAGAGATAGACTAACAATGGGAGTGTCCTTGATGCTAAGGTGAGGCAAAGGGTCGGTAGTGTTAACGTGCACCGGGGCGAGAGGTGCGCCCATCACCCCAAGCAACAGCCTCAGATCGGACCTCCGGCACGCCGCCGCCGCCGCCGCCGACGTCACCGAAGGCGTCCTCGCCAGCTGTCCCTTCATCCACTGCCCCAGGCCCGACCCGACCCGCTTCGACTCCCCGACTCCCTCCCCGTCCGGGTCCGGCCCCTCCATCAACGGCGCCAGTGCCTCCCCCACCGGTCTCAGACTCCCGGATCTCCCGATCAATGCCTCCGGATGTGCCACGTAGTTCTGGCTCCGGTCTTTCTTTCTCCGAAACAGCCCCGACATTGGCGACCCGGACCGGCCCGGACTGTTCGCCCGAGACCGCGACGGCGAGAGCCCCCGGACCACTTCCTCTTTTAGCGCCGAGAAGAACCCCTGCTTTTTCTCCATTTTACACTTCGCCCCCCCAAAAAAGGCCTAAAAAAAAAACCCAAAAAGCCCTATACTCTCTGTGATTGGTAGTGTTTGGTTAGTTAGAAAGTGGAAAGAGTGAGATGGGTTTGTAAGCAAAACAGAGACCTCTTCATAGAGAGAGAGCGTGTTTGTTGGTTAGAGCGTGGGAAACCAGTTTTGGGAGAAAACGGCTCGGAGAATGTGAGCACAGCTGCACAGGGTGTTAGTGTGAGCGCAACTTTTAGAGAGTGAGTAGTGTGTGTACGTTTGGAGAGCTGTATGAGTCTCGCCAGTAGCCAGAGAGAAAAAAAAGTTGGTATATTTAAAGAGAGAGAGAGTGGTGGTTTGCCATAAGGGGAAAGTAAAGCGAGGATCAGAGGAGGGAGAGAGAGACAGAGAGGAAAAAACCTCTCTCCACGCGCTATTTCTCTTTTTCCACAGTAAAATAATAAGAGAAGTGTGTTGGTATTTATCATCGTTCATCGGATGACAAAAATATTCTTCCTATTTATTATTATACCTACATCATATTAATTAATATAACATGTTTTAAGTAATGCAAAAAGTTTTTTAAAATGTGTTAGTTAGTTTGATATAAATATGATAAATTAGTGTGAAAAGTAATATAAATTTAAAAACAGTAGTAGGATTAAAGGATAAATAAATTTATATTTAAAAAATATTTGGGATTTTAAAAGATCTTAATTTTTTTTTTTTTTTTTTAAAAGGACATGAATGTGAGCCTTTTTTTTTTTTTTTTATATATATGTTCAAGCAAGAAAAGAGAAATAAATATTCAAATTAATTACTTACACTTTATAAAACGTGATTTATGACCAATTAAACTACTTTCGAAGATGGTCCAAATCTTTTGAAAAAAATGCAATGCTAACTTTTGCTTTGGACACATCACTTTATGGTAGGTGGATCAAGGTACACAACACTCTCATGAATATTCTATCGATTGGTGGAAATCATACCAAAATTGTACCTTGATTTTATCACATACCTATTAATATACATAGAGATTGAGAGAGAGAAAAAAAAAAAAAAAAAAAAAAGCTAAAAATTACATTTTTGTTTCACTTTATCAATGTTGTATGATCAACCCGTCATTATTAAAAAAAAAATCCAAATAACAAGTTCTATGAGAGATATATTACTAAATTTTTATAAGTATCAATGTTAAACCGTGGCAACCCTAAATTGAGTAGTGTAATACTCTTGATAGGCATAGGTTGAGTGGGGTGGTATGCTCGACACGCCTTTTGGGTTTTACACTAACGTATCCGCAAATGCATAGTGTCACATTGAGATTTTGAAAAATCAAGCGTCTATCTTTAAGGATACGTTTTGCCCAACTTTTTAGAGAAATTAATTTGTATTTGAATTGCTCTAAATAAACAAAACATACATAAATTTTAATAAAGCGAAAAGGAACTCACGTCACACACAGTATTGGTTGGGTGCTTTCGCTGATTGAATCAAAGACTCCAAATTTCACCAGTAAAATTGTTTAATTTTATGATTATAGCGGCAAGAGACGAGGGAGTACCCAACAACCACCATGACTTCAACCCCTATAGTTTGGGGAGAAATTTAGCTGTTGAGGCAGTTTGGGTCTAGATTGCAATGTTGTCTTTTTGTTTGGTGGCAAATATAAAAATTCGTATTAGGTGGGATTGGATAAGGAATAATTTGTATCTAAGAGAGGCGGGAGAAGAAGTATGTGATAGGATAAAAATACCTTAAAAAAAAAAACAAAAAATTGGCAAAAACTTTTGTTGACATGTATAGTTTTAAGGATGATGCATGGTGTAAGAGTTTGTTTGAGATTGCTAGATAACTAAAAAATAAAAATAAAAATAAAAATAAAAAACGCTTTAATATCTAAAAAGTTGTGTCAAATAAAAGTTGATCTATTTGGTAAAAAAAATCCAAAATTACTTAAAAATGAAGCTTTTTATTTTTATTTTTACTTAAATACGACGTTTCTCATACATAATCTCAAACATGTACTAACTGGATTGTAGTTGTATATGTTGTTGTTGATGAATGCAAATAATATGCTCATGATTTGGTATTATCTTTAAAGTTTTTAATTTAGTTTAAGTTTCATTTACATATATTCAACATTTTCCTCGGAGCTATTTACGAGGCAATAATAGTAGTGCTATGCGGATAATGTGGATTATTGCATTTATCTTACTAGGGGTTATTTTTTTGTTTTTAATTTAAAAAAAAAAAGTATATTAATTTGATATTAATATAAAAACAAATGTTATTTGTTGTTTGTTTATATTTGTATTTTGAGAATATATATAAAACACAAACTGGTTAAATTTTTAACGAGTTTTGATGATTCTATATATATCAAATGTCTAAAACAAAATGTCCATTGTTTTTTTTTTTAAATCATTATAGTCTCATTAATTGATGAAGAATCACGAACATCAAGCTCTTATATCACATTGCAAAAGTTATAAAAAAAAAAAAAAAAATCATAACCGAAACTACAAGGTTACAAGTCATATATACATATATAACAGTCTATCATTCAATGCCTATCAATGACATCAAAATCCATTAACTCTTGACTAATCTTCAAGTATAACAATAGGTGCCAATAAGTTGGTAGCGCTTAATTGTTCGAATCTTCTCTCCCCCCTCTTGTATGAAATGTTAAAAAAAAAAAAAAAAAACAATAAGTCTGCTCTAGATAGATTCAATCTGATATATAGATAGCAACATCTTTCTGTTTAAACACATCCCACCACTAGACTTGTAAGCTAAGACATTATTCACATCATCAAACCAACATGCCAAAACCAAAAAAATGTCCTTTATTAAATTATGGAATAAATGCAAAATTAGTTCATATAATTTAGAATTTTGACAAATAATTAACTGAGTTTTAAAAAATATTAAGCATATCACATCATCATTTGAAAACTCAGCCCGTAAAAAGCTCAACAGAAGAAAATCAAACCACGAGTAAAGTTTTGGCAGTGCAATTATAAAGTCAGTCAACCCCATAAAGTACACTTTTAGAAAAATTGACTGATGCGCTTTTCAAAATTTAAATTAAGTCAATTAATTTAAATTACAAAGTCAGATCAAGAGCTAAAGCAGTTTATTGTCTAATAATTTACCATGTTTAATAGTGTCACACTATATAATGCAACCAAATAAAATATAAATTATAAAATAATTTTGCTTTATTTTACTTAAAATAAAAATGATCATATTTCATGAATTATGATCATCTCTAATTCATTTGAATAGTAGAATATCAAATTAGTTAGGGTGTGTTTGGCAAATGACTTGAAAAAGGGAGTGGACTAAACTGTAGCAGATTTGATTGATGTAATAAAAAAAAATAATAATAATATTTTGTATGAAAAAATGAAGAAAAAAAAATTGTAGTTATTTTTTTATTTAAATAATAATAAAAAGTTATTGATGTGATTTAAAAAGTAAAAATATTAGAATTGATTTTGAAATGAATTTTTTTAGTCTTTGGGTCCAATCCAGTCCTTTAACAAGCATAGCCTTATATTTGAAAAGTAATTTTATCTTTTCACTTTCTAGTTCAAATGAACCGGAAATGATCATGTTTCATATTCCTTGCATGTGTATAGAATATAAAATAGTGATGTAATTATTAAAAATGGATTAGGTGTATATATATATATATATATATGGATGATTATTTGAAAGACCATCAATTTTATAGAAAGAGCATAGTGAGGAGTATTATAATTGTTACTATAACTTCCTTATAAACTTGACGCTTTATAATTTTTTTTGAAAATTTGAGGCTTTCAAAATGTCAAGCTTTGCAATTTTATATGTGTGAAAGTATGCATATAATATGTACCTAATAATTTAAAAAATGTTGATCAAAGGAGTAGAGAGAAAAAGTCACGCGGACATAAAGAGCGTGACAGCGATTGTGCTCCAACAGAATATGATGCTCTTTTCGCAAAGGAGACACAAACGGAGGGAGCCCTTTGCGGCTTAGCCCCCGACGTGGTGAGTCGTGATTGGAGGAATTTCACCACGCCTTTCACAGCGCGTGGTCGTACTTGCCGAAAAGAAGATGGAATCCTATTCTAAAAGAGAAACATACTTGCAAGGTCCATTACATAATGTGTTTTTAAATATAATTATAGAAAATGTTTCTATTTTAGAGTGATTTAAAAAAATAAAAAGTTTTTTGAAAACATTTTACGTACATTTTAAAGGTTGAACCACAATTTTATCAAGTTCTAACTATTTTTTTAAAAATTACATTTTCAATATCTACATTTTAAAATCACAATTTTTTTTTTTATTGCACGTTTTGAAACTGTTACACTTACACCAAAGTGACCCTTAGTCAAAATACACTATTTGTAAAATGAGTTTATAAGAAAGTTCGTCGTTAAGAATTCGTCTACAAGAGATAACTCAATTGGTTACGTTATCTTTTAAAGCGAAGTTATATGTTTGAATATCCTCTCCCCCTCTTGTATAGACATATCAAAAAAAAAAATGTTAAGAATCCATATTTAGCAAAAAAATAACTTAATACGTAAAGTATTTAATTAAAGTAAAAAATAATTATGGATAAAGTCACTTATCTCAATAATTTTAAGTAAAAAATAAAAATAAAAATTTAATAAGCATATAACTTAACTTCTCAAAAAACATAATTAGATTTTTTGACCAATTGATGCTTCTTTATTTTTATCCTATGTCTAATTTTGTGTCTAATTACTTATGAAAAAAGAGAGATATATTTCTTATTTAATTTATGAAAAGTTTGCACGTGCGCCAAGTTGGGGGGCCACCCTTGAATTTTTGGCACATACGCCTAACAAAAAGGAAGAGAACATCAACCCCAAAGAAGAAGACAACAAAAGAGAAATGGACCTTTAAAAAAAAAAAAAAAATCAATCGATGTAATTTATCTAAATTATAAATCGTTTACCGTAGTGTAAAAAAATAGGGATGAGTACTTTTTTAGTATTTCAGTTTGCACTTTTTTTAAGTTTTCAAAACAGTCAAATATAATACCTTATCTATGAAAAAATACAAAATCGATAACTCATTAGTTTTCGTTAGTCCCAATTATCAGAATTCCACATCATCGTCACGTAAATGAGTTGTAAAGTCGACATATGTCCTAGGTTTCACGTTGGCACATGTAATTAGCCACATCATTTAATCGAATTCCTCCTAAACCCTGGTCACATCATCTAAAAACCCGTATAATGTTCGGGTTTGAAGAAGAAGGAGAAATTCGTGGCTCCATCGATAACACGTGATGCTCTCAAACTTGTGATATATGCTTTCCCATATGATACGAACCAAAGCTGAGTACCTTTATGTCCCTTGATAAATTCTAAATTTTGGTTAAATCAACCCACTTGGGGAAGCTGATAACCATTAAGGACAAATTACATGTCGTGATTTTTGAGTGACAAAAAGTGTCACTAAAAATTGGACACAAAGATGGTCCTTTAAGAGTCACCCATATGGACCACATACATATGGTCTTTGAGATCTCTTTCGTTTGTTTTATCTCCTATGAAAGCGATTAGACAGATTATTTAGTTTTCTTATTTATCAACCGTTACCCTCATTAGACATAAAGTTAATGCTAGTTTATCAATCGTCACTCTCAAAGGACACAAATATGATTTCTTATTTATCATCCACGCCCTTCATGGGGCCACTGTCGTGGTTGATATTCCATCGTGCTACATGCTCTATCCATTTCATTACAACTTACAAGCTTTATTTGTTTTCTAGTCAAATATATACGGCTAGGTTGGTGCTATTTTGTTCAATGTAACAAATTCTCAAAATAAAATTGTTTTAATCAAGAAGGAAAAGCCCAATTATATGAACAAAGAATGGCCTATTTTAGTTCCTTTTCTTCTTAGATTTTTGGAAAAACTTTATTTAACCCTTATGAATTGTCACAACTTTTACAATGTCCCCGGCCTTAAAGTTTAATTTATCTCAATTTAGTGTATTCATCTTTCAATTGTTTTCGGTATCATCTATCTACTAGGATTTTCCGTTAACTCCTAACTTAGGGGTGTAAAAATTCTCAAAACAACCTCACTAATTGTTTTAGGAAAAAAAATTTTACAAATATTAAAGCATTGGTCTGAATTTTTAATGGTATTTGCAAAAATACACATGCCTCAATCTTTGCAAAAAAATTTTAAATATTTTTCTCTTAAAAAAGAACATGGGTATTTTTGGGAATTTTGTTGGGATTTAACATAAAATATTAAGGTAGGGGAGACATTGAAAAAAATTAAAGTTCGGTACACTAAATTGAGAGATTTTGAACTTTAAGGATGACATTACAAAATGAGTGACAATATTAATGTAGTAATCTCAATCAATTCTTAAATTGATCTTTATTTAAAAATAAAAAATAATTGAGATTGACATATTAATATTATAAAATAAAAATATAATTTCTAACATTTTTTGTACCTAAACTTCTCGAGGGTGAAAGGCAAGAGACAATTATTATATGCCTTCGCATGGGTGGGCATCTTATGTGTTGGCATCTTTACGTACGTTGACATATATCTCCCATTCCCATATAAGTTTCCGATTTTAAGAATAAAAGGCTTCCTCCAAAATTATTTTAATACAATATCCTATTAAATATACACTTTGATAATAATACAATTTATTCAATCTCAAAAGATTTTATGGTATCAAAACTACGTACTAGCTCACGCAACTCTATAATTTTTTCCGCTATTTTCTTCTTTGTCTCTATGGCCTTTATTCCTCCTAATCAGCTTATTACTACCAAATTGGATGCCCTACTACTTACTTAGGCTGAATAAGCTTTCACCTATTTTGAAAGCTAATGATTTGATGGGCTACGTGGATGGTTCTAATCCGTGCCCATCAAAGTTCCTTATGGATGGTGGATACTGAAGGAAATGTCCACTACTATTGTTATTCCCGCATTTAAGTTATGGACCAAGAAGGATCGGTTCTTATTGAGTCAGATCACTGTTACTCTGTCCGACAAGGTCTTTCCTATTATTTTTAAAAATGGGTAACTTTTAAAATCATAATTTAATCAAAATCTAACAATGATCAATTACAGGATTAATGATAATTTTAAAAGTCACTTTATTTTTAGAAAAATATAAGAGTGATTTGTAGTATTACTCTTTTTTACATGTTTACAGACACGAAAAAATTTTATATTTTGAATTGAGAGAACTTCTTCTATCTTAATTTGAAAAAAAAAAAGATGTTCGATCTATTCTTTATTAATGTATAATGTTGACCGTAAGAGTCCCATCATCCAATTATTATTATTTTTTTTAAAAAAAAAGTCTTAATCCAAAATGGTTAACGTAGACCCACAGAAGGACCATTGCTTTTGAGGGTTCCAACATGATCAAACCCATCTAAATTTTCTAAGGGGTGGGCCATTGAAATTACAACTACGTATCATAATTGATTTAGTGGGGGCATGTTTATTGTGTACACAGAAGACAACAGGTGCAGTAGACAAAATTGTTGTTCCTTTCAAACAAAGTCATACTCAATTCCCTGTCAATCTTAGTCAATTTTATAATTAAAGAACCATATTTTGAATTAAGTACAATTAACCTGACATATATATCAGATAGGATGCATGCACTTATCAGTAAATCCTCCATTCACATATCGAATCAAAGTTAAGTCAATTATTGCAAAACCTCAAACATCCTAAATTTCAAGTCACTTTTTGGTTGGAATTTTAACGTTAATAAACATTTTTCTAAAGGTCATTTTTAACGATTAGAAACGTTCTTTCAACGGTTAAAAAACTGCTCTATAAAATGATGATTTCAAAAATTCAAACTACTTCCCCTCTTCTAGTGTTACACATTTCTTGTTCAGAATAATATTCAAAATTTGTAATCTGCACAATATAGTTTATTAGTATTATATCTGGCCCACCCCTAAAACCTAGTGTTGACATTATCAAATGTTTTATGTTTTTTGTCATTGAGTAATGGTACATATTACACAAACATTTCACAAAGCTAGTGTGACAAGGTCTATTAGCCCTTGAATTAACTAACTCTTGTTTATATATATATAATTTTTCCACCAGCTAGATTGGTAATAGGCCACCTGCAAAATAATGAAAATGGTAATAAAAAATGTGTCGATCCTTTGGGGATCGGAAACACTCAGATGTTTAAGTTAGTACATTATTTTACAAAATAATTGGATGTACAACTTCGTGTTTTTGTTTTTTGTTTTTGGTGGAGATAGTATAATTTTTTAACATAAGAAGCTCCTGAATATGGTATCTAGTTTCTTGCCACTTGGTGGGTTGAAATTGACTCAACAATGTCATAGTCATTTCATTTGTAGTGGGACTTGTTAGAATATAAATGAAATAATTAAATTCATTTATTTCCTTAAGTTTTGAAATAAGTTGTGATTTAATATAGCATCAAAGCCAAAAGCCTTGAGTTCAAATTATATTTTCGTCAATTCACCTTAAATTTCAATTAAATATTTAATGCATTGAGTCTCACTAATAAATAGAAAGTTTGAGTCTACACGAGTAGTGATTTAACGCGAGTTATTATTATTATTATTATTTTTACATGTCTACATAAGAAGCGGAGGAAGATTCGAACTAGTTACTTCCGTTTCATTAGGCGTGACTCCAATCGATTGAACTATCCTTTAAGAACCACGAGTTACTCTTATAGTACAAATCTCCAAATTAAGCTATATATCTCTGTTAAATACTCGGATAGATATTTTCAATGGGCTTCCTTTGTTTTGCTGTCACTATGTTTTTTGAAATGCTAATTTAAAATAAACAAAAAATTTCTTACTGTTGAGCACACTTTCACACATCATGAGATTTGTTGCCACTATGTTCTTCAACTGCAGACTTTTTTTTTTAAAAAAATGGTTTGAATTAATTTGTTGCTACCATGTTTCTTTTCTGACCACAACATGCAGGAAACAACCAAGTCCCATATATGATGTGCTTCTTATTAAGGCAGCATAATTATTTATAAATCAGAAGATATAAAGCTATCTAGCTAGCCTAGCATGCACGGCCTTCTGCCCTTTGGCTTTGGGTCCCCAACCCATGATACCTTCTTTTGTCTCTCCAACAACCTTCCTCTTTACTCTCCCTAGCCACGTGCACCACTAATCTACCAGAAGAGAGAGAGAGGTGGGCAGCTTCATAGAAAAGCTTTGGTCATCATCTTTGATGGTGAGCCCCAAGCTTTTGCCTCTTTTTCTCATGCAGAAGAGGAGTACTACTCCATTTTGAAAAAGAGAGTGGGAGAGAGGTGAGACCTTTTCTCAAGTTGGGGCTGTCAAATCTGGGATGACAGGAGACTAAAGAAGCATGACCAATATTATTAGGTTCTAAAGTCATCACACATTAGATTGGTCGCCTTTTAATCCTTTTACCCTACTCCCGTCGTCTTCTGCTCACGACTCTATGTGTTCGTTCTTGCTCTTTTTACGTTTCTTGTCTCGAATTCTTTATTTCAAGCATTCACACTTAACTAGCCAAAAGATATTTCAGCTCTCGTTTAGACATAAATTTATATGAAAATATAACAGTATTTGATTAATAATTTTAATCCAATAGTCATAACTGGTCTGAAGGGGTGGCAGACCAGACCACTAAGATGGCCGACCGCCCGGTCCGCCCCCACCCTTTTTTTTTTATATGAAGATAGTTTATAAGGACTTTCTTTTTTTTTGTAAAATAGCCATAATTCGTAAGAAGACATCATTTCGTTATGAATTTATTTGTTGTAAGGTCGTATCAGAATTGATTGATTTAACCATTTTTCTTAATATTTGAATGGTCGTGAAATCTTGAAGTAATTGATAAAATTTGGTTGGCTCGATAGAAACAATTTTAGTCATGACAAGTGATTTTTTTTTAGCAGGAAAAAGAAGGGGACAATTTTGGTGATTTAAAGATTCAGTCAGAGGCCTCAGTCAGAAGACCCATGGTCACTCATGGGACATGACTTTGGACTGCAGAGACCGGTACTCTGTGCTGGCTAATCATTCATCGCCACCTGTCCATAGCCCAATCCGTCACACAAATTATTTTATTTTATTTTTTATAAGTTCCATTCACAAATCATATATCATATAGAGAAATAAATTGTGTCAATATTTTTCTTATATATATATTTTAGTTTTTTAATTTTATTTGATTTGTAAAATTATTTGGATTCTGTTGAGTTATGAATCGGCAACTTTAAAGCCCAACACCTCTAGGCTCGGTTCAAAGTGTAAGCCCATTAAAGACAAGCTAGGAAAAGCTATAATTGGCCCAATCCGAAGCACGGGTGCAAATATTCCTTTGAAAATAATACTTATTAAATTTTCTTTTCATTTATATTAATGGGTGCAAATATTCTTTGTTTATGGTGTCTGACTGTAAATGAACATTATTATTATTATTATTATTATTATTATTATTATTTTTTGATATGTCAACACAAGAAAAGGGGAAAAAAATTTCGAATTAGTAGCTTTCGTTTAATAAGGTATAGTACACAGCCAATTGAACTACCTCATGGAGACGTAAATGCTCTTTATTGGTTTGACTTCTTTTGCAAAGATTTTTCAAGCCTCCTTAAATTTTTATTTTCTGTACTTTTTATTTTTATTTTTAAATTTTAAAAAAAGCATTTAATATCTTACAATGAGTTCTTCAGTGAGTGGTGGTGGGTTCGGCAAAAGTAGGCTGGCAATAGGGGCACATGTGGGCTGGGTACCTCAATAGCCTCCCTATCAACCCATCCTTGACAAAGTCGAGCTTTAATACAAGATTTATTCAATAAAAATGGGCTCAGAGGGTTGAGTTTAGTTGATTAGCTGGGCTTGAGTTTATATGGGCTGGAGAAATATAAGCCCAGAAGACATAAAGAAATTCAAATTAAAAAAAAAAAACCCTGCTTCACCGAGTCTCTAAATCCGTCTAAAAATGTAAGGTAGTAATTCAGAAGCTGCAATCGTTGAGCTCAATCGCCATGGCCATCGATATCGCAACCTTGGAAGAAAGGTTGGCTTCCTCTATCACCTCGGAGTAGTATTTTTGAATATTTCCTGGAGCTTTCTGTGATATTATTGCAGGACAGCAATACCAATGCTTTTTGTTTTTTTTTTTGTAGATTATTTACTTCGTTTCTGGAGATATGATTTTCTGGTTGTAGATAAGATTGTAAGAAGTGATTTTCACTCTTTAAGTTTTAATTCATTATTCATGGGAAGGAGATTCTGCTTCACTGGAATTTGGAAAATCCTGATTTTATAGATAAACTTAAAACTGATGCCTTGTTATTTAATTTTATCTATTATGATCATATAGGGTATAGAAGATATGAATATGATTGTCATTAGGTGTTTGAGGGGTCTACCCAATGTGCCCGTTGTGATGGTATTTGGGTTTTTTTGGCAATTGGGTTATTGCAAGTTAGTCTAAATTATAATTTCCAATTATCTGCTGATCTTTGGGTGAACAATAAAACCGTATACGTCCAAATTAGATTCACTGTTTAGCTTCTTAGGAATTATATGTGATTCCAAAGTTTCCAATGTCACATTAGTGCCACCACAAGCTACTGTGCCACCCTCAATCTAGAGAGTTGAGTTGTACTTGATCTTTTAACAGCATCCATTTAGTTAAAGGCTTTTAAATTTTCTTCCCTCCCTTAAACAGGTTGCCACTAGAGTTTTGCCTCCTAATGATCTCTTTCATGTCTAGTCTTATGCAATACTCGAGTCTTCAGTTGTCTTCTTTTGCTCCATTATTTTGCATCAAGAGGTCTTTAATCTCCTTGTCTAATTTGATTGAGGGAAAAAAGAAGAAGAAAGAAAGAGAGAAAGGCAACATAATCCATTTACCATGTAAATATTATAAGCCCAAGAGTAACTTAATCAACTGGGGATCACTTCTCATAAAACGGAAGTTACTTGTTCAAATCTCTCATTTCTGCTTCCCTTGGTGTCAATCACTTTTTTAAAAAAACTATGTAAATATTAGACGAAGATGATAGAGTAAAGTCACTTATGATAGTTTCTTGACTTGCTAATTGAAGTTATCTTTCTTTTCATGTCACCACTTTTTATATGTACTTGGTTTAATTTATTATTTAATTTTCATATTTGTTCTAGGTATATTAATTCTTGCCGGAAGCATGGTGTCCTACCAAATACTGCGATTTTGTCTGGTCTATTCAAGGTTTGGATGGATTGTATGATCTAAATAGTTGGAATTTAGGATTGTTTAAAATGATTATATTGTTGTTTGGTCATTGCTTTTTGTTTTTGTTTATAAATAATTGTCAGCCTCATCATCATCATAATTCTAAATTGTGTATGTGGATGTTACATGGATAACATTTGGGTATGAGCACAAATGAGTACTTTGAACTAAGTTGCTTTAGAGCTGGAGTGGATGCTCTGCCTGAACATTGTGATCTAATTAAAACCACCACTTCTCAAATTCATCAACTGAGAAGGATATATTTAACTCTGCATTCCTCTAATATCTAAAATTGTCTTGGACTTGTACAGGGGACCTTATTAAAACGTTTAACCCATTGTCTTCTTGTTATGCTTAGATATAAACTTCTCTGTCTCTTGTTGAATGCAGCGAAGGAAGAATAGACATCTCTTACATTTTCTTGGGAAAGTTTCATGCATAGAACTTTGAATCGTGGATACTAGTTTTTTATTTTTTTATTTTTTGATAAGTAAAAATGTATATATCAAAAAAACCCAAAAGGGCGCAACACAATTACATTGGATAGAAGTGAGCGCCAATAATCGCCTAAGAAAAAACCCTAAGTTCACAAGGAGCCCCACAAAAGACCCACATAGACCCAAACAGACTAAGACCGACAAAAGCCCAATTACAGCCCTAAAAATCCTAACACCCTACTGCACCTTAGGGGGAAAAGAGAAAATATTTTTAGACCCGAGAAATCCCTGCCGACGCTGGCACTTCGCCTGAGTCGCCTCCAAATTTAAAGTGCACTTCAAATTGTTGAGCTCCCTCAACCCCTTAACCTTAGACACAGAAACAAACTCCCTCTTTTTCCTTATCGATAGTAGAAAAAAGATCCAACAGACTTTTATCGTCACCTCCCCAGTACAACCCCATCACGGATGCAAAATTCATCGTGTTGATCACCTCCTTGGAATAGCCCTTCTCCCCCTCCACCGGATTTTCAGCCACAAACTCGGCAAGCATCTCCTTGTTTTTATTCAGCAGCTTTGCAACCTTTTCCTTCACCCTCCGGGAATAGCATAGTTGAGACTTGGAAACAGGGGAATGCAAGGTACTATTGCTGATACCCAGCTCAGCTGCCTCACTGGTGTGAGGAGTAGACGAGGGCACCTCTTCCACCTGCATATGAAGAGAAGAAATTTTCGACCCAAAACATCCCTGACTGATCAAATCTGTCTCCGGAACAGAAATCGATACGAGTTTTTTATCAAGTATTTTTGTATGTTGGATATTGGTTCTACAGGAATATAGACTTTTCTTTGTTTTTCGGGTCTAAATATGCATTGGCTTTTATTCAAAGGAATGTGAAGTTAAGCTCTTTTTTGTTTTGTTTTTGTTTTTTAATTTATAATTATTCAGGCTGAGGTTAAAAAATCCCGCCATGAGCCATGTAGCCTGGAAATTTTCTTGGACCATCTTAAGGATATTGATTTTCATCCACTTCTTGATACATTTATGGAACTTGATGCTTCAGAGATTCAAGCGGTTGATGTACGTAATGAATCGTCATGTGTGTTTAATGGAGAATGTGCTTTGTCCTTGATGCGTACCATCAATCAAAAGCTTCGACGAGTTGATCTCCAGGATCTGTCATTTGGAAAGGAGTTCTTGCGGTATATATTGGTGCTTAGTTTGTATTGTCTTTAAGTAATTGTTTTAGCTATCTTTATATTATTTTTTGCCACCTATGTTAGCAATAATAAGATAGTGAATCTCTATGATTTAGCCTAGGAAATTTCAACCCATTGGAGTCTTGATAATTGAGAACAAGTGACTTTTTATTGTCTGAGAGCAAACTACTCCAAAACCCTATTTTAGCCAATCAGCAAGTGACTTGCCAGGCTATCGAATATCTGTACCATCTTGCAGTCATTACTTTGGATCACTTCTACCAATGATTACTTTTTGGTGAAAGTTGAACTGATGAGAAGGGAACACTTTTCTTTAATTTCTTTTTTGGTACTCAGAAAGATGCATTTCAAATATCTATGTATCTCCCTACTGCCATGATATTAAGGAATGTTCATGATAGTGGTGTTTAAAAATCATGTTATTGAAATCTATGCCATAGCATCTGCCATTTTGGATGTATATATATTTTTTATTTTTCTTATGTGGCCCTTACCCTTATTTTCTCATCTTTCCTTAATTGCTCAAGTTTGCATCTAATGATTATATATATCCTTTTGAAGTTTCCAATTGTAGCACCTTGTGCTTTGTATGTCCTCTTGAAGTTGCCATTCAGAGTGCCTTCTGCTTAGTTCTTAATGATGCAAGAAGAGTTGGTTCTGTTTTTCATTGCTTGTAGAACATTGTATGGATGGACTAAGTTTTTAAAGCTATAGGTCTTGCAAAGATAAACGGCATTCCATCATCAGTTTAATTTTACTCTCAGGGATCTCTCTAGGAAAGGCTTGTCATGCCAAGTCTTAACCTTGAGGTCTTCACACTTCCGGAAGCTCAACATGATGGGGGAGTTCATCCGGATACACACTCTTAACCTTGACTTCAGTACTTCACTTACTAGTTTCAGGGAGGATTGTTTCTCTTGCATGCCCAATTTAGCATGCCTCTCAATGTGTGAGACAAGAATTACAAATCTTTGGACGACCATTGCGGCACTTTCTAAACTCCCTTCTTTGGTTGAACTTCGGTTTCAGAATTGGCTGTGTTGCAATGATGCAGGGTCTTCTGCTGCATCATCTGATGGGAGATCAGATAAAAATACTGATGTCAGTCAGCCAAAGAGTGCTCCTTACATTGGAGCGTCATCTGTCGAAATTGGCATACTCGCAAATTATAACTCAAGCACAAATGAGGTTCTCGAGAATTTGTTTTCGCTTGATGATGTGGTTATAAATGACGAAGTTCAAAGCATGATTGAGGATTCATCAGACGATGATAGTGATGTGGATTTTTCGAGTCACCAGAAAGAATATGGTTATAGTGAGCTATTATCTAATGTTTTCCCTAGGTTGAATGGACAGGTTGATCAGCAGAATGAGGTAATCCACCTGGTCATTCTCTATTAGATAGTTCTCTTGAGTGATCATAATGCAATTAAAATGAATTAATTTAGTTGCATTAGATGATCTATTTTAGGATTTCAGTACATTGTAAGTTTTCCATATATCACATAATATCTTAAGTTTATACCTAAAAGAAGAGAAGAACATTAATCTTAAGTGATTATTGCATATTTCTTTGTTTCTTTAGGTTAAATCTCATGGTCCATGTTAGTTAGATTCATGCCTCTAAAATGCTCTAGATTTTAAGAATCTTTTAAGGGAAAAATGCTTTAGAGGGCCATGAGGTATGACTTTTTATCAAGTCACTCTCTAAGGTTTAAATTTTATCACTTTACTCCTTAAGGTTTCAATTGTTATCAAATAGATCCTTCAGTCTACCTTCTGTTAAATTTTTAAGGGTGCTGCCATGCCATACTGAATCAGAGGGCGACATGTGTCTCCTTTAATAAAAAATAAAAATATATAGAAAATGAGAAAAAAATTATAAAAGAGGTGAGGATGGCCTTGTCGGTGACCCCCAGAGGGCCACCCCCCACCTCTGGTTTTTTTTTATAGATATGCTTTTTTCTTTTTAATTTTGTTTTTTATGTTTATGATTATAATTTTTTCCCTTTTGTCTTTTAATATTTTTTATATACATGTTTTTTTATGAAATGTGACACAGGTCACCTCTGATTGGGTATGACTTGGCAATACTGTTAGAAATTTAATAGAAAGTAGAGTTTAGGATCTATTTGATAACAATTGGAACCTTAGGGAGTAAATCGATAAAATTTAAACTTTAGGGATTGATTTGATAAAAAGTCATACCTCATGGAGCTTTGGAGCATTTTCCCCATTTTTTAATGCCTTGGTAATGCATAAATGTCCATTGTCCATGGATGTTATTATTTCCTTACAACATCCAACCCTAGGGGATGAACACATATATGTTTCTGTATTCTACATGCATCATATCTTTAAAAATCCACACACACACACACATTGATCTCCTTTGTCTGACTCATCTTTGAAGAAATTACATTGAATTCCGAATTTGTTTGACAGGTTTCTTTTGATGCATTATACAATCAAAATGGAGAAGAGTCTTTGGCAGGCGCCTTTACTAGGCAAATTGCAGATGTTTCTTTGAAGTTTATTTCTTGTCATGCTTCGCCGATATGCTTTGAGAAGCACTATAGAGAGTACATGATAGCTTCATTACCCCATTTGAAAGTTTTAGATAACTTACCTATAAGAAAGATTGATAGGGAAAGGGCTACAGTTACCTTTTCACAATACTTTGAGTATCTACCCTACAAAAGGAAGCATAAAGAGAGTGTTGTTAGTATCTTACAAAAGCGTGAAATAAGAGCTAGCCACAATCATGTGCGAACTCCGAAGCAAAAGTCGTCTTGTACCTCTGGAAAGTCAAAATATTTTTACACTAGGTCTCTTTGTGCTGCCAAAGTTGGATCTTCTGCTTGGCCTTTCTTGCATCCACTTTCAATTTCAAGCAATGGTTTGGGAGATGAAGGGATGAACTTTCGTCCAAGGCAGTTTGAGTATCATCCATCTGATTCTAGCCTAATGGTCTTTGGAACTTTGGATGGTGAAGTAGTTGTAATCAACCATGAGAAAGAACAAATTGTTAATTATATCCCATCACTTGGTGCAATGAACAGTGTGTTGGGACTCTGTTGGCTCAAGAAGTATCCCTCCAAGGTATACGATACCTGCATGGGATGTGTTAAATAGAGATAAATTTGTAATGCTATTTTATTCTATAAGCATATATTCTTACAATTACAATGTCTTTCCTGGGAAAATATTTTTGTGTTGATATTCGCTGAGTGCTACATCACCTGCCTTTAGATTGTTTATTTTTTTTTCCTTTAATCCTTATATGAAGCCATGCAGGTGATAAATTGATTCTATATACAGAGATGTTGTGTTCTATGGCTAGTAACTGCAAGAATATCTAACTGCAGGATGCATTATTTGACTCTCGTGATTAGTAAGCATACTTCCAGAAGGATCATTTAAATTAAAGTGGCAATCCAAAATTTGTGCTGGTCATGATGTACCTACTTAAAATGGAATAGTTGACTTTCAACGTCGATGCATTTTTAGAGTGTGCTTTTTTGTTGATTTTATTCCTGATGAATATGGCATTTCTAATTTAGTATTTTCCCCTTGGTGAATTTCAGCTCATAGCTGGTTCAGATAATGGTTCGTTGAAATTGTATGATATCCAACATATGACACCAAGAACTATGGGCATATATAATAGTGCTGGTTGTGTCACCTTTGATGAGTTTGACCAATTGACGTCTGTTCATGTTAACTCTACGGATGAACTTTTTCTTGCAAGTGGATACTCAAGGAATGTTGCATTGTATGACATAAGTTGTGGAAGACGCTTAGAGGTGTTCTCTGATATGCATCGGGAGCATATTAATGTAGTGAAGTTCGCTAACTATTCCCCATCAGTTTTTGTTACTTCTTCCTTTGATCAAGATGTCAAGATGTGGGACTTAAGACAGAAACCAATATCACCTTGCTATACTGCTTCAAGCTCTAGGGGCAATGTGATGGTTTGCTTTTCTCCAGATGATCACTATCTTCTAGTGTCAGCTGTCGACAATGAGGTAATATTTGGATTAATTTACAGTATGAGTTGGGGGTGTCAATTTGCTTGTATGTTCTTGAATGTTCAACTTATGCTCAGGTCTCATCCTAGGAGTTTGGTTCCTAGCTCTCAAACTTTAAATGATGATTGGTCCAGGCACAATATTGTTTGTCTTATTTAACAAGAAATATAGTTAGAGCCTATTTTGAAACCCAACTGTTGAAATGGAAAGCTTCAGTAAACAGAATAACATCGCCTTATTTTTTTTCCTGTAAAATTCTTCTTTGTCCCTTTCTTTTGCGACCATAATTTTCAATTACTATTTTTGGTTGTTCGCTTTTATCCTTTTTTCGTTTGAAGCCCATTGATGATTGGTAGTTTTCGGTGATAAAAAATTTAAACCCTATGTCACAGGGTCATGATAATACATAAGGGTAGGATTTGGTCCTGAACCAATGCCATGAAAGCTTCTTGTTTGAATATGCCTTCCATAAAGTTTCAATATGCTCTAATAGGCTAGTGGTAGATAAATGGACCATAGTGCCTGGTCATTGATGGAGTGTCTTCTGTTAAAGATTATTTGTGGCATGGTGGCCTATTTGAAAGGAAAGAGATGGAGTATATTTTCTGATGGTGGTAGTAGGTATGGACTGGGTTCTCATTAGGATACCAACTTAGTTGCTTTTTGGTGTAAATCCATACCTCAGTCTATACTTCAGAGGGACACCATTATTGATTGATGTATTTAATGTGCATATAGGCCTTTTTGAAACATTTTCATCATAGTTATTGATATATATTTTGCTTGGATACTTTGTTTATATACTGAATGAAATCTCAATATTATTATCATTATAATCTTTCAAGATTTTAAGTGCACTTGAGACTAACATGTGAACATTCTCAGGTTAGACAACTTCTGGCTGTTGATGGGAGGCTCCACTTGAAGTTTGAGATAGCTCCAACAGAAAGCTCTCAGAACTACACTCGTTCCTATTACATGAATGGAAGGGACTATATTATAAGTGGGAGTTCTGATGAACATGTAGCCCGCATTTGCTGTGCTCAAACTGGAAGGCGTCTCAAGGATCTTTCTTTGGAGGTACATCTGTCTTTATATTCACATGTTTTGGGTTACACTTAGGTATCATACTGTGTGGAGCACTTATGGATGTGGATGCATATATTTAAAATGCCTCAATTCTGAAACACAAGAAATGTCTCTTGTGTGTGACTTACATTTGGCCTGCCAAACTTTATCAAGGTTGTGGAGCTTCTTTATTTTCCGAGAACCACACAGGGAAGGAAAGTGTGGCTATTCTCTTGTGTTTTTTTTTTTTTTGTTTATCAGTGTGGCTTGCACCATGCATGTGGAAAAAATGAGTGCATCAAAAAAATTGTGGATATGATGAAATACAATTAAATTCAAATGTTTGGCTTGATAAATGACTAGTGAGCTCGAAATGCTCCTTTCGCCTTAAATAACAAAGATGAAAGCCTTATTGCCTTATTGCCCTAAACCCAAACTACCAATTTCAACACTTTGCATCCCAAGTCAAGGTTTTAATGTTACTTTGCATTTTTGTTAATGTCAAGCATTATTGGATGGAAACATGCAAATGTCCCATTTGAAATATCAAAACTGGCCCTTAAATTAAAAAAAGAAAAAAAGAAAAAAGAAACAATTTGATGTAAGCTGACATACAAGGTCAATCTGGTCATTTCAAGTGGGTTAAATGCATGCACATGATTTTTCTGTCCGAAATAATGCCTGGATCTAATGAAGGATGCAAAGTGTCATTAAAACTTTGAGTTGGGATCTAAAGTGTTGAAATTGGTAATTTTGGGGATGTTTAAAACTGGGTGGTACTCTGAGGGTGTAAAGCAGTTTTTCCAAAATTTAAGTAAGGTAGATCATGGAGGTTTTGCTAATGTGCTCTAACTCCAATAGCACTTTCTCTCCTCAAAAAATTTGGTGGAAGGTGAGGTAGTAGGTTCAAGGCCCACTAAGCGTGTGTAGCTTACCATAAAAAATTAAAAAAAAAAAAAAAAATCAGATCATAAAAAAAGTTAGATGAGAGAAAAATTAAAATCTAAATCCAACAATAGAAGAGGCTTACTGAAAAATTAACTGTAAGAAAATGAGGCTGCATTATTAATTGGAAATAAGCTTCTCTTTCATTCATTTTCATCATTCATGACCATGATAAAGGAAAGAAACTGTCCTAGGTGAATTGGAGATGGAATTTATATATAAGTACGAAAAGACAGCACACTGTAAGAGCTAGTTGTCCTTTCTGAACTCAGTACCCAGAAATTCTTCTCCTTTGTATTGAACTCTAATCCCTCTGAACAAATTATTAAGAAGGGTTATGTTCATTTGCTACATTTTACTGTTCTGTTACTATTTTGGGGACAACTATGAGATTAGTGCTTTTGTTTTGCAGGGAAGTGGCTCAGGATCTATGTTTGTGCAATCTTTGAGGGGTGATCCTTTCAGAGTGAGTTCTGCATTTAACTACTCATACTTATATGCTTGATCATCTATGGTAAATGTAGCGTACGGTATTAAATGATTTGACATTATGCTGGTGCAAAAAGCAGAGCATTGACATTTTGTGCATGTTGATGGATGATTTTTTTCTTTGCTTTATAAGATATTGGTTTGCCATGTCTCTTGGTTCCCTTGTTAATTTTATATGGTGCTTCATCTGAAAAAATTAGAGTGATGCTTATTTTTTCTCTCCCTAAAAACCATTCACATCAGAAGTCACAAATACTAGTCATCATGCTTCATACAACATTGACATGCCAATGCAGTTGTCATTGAGACACATTGCGCTCCCTTCCAGATGATAATTTCATAATCAAAAAATTTCTTTGCTTGATGCATCAAACATTTCTCATATATTTATACCTCTTCCTGTTTAGCTCTTGAAAAGTGTCTTGGGCTTCTTTTAATGCACATTGCGTAAATGTTCTCACTAATAATATTTGTCTTTTCATAAAATAAAATATCTATATTTGTTAAAAGTAATTTGGTTCTATAACTTCTTGTTAGATTTGTTATATTTACTAGCCAATCCCCAATTAGTATATTATTATATTCATATATAATAAATCTTAGGATGCCCCCATTCCTATGGCCTTTCATTCAGTACTTCTGGCTCTCGGGAATCTCTTTGTAGGATACTTGGCCAAAGTGTGACCTGTTTGCCCGTAAGTACTGTGACGAAGTGGCTGTTGCTCACCTGGCACAGGTCATAGACTCATACATGTCCTGTATATATTTGTACATATCTATCTTGTAAATAATATGGAATCATTTCTGGAGTCGGGTGCTATCAGGTTACAGGTGAACTTGTTCAAGTTCTGTGTCATTATGACCTCTTTAATCTTTTCAACATCTTCTAGGGTGTGTCAGTTGTTTCCCCTAAAATTTCAATGGCTCAATTCCTATTTGTATGTCGTCTGAAGGATAAATCTATAGCCATTAACGGGAGAGTCAAGGATGGCAGTCATCTCTTATGAAATAAGATTTTATAAACTATAAGAACTGATTTTATGTCATGCATCATGGTGAGAACATTCTATATTCCAAATGTTCCTGTACAAGATGATGAATTTGTCATTAAAATTTTTATAAGATATTGAATATAACCATCAAATTAGAGTGAACGGCCATAAGCCATTAAATGATTTGTTGACCTTGACATAATAAGAAGGCAATTATTGGGTCAGGTTTTTCCCATCTGGTGACTGAACCCTCCAACAGTATGCAGGAATAATCAGTTAGCTATGAAAATTCAACCCCTTTTGCTAGCTGCTTCTGAATTTTTCTTTTCTACGGTGCTTCCACCATTGAATAAAAGTTTTATATTTTGGTTTTCCCTTTCTGTTTTTTAATGTCCTTGCACCCAGGATTTCAACATGAGTATCTTAGCAGCCTATATGCGTCCAGGCTCAAAGTCTGAGATTGTCAAGGTATAAGTCCCACCTTGTATCCTTTATGCTGTTGGATGTCTTTCTGTGTTACTGTGAAAAATATCTAAGTTACAAACTTGCAGGTCAATTTGCTAGCGTCAAATGACTATAACAAGGAGCACTCTTACCGTGGGCATTCCTGCCCATCCAACAGTATGGGAGGTTGATGTATCTACATCCTTTTGTACGGATTCTCTTCGTTTAAATTGATACGGTAATCAAGACTGTTCATCAATGATTGTTGGGCACTCACCATTCATGGGCCACTACCTTAACAGATGGGATCAACCGGCGTTGTACTCCTGAGAAAGGCAAAGATATGTATTCAATGATTCTTGTACTCACTAGCCTTCTCATTTTTTTACTGTAGATGTGTATTCAACAATTTGTGTACCTTGTAAATGGAATAATCTTAGAGAAAGGCAGAGACTACGGAAAATGAAGGATAGCTGTATTCTCATCTGGTTGTTGATGGATGCGTGCGATGGTGATTGCAGTGTTAGTACAAGGTATGTTCTAGAGCTGTTGTAATCTGAGGTGGATGAAATGTGTACAAGATTCATATCGGGATATCCATCTAGCAATTTGGGCAGAACATTGTGAGAGTCTATATAAGACCTATTTGCCCAAATAAATTTTGATTATCCGGCCATTTACTCGGGCAAGGCTCTCATACGTGTATTGCCCAAATTACTAACGATCCCAATGATAATCTTGAGTTTTTTTTTTTTTTTTTCCTCTGGATGGTTACTGACTTGTGCAGGAAACATTCTAGTTCCAGCTTTTTAGAACCATTTCCTGCTATAGTATGTAGCAGCCCTGGCTTTGGATGTGTGCTATGCCTGAGCTCTTTTGAGTGTAAGAATGATGTGACTTAGTTGCATTCTGCGTAGGGGAAGCGCAAAGGGTATTATAACTTTTACTGGAATCCTTTATAAATTTATGTGGTAGTGTTTTAATGGGGAAAAAAAATTAAGCAACAAAATTTGATAGGTAAAATTTAATTATTTATTGGTTGAAGTGACAAATATAACATAGATTGCCACTTCAATTTGTAAGGGATTTATAATAAAAGATAATAATACTCTCTAATATGAGTCTTGATTTAGTGCAATACCCAGCTAGAGTTGTTCAAGCAGATACTTGTTTGGATGGTCTGAATGCCTATACCAACGGGTAGAGAGAAAGAAGAGAAAGGAAAGGGAGGGAAAGTTCTCCTGCTTTTGCCTCTTTGGTTGCTTTGAAGGAATTTGAAAAAAAAAAAAAAATTAAAAAAAAAAAAAAATTATGGGTCTGTTCCTTTCCATCGAACCAAGCAAAAAAATAAATAAAAATTGGTCTATCCCTACCCTTTCCTCCCAACAAACGTGGTGCAAGTCTCATTGAATATGGAGGAATCCAATGCTTCAATTATGGCAATTGGATTGATCACATAAAAACTGCAAGATAAATAATTAATATTAACTGCAAGATGATTTGAGTAATACTTAGTACATATAAAATATAATGGTGGATAACAATTTTGTTATGCTATGGATTACAATTTTTTTAACAAACGATGTGGTAATGTAACAGATAAAAGATCGACATTCTCATTGCTAATGGGCTAGCGTTATTTGGGCTAGCCTTATAACAAAAGAGAAATGCTAGGGATATCAAATTTTTTACAAAGAGATTTATTAAATTGATGTGTAACTCATTTATTGGAGAGAAAAACAAAACAATTAATTAAAAAAATGTAAGAATGAGCTACACATCAATTTGGTAAAACTTTCTTGAAAAAAAGATTTGATAATCTGAACATTTCTCATAGCAAAAATGGACAAAAAAGTAATCCATCCAACTAGCCATTGTAACTATAAAATAAAAAATTAAAAAACTATAAAAAAAAAAATTAAAAAAACCTAGCTAACTAGTCTTTTGCTACAGTTCTTAGTAAATTTTAACTAAAAAAAATACTAGTTATTGTAGTTCAATAATGCATACAAAATATTAATGGAAAAACAATACGATTCTCTCTCCTCTTTCGGAATAGTGAAAGTGGACAAAAATAATAATATTTTAATTTTAGCTAAAAAAATGACTAGTTATTAACTCGACAATGCATTAAGAAAATTAATAAAAAAAGTCCATATATTCTCTCTCCTCTTTGGAAATAGTAAAAGGGAAAAAATAATAATAATATTTTAAATAAAATAGTAAAAAGACTAAATTGAATAGCTAAAATGAAGTTAATGACGTAGGTGCTTTACAAAAGTGAATTGCTATAAAACAGAAAAATGTAATTCTTTAACTAAAAATTGATAATTTATGATATAATTGAAACTACAAAAGATGAGAATAGGATCGTCTTCAGTTTATTTTGAACTAGATAATATTCAGTTAGTTATGTTAGATGAATATATTTGTTTTTTCATTTTTTTAGAAAATAAAAATACTCTTCAAATATAACTAACCGGATGTTATTATTTAGTTTAACCGAAGAAGATCCTCGTTTTAGAAGATGACACATCAATTTGTAGAAGTTTTGTAGCGAAACGGCTGTAACTCTAGCACTTTCCCAATTATTTTAGCATCAAATGGTTTGTTTTATACAATAAAATCATTCTTAACCTCACAAATTCTAAATAAATAAGTGGCTAATCTGTAAACTTCCTGGTTTAAATTAGTTTGAACAAGACCGTACGTGGAAGTTGGAACCTCCCCTAAGAAAGACCTCTGGCCCTCTCTATAAAGTAACAAGTTTTACAGTACTGGAAATTTAAAGAATTGCCACTACCATGAAGATCTACGACATTGATAAAACTCCAATAAAGAAAGAGAAGAAAGAAGTGGAAAACAGGAGTAGCATTAATCTCATGGGTCATGGCGCATGCAGACAAAGACAAGGGGAAGCTACCTGCAGCCTTCAATGCTGCAGTCTGCAGAAAACGCGTGGCCAGATGGCCTGAACCACAGCTCACACTACCGAGGTTAGTTGCCATTATTAAATAGCAATCCAAAACCTCCAGCTGTTCTCTTCTCCCCCCCATTTAATCCTTTACTAAATGATCTTCCTAAGCAGCTATAAATGTCCACTTAAGCTCTCACGCACTTGCTTCAGTATACACACTTAAACCCTTTGAAGCTCTGATCACACAGGCCAAAGCAGAGCAAAGATGAAGCTCTTCTTTGCCACCCTTCTGCTCTGTTCTCTTCTCCTCAGCTCCTCCTTCTTGGAGCCCGTCATGGCCGTGTCAGGTAATTAGTGCTGCATGTTTTCTTTTCAAAGCTGCTTTTCGTTTTCTCTCATTTATTTATTTTGGGTACAAATTAATGGGATTTTCTTGATATGGATTTGAAGGATTTTGCACGAACAAGTGCTCAGACAGGTGCTCAAAAGCAGGGGTGAAGGATCGTTGCATGAAGTACTGCGGGATCTGCTGTGAGGAGTGCAAGTGTGTTCCCTCTGGGACTTATGGGAACAAGCATGAGTGCCCTTGCTACAGAGACAAGAAAAATAACAAGGGCAAGGCCAAGTGCCCTTAAAAATGAAGAGATCTTAGAGAGAGAGAGTAAAAAGATAATTAGTTAATTAGTAAGTTAGCATTAATTAATGTGTGTTCTGTGGGATTAGCTACTTCTGCATAAATAAATTGTTGGCTATCTTGTTCTGTTGTTCGTGAGAAACTGGAAGCTCTTCTTGTATGACTTGTTTAATCTCCATCAGTTTTGTTTCCATTTCCCAATTCTATTCAACATGGCACGTGGAATCATAAGTCATTGTTTAGAAATTATTAACCTTTTAAGGAATAGTTAAACCATCCCAAAATAGTTTTGTGTCATTAAATCACTTCATAATATGTTTATGAATGATTTGAACCGCCTTCAAAATAGTTAATGAGGGTGGTCAAACCACGTTCAAACTTATTTGGGATGATGGGATCATCCATAGCCAATGCCAATGAGTAGTCAAATTATCTCCAAATAGCCAATGATCTTATCCGGGTGATTGACCACCCAAAAGACAATTGATGGAAGTGGTCGAATTATCCACAAAAGGCCAGCCTCTTTTGAGCTCATGCATGTGGTGGTGCCATGAGAAAGGATGATCGACCACCATAGCCATTGTGGTGGACAATGTTGGAAATGGAATGAGGAGTTTTAATTTTTTTTTTTTTTTTATAGAAGAAAATTCCCATGAATCTTTGAGGTGGTAGAGATTTGGGATGTTCATTAAAAAGAAAAAAGAAAAGAGAAAAAAGAAAAGGCCAAATTGAGTGAATTGTAGGCCTATGCAACCATAGCAACTTCTTTAACAATGTCAATTGAAAGGGAAAGGCTCTTTCGAGAGTGAGTTCATAAAGTTTTGGTGCAAGATATAGCAAGCGTTACACAAAATTCAATATGCAATTGTTAGATTGATGAAAGAACCCATTTTAAATTGCGTTTATAACCAAATTTATGACAATTCCCACTTAACTTATTTATACCGTAATCTGTAATTCGACACCTCTAAATAAGTAGCTAGCCTACAAAAGGGATTGTATGAATGATGACAAGGATGATGCTGAGGCTCTTAAGTTAGCCATGAGGCTCTTAAGTTGGCCATGAAACTTAAGTTGTAGTTAGCAACCCCCCCTCAAAAAAAAAGGCAATATGTATAGTCACCGGCTCAATCACAATAACAAGCTGTCAATATAGTCATTGCAACATAGGGGAATGGGGACTCTTTCGAGAAGGCAATGGGGCTAGCTAGCACAAAGCCAGTTGAAGACTACCCGCCACCAGACCACCTCTTGAACAACAAGTGCAACTTGTCAATGCAATTAATGTGATGAAGGAGAATAGAGACTCTATCAAAAAGGATAGTGGGGTTTGTTGCGGGTGACAAAAGAGTTCTTTTGAAGTGAGGACAAATAATGGTGGACAACATTAAGGTACTATTCGCTCTGTTTGCCAATTACCCGGCCTGAAAAAGTTGGCATTTTTATCTGTGCGTGGCAGCCTGCCACTGCAGAGAGAAGACACATTGCAGGGTAAAAAAGCACCTTGGAAGAAGACACATATGCAGGGTGAAGGATTGGGTTAATGCTTCTTCATTTTTCAAACGGTGAAAAAGCACCTTGGAAGAAGACACATATGCAGGGTGAAGGATTGGGTTAATGCTTCTTCATTTTTCAAACGGTGAAAAAGCACCTTGGAAAAGAAGACGCATCTGCAACCTGCAGTGGCAGGCTGCCACGCACAGATAAAAATGCTAACTTTTCCCAGGCCGGATAATTGGCAAACGGAGCCATTAGAACGCCACTCGATGGGTACTTGAGCAAAGTTAAAGTTAAACACTTCAACGCTTAAGTATTGTTTGAGGGGTACTCAAGTAAAGTATCAAGAAAAAATTCAATTTGAAATTGGTTAGGTTGGATTTTCTTTCTATTCTCACACATGTAAACAGTCACATCAGTTTAGTGATGGCTGTAAGTGTTAAATGAAAAAAAAAAAAAAAACTTGGTGTGCTTGAGTCAGGCCCATTAACCCGACAAGGTGCCCAACCCCAGCTTCCAGACACAAATTCAAAATTTTCATACACGGGAAAAAGAAAAAGACGTTTAAAAATGATTTGATTTTAAAACTGAAACGACAACGTACTATATCTTTGCCTCAATCTATAGATCCTCGATCTCCCTCTTCCTCTACCTGCCTCCCATTTTCAATTTCTCATTTCGATTCAGATCTCTCTGAATTCAACAATGGAGAACTCCATGGTTCAAGAGGTATCTGTCTCTGTCTCTGTCTCTGTCTCTGTCTCTGTCTTTTTGTCTATACATGTATGTAGAGGTATTGAATTTTTGGTGCGCAGATTGTGGCGAAGCAGGTGCTGACGGTGGCTAAGGCGGTGGAGGAGAAGCTGGACGAGGAGATATCGGCGCTAGATCGGATGGACATGGACGATATAGAGGCGCTGAGGGAGAGGAGGCTGCATCAGATGAAGAAGATGGCGGAGAAGCGGAACCGTTGGATCTCCCTCGGACACAGCGACTACACCGAGATCCCCTCGGAGAAGGACTTCTTCGCCGCCGTCAAGGCCAGCGATCGCGTTGTCTGTCACTTCTACCGCGACAACTGGCCCTGCAAGGTCCCTTTCGTTCTTTCGCATTTGGCTCAATTTTTATTTTTCTTTCTTCTTCATGTTTTATATGCTTTTGTGTGTTTGTGTGAAATATATATAATATTTAATTTATCCTAAATCATAATTTTTTAATTATATGCTTCAGATTTTACCATTTCAGCATTATATGGTTCAGATTTTACCATTTATCAATAGATTGACGGAGCTCAAAAACTCAATCCTGTGTTGAAGCTTATATAGACTGATGTGTGTCAAGGAGAATATTTTTCAAGCTATCCCATGTTTACCCTTTTAGGTAAACAGTGCGTTTTACACAGCCTTTTTAAATCTTAGATACGTAGATTCTGCGATTCGTCAAATACTGCAATCACACAAGAGTTGTTGTAAGGCTGTTCAAACATCTTGATATTTTTTGTTATTTTGTATTAGAAAAAAAACCATATTGGTATCTATTAGTTGGAGAACAGTAACAGTCTCCATATCTCTTATCCTTAGCTAAATTTCCTTTGGAATGAGGGAGTGATACATGGCCTCATGGCTTGGCTGCTAAAGTATTGGGATTGGGTTGTGGGTAGGCCTTTGATTCAAATCCTACTAATAAAAAAGATTATCAAATAAATAAATATGAATGAGAAAAGAATGGGGATGTTATACATGTAATCTTGCTTTTAGATTCTGATGATGGTGCTCTTTTGTTGGTGACAGATATAATTAAGATAGAAGTCGCGTGCATTGCCTATGGTATTGCGTGTGGTACAATAGCTTTAATTCAGGACTTTTATTTTAAATGAATTGCTTAAAACGAGAAAGCACATAGAAAAAAGAGATGTGGATGGCCAACCTCCCCATCCCCCCCCCAAAAAAAAAAAGCTACTGGGATGGTTCGGATCTCAATCCCCTTCTCTGTTTCTTCATCTCAGGTCTAGACAACCTGCAACATCTAGGCGTGTCCTTTTTGGTATCCCTCAAATACTAGAGGATTTAAGGGAAGAGTTCTGTTATTCTCTCCAAATAGGCAAATACAAGTCTACTGTTTCTTTTTATCTATGTAAAGGTTTATATTGATTAGCTGTTTTTTTCGGTGGCATAGCATGCTGATAACTGTGCTATGTGACTCCTTTCTAGCTATTAGATATAATGAATAAATTCCCTCACTACCAATAAAAAAAAGAAAAGTGGCAATGATATTCCGATATAGACTCCAGATTAACGGGAAACAATTTATGTTTATTGTTTATTTGCAGGTGATGGACAAACACTTGAGTATATTGGCAAAGCAGCATATAGAGACACGTTTTATGAAAATCCATGCTGAGAAAAGTCCATTTTTGGCAGAGAAGCTCAAGATCGTTGTTTTGCCGACCCTTGCCCTCATAAAGAATGCTAAAGTAGATGACTATGTGGTACGTAGAATAAAAATATGCATACAATCGATTGAACCCACATCTATATTGTTATATGATTATTCTGGTTCTGGAGTCTTTTACTCTGTTTAACATTACTAGCTCCAACGTAATGTGTTTCAGGTAGGATTCGATCAGCTTGGTGGAACAGATGAGTTTAGCACAGAGGAACTGGAGGAAAGGTTGGCTAAAGCTCAAGTTATCTTTTTTGAGGGTGAATCGTCTCTAAATCCGTCAAGATCTGGTGCACAAGCCAGAAGGAGCGTCAGGCAAAGTGCAAAGTCAGACTCATCAGACTCGGAGTAAGCCAGTATTGCTTAATATTGTCTTCCAATTTTAGTCAGTCTGAAGGAAGTGGAGAGGATCAGTCACCCCCTGTTTTAGTGCTAAAAAGAGATGAACCTAGGACGGCTACCATTGGTAGCAGCCTAGTCTTGTGAGTAGTCGTGATCAATATTTTAGATGCAACATTACTGCATCTGAGATTCATGCTATCATCGTTGAAATCATTGCAGTGGTATCAGTTACTGTATTTTTTAAGCAATATATATCTTGTCATACAGCAAGTTGTGTTGGGATCTATGATATCATTTTACTTTTTATCTGAGCTTCATTTGTTGCTCACCTCTCTTTCCCTCTCTCTCCCCTATTTTTTTCCCGGGTCGATAACCAGGACAAGGTCGATCACCCATCCTTTTTTTTTTTTTTTTTCGTCTTGGGGGTTGACGACCCAGCTCGGACCCTTGAATAAACTCAAGTTCTATGCTTGAATATTCTTCATGATCAACATATTGCAATGAAAAATTCATCAATAAATGCATTTTTGTTTCATGTTATTTCAAAGTTAGTACTGAAAGTACAAATGAATTAATTAGTAAATTTTTCAGAATATAGTTTGGTGGCTAATGTGCATTAATAAAGATAAAATATAGGTTTCTAACTAAAAATGATGGAGTTAATTCAGTTAACCAACTCAACAAATGGCTAATCTGCATCAATAAGATGAACTCGCTTAATCATTATTATGATAAGGTCGGTAAGGTGCCATTTACTCTATTAGACAAGGTGATAAGAGCTCCTTCATAGTTTCTAGAATTAGAATTTGTACTTAATGATTGAGGGTCTGTTTGGATGTGTGTTTGAAAGGTTTAAAAGTGCGTTTAACACTCAAAAAGTCTTTTTGAATAACAAAGTATCTGTTTGGTAAAAAAATTGAAAGTGCTTTTAAGGATCCAAAAAGTTTAAAATGCATTTTTGTTTAAAGTTTAAAATTGAAGCTTTTACAATTTTTTTTTTTTTAAAAAATGTTTTTTTATTTTATTTAAATGTTCTATTTTTTAAACGCAGTCTCAAACATGCTCCAACTCATTTTCCATAGTTAAAACAACTTGTTCTAAGCATTGCATGAACTGTTATGAAATTAAGCTTTCATCTATTGGCATAAGAGCTTATGCAGCATATATATTTTCTAAATTATGCAGTAGGTATATGAATGCTCACAGAATTGGCCTGGGGCAATAGGCTCAGTAAAGGGTCAATTATTTCTTTTTTTTTAAAAAAAAAATATCCTCATATTCGAAAACTTTCTTTTAGCCGGTTAAAAAAAACTGTTAAATGAAGCATAATATTGCTAGTTAAAGATTGAATTTATAAAGCCCACTAGATATGGTGAAAAAAATAGGTAGCCCTGGAGAACATAAATGCATGCATTTGTGCAACCAAGGGTTACTTCCCTTGGCAATGGCAACCGCAAGGGGATCTAGAGTCCAGCGATTTATTGCTCAAATTGCTAGTAATTCAAACAATAAATATAAAAAAGCTTATATGAGATTTATCTGTCCAAGCAGATAGGAGGGATTAGTAAGATAAACTCTAGAGAAACTTTCTCAAAATTGACGGGAGGGCACAAACATTGGCGCTTCTAACAACATCATATGCATCAAAATATACCATCATCGCTAGCAACTAAAACATCTCAAAACAAATTATATATTACTAAATCTCGGATATGAATTAAACAATAACAGAGGAAGATATGATTTAAACAACAACAGGGGAAGCATCAAACACAGAGAGTTCAAGGGACTTCAACATCCACTCAGTCAGTGGCATGTACAGAGCATGAAACCCTTCCAAGCCATGCCGCCATAAGAGCAGATTGCTCTCCAAACAGGGTGACCTTCCGACAAAACCAAAAACAAATTGACACAACAATTGAACGAAGTCATCTATTCTTACCTAATAAAAGCTTAACATAGAGGAAATACAACATATAGCAATGCCCAGAAGATGTAAGCATTTTGTTTTAGGATGATTATCCACGATGCTTGTTGCCGCCTCTGGCTCGAGCTAGCACCATTTTCCCACAAGGATGGTTCTCCAGATCTTTGCTGTGATGCTCAATGTGTCTAACAAGAGCATGGTGGATGGCCCCCTGCACTTGTGAAGAAGAAAAAAATGGTCAAAGACTTCATTATAAGGACAATGGCAATTAGCTAAAGCTGCAGTTAAAGAGAGCAGCATCTGAAACAATTCCTAGTTCCATATTTGACACATTAATTAATAATAAGGTCCAAGAATCAAGTTCAATATTTATGATTTTTTTTTTTTTTTGGTTTCGTTGAATTGGCTATACTCATAGGAGAAGAAGCTTTCTGTTATACAACCGTCACACAACTGAGATGACGTGGCAATAAAAATTAGTATTTAGATCAACAATGGCTAGTAAAAAAAATCCAATGCCAAATAGCATTTATCTTATAAAATAAGCCAAAAAATAGAATGGTGGTGCTTTCTTAGATCCAAGCCATATATATATATGTTAAGATAACAAGGTGAGAAATATGTAGATCATCTAACCTTAGATATTGTCAATGCAGACTGAGCAACATAATTCCCAAATTTATCCTGAAGAAAATTCAGAAAAAGAATACTGGGACTAGAAATAAGCTCCTGAATAATCCTAGTGGAGTGCTCTTCTCCAAACTCTCTCATACATTTCTCCACCACATGGCTGCCAGACTTGTCCATGGAGAGAGCAAGAAAGCTCCCTTCAAGCCGCGCCACTACGTCTGCTAAAACATGTGGCATCCTCAGCCCTAGTATGTGCTGCACAACAAAGTTCCTGAAAGGAAAAGAACTCGTGCATCTTAGCTAGTAAACATTTTTATGATTGAATTAATTGCAAATTTCACGTACCAGGAATAATAGATGTTTACTCACTTTCTGCTGAAAAATTCTTTTTCTAAAACATAGTCAAATCATCTAATTTTCAGGTTATCTTGCCTAGAGGTTAATTATCAAGATGAGAAAAGTTTCATCTGGGTCCTCTTACAGTTGCATTGCCAAGCCAATTGACTAGAGCCAAGAAATTAAAAGTACTTTTAGTACTTAAAAAGCTGTGCCGAGCAAAAATAGGTTCCGATTGGTAAAAAACTCAAAGAGCATAGCCTTTTTTTTTTTTTTTTTTCAGAAGAGGTCTTCGAGCTCAGTTTTCTAATGCAATCTCAAACGGTCTCTAAAAGGCAGTACTTACTACTTAGGGTTCTCAATAGTCAAGATCCAAACTAAAAAAGAAATATGAGAGGATAAAGTGGACAAACCCATAAGGATGAATTGCAAGGAATAGGGCATTTGCTGCTAATTTAGCCACAAGACGCTGCTTAACTTCTCCACCAGCATAATCAATACATTTATACAATGTACAACACCCAACTTTGTCTGTCGCTATATCAACACAGTTCTCTACTACCTCATTCAGAAGATGCTGCAAATTAACAAAGGGAGAGACAAGAAACGTGTGAGGAGATATATACATATATATATATATATATATATATATATATATATATATATATAGTTCTAAAAGAAAGAGTACTAATAACATCAATTAAGTAAATGCAGCAACAATTTCATATATAATTGACTGCCTAAATAAATAATTGATTTATTTTTTTGGACTATATATTGATTTATATATGTATCAATCAATTTATTATCTGAACATGAAAGGAGAAAAGATTGATCAATGTCTTTTATTTACAGATCTTTTTTTTTTTTTTTTGGCTGGGGATCGATATATATATATATATATATATATAATGCATTACCTTATTAAGCTCTTCGGGGAAAAGACAAAAGCATCGAGCCAGTAGAAACTGACCACCGGAGCACTTGGTCAGTATATGTGTCAATTTCCTCAGAGCCGGTATGAGCAATGCCATTTGTTCTGGGGTTTTCAGATAATCCAATAATTTCTGCATGGACCGACTTCTGCAATGATAAAATTAGGGGAAAAAAATAATAATTAGAAATTAACAAAAGTCCAACAAACAATTAAAATCCATACAATAAAAAATAAGGAAAATATAACACGTACCCATTGCTGTCAGTGCATATACGCTTGAATTTTCTTTCATTAGCGATCAAAGAGAAAAGAATTTGAGTAATTTTATTTTGATCGCTTTCATAGCAAATCTCGAGAAGTTCACAATCGCAATCATCGTAAAGCATTGAGTTATACAAACGGTCCGTCTCATCAGTTTCCCCTGGCATCCCCACCTCAAACTTGTTACTAGACCTACACTGATGATGACCATGATCATCTTTTGCCATTGGAGCATTATGGGACCTTTGAAAGTTATAATCTTGTTGATTTCCCTTTCGACTCGACAACCTGATTGGATAATCATAACTAGTACTACTCATTGCCACTGATGAACCTGTTAGAATATAAATTAAATTATTAAATTATTTCTTTCTATAAATTTAATAATATTTTTGAAATAAATAGTGATTTATCATGTTATAATACCGTAGCTAGAAGAGGCTGCATCCCCATTCGGATAATTCCTGGCAAAACTGGAGGAGCTTGAATATGGTGGATAAAAAAGACCAAAAGTATTGCTCATATAATCACCACCCCTTTGGCCTCTCACTGCGGATTGAATTCTCCTCGTCTGTAAACACTGCTTATGATATCTCAGCTTCTGCGAATACTGCTCATGATAACTTGAAAGAGAAATCCCGCCACCCATCATAGAATTATTATTACAAATATTCCCCAGCATTGATCCGCCACCAGCATTTCCCAGAGTGGCCGGCGGAGCCTGCAAAAACCGAGACCGATGATGAGGAGGAGTTGATAGATTGAGCAGACGCAGCTTAGCTTCAAGGCTTTGCTCAGGCTGATTCATAGGGTCCTGACCAAAATAGCCGCCGGGGTGTAAAGGCTTTTGAAAATAAATGTTCTCAGTGAGAGGGTTTTGGTTCTGGGAGGTTTGGTGGTTTTCAAGTAGTGCTCTAGGGTTTTGGGAAAGGCGGTTTGCAGCAAAGATATTGTGGTTTTCCGGTGACAGAGAAGAAGGAACAATATTAGGGTTTTGAGACCACCTCCACGAGAGTTTTGCCTCATCTTCTGCCTCGTTCCAGTACTCCCCCATAGAGTAACACAGAAAGACGAGAGAGAGAGAGAGAAAAGATGTGGGTTTTTCTTCTTCTTCTTTATAGAGGATTGGCTTCCTTCGAGTTATAAAGTAGTGAGGGTTTAAATTAAGATGTGTTTGGAATCAAATACTGTCACCGAAAAAGGGTTTCAAAGGGTGCTCATAACTCGTAAGGTTTTAGGGTTAGTTTGTTACCGCTATCTGTCCCTTTATAGAGAGATATGGGTGTTTTATTGGCCAAACAATTCCTAAAAATTAAGATTAGCGACACAACATCCAGCACAGAGATTGAGTTTGCATCAATTAAGGAAAGGTTTTCGATCGAGTGTTTATCGCTTTTCTTTCGTCTATATCTTCTTCCTGCATGCAAATTAGTCTCTCTCTCTCTCTCTCTCTCTTTCTCTATATATATATATATATTAGTAATTTCTGTAGATAGTTGAGTCTTAGTGAAATTACAGTACTTCGATCATGAAAGGGTCAAATGAAAATTATTCATTTGATTTTGAGTGTTAATATATATATATATATATAGGTGTTCTTCTAGTGTTCTGTTGTCTTCTCAATTGTGGTGTGGCTTTTAAAATCACCAATAGATTAAAAGTCAATAATAATAATTTCAAATTCAACAATGATTTTAAAAAACACATCACAATTGGAAGGATACTAGGAGAATATTAGAAGAACACCTAGCATTTCCTATATATAAAAGCCTTAATTAATTTTTTTTGTTTAAGGTTGTCTCTAAAGGTAATTACAATATAATTTAAACAGCCTTATTTGTTGGGGGGGTATGATTTTGAATTTCCATTTACAAGCATTTTAAACATAAATGAGAAATACTTCAGTGCAATATAATACTCACATTTGGCCCATTTGTAGTGATGTGACATATGGATAATCACATGAAAGGGATGACTGAAATTTGAAATTTGAATTTCAATATTCTCTCATTCACTAAATATGGGTCAAATGTGAGCATTATATTGCATTGTAGCATATCTTAACATAAACATATATGGAAAACAAAAAACTTTTCAGTTCTCACATTTAAAGTTAAAACATATTTTAATTTTTTTATTATTAAAAACTAAAAAGCCTTTTATTTTGAACTATTAAGATCAAGATGAATAGTCAAGATTCAAAATTTGAGGACCTCAAATTTTTAAAGAATTTGAGGGGATCCTGATCCAACATATATAGAGAAAAATACAGTAATTAAAGATCTGTTCCTTCACAACTCTGCCGTCATTATTTGTTAAGTAACTAAATTAACAAGTTTGTGAACATGTGTGTATGTGTAGGACAAATTTATTATGAAACGTTCCATGTTAATGAGACAGTGGATCGTTAGAAAACAAACACTAAAGAGATAGAGAGAGAATCAACTTCCATTTGGTAACATAAATATATTTCTACATTTATATTTACTCTATCATAACTATCATTTATTGTAATTTATTTCATTTTTTACAACCTACTTTTCTAGTTTCCTTGACCATTCTAGCTAGTGAAACTAACCTTTATATATATATATATATATATGACAGAGTTTTACCCTAAATATATTTATTAAATTGATATCCATCTTTATAACATGTGATGCATTTCACATTTCATTTTTATTAAAAATACATATGAGAAAATTGAATCACATGCTCTAAGGCTCTAGCCTCTAAGGACTAGAGCCTTACCTTAGTCTTGTTTCTCTATTAATTTGTTTGCATAGCTTTCTTGTTCTATGTTTTAAATAATTTTATTTTTTGTTTGCCTTTTTTTTTTTCCTCATATTTATGAGTAAATGATATACATCACTTCATTATCCCCTCATCCCTTTCGTAGGTGACTGAAAAAAATAGCCAACTACTTAGGATGGGGGGTTAATGGTTTTTGGAGTAGGTGGAAGCAGCTTATAACCGCTAACCTACCCTTATATATGTTATATATATAACAAATAATAATAATAATATATAATCTATTATTATTATTTGCAATGTTTATTTGAGTTTGTCTAGCATGATAGACAAACTATTAGATATTTTTCATGCAATTTCTACATAATAGACAAATCATGTTTATACTGTTAGAATTAGTATGCTTGAAGAAGCTGTCGATCGAGGATTGGCACGTGCATGTGTTTTCATTGTAAGGGCTATTAATTGTTTAGTGTTTTAGTATTATCCGAAAGAAATAGATGATTGGCACAAGTGTTTAGTGTTTTTTCCTCTCTTTGTACATCGTTTGTATTTAATTTCATAGCCCAAAAAAAACTTATACAATTCGTGTCGTTTCTTGGAAAAAAAAAATACCGAGTTTGAGGTTCAAAACATACATTTTGAAGCCTTTTATTTATTTTTTAAAAAAAAAAAAAAATTCCCCAAACCACCTAAAATATGCCTTAAAAAAAAGGCTTAAGCACAGCCCAAAACACTGAAATAGGCTCATTTCTAAACAGTGGTTATACAGTTGATAATTAGAGGTAATAATCACTAACTGTAAGTTTGTAACCACTTGTACACCCCTACTTCATCTCCAAAGCTTATGTGACGTGATCTCCCATAATATTTAATGTATGAAAATTAATTTTTTGGTTAGAGATACCACGCCACATAAGCTTTGGAGGGATAGAGGATAATAGGGTAATGTATAATATAACTCAATTTAGTATTGGAGATGAAGGACATGTGATGGTTTTGTAGTATGCTAGCGCTTATGAGTATGATTTCGATTTTCTGTTTTCTATGGTTCAATTTGTTCTTGTTTAATAAATATTAAGCGAATTTATGGGTGGATTCCGCCTATACCAACTTCACATGATCCTATAAAACAGTTTAACCCTTTGAATAGTGAACCCACATAACTTATAATAGAAACTTAAATAAATTATATCTCTAGTTTTTTGTGTACGTGGTCTTCTTCCCATACGGATATGGGCAATCCAGATAAAGTGGATGGGTCGTACGCTGTGACTTTTTGCACACAAAGTAAACCCTAAAATGGCATAACTAAAAGAATACTTAAAATAAGTAAGAATTATTTCTTTAAATGTTAGTTCAATCACCCAAGTTTATTGGAATATGATTCTATTTGTTTTTTGTCTAAATTTTATTTTGTTATATTTAATGATGTACATTATACCTCATCATTTAAAAATTTCAAATGACATGGCAACATTCACTATGTGACAACGTAAACTTCATTAAACCTATATAATCTAAGCACGCACACACCCAAGAAAAAAGAAGTTATTTCGGCACACATATAGCCAATATGTAATGAAAGAAAAAAAAAAACCCTAGGAGTTCAATAGATGCAAAGGAATGGTAATATTAATCACATTTTTTCCCCTGAATGAGAACACTATGCTTGCTATATTGATCTCCTTGCACGAGTACGGCTTGTCAAAGAAGCTCTGGAGGTTGTTTTTTCAATGCCTTTTGTGTCACTCAACATTGTGAGATGATTGTGGGATAAAATTTCTAGTGATATTGTTACTCTAATATTAGAAATGTTAAAAACTACATTTTAATTTATTTCATAATTATCTCACAATACTGATATGGTAGTCCCAATCAACCCTTGGATCAATCACCGTTTTAAATAAAAAATAAAATAAAAAACTAATCAAATGTTAATTGGGACAATCACCTTAGCATTATGGAATATATGTGAGATAAATTAAAATGTAGTTTCTAGCATTGCCTAATATTAATCATGATAAAAGTAACCGACCACATGTTGAAAGGGCAGCTTTAAAGCAAAGTCTGCACTCACCTATGGCGCCAAAGGGTACCCAGCACCTTACTAAGAACTCCCAGCCCTCCAATAATGGTAAAATAGTAGAAATCCAAACCACTTCGAATGCAATACCCAAGTAACACTAGCACTCTCATTTGCTTATCGACTTGCTACCTTCATTTGCTTCACCAATCCATCCAGTGTATGATATATGCTCTTAATGTGAGGATGTGACTGAGAACCTACAAGGAATTCATGCATAACACCATTGATGCTGATCCAACTACGTCCTGGCTGCTTCTTGACCCCCTTTTCCCTCATAAGCCATCTCAGAGCTGAGACATCACCCCAGCGGCGATCAACTGCAAATGCATTAGCCAACATCACATAGCCCCCAGAATTATCAGGGTCCACTTCAACAAGCTTTCTGGAAACATATCGTGCCAACTCAACTTTAGAGTGGAGCAGGCAACCCCCAAGCAAAGCACCCCACACAAACTTATTAGGCTCAAAAGGCATTGAAAAAACAACCTCCAGAGCTTCTTTGACAAGCCCTACTCGTGCAAGGAGATCAATATAGCAAGCATAGTGTTCTAATTCAGGGGAAATAGAAAAGCTTGAGGTCATGTCTATGAATATTTGGCGTCCCTTCTCTGCTAAACCTGAGTGACAGGATGCACATAAAACGCCAAGGAAAGTTCCAGCGTTGGGTTTTAAACCAAACTCTTGCATTTTGGAGAAAAGCCCCAATGCCTCCTCTCCCTCACCATTTGCTGCAAGACCCATTATCATAGCATTGAAGGAGACAACATCTTTGGAGACCATATGGTCAAAAACTTCTTTAGCTGTCTCCAAGCTCCCACATTTAGAATACATGTCAATAAATGCCGTGGCTAGTATTTTGTTTGATTCAATAACACCTTTAGATCCTATAGATTTCATATATTCATGCACCCACCTACCAAGATCTAAATCACCAATTTGAGCACAAGCTGAAAGCACACTAACCATTGTTACATGGTTAGGTTTCCTATTGGGATCCGCCACCATCAGGTGAAAAATACTCAAAGCCTCCATAGGGCAACCATTTTGTACATAAGCACCAATCATAGCATTCCAAGGAAGCACATTTGTCTTAGCGTTATCAACAATTTCATCAAATCTTTCCCTACTGTTCTCAATCTTTCCCCATTTCCCATACAAATAGATAAGAACAGTATCGACTGCGTCACGACCAGACTTCTTAGAATCAATATTTTTGTCAATTTCTGTAAGAATTTTTACCCATTCCTCAATTCTTTCAATCTCAAGGTTTGAACATGCCGATAAAACACTGATCAAGGTATCACTTTCTGGCTGCAAGTTCAGCTGAACCATTATAAGAAAAAGCCTTAAAACCTCCTCAGTGTCACCTAACTGAGCGTAACCAGCCAATAACGAAGTCCAACAACACACCACTCCCTTATCCGACATTTCATCGAACACCTTACGCGCTGACGCCAAATCTTTAAGACCCTTCGCATAAACTCCAAGAAGGGCATTACATACAAATGAATCACCAAGAAACCCCATCTTCACAATATGGGTATGAATTTGTTTGGCATAAAGTGCAATATTGGACCGAAAGCACGCCTTGAGGAGGAAACAAAAGCTGAAGTCATTAGGCGAAAGGGAACGCTGTTTCAAGGTTTTGAAGATGGAAAAGGCATGGGAAAAGAGACCCTCTTCAGCCAAGACTCTGATAATGGCATTGAAGGGGAAGATATTCCAACTTCGGAGTTGATTAAAGACTCGAAGAGCAATACGTGATGGGTAGTGGCCAATAAGACGAGTGGCTAACAGATTGTCTTGATGGGCACCAACTCGAAAGATCTGGGCGTGGATTTGAAGGAGATGAGAGTGTAAAATGCGGCCCTGCAGGAGCGTAGAGAGATTAGTGAAGTTAGGGGAGGCTGGAGTGGAAGAAAGACAGCGTAGAAGGAGAAGGGAAAACTGAGCAGAGCGGCAGTTTTTGAACCTTGGAGGTGCTGCAAGCATAGTTGCCCGTGAGATTTTAGTTCAGACTCGCGCTTCCCTCCTAAAAATGGGTGGAACCGTGGAAGCTAAAGGTCCTTTTTTTTTTTTTTTTTTTTTTTTTTAACATGCCACAAATAGATGGGTGGAAGATAGAAGATAGAAGATTGAAGATTCTCCTCTCCTCTCTATCATGCGTAATCTCAATTGATTAAATTATCTCTTAAAAATGTAAAGGTTAGTTTTGGTTTGCATTTCAAAACTTGATATTTTAAAACATAATTTGACATTTAAAATCACAATTTATCTTTTTATAATCTTAATGTAAATTTTTTTATATTTTTAAATCACTTTTTTTTTTTAAATGCATTCTTAAATGATTTTTTTTTTTTTTTTTTGTGATTTAAAAATGCAGTGCCAAACGTACTGAAAGTACACAAAAAAAATTCAGTAGATCCAAGTGTAAATTTACTATTCATTCGATCACCAAACATATTAGAGTTTGCAATTCTTTCCTACTCTATTTATTTTTCTGTGGGAATTGCATTTGCATGTGATTGGAGCCACGTCTTTCTCCCTGTCCGAGCAACTTGAAACCTTTCACATCTTTTTCTGTATGATTTATTTACTTATCGTCATCGTGCTCCATAGATTCAATGCGGACACAAGAAATAACATTGTCATTATGTTCTGCGTTTGTAACAAGAAAGACAAAAACAACAAAATCTGCAACTGCAAGATACTTACAACAAACATACAAGGATGTATCCTTTTATACATAAACGAACTCTCCATTTGCAAGAGCCTGCCTTACTCCGCTCATCTCTCTCACTCCTGGCCTCTTCATGTTGGAAAACGAATTCAGCCTAACCTCTTCATGTTGAAAAACGATTTCTGTATACACCGGTGAACACGTCTATCTATACACAGATGGAAGCAGTCCAAAAGAGAAACTTTCAACCAACTTGCTCACTACCAGGGGCATCATTTTCAGCATTACTTGTCAATGATAGGAGTTCCATCAGCTCCATTCGATACTCCAGGCCTCTCAGGTAATGACCCAACAGCATGCACCTTATGGAGGAAAAAGAAAATGATATATAAGAAAGAAAAACAAACAACTCAAAAAATAAATTGACAATACATAGGGACAAAAGCGGGTACTTTTATCCAAACTTCAAGACAAGCTCAAAGCATGCTGGGTCCAATTTTCAATCCCAAAACCAAGTGGAGAATGCGAGAGTTGGACTAACCAGAAGAGGAGGCGTGCCAAGTAATCCCGAGTTAATGAAATGAGAGGCTGGAATTGAAGTGAGGTGTTCTCAACAAGCTCAGCACAATCTTCACTCCCTACATTTATTGCTCCATTAGGGGAATTTTCTGACAGTGGAGGAGCCTTAGAATGCATCTTGGGAGATAGGGTAGCAAGGAGACCATGCACAACAGAGTGGATTATTTCTTTCAATTCAGGAGATGTAGGTTCTGATAACTCAGCCACCTGTACGTAGAATTATTTGTATCAGCCACAAGATACTCATATGAAACAATAAACTAAAATTAAGATAAATGAAAGAAGCTATGTTGGAAGTGGCTGCATGATGGGATGGGTGTAAATTCAATAACTGGAGTTCATTGCTCAAAAAGGGGTTGCATGCAAGATGAGAGAGTATCAAAAGGGCAAACTGGTGTAAAAATAAATACATCCAGACCCCAAAGATTATATGCAAGAATTTTTTCTTTTTCCCCTTCCTAATAAGTACTTTAAACATTACCATCTTAAAAGAGCAGGTAGAAATTATTAAAAGATTAGTGTAGAAGCATGATGCTATAACCTGATATCTTGCACTACGTAGTCCAACAGTTAACCAAAAGCCCCACCTCATCCCTATACATCCATGGGCATAAATTAGACTGAAACTTAGCAGTATGAACATGGGAACAACTAAGTAGTGAACACACCAACATAGACATGAAACAAACAGGATGAAACTACTGCCATACTAGCACTGTCAATTTTATTAGTGGAGAAAAGAACAGAACATGGATTATGATATCATAAAATAAGCAGCTTTCTTGCAAGTAAAATCCTAAGAGACAAGATTTTCATTCAGAAAGTAGTATTCATAGAAATAAAACAAAGCCTTGCGCTCGGTAGGTTACTGTAGCAGAAAGAAATTAAAAGGGTTATAAACCTATTGTCATAAAAATCTGCATTCTCTTTCCTTATCAGCGTCTTGTCATGAAGAAGAGGGAGTATCAGGGTCGTTTGGTGAATCAAAAAGTTTATACTATAACATCATCACTAAACAATGTTGAGTTCAAAACTTCCCAAACAAACACTAATGGATGGCACTAGCGTGTCAATACTCACATAAACCAAGGCCTGCAACAACAGCCTCTGGTGCTAACATATGATGAAACTAACAAATTCAAGCAATTGGAAAAACTTTTAATCCAAAGGAGCATATATTACCAGACTAGCTTTTAAAGAGAGTTACCTTTTCCGGTTGTAGAGATCTCAAGTAGTCCAGCAAATCATTCTTTTCCTCCCCAACAAACTGCTGCATTTGAAGTGCAGCACTTTTCCTCTTGACCTCACGAAGTTCCTTTGATAGAATAGAATTGAACTATGAATATATAATCCAACCAGAGTGATAGGTATAATGCAGATAAGAAACAGAGGAAATTGCAAAAACCAATGGAATGTTTAGACTTGGAAGAGGATTTTTTTTTTTTTTTAGAAAAAAAAAAAAAAAGGAACGTGACCCTTGCAGAGCTTAAAATCTCATGTTATTGGCCAAAATGAAATGAAAATCCAATCAACAACAGCTCCTTTGTTAGTCATAGCTAATATACTCTAATCAGTTCCTTTGCAGTTCATCCACTGCCAACCACACGATTTCCAAAATCAATGGGGGATAAACATCAATTGAGATATTGTGATAAAATATCAACAATGTCCACATCATAATCTAATCAATTGTAAACATGAACTCTGATTTCTTAATCTACCAAGAGAGATTTTTTAGTGCTAGAACATACCTTTTCCACTGAAGATATATGAGACTGCAAATGAAGAATATATTGTTGAGCTTCAGGGGAAATTTCACCAAGGCCTTGAATATCAATGTTCTCCGACAAGTCTTCAGTGAATTTTTCAAATTTAGATGGTGATTCATGTTCTCCAGACAATTTAATTATACTTGCACTGTCAAGTAACAACCCTTGTAAATCAAGTCTAGAAATTTCTGGTGTTTGTTTTTCATTATTTTCATCATGTATATCGAGGTTTTTTTCAAGGCAAAGCCTATATTCAGCATTCCGCAATGTATATCTGCAACAGACGAAGAAATACCAGTTACAAATGCCTAACATTTTGATAGACATCTGTTGGTAAAGCGAAAATAGGGAGAAACTACATATAAGCTTCAAGAGAACATAACCTGAAGAAAATAAAACAAGGATTCCTACAACCACCAAAACTGTCTAAATAATTGTACGAGTTCAGTCACTCTTTCTTATCTCCATCTCCACAGAGATTAATTGGAGAATAAAAATATGGATTGTGTAAAGCACATTATATTGAAAATGAACATACCCAGTCATCATTGAAGAAACCAATAACTTAGAGAGCGATTCCCACAAAGCCTCAATAAGAACTTGAAATTGGTCAGATGGAAGTAAGCCCAACATGCCAGAAATAGTCCGTTTCATGGCATCCACTGTCGTTGGTGGAACATCTTTCTGAATGAGGCTCACATCTAATGGCTCTATCTCTTGTATCAAATTCGAGAGAGCTGATTTCTGCAAAATTAAATACTTCAATTCAGACACAGTAGGACTAATACATAACCATTTATTAAGAACTACATATATTGACAAATAATAAGCTTAAATCAAATAGAAAGAAACATTACAAACCTCACTAAGAAATCCAGGGGAAAAAAATCTTGCAAAGATGAATATTCACTAGTTTCAGCATTCACATCCAGCTCAACAAATATTTAGGTAAAATTTAGCTACGGAACTTTTTTTAATTTTATTTTAGCCACTTACTTTTTCAAAGCACCTACACCCGATTCAACATTTTAACTATCCACTTTCACTATTCCATTTAAAATATTCTTTCTTTATCTATTTTCACTATTCCCAAAGAGGAGAGAGAATCAGATTGATTTTATTATTATTATTATTAATTTAACTTATGTATTGTTAAGTTACCATGCTCAGCGGCAGCTAGTCAAATCTTTAGCCAAAATGGCTAACCGGATATGGAGCTTTTTTTGGTATTTTTTACAATAGGACTAACCAAAATAACTAGCTAGCCCAATGTGAGTGCTCTAATGAAGCATCACCAAAGCTCACTTCTTTAAGCTCTCTATTAGAAATAGTGGTAACAATGCATAGTATTCATTTGGATCTACGAAAAAAGTGTTGCTCTTAACATATAATATTTTCATCATATCATATTAGGAGAATTACTCGTAGCCAAAGAATATAGTTTCCAAGTGTAATTGTTTTTCTTTTTCAATCCCAAACGCTGTTGAATTATAAGCAGAGGTACCATAATCACATATTACCAAGTCTACACCCAACATCTTCAATAGAAAAAACATTCATTTTCACTGATACCTGAAAGTTTATCTCTAACATCTAATAAACACAGCAAAAATAACACATGCTCATTAGCAATATCCCCCCTAATGAAAGACTAAACTATACAAGTTCACGCTATTAAGCTAAATTCGTTCTCACTGTTCCCCAACAATAAAAAATCGATTCAAGTTTTCCATAATTCTCCTACATTTTCCCAACAGCCAGTGAGAAAAACAATCTAAGTACACCGCAGAATCAATTTAATTAGCATAAATTACGGGATCAAAGAAAAACAACTGTAATTGAACGAATTGAATAGAGTAAAAGGCAAACGAAATAGCAACAGAAGCTGACCTTGGAGGAATTAGAGGATCGCGAGGGCCGTCTGAAGCTGAGATCATCGAAAGACGAAGAAGCGAGGACTAGAGTCAGGGGTTTTCTAGGGTTTGCGGAGGAGCGGAGAGGAAAGAAGAGGGATAGGGGCTGAGGGAAAGGGCGTGGGGGCGAGCGGAGCAGAGGACGAGGGAGAGAATAGGAGAGGAAAGACGACGTAGAGGTTGCCATTTCCAACAACAACCGCCACAGACACCGCTTCTCTCTCGCTCTGTCTCTCTCTCGCTCGCTCGCTCGCACGCAGGGCCTTTCTCTACGAAGCGTCTAACTCTGACGTACAGCCACAATTAAGAGAGAACAGAACAGAACAGAACGGGAAGAAAAAGAAGTTGACCTTAATTATCTTTTGCCTTATAAACTATTGCGATTTAATATTTTATTTTATAAACTATTAATTATGATATTTAACTTTATCGTACTATCATTTTATGATATTTGTTTCTTTCCTATTTATTAAATAGACGGTTAACAAAGAGAAAATTTTATTTTTTCATTTTTACCCCCACTTTAGGAGGGTATAAGTACTATTTTAGTAATTTAAAGTGAATAATAATAATAAAAAATTTATTTCCATTGACAGTTAGTTTTAACCAATTTAACTAATAAAAGAAGGAAAAATGTTATAAGATGATAGTTTAATGGAGTTAAGTGTCATAATCGATAGTTTATGGGATAAAGTGTTAAGGTATTATAGTTTATTGGGTAAAAGGTAATTACTACTTTTTATTTTTATTTTGGACAGAGTTTTTCTTCAAACTAAATTGGAGAAACTTTCAAAATGCATATGACTTTTAAAGTTATTTATTTTAACTTTATTTCTACTATAAAAATAAAAATTAAATTAAATTTTTTTAAAAAAAAAAATACATCTCACATGTTAAAATTACACCAAAAAGAATTCTTACAAGAGAAAAACACTATCATTTTCTTTTTTGTTTCGTTCTTTTTCTTTATATGTTTTAAGTCTTTAAAATATGAAGTCAAAAGATGCCTGTAAAGATAAGCCCCATGGTATGGGGGCATTTATAGATCTCACCTAATTCTCTTCACTTTTATTTTTTATTTTTTATTTTTTAAGAATTTAGGCATCATTTGGCAACCTTTTTTCTTTCTCCTCGACACTATTAACGCTTCATTTTTCTAAAAAAATAATATTAAAATATTCTTATTTTTTAATCACATTATTTCTTTTTTATTACTATTTAATACAAAATTACTATATATATATATATATATATATATATATATTTTTTTTTTACTTTTCAATTATGCCTCGTTAACTATGGTAACGAATGCAAAAGGGTTTGTCAAATACACCCTTAGTTGCATTTTGCCATCCCCTATGTTCAAACCTATGCTTACTAAGCCCCCATAAATTAGTTAAGTGCATTGAATTAAATTTTAGTGTTAAAAATACTTTAGCTTCCTTAACTAACAATCATTTTTTAGACTACAAAAAATTCTTATCGCAACGGCAAGGGAGTAGTCGTCGATAATGAAATTTTGTAGTATTATATAATTATCGCTAATAAGTGGTTAATAGCAACAACCCAACGGCCATGTAGTCCCCAAATTTTTTTTAAAAAAGTCCTTAAAATTTTTTAAAAGTTAAAATTTTACCCCTAAATTTTTTAATTTTATCCTCCCAAACTCCAAATGCTAGTTCCACCCCTGCAACAACATGAAAGTCACTACAAATTTGGTTGTTGATGAAAAATTTCTTGTAGTAGGTACAACTTTATCTGTCTATATGCATTAGAGAGACCTCAATCTCCGTAAAATACATTTGGCATTTTATAGGTTGTTTCATTAAATAGTAACCTATTCATCATGTGGTAGCATATACAACATTAGATTTGTAAAATTTAATTTTAATAATGAAATTGATTTTCTCCATCTAATCCATCTCTCTTGGACCTAATAGATTTCGCATTTGCTAATCCGCCTTCTATTAATTATACGTAACTTATCTCGCAACCAATAATTTATGGAACGTTTGGTATACAGAATAACCATTTTATCGTATATGATAAACATAGGATCTCATTCTCTACTCTAAGGCTATTTAATTTCCAATAAAAGCAATTCTCTGTTTTGATGGAATAACCTTTCCGGATGCCAAACGTACCCTTAATTATATTTTATTTAAGGCTAAGAACTCCATTAATCAAAAGATGCTCGCCAACCCTTCAAGTGGCTGGTTCAGTTGATGGGTGAAGATAGCAGGAACTAGGAAGAAAGTGCTGTGAAGCCCCCACCAATCTACACGTTTTTCATCTGGTCTTTCTCCCATTTACCAGCCACTTCTAGACCAAAGCCCTTTCTAAGCAACTTGGTTAAGTCATCAAAAGAAGCTTAGAACATTTCGGGAAAGGAGAATTGGCCATTTCAAGGGTTCAAAAGTTGAGCCAATTGTTGTCCAAGTTGGCAGGCTGTTTTTTTTTTTTTTTAAGGAAAAAAAAAAAAAAAAACACAAGAAGTGACAATCATTACACTACTCTACCCGATTAGATTCCTTTAAACTAGATCTTCCCCCCTTTGACCGTTCCAACCATCAACGCGCCATTCCACCACCGCTTCTATTGGTATTCCAACTTCCCATAGCCACCGGCCGATTTACCATCAAACATCCACTCGCCTTACTCGCCTCCTTCCTCCACCCCGCCTTATGATGCAACTGCTAATTTTTGGGCTATTTTACTGTTTTTATTATTTTACTTAGGTTATTGTACCGAAATTTTGAGTAATCTTTATCTTTAAAGTTTAGATCCTACTGATCTCACTGTGCTTTTTGTTAAACAACTTTTTTAGGAGGTTGTTGTTGTTACTATGCAGGATTTTGGGTAGGGTTAATGCTACCCCCTCCTTTTTTTGGTGTTTAAACTGTTTGTTGCGGACCTTATTGAGAGGAATTGGTCCTTTAATGACCCATTAACTACTGTTTGCTTGTATTTCTCACACTTTAATTTTCTTCATGGGTCTATTATTAGGGAGTCCAACCCTTTTTTAGTGTTTAATCCATATAACCTCTCCCTTATTTGTTAGAAAACAAAAAAGCTACTATAACCTAATTAAAAATTACACTTCTTTTATTAATATCTTAATTTGTTGATGTAATAATGTCAATTAATTTTTATTTTTATTTTTTAATAATGACCGATTGACAGTGACATGTCAACAAGTAGAATAATAAGGAGATACAAGTTAGTTAATTTCTAGCATTTTAATCTTATAAAGGGTTTTTTTTTTTCCCTTCTTTTTTTCAGTCACAATGAATGACCAACCACTAAATAGGGACTACTTTAAACTATCTCCATGTTACTAAGCTTAAACCCATTTTATTTTGAATTTCATATTAAATTTGTACAAGAGAGAAGTAGACATTAAGAAAAACAATCCTCATCTGCCTAAAATGGATTTTTATAAATCTTTTATTTATATTCTTTAATAGGATGGCATTACTTTTTTAAAATAATTAAAAAAAAAAATCAAAAGAGACGAATAGATAAAGCTTATATGAGCACATCGCAAGATAAAAGGGATAAGGATTAACTTTTCAGTTAATTTACCCAAGTTTATCTTTAAACGAGCACAAAGAGGAAACAAGATGAGATCGATACGAGCCAGATACATCAAAAAGCATAAAGGCTGCTTCTTAAAGTAGGAACCTCTCAAAGCAACAAATATTAAGCATTTCATTAGTTGTACACCCACTTACATATAATAAATAATAAAATACATCATTCCATTATCTCTCGAGATTTTCTAAAAAGTTTTTAAAATTTAAAATTTTTAAATTTTTAAATCTTAGTGGTTTATCTTATTTAAAAGCATTTAAAATAAATCATATTTTAGCATTTAATAAGAAAGCTACTTCGAGGAATTTAATAAGCCATATTGTTTTCTCATTAAATGCTGAAATATGGCTCAACTTATTTTAGACGCTTAGATAAGATAAACGGTTAATATTTATGAATTTGATAATCTCAAATTTTTTTTAAAAAAAATCTAGAAAATCTCAATCCATCTCATATTCATGCAAAATTTATTTGGCGTGATTCTCAGATCATTTGGTTGAAAAAATATGCCACACAAGCATTATAATGACGAAAAAATAATAGGGTGATGTAGGACATTACTCTACATAGAAGTTTTCCCTTTCCCATTTTTTTCGAGTTTTTTGTTAAAAGGTGATAAGGATTTAAGGAATGTAGGCTGTTTGGCTAAATAAAAAATGTTTTTCTTTTGAAAAATGGTTAAATACATTATTCACTCATGTGGTTTAATCTCTTTATATTTTGATTCATAGTGTTTACTTTTTATCACATGAGATTATTCTTGTTTGCCTAAAGAAGGAGATGATTCATCTATCAAAATTCCGTCCAAAATGATTAAAATAATTTTTTAAAAAATCAATGGGTATTTCAAAAGTTGGAACTCCCACTTAAATAGTGAGATTTACCACGTAGTAAATTGTAGAATCAAAATTTGAACTCATGACTTCTGTTTGAATATCATGTTCAAATAATTAGTTTTTCCAATATATAGTTTAAGTTAATAGGAAATAATGGACTTAATAATTTAAGGGAAAATGTATAATAATTCTCTGAGTCAAACCTCCAAAATTAAAAATTTCCTTAGTTTTTTTTTTTTTTTTGTTAAAAATTTATTCCCAAAGTCAGTGAAAATGAAAATAAAATTTATGTCATCAATTTTTTGATAACTGCTGTTAACTAGGGTTAAACGCACCATTTTATCTTATTAAAATATTAATTTTTTAAAATTTAATTTTAAAACTAAAAAAAAAAAAAATGACAGGGGTGGCTGAACCACCCATTTACCTAGGGGTGATTCAGCTACCCCCAAGGCCAAACCTTTAAAAAAAAAATTGACATAATTAAAGTGAACGTCTAGAAAATTTAATTAGATTATTTATAAATTAATCACTCTAGTTAATAATTAATATAGAATTATCCTAAACTTTCAAGGAAAAAACACTTGCTTTGCTTAATCATTCACTCAATTTAACATCAAAATCATTCCCTAATTAACTGGCCAGTAGTCTTTGTAATTTTAGTGATATATATTTATTTAGTTGTCTAAGCTTTTTCTTATTTGATCAAATCTCATATTAATTCTGTCGTAAAAATAAAATTGCTGGAATATGTAGTTTGTGTGACTGCGTCTGCAGTAATATTATTGCATACGTGGATGTTTCCAAAAGACATGAAGGAAACAAACAGGTCACTGCACATGTACAGTCCTTTAATTTTCACGGGTTAAATGAACCAGAATACAAAAGCTGACCCTCTCCCTGACATGTCCTAATCAACCACATTCACTTTTTTTCCTTTTTTTTTAAAAAAAAAAAAAAACTACTCACAAGAAGAAAAAAAGAACTAAAGAAAATACAAAGAGAATAATCTCTCTATACTACCGAGTACGACCAAGACCATTGACTTCCAAGCTGGGTCGGTGACTCATCACCGTCTCCTCTCTGGGGTCCAACGTGGCAAAGCTGGGCTAAAATGCGCCGACACCACCCTCGAGTCCAAAAGCTCCATGATGGGGGTAAAATTCACGCACCGCGGCACCTTGTACTGGTTGATTGACGCGCCTCTTGAGATCGCGTAGTCCATCAGCTCCTCAAACGTACCGCTTTTTACCACGCGAATCTCCAACGGCCCAATCGAGTTGTCCGCGACTCGGCCTTGCCGGTACACCGAGTTCAGAGATTCCTCCATCGCCAAACAGCACCGGTTCAGCACCTCGTGACTCGGCGAGTTGGCAGGGTCTTTCACTAGGAGCTCCCAGTATATCACGTAGTGACCCGGAATCGTCTTCGTGTCGGCGTAGCTCGTGTACTCCACCACGCTGGTGTTGAAGTTTCGGAGGATTTCGGACGCATTCTCCATGGCCTTTTGCAACTCGGCCTCGTCGGTCTTGTCCGAGTCAATGCTGAGCAACACGTTCTTTCTCCGCACGAAGTGGAACTGCGGGGCCGAGTTGTGGAACCCGGTGACTCGGAGAATGTCACCGACTCGGTACCGGTATAGCCCCGCGTAGGTGGTGATCACCAGCTCGTACTCTTTCCCGACCTCCACGTCGACGAGGTCCACGAGTTTTGGGGCCGACCCGCGGGTCGACCAGGCCGAGTTCGGCTCGTGGGGTAGAAACTCGAAATAGGCCATGTTTGGCATTATGGTGTACGAGACCTCGGAGGGCTTGCACATTGGGTTGAGATTGAGTCCGAAATAGCACTCCGACGACGCGTACATTGTACAGGCGAGTGGCAATCCGCCGCTATAGTGATCAAGAGTCGGTATATATTGAGCCATAGCACCCGTCACAATAACGTCCAAGTACTTCGTGTTGGGCCAAATTCGGGTTATAATCCCCTCCCAGTTGTCCTTGGAGCATTCTTTTGCAATGAAATCGGCCAATTCGGGTTGGGGTTTGAGGATCCGGGCCAAGCAGTCTTTGATTCCCGGGTCGGTGATTTTCGGGTTGACAGTTCCAGTTCGGATGTCTTGGGCGAGCTGGGTCCAGTTGAGCTGGAGGAACCGGATGGCCCGAAGGAGGCCGGAGGCAAACACGGCACCGAGGCGGAGGACCTGGTGGCGCTCGACGAGGCCGCAGAGCATCTGGGAGTACATGCTCTGGAAAGAGTCGGCGCAGAGGATGGCCTCGTTGGGGCTCGTCTGGACGTTGTACGGGTCGTAGGGTCGGGTCTTGAAGTGGTCACTCTTGTAGTAGCTGGTGAGCACCGGGCGGGCCAAGAGACCACCCGGCGTCTTCGACTCCGCCTTCACAAACAGAAAGTATAGCCCCTTGCCTTTGTCCAAACCCGGCACATAACTGTATCATTAAAAAAAAAAAAACATTTAGTAAAGCTAAACGTAGTAGTCATAAAAAATAGCGACGTCTAATCAAATTCGATAAAAATTAACTTTTCCGTTAATTAAGTGTTTAGATAATATTAATATAAAAAGTTTGATTTCAAGGCTTTTTCACTTTGCTTCTTGCTTTTTCTTCCTGTATTACCATCATCGGTGGGAACCCACCAGTTACTGGCATAACCAGAAGGGCAATGGGGTGTATTAGAATATCCCATTAGAAAATGCTAAATTTATAAATTGGAGGTTCAAGTTTCAACCAAGAGTGCAGATGGCACAGAATAAAAAGTCTTATTATTGACTAGACAGTTCACAGGTATTTCTTGGAATCAAAGCGCGTCGTTTTGTATTTTAAGGTTTTTTTTTTCACTTACAGGTTCATCACTGGCATGAGAAGGCTGTATAGCAGCTGGCGACGATCCAGCTCTTCCTGAATGGTGGGCATGAGTTTTCTTTCCCCAGCTGAAGTCCCAGAGCTGTAAATTTCAAAGTAAATAAAATTTAGATAATGTTCGTGTCTTAGTAGGAATCACGTTCTGAGACTCTATATATGTATATATGTTCAAAATATATGCACCTAGTGAGGAATTCAGAAATGGGGTGGGCGGAGAGGATGGGAGAGCGGTCCCCATTGGCGATACGCTGGATTTCGGGCTGAAGATCCTCGTAGGTAATCATGGGGATTGCCGATTTAAAGGTGTCGCGGTCGGTGGCGCCGTGGAGTTTGAATCGCTTGAGGTACTCGGTCTCGGCGTTTCGGCTCAGGATCTCGGCCAAGACCCTCTCTTGCACCGCGTCGGCGTTTCTCGTCGTTTCTTCGATGAACTGGAGTGCCTTCGCGTCCTTCTCGCAGGCCGGAGGGCCAAGCGGCGACGATATAGCAGAGTCAACAGCCATTTGGATATAAAAGAGAGTGGTGTTTTCAAAGTTTAAGAGCGCAGAGAGAGAGAGAGAGAGAGATAGAGAGAGGAAGAGAGAAGGCTTTGAGAAATGTTGATGAGGTGGGAGTGGTGGTGGTGGTGCAGTGAAATGAAGGGGTGGGGGATGGGTTTTATAATGGGAAGGACACGCGGTCTAACACACGGAATATCTATCTTTTAAGAGAAGAGTGCCACGTCACGTGACATGTCAGTGTGGGGCCCAGGTTGAGGCAGAGACGAAAGGGCAGCTTGGGAGGAAACTGACGGACCTAGACGGTGGGAGGGCCGTGGAAAGTAAAACGAATTTTGTCTCTGTGGGGAGTGTAGGGAAGAAAGGGAACATAGTGGGGGCCCGCAACAAGTAGACATGGCCCGAAACAAGGCGGGCATGTAGGGTTAGGTGACCGCCATGTCAGCCGAGCGCAGGGGTAAGGGAAAAAAAAAAAAAAATTTGATTCACGGGTGGGTGTGGAGTGCATTGTGAGAGAAGGGGTGTGATTTGTTTTATTGGAAGGTGATACGCATGATCCAACCATGGGGCTGCTTTCGGGTAAAAATGTTGGTCATCGACAGCGACGGGCAGCCGGCGGAGGAGGCAAGTATCTTCTGCACAGTCACAGCGAAGGAGACAGATGCCTGAAACCGCTGTCCTGTTGCACGAGACTTTTTGAAACACATTTATATAACGTTGTCTTCATCTCTACATCATGCATGAGTTAAACCTTCAGTATACACGCCGGAAAAAGACGACTCATAAGTCCAACCCGGCAGCTCATAAAACGGCCGGGCGGTGCATGGAGTTTTGGGATTATTTCTTATCTTCACCCTTTTTTTTTTTTAAGAAAAAAAAAAAAAACCCTCCCTCATCATCTCATGCCACTTACGTGAACTTCCTGCCTTGAAACTCTACCAGATTAGGAGCTTAATTAATTACACACGCCTTATAATTAAGCAAATACTTGTTCTTCATGATAATCATTTGCTTGCTTCTACTGATGAGTACTTAATTTATTCGAATTTAATTTATTGTACATGTTAGAATATTCACATGATTAAATTATTGTTATAAGACTAAAATAATCCGTTTGATTAAGTTTTTAGATTAAGCCAGCAATATTTTAATATGTTGCATTAAACCTTTTACAGACGGGTTAGAAATACCCGTCGATTTAATAGAGTTTTGGTGGGGGTGATCCACAAAGGCGGATTTGACTAAATTATTATTATGTACGTACATAAAATAATAAAGAGAAACTATTAATCTTAAAAACCCCGACGACTATAAACAAAGACAAGGAAAACTGTTAGTAACTGTCACTATCATATAATAGTAATTAAAATAGCCAGAAGGTCAGATATAATTAATTAATTAATTAATTAACTAATAACCTAGCTAACCGACATTACATGCGTTATCCTTGTTATACGCCTTAATAAAAAAATTGATGCTCTTGTATATGTTGAGGTCACCGTACACCATTTTCATTGTCTTTTCGTCTCTCCTTCTGAAGCTTATTAGGCAATTCATACAATATTATTCATATTTTTTAAACTTTTTTTTTTTTTTTGGGGGGTGGGGATGACTTATCCATGAAGAACTCTAGGGATGAGTACAATGCCTCACGAAATTGTGGAAATATGCTTAAAAAATCGGAACACTAATATAAGTCCAAAAATTTGGTCACACCCACGGCTAATTTTTGTGGACTTTAGCATAGTTTGGCATATATAAAATAATTAATATAATAAAAAATTTTAATGGCGTGTACCAACAGCCACGCCATGCATGATTTCTTGCCGGGTTTAAAGAGCTGCCTGTTTGGTTGGTGTCAAAATTTGGCTCCCAATTTTGATAATGGCCATGGTTTTCAACAGCCAGATGGAGATGGATCATGGAGGGTACCGGTGTTTGGATTGGAAGGGAAAGAGCAGGCCATTTTCCATCCTCTTGATTGCTTTCATTGTTAGGTTTTCATGGAAAAAATAAATAAAGTAGCTTTGGAGACTTTGACCTCTCAAACCCATTATCTCTTAAGCAAGATCAAGAGGGACAAGCAAAGAGCTTTCAGGCCTTTTTGTCTTGGCAAACATATATATATGGAATGGGTCCACTCATCGTGGCTAAATGTATAGGTAATCCATTTGGTTTAAGCTTACATCACCCCTAGCTACTTGATTATAGATTAGTACTTTGACCAATTCCTTGCTCTGAATTCATCCAACATGATAACAAAGCAGCCTCTCTTTCAGCTTCATCAAATTTAGATATTAGAAAAAATAATAATAATAATAATAATAGCTAATGGGGTTAGTTATTAGGTCACTAATTAATGGAGACAACCCATTCATTACATGTAATCATCATTTTTACCCTAAGAAAAAAAAAACGAAGAAATAGAGATTCGGTTAATTCGAACAACAAATGTTACAGAGCTCCTATGAAGTCCTTTGTCCAAGCCAGTTTCCAAAACCTACCCAGATAAGCTCCATAATGACTTTCTCAACAATTCAAACAACGAATTATTAAGGATCTAGATTCAAAAAGAAGAGAATGCCCAGAAGTTGAAGGTGATCATAGCAATCTGGACAACAATTTGTTTGATAATTGAATTCGAAAAAGATGCACTGAAGTTGAAGATGATCAATTTTCTCATGGGCCGCTCCACCTTTTGGAATAAACTATTCCTACATAATAATTAAGATCACATTAAAAAGGAGAATTAAATTATATTTCAGGAATTATATTTTAATGCCAGTTGCAAATTGAGTAGTGACCCTTAAAAAAAGGGAAAAAAAAAAAGTTAATTAAACACACGTTTTTTGCTTTTAATTAATTTGCCCCACTTAGTTGCAAGGGCTTGAGCTGGTCCACGCTTTAATTCAAAAGTTCTTGAGATGCTAAGAAGGTTGCAAACGCAAGCAATCTTTATGTTGTTACCAACAAATCTTGTAGGCCAACTGACAAATCCCATTAATTTTGTCAGCTGGTTTTTCTTTACTCAAATAGTAAGCAAAGGGACAAACGTTTAATATTAGACATAAAAACTCTTTTACAATTTGTTAATACTTGTCGGTATGTAATTGAAGCCACGTCAGTCATTAACACAAAAAAATAAATAAATAAATTAATATCCTCTAATTACATGCAAACGTGCAAGCGTCAACAAGTTATTAAAGAGTTTTAGCATTTGACAAAAGGAATTATGAAAATAGTTTATTTTTCATAATATTCAGTAGACAAATAAATTATAGTATCAAACAACAGATTGAACTTAGTAATTAGTATGCATAATATGAGTTTGACACTGACCATCAACATGATAGAATAATAATAAGATAAGTCTTAAAAAAAATGTGATTTTTAGCATTACTTATTTTAAAAGCACATAAAATTTAAATTGACGTTTTACATTTTATTGTTACAATTAGAGGGTCAGGACAAAGAGTAGGCTTCTTTTTCATGTGCTTAATTAATAGAAATGGATTACCATACAAAAGCCATCACATCACAGGTGGATTGAGATCTCCTAGAATTCTTTTTAAATTTGAGATTCTTAAATTCATAAATTTTAGTGGCTCATCTCATTTAACCGTATAAAATAAGCCATGTTTTAATATTTAACGAAAAAATTATAATTCCTCATTAAATGCTGAAACATGAGATAAGCCGTTAAAATTTATGAATATCAAATTTAAAGAAAAATCTAAAAAATCTCAATCCATCCCTCGCTTCTACCGATTGGTATTGCATCTAGCCGGACAATTTTCTCATTAAATGCTGAAACATGAGATAAACGGTTAAAATTTATGAATATCAAATTTAAAGAAAATTCTATAAAATCTCAATCCATCCCTGGCTTCTACCGATTGGTATTGCATCTAGCTGGCCGTATTAATTTCCGTACTAAATCTCAGTCTCATGCAAAATAAAACTTAATTAGCCGTCCATTTAAAAGTAATAATAATTATCACTTTATTTTATTCTATTTATGCGTTTGATAAGATTAATTATATTATATATATAGTCTCCAAGACTCCAAGTGGAGGAAACGTGGAAGCAAGGAAGGGAGGTGGAAAGTGAAAACCGGCATTTTGTAGGGTCGCGTTTGGGAAAGTCAAAAGTGCATGGAATAGAAAAATGATCCACGTGAAGGGTATTTTTTGAGCTCCACCGGCCGGTGCTACTAGTCTACTACTACTACACCTACAACGATGCTTCCTCCTTTTCAAAGCCACGTGTTTAATTAAGTGGGTAGTTTTGGTTGTTTATTTTCCTGGTCAACGGTGAATACTTTCTCTTCTCTTGTTTGGTCCAAACCAAACCAAACGACGTCACTCAGAACAGAGATTTTTTTTTTTTTTGGGTGTTTCTCTGAAATTTCCCTTCACGGTCTCACATATGATCCTTGACTCATGGTTTTGCCTTTTGGTCCAAAAAAACACTCTCGTTTCTCATGTTTTTCAACAAGACCTGGTGGCTAGTGGAGTATAGTAGCCTTCCCCAATGCAAATTCTCGTCGACTTGTTGACCAACTTTTAAGGGAGATATTATTACGTTAAAATATTAATTAAATAGTTAGGTTCGGTTGTTCCGTTTTAAGATAAGTGGTGATTTTACATTTAAATTGAATATTTATACGTGTTCGATCTCTTAATAGGGGTAGTTGAATGCTCGTACTTATGTTCTCACGTGTGCACTAAATCATGACAATTTGTGCTATTTTTTGGATTTGATTATGACAATTTTTTAAATTTGTATACAAAAGTGAGAAATTATATATATTTTATTCCCAAAAAAAGGGGAAATGAATATTTTTTATTTAGCTATAGATGAAAAATAATGATTTACAACCTTATGCACTTAAAGAGAGAAACATAGGATATATTGCGAAGCTAAAAATAATTCTTATGGGATATGATGCCTAAGAGTAAACCAAACATTAGAGTCTCATATTCCCATAAATCCTATCGGAAATTCCTAATCAAGTCCAAACGTAAGGTTAATCACATTCTTGAGAGTTGAAATTCCTACGCATCACATTCTTGGGTATGTGGATGCTGAGAGAATATTAATGTTAGAGTTTGATAACCAATTAACGTTGCGTTAAGCTTTTGGAAATGTGGATGTCAAGAGAATAATAGATTTTGAGAATCAAATGTTATTCTAGACTTTTGAAATAAGTGATAATTTAACATTGAATAAAAGAATTATCAGTTTAATTGAAACACCCAAACAATCAATAAGAGAGACATCTTGAATAATAATGATAATAAAAAAGGATTATCGATCAGTTCATGGATTAATAGGAAAATAAATGGAGGATTAAAACTTAGATGAAACAATTGAATAACAATATATAATTTGGGACTGATCCAAGATTTAGAAAAAAATTCAAAGATATGTGCTGAAAATTTGAGCAATATGTCTCAATAGGAGGCTTAACAAGTAGAATGAAACTCCATACAATTGAAAGTTGGTGGAAGGTTGGCAAATTAGACAGAGGTCATATTCATGGCCAATAGAACACAATCTCTTTGATTGATGAATTATAAGTAATGCCAGAAGTTCTTTTTATGTTCTTCTAAGAATGATGAAGCTTGATCTTAAAATTATCATTGGACTTGTGATTGATTATTAGTGAATTTTAATCAAATGCTGATTTTAAAAATCACATCATTTTTAGATGGATACAAGAGTGATACAAAAGAGACTTCTAAAATTACTGACTCCCTTGATTGATTGGGTAATTAATTATAGAAGTCATTCTTGTATCACTCTAAGAATGAGGTAACTTTTAAAATTATCATTTGATCAAAATTTAATAATGATTGATCACAGATTGGGTAATTAATTATAGAAGTCACTCTTGTATCACTCTAAGAATGAGGTAACTTTTAAAATTATTATTTGATCAAAATTTAATAATGATCGATCACAGATTGGGTAATTAATTATAGAAGTCACTCTTGTATCACTCTAAGAATGAGATAACTTTTAAAATTATCATTTGATCAAAATTTAATAATAATCGATCACAGATTCAATGGTGATTTTAGAAGCTAGGAGTGACATAAGGAGGACACAAAAGTAACTTTTAGCATTACTCTAATCGATCAACTCCGAAGCATTGTCATGTATTTATAAGAAAAAACTTCACTTAAGACTCTCGAACTATCACACATTTTGAAAAGACCCTCCCAAATTTTAAAAATTCTCAATTTCACCTCTCTGAACTTTCAATTGGATGCAATAATGTATCCCACCCTTCGTCATATTTTTAGATGTTAAAAGTGATAAAATAACTTTATATCCTTGACTTTTTTATAAAATTTCAAATTTACCATTAATTTCAAATTAAAAAAAGAAAAAAGAAAAAAGAAAACCGAAGAGTAATTTAGTCTTTTTAGTAATTTCCTTTTAAGGGTCAATGGCTGAACGGCCTGAAACCTAACGAAATGGGGTCAATTGAATCAAATTAAAAGTTCAAGAGATTAAATTGAGAGTTTTTGAAATTTGAGAGAGTCTTCTCAAAACGCGTGGTAATTCAGGCGTTTAAAGTAAAATTTTCCATATTTATAATAATAATTACAACATTATTGAGATAAATTCTTGTCATCATATATATGAGAAACATATAATTGGTTACAAATAATCATCACATTTTGGGTAATGGGTATAATTGCTGCTTTCATTCTTATCTGTCTTGAGTTTATCTTCAAGAGGTTGTTGAAATGTTTCTTTCTTATCTGATGTTTCTGTTCCAATATTAGTGTCGATGAACTTAATATCTCTCTCGCTTGCCGACACACTCACACGATTTTTCTCTCCCCATCTTTTTCCCCTTTTCAGTGGATGCCGGGGCTGGTGGTCCTGGTGGGTGCAAACAAATTCATTTTTAACATCTTATTCTGCTGTTCTCAATTAAGTAAACCCCAAAAGAAATTGAAAAAATAAATAAATTTTGAACCCTATAAATCCTATCCCGTCCATAGATGTGTGTGTTTTTATGACCGGAAAATAAAACCCTTTCAAAGTAGGGCCACTTCGTATAATAAATCCTATCACTTTTATAGATGTGTGGGTTTTTTTTAGACCGAAAGATCTTTCAAGGTAAGGACACTTTGTATATCCAAGTCCTATCCCTTTGCATGTATCATGAATGCAACCCGAAAAGAGAATGGAATGATGATGTGAAATTGGCCTCGTGGAGAATGGAAAAGATGGCCATCTTTTCCATGGATTAGCCACAAACCCTGGCTAGTTTTGATAAACCTTATCTATGAATGTTTTCAGGTACGTACGATGCCCTTTGTCCACAATAAAGTAAAAAAGGGATTGATGTGTGTTCTGGGGAAAGGGGGGAGGGACCTTATATATATGTGTATATATAGACAAATCACTTTTAGCATTGTTCCTCATTAGCTTTTTCTTTTCCACTTTTTTCCTAATCAAAAGTGCTTTGTTAATTGGATGTCACCCGACAAAAAAGTTAATAATTGACTAATTGATTTGAGTATGTAAAACATTTTGTGTGACGGCAAAAACATAATGAATTTTTATATGCAATAGTTCGCTTTAATTACCAATTAAGTTTGATATATCATATATCTATCTGGGTAAGCCATGTTGAGAATGCATGCTCGGAAGCTCACGGTTTTGGCTTGGGTCATCAGGTACAAACCATGAGCCCCAATTGGGTGTAGGACCTAACGTACCGAGTAATTTTAGAAGTCCCTTCAAGAATAATATGACTATTCAAATCATCATTTCATCAAAATTTAATAATAATCAATCACAAGTCAAATAGTGAGTTTAATAGGAACATTATTTTTGGAGGGGCTCAAAAAAGATACAAGAGAGACTTGTAACATTGCTCGTAATGTACCACTATTGAGGTTGCGTAGATAATCTTGTGTACGTGATGCAAATGATAGCCGCCTTATGAATCCATCCTAATTGTCATATTATTTTTGGTGGGGAATTTGGTTGCGACCATAGGTTGCCAATAAATGGACGCCCTATTAATAGGCACTCAACATAAGGAAGGTTGGACAAGCACTTTCAAGTATTTTTAGGTAAGTATAAAGTTTGCTATTACCTTACCCCTTTCCCTTAGAGCAATTTCACTTTTTGTTGACAGTAACTTAGGACTTGTTTGCCAATGGATGGGAATGGATTTGTAAAATCCCCAAAAATTTTTTTTCTCAAAATCAACCCCAATATTCTTACTTTTTATATCACATCAATCACTTTTTATCACTTTTCAAATAAAAAAATTACTACAAAACAAAAAAATTCACTTTTCTATACAAAACATTCTTACTTTTTTCTTCATATCAATCAAATCTGTTACAGTACCAATCCACTTCTTTCAATCCAATCCCTTCCCAAACACAGCCTTAAACATCGGAGATTTTCTTTTGACAGCACTTCTGACAAGCTTTTGATTATTTGCACTCTTGTTTTAAGTGTTTGCCGTCAAAATTTGACCGTGTGATTAACTACATCATCATGATGCTACATCGTCATCATTATGTAGTACTTATTTAAAAGGACTTCGTCTTTACCTGAATCAATGGAGTTTTTTTTTTTTTGAAACAATGAATCAATGGAGTTACATGTGCTTGGATGAGCTAAAGTGTTTCGAATAATAGAGCTGAACTGTTTGAACTTTTATTCTTTGTTTGATTTTCATTTTTTTTTACTTCCGGCAGAGAAAAGACATTAAAAAAAAAAAAAGAAGAGGAAAGAAAACAATTTGTTAGAAAGAAATCTTCACTTGGATTAAAATATTTAATATTTTTAATTAAGTTTAGTCTTATTATAGAGTTGTAAAGATTTTTTTTAAAAGAAAAATAATAATTCTTCTTTATATTGTCGAGGTCAATATATAGGAAGACCTAACAGAATTTGACCACATTAATCTCTTTGGACTTCTCTATAATTATGACAACCAATTCTTTTAATGATGTTCAATATGACTATTGATTGACCATGATGTTTGTTTGATTACAGTTGATTGCTTTAAAAGAAAAAAAAAAAGAAAAAAAAAAAAGTTTCATGCCTGGCTGCCACCATGTGTGACTACGTGGGTGTCAATTTCTTCTTCCCTTTCTCATATTCAACGAAAGCTGCTAAAAAAGGAGGAGGATGAGGGAACAGTATGATGAGCATTTTTTGTTTGGAAAGAAGGATTAATCCTTGAATAAATGGTGCACTATATATTGACACGGACATTGGGAACATACACTTCATCAAAATGTGTACATTACTATCTATCATCAAAACAATGGGAAAAGGTTGTGCGATTTAACTCGAAGAATTAACGTTAAATTGTTAATTTTTCGCATAGAAGGGGATGACCAAACTACCCATACCACTTCAGAACACAAAAGAACCAAGTCTAAATTCTAGTGACCTTGAACATCATAAAATATTAGGACCAAATCATTGAAACAAATAGGTCAAGAAAGTACGAGAAAATAATCCTTCAATCTTAGGGTGACGAAGTTCGCAATTGATTAGCTTGAACACGAGGTTGGCCTATCTTCGTGCTATATACAATGCCTTCATCTTAATTCCACAAGTGTACGCAGTAAAGGAACACTAAAAAATCAATCCTTTTGAATTATAGAGAGAGAGAGTCTATGTAATGTTAGAAGTTCTTTTTGTATCACTTTAAAAATGATTAAACTTTTAAAATTACTATTAGAGAGAGTCTATATAATGCTAGAAATTCTTTTTCTGTTACTTCAAAAATAATTTAGCTTTTAAAATTACCATTAAGTATGTGATTAATCACTATTGAATTTTGATAAAATGGTAATTTTAAAAGTCATCATTTAACGGAAATTATTTCAAATTTTCAAGCCCCCATGTGCATGTTAAACTAAACTAAATTAACTAAAAAGTTTCAAGCCCATTTTCATGTCAAGCCTAGGCCCATTCAATCAAAATGATATAAGCCCATTAATATTTCAAATCTATGCCCATTCAACCTTAGGGGTTGTTTGATAACCCGGTTGAGGTTGTATTGTGCAGTGCGATTGCACTGTACAGCATGACATCTTTGACCGATTTAAGTTGGAGAAAAAGAGGTAAAATAAAACATGACATTTTTGCCCTTATTTTTTTGGGTTTCCTCCAGCATGTTTTGTTCAATCTCCGTTTGACCCGCCTGCCCCAAACGCTTGGGTCTTTGTTGGAAACGCCCACTGGCCTCTCGTTCTCCCCTTCCTCTCAATTTTTCTCTCCTAATCCCACTCTTTGATTCGGCTTATAGTTAAAGGATGAGAATGGGAGGAAGTAGGTGGAGTGGGCGTGTGAAGAAGAAAGAAGAAGGAGAAGGAGAAGGAAAATGAAGAAATGGAAATGGAACTCCGCCTGATTTCGCCATTTCCGTCCACCACATCCACCCACAAAATTCACAAACAAATAAATGAACAAAAGTATAATCAAATCAAAATAAAGAAATTCCATGGAAAAAAATTGATGGGTTCTATTCAGAAAAAATCCAAACCCAAGACCTTCTGGATTTTTAGCATAGCCACTCAACCCACCCATCCACGGTGTCGAAGATCATATCGAAGCTGGAAGAGATAGCGAAGGTGGTGAGCTTCACGGTGAGGAAGAAGGACTATTGGGTGAGCTTGGAAGGGTCGAGGGAGGGCGTGAAGGGACCCCTAACAATTGCGGAGGAAATATTGGAGTTGACGCCGTCGTTGGTGGTAGTGGAGGTGAAGAAGAAAGGAAGGGATAAAGGAGAGAAGGATGTGAAGAAGAAAAGAGGGGTATTTCGGTGATCTTAAAAGATTTATTAAGAAAAAGACAAAAAAATGAACAGTACAACCTCAAACAATGACAACACATCCGGGTTTTCAAACACCACCTTAAAAAGATCAAAGCTCATTGTCATGTCCAATCCAAACCCATTCAATAAAAACTATTCAAGCCCAATTTCATGCCCATTCCATTAAAATGCTTCAAGGCCATTCAATCAACCATAATGGATCCATGAACTAAACCAATATTCACCAAAATATTTTTTTTCTACAAAAAAACAAACAAATTTTTTCAAATCAAATCACAGGATTTTATTTAAAATCAAACATCATTTTCTTAAGGAAATAAATCAAACAACTAAGAAATGAGGGAGATAGAAATTTACCAAATATTTCTTCCTTTTTTCTCCTCTCTTTCTCCCATGGGCCACGATTGTCATTACCTAGCCCATTATTACATGGGTTAGGTTACTATTTCAGGCAACCAAATTAGTGAATTTACTTCAACTCCTCCTTTTACTATGGGAAAGAGTTTTGGGGCATAATATTAATAGTAATTCTATATACCATGTTTTTATGGGACGTAACTGTTTCAACTAATCCTTAAGTTAGTTATTATTAAGAAAAAGGGCAAGAATTAGTTGAAATTACTACGTCAGAATTATTATGAGATAAAAATGTGATATATATTATAGCATTATTATCGTAAAGGATAAACTTAATGTTGGGCCAAATGTAGGCCCATGTCTCCCGGGCCAAGCTCGAGGAGCCCGGCGAGACAGCCATGCGTGCCACGACATATACACGCCGCAACCGCAACCACACGGCACGGCCACATCCCTTCATACTAAGTGCGGAAAGAGCGGTGGCCCAGATTTGGAGGACTTTGCGAGAAACGACCGCTCTCTCTCTCTGCGTTAAGAACTATCGCGAACAGACACAACCATAAAAACAAGATCGAACCCTCTCTCTCTTTCTCTCTCTCTCTCTCTGTGTTTCGAACTATGTTCATCGCGAAGAACAGGCAAGTCTACCTTTGGAATAATTCTCTTTTTGTGCTTTTTTGGTTTATTTTCTAAAGTATATGCTTGTTTCCCGAGAAGTTGTGGAGGAAGAGGGTGAATCTTATGCTTTTTATGTTGTTATGTTTACGGAAATCTTTAAGTTAAAGCTTCCGAGTTTTACTTTTTTGTTTTTGGGGCTATTCAATCTTTGTTAGCATGGTTCCGTAGAAAATATAGTTTGCAGCTGTTTCTTTGTGTTTGATTTGCCTGCATTTTGTTTGCAACCAAAGAGGAAGTTAAACGCTTGGATATTGTGGATTGTGTGTATATAGTGTATTTTTTTATGTTCTTAGCTAGATTTTAGTTCTATATACTTAAAACAATTTAGTGGTCACCTTCGACTTATGAGAGTAATGTTACCAATGGACTTCGTGGAGCTCAGCTGTAATGGTTGCAGCTGGAATTATGCATCTCCTTATTGAAAAGCATGAATGTTATACGTTGTAGGCTGAGTCAAATTTAAATAATGGTGCATTGGATGCTTATACTTGAATGACTTCGCTTTTATGCCAAGATTTTGCTTCGAGTTTCACTATTTGAACTTTTTTTTCCCCCTTGCATTGTTTTTGGAATGGTGACAGTTGAATTTCTACCTGTGCTAACATTTGGAGGGTTCCCCAATAGATAGTGATGGCTGTGGGGAACAAATATATGTTATTCATTTTCTTATGTGTATTATTATATGTGGAAACAAGTAATGTAGGGTTAAGAAATTTAGGATATGCAATACCGCAGTCTATATATATATATATATATATATATGTCTCCTGCTAGCCAGTGTTGAAAGTTATAAGTATGGTCATGGACTGCACAATTCTCTCCCTTTTGCAAATTTCTTTGAAGTTCTGCAAGAAGCTCATTGAACTAACTTTTTTTGATAAGTAATAATCCAATCTTATTAAAAGCGTAAGGCACCCTTAAGTTCATTGGAAGTATACAAAAGAAATCACCTAACTAGAAAGGAAAAAAAGAATTAAGAAATCATCATAACTAATTGACAGAGGGGACACAAAAGCCGTAATCCAAAGATACAACGCATGGAAGAATGAGATAAAATATCCTCCTATGACCTCCCCAAGTCCTCAAATGACTTATTATTTGTTTCCCTCCATAAACACCAAAGGAGGCAAGTAGGTACCATCTTCCAAACCGCAGCACTCCTTAGCTTTTTTGAGGACCACCAACAAGCAAACAAGTCAATAACCCGTCTAGGCATAACCTTAGACATCCCAAAATGACTAAAGAGAGCACTACACATAGCGGAAACCACATCGCAATGAAGAAGAAGGTGGTCCACCGTCTCCCCATTTCTCTAGCACATACAACATTTGTCCATCACAACGACATGTATTTTCCAAGAGAAGCGACTACCTTCAGAACAAGAGGATCAAAAGGACTTGACCTTGAATAAACCTCTTTTCGTGGAGACCCACCACAGCTTGTCTTCACAACCTTTATTACTCACTATAACTGACTGCAACACTTGGAGAGAGGAAACAAAGACATCCACCTCCCAGTCATGCGCTTCTCTAGAAAAACTCATGTTCCACTGATTGGATCTACCCAAAAATCAAGGTATCATCGGCAAACAAAAGTGAGAGAAAGTAGCATTGCGTACTTTGAATCCTTCTATCAGCCCTCACGGACTGCAGCAAAACTCATCCGACTCGAAGCCTCCTTCACAAAAACAAACAACAAGGGTGAAAGAAGATCCCCTTGTCTTAATGCACGGAAGTTACTAAAAAAATCATTACCAAAACTGAGAACCGCATAGAGGAAATATAATGAGCTATCCACGAGCACCGTTTCCCCCCAAAGCCACACCTCCTTAGCATATACAACAAAAAATCCCAGTTTACATGATCCTATGTGTTGTGTATGCACTTGTGAGGTTTGTGTCATACAGTGAGAAAATATAAAGAAAAATAGTGGTTAATATGCTTAAGTGGATCCAAACCCATTAGCTTAGGCTTTTGGGTTAGAAGTGGTGTCCTAATATGTATTTTAATTTACTATTGTTTGACTTTCTTGGTGTTTATTAACTGTATAAGGGTCCATGGTTAGCTTCTGCTGCTCCTAATACGAGTGTCTTGGTTTGACGTGTTTGGTTTGACTCCGGTAAAAAGAGTGTCGTTTCTCTTAGAGTACGCATGACACTCTTGTGTGAGGGGGAGTTAGGTCAATGTGGAAGAGGCTCACAAGTGAGGGGAGATAACTTCAATACCGATTACATTGGCTTGGTTGCATGCATTCTGTGTGGGATTCTGTACTTGTATCTATAAAGGATCCATTCATATAAAGTCACTGAGTCTTGTGATGACCAATTTACTGGAACATCTTGTTTTCTTTGGGCTTGGGACCTGCTGTGTACGAAACTTTTGGACACCGTCTCAAATAAATTGCTGCAAGAACCTTGCTCTTCTAATTTTTTCCATCAGGTTCCATGTAGTATGGTGAGCTATGTTACCTTAAGGAAGGGTTGTAAAAGCTGTTTCAAGCTTGATTTAATTGAAGTGCGTGATTTTGATGGATTATCTTTACTCATAGAAGGGCTTTGCATTCTTCACTTTTTACTATATGTTAGCTATTAAAGAATCATTTTGCATTATGTAGTTTGAATGGATTGCTAGTTTCGTGAAGACTCTTATGGTACCCTTTCCTATTGTGATATGAGGAAGTAAAACAATAATTGGAGATTTAAAATTGCCCCAGTAATGTGTATTTTAAGTATTGCCTGATAGGTTAATCCAAGAACTTCCTTTCATTAAGGTGCATGGGGAGATAATAAGCCCTTTTTAGGTCTAAGTCATTTATGTTAGCTTCAACTTGAAACTTAAACTGACATAGCTAAAGTAGGAAAATCACTTGCCCATAAAGGTGAGAGAGGGCTTCGAAAGTGGAAATGCTTTGCCGAAAGATGTATAGAGAGGTTTATTTCTTCATTGTGGATCTTCCTTGACGCAATAGTGGAATTAAAGTTGACCTGTAACCTACTTAGGAAGTAGTTGGGTCATGAACATAATTCTAACATGATAATTCAAGATGTTAATGTTGACTACTTTATTTGATGGCAATTAATGGCAACTAGTTTGACCCTTAAGATGAAGCAAGAATGCATTAGGATTTATTAGATACATTGGTTAATTGAAATTACTAAATGATGGGTTTATGATTGGTTACTGAGGGAGGATTGGGGGTTTGGAACTTACTGAGGTTCAATCGTGCTCTCTTAGATAAATGGCTTTGGTTGGGCTTGATAGAGAGTCTTGGCGGAGGGTGGTGGTGGACTCTAAATATGGGAGTTCATAGGGAGGGTGGTGTTTTAGTGAGCCTTTCGAGGAGTATTGGATGGGTTTATGGAAGAATATTAGGATGAGTTGGGGAAAGTTTTGTAGTCATACTAGATTTGAAGCGGGAGATAGCTCCAAGTTTAGATTGGTGGACTTTAAATATCGGAGTTCATGGGGAGGGTGGTGTTCTAGTGAGCCTTTCGAGGAGTATTGGGTGGGTTTATGGAAGAATATTAGGATGAGTTGGGGAAAGTTTTGTAGTCATACTAGATTTGAAGTGGGAGATAGCTCCAAGGTTAGATTTTGACATAATCTTTGGTGTGGGGATATGGATCTTAAGGAAGTCTTTCAAATTTTATTTGGTTGCTCGCACAAAGGATACTTATGTTGTGGCTCATGTGAAATTTTCTGGAAGTGCCATTTTGTAACACTCTAGCCCTATATTGGCAAGATGAGTAGCTCATATAGAGTGAGTGATTCATAAAGACACTCATGGGTGCTAAGTCTCACATTGCTTACTGACTAAGTGAAACTAGACATTATAAGTGATTTTAGGGAAACTTTAAATTGACTAGTCTTTTTGGGTTGATAGTGTAGATGTAGCTAGCTCTTTTTCTTGTGTTGTTACACATTCAGTGGAACGTGATCTTTGCTAGAGCAGCTCATGATTGGGAAATGGAAGTCTTTGCCTTGTTCTTCGAGGTGTTGTATTTAGCGAGAATGAGACGGGAAGGGGAAGACAAGTTATGATGTGTCCCTTTCAAAAGAGGGTTGTTTGGTGTTAAATCGTTCTACAGTGTCATGGGTTGTCATGATGATTTTCGTTTACCTTGGAAAAGTGTTTAGCTGACTAAGATTTCATTGAGGGTGGCATTTTTTGGTTGGTCAGCAGCCCTAGGAAAGATCCATATCATGGATAATCTCTGAAAGCAGTGCATCATTGTGGTTGATTGGTGTTGTATGTGTAAAAGGAATGGGAGTCCATGGATCATCTTCTAGTTCATTGCGAGGTTGCTTGTATCATTTTGAATGTTTTCCATGATATCTTACGGTCAAAATGTTGTCTTTATTGGGACTGTGTATAAAGTTTGATGATGACATTGTTTCTTGGTCAGTGCTTTGTTGACAAACAACTTAACAATTGAGTTGAGATGGTTGTCATAGTTTTGATTTCTTCTGAAGCTTAAATTGAAGTAGATGAAATAAAATTGATTGACCTGTATCATTTAGTATCTATAACATAATTTATTGACAGTCTCTTTTTTTGAGTAAATTAATCTGCAACTTACACTCTGTTTTGTCCGTTAAATCCTTTCGTGTCTGCTGCAGGTTTATGAAGTGCATACGATGCTGCATAGTCAGAACTAGTTATATTGGGTGAGACTCATCCTTCAGTGTCAATTTTGAGGTGAAAACTGTTGAGACAATTTTGATTTTTGAGCTGTCTGTTTTGAGATTTTGGTTGCAAATGCATCACATAGCATATTGGACTTCAACATTTTTTTGTTGCTATCCACATCAGTTAAGAGAAAAAAAATATCACCGTCTTCTGTCAGCATTGAGTTTTTGAAATAGATAGTATCCAATTTTTTGAGGCAAAGAACAAAACAAATAGGACTGGTTATTAGCATACACTGTAAATACAGCTGAAGTTGAGTACATGGAAATTTCTTCACCACCAGTGAGCAGTCAGACTGGAAAATTTTCCTGCTATGAACAGAGTGAATCGGGAGAGATGCATGGAAGTGTATTTAGCAAACCATCAGAAAGCAGACATCAGCTTGGCTCTGAAAGTGTACAAAATGAACAAGGAGAAACCAGCTTTTCAGAAAATATGACTAAGAGTCCTGTTACTGAACAACTGGGACCACCTCCTGCAGAAGTGAGCAATAGTGGTCAGGCTGGAAAAAGCTCATGTCCTCAAAAAATTACATTGGAAAAGATGCATGAATCTGATTCTGGAAGTATACATGGTGAACCATCAGATCAAAAAAATCAGCTTGTCTCTAAACTTATACATAATAAACCACCAGAAACCAGCTCTGCAGTATCCAGTTGTGCTGATTTTAAAAAGCTGCAATCATCTTCTGGAAATGCAACCAACAGTTCTCTTACTGGACCATTGCAACCGTGTCCTCAAGATGTAACTGAGAGTATTGAGACAGGAAAAAGTTTATGCCCACAAGGAATTACCTTGGAACAACATGAATCTGGTTCTGGGGGTATACGTAGTGAACCATCAGAAGAAAAAGATAGGCCAGGCTCTGAACTTGTACAAACTGGGCCAGTAGAAACCAGCCCTACAATTCCTGGCTATACTGCCAAGGAACAATTGCTGTCAACTTTTGGAAATGTGACCAAGTCTTGTACTGAATATGGCGGACTGCCTTCTGAAGATGTGAGCAAGAGTAGTCAGACTGGAAAAATTTCATCCTCTCTACAAACAATATCAGAACAGACACATGAATTAGGTTCTGCAAATGATTGCTTAGAACAAAAATGTCAGCTTGGCTCTGAACTTGTACAAAATGAACCTGAAGGAACCATCACTGTAGTGTCTAGCTTGTTTGGAAATTCTGTTACCGAGCATGTGGAGCTGCTTCCTGAAGATGTGAGTAGTAGTCAGATAGGAAAAAGTCCATGCCCTCAACAAACTATATCAGAGCAGACTCATGAATTTGGTTCTGGAATTAGTGAACAAAAACATCATCTTGACTCTGAACTTGCTCAAAATGTATCAGTTGATACCAGCTTTATGGTACCCAGTTGTATTGTTAAGAAGAGTTCCCCAATTGAAAATATTGGTCCACCTCCTGAAGTCTCCAGCAAGAATCTTAGTACAGAAGAACTTGGACCACCTCCAGAAGATATGGCCAACAATTCTATGCTTGAACAGTCAGAAATGCCACCTAAGAACGCAATCAATAATAAGAGGAGCTTGGGATGCAAGGATAAAAGAGCTCCAAAATCATTAAAGAAAAAATATATGTTGAGGTCTTTGGTAGCAAGTGATAGAATTCTTCGTTCACGGACACGAGGGAAGTCTCAAGCCACTGAATCGAGTAATAATTTAGCAAATGTTAGCACTGTGGAAGAGAAACAAAGAAAGAGGAAGAAGATAATAGAGGAGAGGAGGGTAGCTGATGAGTTTTCAAGAATCAGGAGGCATCTGAGATATTTGCTGAACCGAATGAACTATGAGCGAAGCCTCATTGATGCATATTCTAGTGAAGGCTGGAAAGGAGGCAGGTATGTTCGTTGTATTATGTAGTTTGCTTCTTACATAGTGATAATGATTTGTGTATGTATTTTAGTCTTTTTTAAGTTGTTTCTGAGAAAACTTTGATATATAATTTTATTTTTGTATTAGTAGTTTCTATGAGAGCTTTGATATGATCACTCGTATGTTAATTTTTCTTCCGATTTAGTAATGCCTTATATGGTTGCCAAGTGGTGAAAGGAAAACATAAATGAATTGTTAGAAATGCTCAGAACTCAATGTAGTGATTAGTCCCATTCTTACTCAGACCTTAATGTCACTCTCATCATGACTCTTATTAGGTCAGCATATCTTTCCTTTTTTGTGATCTTCTCTCGGTGGTTATTCTATATTCTCATATTCATTTTCTTCTGGTAGAAGCTAAGCTATACCTAATAAGTTGTACTGAAGCTGCAAGTTTAGAAGTATAACAAGATCGCTGGATGGCTGGAACATTTGTTCTACGTTTTAAGAAAACAGTTTTTAATAATTGTTTTTGGTGAACAAAAGGAAAACATAATAAAGTTGATTTTATTTTATTTTTCTGGGGTTTTGTTGTTCTTAAACTGAAAGCGAAAAACACTTTCAGAAAACATCATTTGATGTTCTCTAAAAACACAGTTTTTCCAAGAATAATTATCTGAAAACATGTTTTGAGAACACCTTTAGTAGCTTGTTTTCTGTTGTTAATTGTAAAAACAGAAAATTGTTTTTAAAAATAAAAAATAAACAGGGCACTAATATCCTGTCCATCTATGCAACTGAAGAACGTTGGTTAATTTTGACAACTTTTTGAGGCTGGCACTTCTTGTGAGGACAGTAACCCTGTGACACACGATGCCAGTCATCAATGCCTGACTTAACAAAAGACTATTCGTTAACTGTGTTGTAAACCTTGCTTGTTTTTTGTCCTCCTTATCCCCATTGTGCCAAAATCAGGATGTAGGATTAAATAAGGATAAATTATGCTTATGAAACTCTGTTTTCAGCCTTTTGGGGATAAAGTGTGTCATGCCTCAATGAGTGGTGGATCTCTTGACTTGTTGGAGAGGGCAATTTGGTAGATATCTTAGTATAGCAGTGTGGAAGTTGTTTCCCTATTGCTTAATGTGGTGTCTTTGGAGAGAACACAATGATCAAAATTTTGAAGATCGTGAGAGGACGGTGGTAGAATTAAATGTATTTTTCTTCAAAACCCTTTACCACAGGATGATTGCTTATAATTGTTTTCATATTTCTAGTGTTCATGATTTTCTTGATATTTTAACTTTTTCTTTATAGTTGTCTCTCTTATATACTTTCCGTGTACTTGAGTTGTATCCATTTGCATTTTAATGAAATTTGATTACTTAAAAAAAAAGAACTTATACCTTGCTTCCTATAAACTATCACTTGTGTGTCATTTACAAACATTGACTTTAACTTAGTGCACTTCAAATTCTATTTTGAAGTTTCAGTGTCAGTTTGTCTCCTTCGTCCAAAGCAACAGTTCAGTTGGATGGAAAAACATGCAAAATAATAAAGTTGCCCTTGACAAGCATGTTTATTTTATATTTCTTTAGTTATAAAGATATTCTAAAAAAATATATATTAACATTTGAGACTCTTTTTCACATAAAGTGGTAATCATTGTACATATTTTCCTGTCCAACTTAACAACAAATTTAGATGAGGGGTTGGGGGAGAGATAAACTGGCAACAAAACTTCAAAATAGTGCTTGAGTTGCACGAAGCTAAAGTTTGAGGTGGGGTGGCCCGGGGGGAGGTGTGACACAGGTGGTAGATTTTTTATTTTTATTAAAGTAATTGAAATTTTATTTAAAAGTGAAAGGTGCAACTCTAGCACACAAACTGTACAAGAGAGACCAGGCTAAAAAGGGAAAAAAAAATCAAGAAAATCAAGCACATTAGGAAAGTCTAAAGCAGTTATCCAAAGGTAAAAAATATTGAATAAGAAAGACTTTAGTTCTACCACCATCCTTTTGTGGTCTTCAAACCTTCTATCATTCAATTCCCTCCAAAGACACCACAAAAGACAAGATGACACCATCTTCCACAGTGTTGCACTATGAGAATTGAGGACTACCATATAACCCTCTCCAACAAGCGAAAAGGTCTACCACTTGCCTAGGCATAACCCAAAACAACTGAAAATAACACTCCATAGGCACTAGTGACCTCAAAGTGGAGAAGAAGATGATTCACAAACTCCTTGCTCCTCTTAGGCATGCTTCACCAATTGACCACCAAGACATGATGCTTCCTAGTTCCTAAGATTATCCAAAGTGAGACACTTTTCTAGGGCAGCTGATCATGCAAAGAACACCGCTCTTAAAGGAACCTTACTCCGCCAAATACACTTTCAAAGGAAAGGAAAACTATCGTGAGGGACAAGGATGTTGCAGAACGATCTAACGTCGAACACACCTCTCTTGGAGAGGGCCCAACAAAGCTTGTCTTTATCTCTCCGAACCTTTCTAAAGGAGTACAATAAATTAAAAAACAATGCAAAGACATCCACCTCCCAATAATAAGTCGTTTTGGTAAAGCTTACGTTCCATTGATGAGAGTCACTAGAAATTTCCAAATAATCTGCCACAGAAGCATTCTTATTGCGAGCAATACTGAACAAATATAGAAAAGCATCCTTGCGGACTTGATCCTCACACCATAGGTCAAGCCAAAATTTAACCTTGGGGGCGTCTCCTAATATGACTAGAGAACTCCTTTAAACCCTTCTTGATATTTTTCCACATTCCCATCCCGTACGACCCATAAGTCTCATTAGAACACCACCCACCTCAAGAGTTCTGCCATATTTAGACTCCACCACAATTCTCCACATTCTTCTCTCTCCAGCTTATAGAGCCACAACCACTTTTTCAAAAGAGCATGGTTGAACAAAGCAAGTTTTGGACCCCAACCCTCCCTAAAAAATCGGAGAACAAACCTTAGACCAATTAACCAAGTGAAATTTGAATTCTTCACCTAGCCCACCACATAAAAAAATCCCAGTGCAACTTCTCTATGCGATTGGCAACACTTTACAAGGAGATGGAAAACAGACATGAAGTATGTAGGCAAATTGGAAAGGGTGTTCTTGATCAAGGTGATCCTTCCACCCTTAGACAAGTACATCATCTTCCAGCCAACCAAATGACACTCAATCTTCTCAATAACACCATCCCAAATAGATTTGGCCTTAAAAGAGGCTCCCAACAGAAGACCAAGATACTTCAAAGACAAAGAATAAACCATGCATCCTAAAAAAACCTGCCAAACCATCAACATTATTGATGTTGCCTATAGGAACCAATTCCAACTTAGCCAAGTTAATTCTTAAACTAGAGACAACTTTAAAGCATAAAAATAAGGCACGCAGATAGCGGAAGTGGTATGGATTAGCCCCGTAGAAAATCAAAGTATCATCCGCAAACATGAGGTGTGAAATTTTAATCACACCAAAGTTCCTAGATCCAACAAAAAAGCCTGAAAGAAGGCCCCCTGGTGGCAGAAAGCATTTTACTTAAAAGCCTCCATAGCAATGACATGTAGCAACAGAGACAAAGGATCTCCTTGTCTCAAACCATGAGAGCTATTGAAGAAATCAAAAGGATTGCCATTAACCAAAATAGAAAAGTGTACCAAAGAAATACAATGTACTATATAAGAATGCAATTTCTCCCCAAAACAGTACCTCATTAAATTCAATAAGAACCCCAATTGACATGATTGTAGGCTTTCTCAATGTCCGATTTGCAAATCATCTCTGAATCACTATATTTGATCTTGCTATCTAGACATTCATTTGCTATAAGCATGGAATCAAGGATTTGCCTACATCTGACAGTGTTTTGGGGCTTCGAAATACTCCTCTTCACAACCCTCCCCAGCCTTTTGACTAGGATGTTGGCAATAATCTTGTACACTCCACTCATAAGACTAATAGGTGGAAAGTCTCAATATCAATAACCCCAGATTTTTTGGAATGGGAGCAATGGAAGTGGCATTAAGACTTCTTTCAAACTTGCTTATGGCATGAAAAATCGTAGCACACCCCCATAACATCTACTTTGATCACATCCCAACAAACCTGGAAAAATGCCATAGTAAAGCCATCAAGGTCTAGTGCCTTATCACTATTTATACCTTTCACTACCTCAAGGATCTCACCTTCCTCAAACGGTCTATCTACCAAAGAAGCTCCCTCCTCATCAATGGAAGTTTTTAGCCATCCAACTTGAGCTGCTAATTGAACTCCTCATTAAACAAGCCATTGTTAAATGCTCCTTTAGAGATGTCGAAGATAGTTTCTCTTGGGCTTTTGCAGGCGTTCATGGGAGAGCAGGACATGCCATTATGTACTCTCCAACTCTTCCTTTTCCCATTACAACTAGCACTGTCAATATGAAAGATATCCAATAGACACATATATAAGACTAAGCTAAGATCCAGAAAAAGACACATGCCTCCTAGAAGACTAGAAAACACCATGATTGAGTTCAATAATGAAAATACACCTAAAATACAATATAGAGGTATTTGCAGTTGACTTCTAGAAAATTACAATTCCGCCACTGAAAATAAATGCACCTATGAGCTCAAAACAAAAACTTGTTTTAACCCTATACTCCTATTGACCTGGTGACTCATTTGGATCCATGGAAAAATTGAGAGTTATATAATGGTTAAATGTTTGTTACATGGCTGCGTCATATTGTGTGTTCTATGGTTTATATATATATATATATATATATATAAGGGTGTTAGTCAAATTGGCTCAAGTTCAATGAACTAAGATTAAATCTTTACTTCGTTGGTTTGTTTATGTGAAAGAGGGAATTTTTGGTATCTGACTCCTCTAGTCTTGCTTTGTGGTTGGGGTCAAATGAGTCTGACATTGTCTTAGTCTTATCTTCAATTGTCTCTTATTTGGGTGGATGGTTTATGCCTGGATATTGCTTCTGATTATTTCTGTAAATTTGCAGCCTTGAGAAATTGAAGCCAGAGAAGGAGCTTCAACGGGCCACATCTGAAATATTTCGACGCAAATTGAAAATAAGAGACCTATTTCAGCGTCTTGATTCTCTATGTGCCGAAGGAAGGCTCCCAAACTCATTATTTGATTCTGAAGGAGAAATTTGCAGTGAGGATGTAGGAGAATCCTTCAATTAGATGTCGTGTTCAGTCCTTGTTAAAATCTTTCACTCTATAAAATACTTAGTTCTTGCTATTTTGCTTTTGATAATAAGTAACGAGCATTCTCTCAAAGTAAATACTAAGATGTGAGATCTTTTTATGGCAGATATTCTGTGCAAAATGTGGGTCAGAAGAACTGTCTGTGGATAATGATATTATACTCTGCGATGGTGCTTGTGACCGTGGGTTCCACCAGTACTGTTTAGAACCACCTCTTCTTAGTGAAGACAGTAATGTCCTATAACCTATTTGATAGCATAAATCAATTTTTGCTTCTTAGGTTATTTGTCAATTATGCTTTCCTGGTTCTTTTCTTAACCCTTTTTTTGGGTTTATAGTTCCCCCTGATGATGAGGGTTGGCTATGCCCTGGATGTGATTGCAAAGTTGACTGCATTGACCTACTTAATGACTCTCAAGGAACAAATCTTTCTATCAGTGACAGTTGGGAGGTCAATGATAAATCCTCAAGTCTTATTAGTTGAGTAGAAATATTTTCAACTTTTCCATTCCTTATAATGCTCCTATTTCATGTGCAGAAGGTTTTTCCTGAGGCTTCTGCCGCTGCTGGACATAATCCAGATCACAACTTGGGACTTCCTTCAGATGATTCTGATGATAATGATTATAATCCCGATGAACCAGCTGATGAGAAGGTTCAGGGAGATGAATCAAGTTCTGATGAATCTGAATATGCTTCTGCAACTGAGGAATTGGAGGCACCACCCAATGATGAGCAGTATTTAGGGCTTCCTTCTGATGACTCTGAGGATGATGACTATGATCCTGGTGCTCTAGAAGATCTCGTTGACAAGGATAAGGAGGAAAGTTCTAGTTCTGATTTTACATCTGACTCTGAGGATCTTGCCACAGCAATTGATGGTAACAGGTCCTTCGGAGATGATGAAGGCCCTCCATCTACATCCAATGATGGTATTAAGCCTCTCAGAAGTTCTGGTGGAAAAAGATCCAAACTTGGTGGAAATAAGCAGTTTTTAAATGATGAGCTTTTGTCCATATTAGAGTCAGATGCTGGCCAAGATGGTTCTGCACCTGTTTCTAGGAGGAGACACGTAGAAAGGCTGGACTACAAAGAGCTGCATGATGTAAGTGCCCTTCTAGTATTATTGTCAAACCATGGTTCTATAATCGTGCAATACATAATATACTTACTATTTCCAGTGTGATCAATTCATTCTAGTTTCCGTTTGTTTCTGTTCAGATTCTTGTCTTTGAAAACATGCCCTAGTTTCTTGATAGTACCTCACTATGATCAATCAAAGTAAATCTCGTCGATCTTGTGATTCTTGTCACCATATTCACTTTGTTAATATATATATTTTTTTTTTTTTGATAAGTAATGTGAAATTTATTAAAAGCGCAGAGGGGCGCAACCCTAGAAAAAATATATATACAAAAAACTCCTACGAAATATACAAAGGACACATATGCAAAAAATCTTCTATTGTTGGTATCTCATTACGGTAATGAGCCATCGTCCACCCATGTAGCATAGCAATCATATTCTTCCTTACCCCATCCACCGAACACTCCTTATCCTCAAAGATTCGTGCATTCCTCTCCCTCCATATGCACCATATGACGCACAACGGAGCCATCCTCCAAATAACTCTAGATAGATCCCTCCCTCCCCCCTGACTCCAGCAAGCAAGCAAATCTATGACCTTTTGTGGCATCACCCACTCCACACCGAACAAAGTGAATACATAATGCCATAAATAAGTTGCCACTTCACAATGAATCAATAAATGATCTCTGATTCCCCATTCTTTTTACACATACAACACCATTCCACCACTATAATCCTTCTCTTTCGCAAGTTGTCATGTGTCAAAATTTTCCCAAGTGCTGCGTTCCACCCAAAGAAAGCCACTCGCAACGGCACCTTGCATCTCCAAATACTCTTCCATGGAAACACCTCGCTCATTGGGTTGGACAAGATCTTATAGAATGATTTCACCTCAAATATCCCTTTTTAGAAGGGAACCACGAATCTGATCTACATTACCTCAGAAAATCTTACACAGTACAACAATTCAAAGAAAGATGATATCACATCCATCTCCCAATCTTGAATAGCAACAAAGATGACATTCCATTCAACAACTCCATTCCTCCATATAAAATTATCCTTCACCCATGCTTCTTTGTATCTTGCAATACTAAACAAAGAGGGAATGCCTGCTGCAATGGCTGATTTCCACACCATGTGTCATGCCAAAATCTTATTTTCGAACCAATCCCCACTTCAAACCTCACATTTTGTGCAAACAAATCCCACCCCCGTCTTATGTGCTTCCACAAACCTACACCAAAAGGCCCACAAACCTCCTTTGAAACCCACCCACCATCTTGTTCTTCATACTTCTCTTTGATTATCTTATACCAAAGTGCCTCACTTTCATCGCATATCTCCATAGCCATTTTCCCAACAAGGCTTTGTTGAACTTAAGAATATTTCGAATGCCAAGACCACCAGTCCGTATAGGACGGCAAACTTGTTCCCAATTAACAAGATGCATTTTCGGTTCATCTCCCATTCCTCCCCATAGAAAATCTCTTTGGATCTTCTCAATCCTATTAGCCACACTCACAGGGACTGGAAATAAAGATAAATAATAAGTTGGAAGATTAGACAACGTACTCTTTATCAATGTTACCCGGCCTCCCTTTGATAAGCACAATTTTTTCCAACCTGCCAGCCTCTGTTCCATCTGCTCCATCACCTCGTTCCACATCGAAACAGCCTTATATGCAGCCCCTAGCGGCAAACCCAAATATTTCATGGGTAACTTTGCCACTCTACACCCTGTATGCAGCCAAGGTCCCAATACTACCCACTTCCCTACAGCCACCAGTTCTGATTTTCCAAGATTCACTTTCAGCCCCAAACAGCCTCAAAGCATAAGAGGATTAGACGACATAACCTAATTTGCTAGGACATGCTTCATGAAAATTAGCGATCATCCGCAAAAAGGAATGAGAAACCACCAAATCTGAAAACACCCTTTCTCCCACAGAAAACCAGCTATCAAACCTTGCTCTCTGTCGCATTCACCATCCTACTCAAAGCCTCCATGACCATCACAAACAATAATGGTGATAGCGGTCCCTTGTCAGTATTCCCTTGAACTATTAAAGAATCCTTCCGGGGAACCATTTACTAAGATGGAGAACCTAACCGATGATATACACCACTCTATCCATTCCCTCCATCTCTCTCCAAAACCACATCGTTTCAACAAATATAGCAAGAAACTCCAATTGACATGGTCATATGCTTTTTCCAAGTCCAACTTACAAATCACACCTGGTGTACCTGAACGCATACGAGCATCCAAACATTCATTTGCTATAAGCACCGAGTCTAATATTTGACGACCCCCAATGAAAGCATTTTGAGAATAGGAAATGAGCTTGCCCAGAACTGTTTTCAATCTATTGGCCAGCACCTTGGAAACAATTTTATACATTCCTCCCACCAAGCTAATAGGCCGAAAATCTTTCATCTCCACCGCATTTGCCTTCTTTGGAACCAAAGACACAAAAGTAACATTCAAACACTTCACTAATTGCCGTCTGCGATAGAATTCAGCAAAAACAGCCATGACATCATGTTTCACCACCGCCCAACAAGCTTGGAAAAAAGCCATGGTAAACCCATCCGGTCCCGGTGCCTTATCCCCATCCATGCCCTTCACCACTTCCCAAACCTCCATTTCCTCAAAATCTCTTTCCAACCACATTTTCTCTTCCTCATCAATGGACGAAAAAACTTGATTGTCCATTCTAGGGCGCCAATTACTTTGCTCCGTATATAAATTTTGATAAAATTGCACAATATGCTCTTTTACCTCATTCGGATCACGGGACATAACACCATTGATACACAAAGTCTCTACCCGGTTATTCCTGCGATGAGAGTTGGCCACCTTATGAAAAAATCGAGTATTGCTATCCCCCTCCTTAAGCCATAGTGCTCTTGATTTTTGTCGCCAATGAATTTCCTCATACAACAAAGTATTCTCCAGCTCTCTAGACATATCCGCCATTTTCACCTTTTCGTCCTCCATTAGTCCCCTATTCTCTGCCACAACATCCATCTCTTGTATACCTTCCAACAACTCTTTTTTTTTCCTCCCAATATCACCAAATACCTCCCCATTCCATTTTTTCAGATCCATCTTGAGAGTTTTCAGCTTATTAGCCAATACAAAGGATGGTAAACCCTCAAATGAATATGAATCCCACCAAGACTTCACCTTATCAACAAAGTCTTCATACTTTAACCACATATTCTCAAATTTAAAGTATTTCTTTCCACCTCTAGAATCCCCACATTCTAATATCAAGGGAAAGTGATCAGAACATACCCGTGGCAGCCTTCGTTGTACCACTTCCGGATAGTAATCCTCCCAACTCGGTGAGAGTAAGAACCGATCAATTCTCGACCAAATCTCGTCTTCTTGATTATTAGACCAAGTGAACTGGCCCCCAACCAATGGAATATCCACCAACCCTTGTTCAGCTATAAAATCCGAGAACTCCATCATGGCTGTAGAATAGTTCGAATCATTAGACCTCTCACTAGGAAATCGAACTATATTAAAATCACCCCCTATACACCATGGAGCCTCCCACACACTCATCAAACCAGCCAGCTCCTCCCACAGGTCCCTCCTCTCCACATCACCATTTGGGTGTCAAAGCAATAGCTCTGAATAGTTATCAACTTCTGGGAAGGACACGAGTGGGACCTATTATTGGACATACTATGTGCTATGGATGTTTGATAATTTTGCTTTTACCAGGTTATATGTGTGTATGCGTTTAAATTGAAACTTTGGTTGCCTAGTCATCCATTTTCAGTAACCAAATCAATTACAGTTGCTCTTCTGCTTGGTATTTTGATTGAAATTTGATGTTGTTTACATTAACTAGATTGAACAGATTCACATATTTAGGTTTAGTTGTTGATAGTAGATTGTGTAATTTACATATCAATGTTTCAGCATGGGCTTATGACAAATTTTCAGTATTCTGTTGATATAAATGACAGAAAAGTTGGATAGACGGTTAGGACATGTTCCGGTCTAATTGGCTGTAGCCTAGTCAAGCAAAATCTTGTTTGGTTTTGACGGTCATGAGGAAAAAAGGGCTTTCTTAGAGAGAGAAAGAAGCGCCCATATACTGCTCTGTTCCCTTGTCTGGAGCCTGAGAATTTGTCATATTTACACAAGTCTATGTGTCAATGAACTGCTTTGCTTCTCGTACCAGTCACAGTTTGTCCGTGTCAATGCATTTTAACAATCTCAAAAGAAAGTTCCTCTGTAACTAGAACAATCATCTATGATGACAAGTTCATTTGAACCCTATTTCTACCGCTCTGCATTGGTTGTGGAGTTGGTAGCCACACAGTAGCTTGTTCTTTAATGGCCTTCCTTGATTGGCTTCAGTGGTCCTTTTGGTTGCTGACTTCTTGGTGACATAATCTTTCCTTTTAACAAGTATGCATACATGTGCAACGCACACACCTGTTTGTGTGCGAGAGAGAGAGCAAGTGTGTTGATCACCATATTACTTTGCATCCACTCACAGCTCTACTTTTTTGTCCATGTATTGGCGAAAAATAAATCTCAATGGAAGTTTTTACTTTTTGAGTGCAAACAATGATTCTAGCTGTATGACTGGGTTATCATTACTCTGTTTACTACTAATATTCTGCATTTCATTGTTTGTTTTCCTTGCTCTGATTTATAAAGGAGGCATATGGAAATGTTCCTACTGATTCAAGTGATGACGAAGATTATGATGGTACTGCTGCACCAAGGAAAAGCAATAAAAGAGAATTTGCTCCAGTGTCACCAAATGGAAAGAATAACGAGACTAATCATACTCCTAAGAGACGAACTCGTCAGAAGGCAAACATTGAAGATACAAATAATTCACCAACTAAATCACTAGATGGCTCTTTTAAATCTGGTTCTTGTGGTAAAAGATCTAGATCATCAGCATATAGAAGACTTGGGGAAGCTGTAACTCAGGTAATTGCAAGTTATTGCCTCTTGCTCCTGATTAAGTTAATATATCTTAGAAATCATTTGAACGGTATTTATTCTTTTATAAAACGAACTTAAAAGTTACTGTAGGAGAATAGATGGCACGAGAGTAGAGGGAAGTAGAATAAGATCCAAAATCAAGTTGATCAATACAGACATCAACAATTATTTTATTTTGTTGCCATTTTTAAAAACAATTTAGTTATTATAAAATTTTATATATGATTTGATCCCATGTTGCCAGTCAAGTTTTTCGGTGAGTTAATAATATTTATGAAGGTCTGTCTTTAACCTAATTATTTCCCTCTACTCTTCATAGAATGGAGCAAAATTGGTTCTGTGTAATCTCTATCTGTCTTTGTCCCTCTCTCACATGTACTTGCATGCGCACACAAAAGAAAGGGCTTATCTCAAACTTTCAGTCATTTTATTTTGCAGACACTCTACAAATCCTTCAAGGAGAATCAGTATCCTGAGCGAGCAACTAAAGAGAGTTTGGCACAAGAGCTGGGACTCACTTTCCGGCAGGTCTTATCTTCTTCATTGCTCTTAGGACAAAAATAATTCCATAATTTATTTCTCAAAAATTTTAGTGGACGTTGTTCCTTGCGTTGATGCTAGAACCTTTTTTTTTTTTTTTTTTTAATTGTGCAGATAAGCAAATGGTTTGAGAATGCTCGACATTCATCGCGTGTGGAAGCTACAGCTGATAGTGCTTCAAAGAAGGCGAAGGAAACAAATGAAAAGCTGCTTGCACTGGGACCAGACACGGTTATCAGAGACGTTTGCAATGGAGCCCAACATGTTTCACCCAAGTCAGGTACCACTGCAGAAAGCAGTCGAGAAAATTCTACAGCCCCAAATTCTAGAAAAAGAAAGGGTAGATCAAATATTCAGGAAACAAATCCAGATGTGAGAATTGAGGAAGTGCCAAGAGCAAATGAAGTGCAATCAGGTGGTGGAGTGAAGAGAAGGAGAAGGAAATATTGACCATTCTAATCCTAGGAGTAATTTTGACCATTCACCTCTTGAAAGAGCGAGATCTTTTGAGATGAGCAACCGGCGTCATGAAAGGTTTACTTTCTTCCCAGATGGTAATCTGATCACCTAGGCCATTGTTGTTATGTAATTTGATTGTATGTCTTTTGGTCTTCCTCTCCCAGGCAATTCACTTTCCTCCTCACAAAATAAAGCTTCTCTGTAAATTGTGGTTCACCATCAACCTCCTTCTTGCTAGGGTCTCCACATTCTGGAGCATTTCTCATTGGTGCACTAGGGTTTAATGCTTGTGATGATATCTTGTATTTTTTTTATTTTTTTTTTGGTTAAATAAACTGAACCAAAAAAAAAAAGGTAGCTCACGATTACTCTGAAATTCTTATTCTAGTGCCTGATATGTGCTGCATCAGTTCACAATCATCATCATATCAAACCTACGTGACTTTTAGAAAAATATTTTTTATATTTTTTGGTTGGTTTTTGGTGTGACGAAAAATAATAGTCAAATTGAAAACATTTTTTGTTTGACTAGAAAGCTTTTTTAATTTTTAAAAAGAGGTTTCTTGTTTTTTTTATAAACAATAAACTATTTTTTTGAGTTTGAGCTTCTCTTTCACAAATTGGAGGAGTTCGCTGGACCTCTTCCTCACCTTTGTTGGACATTTGTTCAAGGTTGCTGGGTTATTTTTTGTTGTCACTCATTTTTTGTATGAACCAATTTCCAAAAGGCATTTTCACAAAAATCATTTTTTCCGAGAAAATAATTTTGTTGAAAATATATTCTAATAGAAAAAATTTTATGCTAAAACAAATAAAGTCTTAGTACTCTCAACCTTGGATATGATGGGGTTTATCACGGTACTTTTCTTTGTGTGGCGTTTGGCTCACAATCACGGTGCTTTTCATTGTGTGAGCCAATCACGGTGCTTTCCATTGTGTGGCGTTTAGCTTACAAAATCTAGCATTCTTCTGACATCTACATGTCTAGAAATGTGATGAATGAGAATATGATTTCTCAAGAATTAGATTATTTTCATATTGAGAATGGTTAGGAATTTGATAAGATTTCCGATAGTTTTAAGATTTTCATGTTTGATTTACTCTTAGCATCCGTAAAAATTATTCATTCTTTCCGAAATATGTTTATGTTTCTCTCTTCAAGTGCATAAGATTGTATGATCTATAATAATTTAAAAATTAAACAAAGGGAGTAGCTCCACTTAAATGCTTAAATGAGGATTGTAAAATCAGAATGGTAAGACGACAAGGCTCCGCATGTCCAAACGATATCGCTCAACAAGGTTGCTAGCCATGCAATTATGCAAAGCAAAAGCAAACCCATGATTCAATGAATTTTTATACTTAATTTAAAATCAAATGGTCAAAATTTTGTCATTAAAATATAGAGTGTTGCCGAGATATTATATAACTTTTATTACAAGTTTTTAATGGATTGACATGGCAATTTATGTCGTATGTATCACATTAGTCATTAAAACACTTAAATTTGATTGTAATTTATGTGATAGCATTATCACTTGAACGATCACATCAATTTATATGTCCATATGACACTTATTACACTAATCACTAAATAATTCATAATTTTAACTTATGTGACAATGTGACGTGGACTTCAATAATTTGTAAGGGAATATAAGAAAAATTGTAGCCCCTAGCTTTTTACTAAAATATACTACAGGATTTCTCCAAAAAAAAAAACAAAAAAAACTATAGGAAATAATATGTTAAAAGAGTCAGTAAAATTGTAAAAAGGATTGCCAAAAAAAAAAAAAAAAAAAAATTGTAAAAAGGAAAAATTTTCAACAATTTTGTAGGATTTATCTGATATCCGGGAAACTGTAATCCAAGCGCGCGGTTAAAATGATTTTTGAAAGGGTGAAAATGGCGGCATCAAGACTCATCTTCCCTCCCGCCTCTCTCACTCAAAACAAGACCGCAGAGCGTATCTGTTTCTGAACCATAATAGAACGTATCTGAGGATATAGGAAACGCTGTTGTAATACCTGATGGGCGCGCACGAAAACCCAGTTCAGGCCACGCGCTCGTCCAAGAGGCGGGCTTCGGCGGCGCACTCTCAACAACTCCCCACGGCGAAGAAGCGAGTCGTGCTGGGTGATCTCACCAACTCGCTGAATCTCGGGTCGTTCCGGGACTCGGATTTCGGTCCCAACAAACCCAAATGCACATTGAAATGGAAGGAGGAGGAGGAGGAGGAAGAAGAAGAGGACGACGACGACGACGACAAGGAGGAGGAGGAAGAAGAGGAGGAGGATCAGGAGCAGGAGCCCCCGGCGGTAGAGATTGCGGTGAGCTCCATGGTTCATGCCCCGAAGTGCGGTTACTCGAATTCTATATACAAGCATCTTAGGGCCCAGGAGGTACAGCTTTCCCCTTTTCATTTTATTTTATTTTATTTTATTATTTTTTTCACTTATTTGGTAGATTTTCTTACTGATTGGGATTTGGGATTTTGTTTCTTGAAAATGAACATAGGATTCTAACGTCATATCTGCTCTTCGCAATTGTAGTCCATCAAATCCATGCTATGTTTGTGGAAACAAACTTTCAATTGTCCATTGGGTTCAGAAATGTGGAGTGGGGTGGGTCTTCCAGGTTCTGTTTGATTCAATGGTTAGGTTAGAGTGAGTTTGTGCTTTCTTAAATGCTCACCTGGTTCTGCCTGGATTTTTCCTCTCGAAAGGAATCGAAATTGATAAGGAGTTGGTGAATGATGCTCCAACATGCACTTTTTAAGAGTGCCTATTTATTTTATATTTGCATTTATGCATTGATTACAAGTCGAAATATGATCAAAGCCCTTATTAGTTATTTGTGTTGAACTTATCCTGAATGTAGCTAATATGAGGCTCTATTTGTTTTGACCTAAAGTAGAAAACATTTTTTTAGAAAACCACTAATTTTTGGTGTTTGATTGTCACCTTGAAATATTTTCCTGAAAACATTTTCCCTTTTTTGGTTCGCATTAAAAATGTTTCCTCAAAATATTGTTCACTTGTGGGGGTTGGTATCAGTGGGAGAAGGCCAGAAGGGGTGGTGTTTGAGCTGTAACATGGTGTGGGTGCTTGTGGGAGAGGAGGTTTAAAGAAATGAGCTGTGGACGGAAAATGTTTTAGGCCTTAAAAAAAATTATAAACTATTTTACGGGGTGTTTTACAGTTGACTGAAAATTTTTTACGGGACAAGTTTTCCAAACGCAACAAAACTCCGAAAAATGCTGAAAACTTTTGATGTAAAATGTTGAAAAAATTGAAAAAGTGAGGTTGTAACATTTTCTGGTTTTTTCGCTAGTTACCAACTACAAGGAAATATTATTTTCAATTTTTGTTTTATCTGTTGCAGCTACAGAAGCAACTATTGGGTTGAACTGGTTTCAGTTTTGGGTAGGATTTTGCTTTTCTCTAACGCATAACAAAGAAATCTAGTCTTAAATTTTAATTCCTGTATCTTCCGGGACTTGTCATTAGTAACATGCTTGTAGATTCTGATGATGTTGGGGCAATCGTTTCTAATTTGCCCAATGATGTTGGCTGGTAATTCAGATGGAGTTGAACAGAAGGCCATTACCCGGTTACATGGAGTCGGTTCAAAACGATGTTGCTCCATATATGCGAGAAATTCTATTAGATTGGTTGGTCGATGTTGCTGAGGAATACAAGATTGTCCCAGACACCCTTTATCTCACTGCATCATATATTGACAGATTCCTCTCTTACCGTGCTGTCAGCAGGAAGAAGATACAGCTGCTTGGTGTTTCATGCATGCTTATTGCGTCGTAAAGACATGAACCTATTTTGTTTAATATTTTCTGCTAATAGTTTTAATGGGTTTTCATTCCTGAAATGTTCATTGCGTTATGCTTTGATGATTCAGAAAGTACGAAGAGATCAGTCCTCCACACGTTGAAGACTTTTGCTATGTAACAGATAATACATACACCATGGAAGAGGTTTCTATCTATTTCTTTCTTTGCTCTGCTTTCCCCTTCTTACCTTTTTAGTGCTTGTCTTTCCCTCTATTTTCTCCCTTTTCTGCTTCAGTTTTCTTCTTCTAATTAGGGAACTCTCAACTAAGCCAACAGTTGTATTGGGTCGACTTTGACATACATCTTAGCGTCCAAATTATTGAATTCTAAGATTCAAATCTCAATTTATTTTTATTTCCTACTTTTGCTTGTTTACCAAATCGAACACTTTCTTCATTTCCCTTAATAAGCTTTATAGCATGTAGTTTTGGCGGTCATTTCACAGGTGGTGGACATGGAGAGAGAGGTGCTTGAATTCTTGAACTTTGAGATGGGTACGCCTACAACAAAGACTTTTCTCAGGCAAGAATGCTGCAAAATGTTATCAGCCTGCCTTCTTTTTGTTTTGGGTTACAATGTTGTTTGTTATGGCATCAATGTTAATTGCTTAAATTGTATTTGTTTTTGGTACCCCTTTTTTCTTCTACATATGTAATTAATATCTAAATGCTAATATGGTAAACATCACATTTCTTATTGGATTTCAGAATCTTCACGAGAGTTGCTGAAGAGAATGGCAAAGTAAGCTGACAACTTCACCAGTACTGGTATTTGTTCTTTTGTCATTTCTTTCTTCAATTTTAGTAACCAATTCTGTAATGTTTGTGCTTTTCAGTCATTAAAAAATTTGCAACTTGAACTATTGGGCTGTTATCTTGCGGAGCTAAGTTTGTTAGATTATAGATGTGTGTCGTTCTTACCATCAGTGCTTGCTGCATCGGCTGTTTTTCTTTCAAGATTCACAAACGAACCTGAGATGCATCCTTGGGTAAGAAAGCGTAACTTTGCACTATAGAAAGTACAATGACTAATCAAATAATGGAGTTGATCTTTCAAGAAATTCCAGTTTATTCCCAATCCCAAGAAATTGCCAATTTTAGCATGCTAGGAAGAGAAGAATGCTTAGATTATGTTTTATAATTCAGGATAAAATTTGTATTCTATAGCTTATTGAATATTGTTTGAAACTCTAGAATTATCTAGGGAGTGTTTTTTCTTTTATTAGGGATGAACCATGAATACTTTTGCACATTATGCAGAGCTTAGCGCTTCAATACTATTCTGGGTATAGACCATCTGACTTGAAGGAATGTGTCCTTGCCATTCATGACTTGCAATTAAATAGAAAGGGAAGCTCTTTGAATGCACTAAGAGAGAAATACAGAAAGGTCAAGGTAATCTTGTTTTTTTCTCTTTTGATGTGCTCTTCTACAGACTATTTTAATTCAGTAATCCCTTGAATGTAGCTTCCTTGGGGATTGGGGTTCCTGTAAATAGCTGAAGTGAACTGGTTGGGCATGGGGTGTATTTCTTTGGATTAATCTGATCTTAACCGAATGATCTTTTCTGATAACACTTTTTCTCTTTTTTTTTTTTTTTTTTGTTTTTGTTTTTGGCTGCTTCTGATGACAGTATGCGTGTGTATCAAAATTAACTTCTCCCTCAGAAATTCCTGCATGTTATTTTGAGGCCATCAATGGATAAGCGTCCATGGCATTGTGAATGAAGTCTGCTTTGAAGTCTGAACTAGCCTTGTCATAGAGTTTCTTCTAACAGATTACAATTTACTTCTCTCCTCCGAGACTGCCATTTTTGCTAAAGCTGCTCGAGTTGAAGTGCCCGCAAACTTTGTGCTCTGCAGCCTGCATGTGTATAGCCATTATTGAGTTATATGTGAGCTTTAATGGGCAGCTCCTTTGCTAGTTTATGAAGATATGAGCTCATTCCATATTATCCACAAAAATCAAAGGTTCTCTTTTTGTGATTCATTTGTAATTTTTTTTTTTTACTATAACCAAGGATTGGGGAAATAATACTTCACTAGTCTCTTTCCATCCCATCACACATTCCTAAATTTTCAAACATTCTATGAGAATGGGACATCCATAATTACCTGTAGAATATAGGATTCTTGGGTGACAAAAGTATTGTCCCATCTGTCTGTTAATACTTTTTAGATGGTGTTTTTGTTTTTTTGCTTAAAAATATCAAAGAAAAAACCAAAAAAAAAAAAAAAAACTTAAGGATGATTGCCATACCCTCTCTAGTCTCTTCCACTGGGGTTGCCGCGCTTTCAACTCTCTTTTGTTAGTCGTAGTTACATTATTATTATTTTTATTACTGTTTGGAGCCATTTAAAACAAAAATGATCCAAACAGTGATTTGGCTTAGGTGCTATAAAAAAATTATAGGGAATCTTATTTAGTTTTTTGAATTGTCTGAATTTAATTATATTCTCACTCATTTTCTCGAAAAACTTGAAATTAAATTTGGACAGTTGAAAAAATAACACAAAATTTCCCATAGTTTATTTTATAACAACTAAGCTAAATCCATTATATCAACATGACTGATCAAAATTATTATGTATCCTATTAAATTTTATGCTTTACTTAATATTTGCACTCATACCTCGCTTTTTTTTTTTTGACATGTTTACACAAGAGGAGGAATTGAATCATACTCTGCTTATTTTATGGTTAACCGATTTTACCTTTTAATCACACATACTTTACTTAAGGAGTGTACTAACAAAGAATTTTTTAAATGGCATTTTAAATTTTATATAATTTGTTATCTACGTGGCTAGCTATGTCATGTAGATAACTATGACACATATCTCATATACCTTAAAATTGTCTAAGAATTTGAATTGTAAATTTCTAAACTTCATAGACAGAAGTGAAAATTTATGTAATTTTCAATAATGAAAGTAATTCAAGCCCATGGTCAGCCCCAAGTCCAACGGCCCGTTCCAGATTTGACCCGGTTTCCACGCTCACGGTTCGCGTCATAGTTAGCATCTGAACGAGAATCGCAAAACAAAAGCCGCCCGAACACGAAACCGGAGGAACCAGTGAAGAAATGGAAGTGGAAGCGGATGAGAAGGAGCTCAAGGCCGCCGGGGCCGAGCACCTGCCCGACGGCCGGAAAGGCCTGCGCATCCATGGGTGGGAGATCGAGTCTCGCAAGCGCTCCATCCTCACCTCCTCCAACTTCCTCCTGTCAGTAAAAATTTTGTCTAAAAAGTCACAAATTTCTATTTCGTAGATATTGCACATGAATTTAATTGTTTTCCAATTTTGTATTTTAATTTGGTGTTACGATCTCTGTGTTGGTGCTTGCAGGTGGGAAGAGAAGCTTCAGACTTCTCACCTGCCAGAGATGGTTTTTGGGGAGAGTTGTTTGGTTCTTAAGCATCTGAACAGTGGCACCAAAATCCATTTCAATGCCTTCGATGCTCTGACTGGATGGAAGCAGGAGGCACTGCCGCCGGTAGAAGTCCCCGCCGCAGCGAAATGGAAATTCAGGAGGTACTGTGGACAAATTGGATATATAACTACATCATGCAAAGCTTTTAGGGTGATACCACCTTGGCATGCTTCGGCCCCTGATCCTATTAGAAAGGGAAAACCTACTAAGTGGAATTCACATACACAAAGTTAGAGCAGCGAAAAATTTAGAACTTTTTGTCACATTGTAACATATATCAGAACATAAGCTTCAATCTTACAAAATAATATGCTCTTTAGTCTTTACAATCACATTAAAGTTTACCTTAATATACCTGTCTAGGGCATCAACTCAAATTTCTATCCTAGTGTCGTTTCGTAATCCTGCTAATTAGCACTAGCTCCCATATCCTGTAAATAAAAGACCTAACTTATGCATGTTACCGACACCCAATTCGATCGAAGTAGAGTATGAAATTGTATTTTATTTTTATTGATACAACATATTCTCTCACACAGGATAGAAATCTAAGTGTTCTCTTACTCATAAAGATATGTCTGAATTTACTCGAGTTGGCTCACTGTTGATTTGCAGTATAAGTATCGAAAGAGTGCTGCTTATGTGAAGTATAATTTGAGTGTGTGTGGCTGTGATATTGGGTGGGATTTTTTTTTTTTTTTTTTTTTTTTTCTGTCAATCAAATCATTATTTGTCAATATAACAGCATGTGCTGAGAGATTGCTTTTGGTCTTATATTCTTCTTGTGAATTTGCAGCAAACCCTCCCAGGAGGTGATACTGGACTATGACTATACATTCACAACACCATATTGTGGGAGTGAAACAATTGAGATAGATACAGAGGAGGTATGTGCCCTCTTGTTCTCTATAACTGTGTGCGATGTTTTCCAAATTAAGGTTTTGCGTCATTATGCATTGTCTGGGCTCCTTTTTTGTTTTTTTTTGTTTTGATAAGTAATGTAAATTTATTAAAACGCGCAAAGGGGCGTAACCTTAAAAGAGAAATATGTACAATAGAACTCCTACGATATATACAAAGGACACATGTTCAAGAAGTCTTCTAAAGTCGGAAGCTCCTCACAATAATGCGCCATTACCCATATATGTAGCATAGAAATCATATTCTTCCCCACCCCATTCACCGAGCATTCCTTATACTAAAAAAGTCTTGCATTCCTCTCCCTCCATATGCACCAAATGACACAAAGGAGCCATCCTCCAAATAGTTTTAGCAAGATCCCTACCCCCCTCATGATTCCAACAAGCAAACAAGTCTAGGACCTTTTGCGGCATAACCTACTCAATGCCAAATAATGTGAGCATATAATGCCATATTCGAGTTGCCACTTCACAATGGATCAATAAGTGATCTACGGATTCCCCATTCTTCTTACATATACAACATCACTCCACTATTGCAATACTTCTCTTCCTCAAGTTATCATATGTTAAGATTTTCCCAAGTATTGCATTCCACCCAAAGAACGCCACTCTTGACGGCACCTTGGTGAGTTCGCCAAATACTCTTCCAAGGGAACATCTCGGTGACTAGATTAGACAAGACCTTATAGAACAACTTCACCTCAAAAACACATTTTCTAGATGGGGACCAATAAAGCCGATCTACATTACCTTGTGAAAGCTTACACGAGTATAGCATTTCAAAGAAAGTCGATATCACATCCATCTCCCAATCTTGTATAGAACAAATAAAAATGGCATTCCACTCCACAACTCCATTCCTCAAACTAAAATTATCCTTAACCCATGCTTCTTTGTATCTTGCAATACAATACAACGAAGGGTATGCATGCTTCAACAGCTGATTTCCACACCACGTGTCATGCCAAAATAAAATTTTCGAACCTAACCCCACTTCAAACCTCACATTTCAAGCAAACAAGTCCCATCCTTGTCTAATGTGTTTTCACAACCCTACACCAAAAGGCCCAGACACCTCCTTTGAACACCAACCACCATCCTGCTTCTCATACTTCTCTTTTATTACCTTATACCAAAGTGCCTCCCTCTCAGTTGCATATCATTAAAGCCATTTTCCCAATAAAGCTTTATTGAACTTGAGTATGTTTTGAATACCAAGGCCACCGGCCTTTAAAGGACGGCAAACTAGATTCCAACTGATAAGATGCAATTTCTTTTCATTACCCATTCCTCCCCATAGAAAATCTCGTTGAATCTTCTCAATCCTATTAGCCACACTCATAGGAACTGGAAATAAAGATAAGTAATATGTTGGGAGATTAGATAATGTACTCTTTATTAAGGTTAATCGCCCTCCCTTTGATAGATATATTTTCTTCCACCCTACCAACCTCCTCTCGTAGATTCAAATTTGTGTATGTGTTGCATAATTTAATGAGTTCCCTTTCCCTTTCAGTGCATTCCTTTCGTATAGTCTTTTCCAATTTCAGAATGTAAGACTTAACATTTTTCTGGAAACAGAGAGCAATAATTCTAGCTGGCTTCTGAATTTTGTTGGATTATCATTATGGCTTTGACCTCTTTTTTTTTTTTTATAAGTAATTTATATTCATTCAAAGTGCAAAGGGGCGCAACCCTAATACTCATGGACTATTCTTTTTATAATAATAAAGATATATTGTGGTTGTTACTGTTTCATATGGTCAGTGTGGAAGAGGAGAAATCTCTCAGGAGGCATGTAGTCTCCATTGGGAGGACAGTGAGGAGCAAATTGATGTTGTTTCACTGGCATCAAAAGAGCCTATTCTCTTCTATGATGAGGTGCGCATCTTGATACCTAGATGCAGGTATGTTCTTTTCCCAGAATATGTTTCCATGCCATGACCAAAGTAATCCTGTAATTGAACAGGTAGTCTTGTATGAAGATGAGTTGGCTGATAATGGCGTGTCACTCTTAACTGTAAAAGTGGTAACTATTCAATCTTTTAATATGATGTCAAACTGTTACCTGCAGAACGTTGAGATGGCTAAGGACTAACCATGTTATTTATTTTTATTTTGCTAGAGAGTCATGCCAAGTTGTTGGTTTCTTCTTCTGCGATTCTGGGTGAGTCAACTTTATTGGTTCACAATATCTCTGCATGAAATTATATAATGCAAAGGAGAATTTATTTGATTAAATTTTTCTAAGCATATGTAAATGCATTTTTCTAAGCAAGTATAAGTTTTTTGCCCCACACCAGTATTTCTGATGTTCAAGCGGCAATATGCTTACAAAAGGCATACTCTGTTCTATTAAACTCTGAAAATTATAAGGAAGTACATATATGCTTCATTTTCTTTTGCTTATTAATTAACTCATGAGCAAAGGAAGAATTGGACCCACAGCCGCGTCCATGCCATTAGGCCCAAAGGCCATTACTTTATCTTCTCTGTTTGTTTAGTCACTGAATCAGTTCTTCTTGTAGCTTAGAGTTGATGGCGTGCTTATGAGACTAAGGGACACTCGTATGCATTGCATCTTTGGAGTTAATGCAAATCCTGTCATTCTTCGAGAAAGTTGCTGGAGAGAAGCTACATTTGAAGCTTTATCTGCTGTAAGTTTGCCTCTTTTGTGTGCGCACTTGCATTTGCATGCATGCTTGTGTGCAAAATTATAATGTTCTCCGAACCTAGGATGATAATCTTGTTATTTTTAGTCTTTTACTTTTTAGAAAATGCTGTGCATATGTGCAATGATGTTAGTTTGATGTTGTTGTTTAATCTATTTGCCAATCTTTCACAGATTTTCGTATTTAATCTGCATATGGAGAGTCAACGAACTGCTTCTGTCTCTTTCTGGGTGTTATGGGGGATAATTTGGTTGCTTTAGATAATATTAAATTTAGTAGCATAATAAATATTTTAAGGTTGAAAGACTCCTTGTCTCACGTGCGCCAAGAAAACACACTGTGCCAGCACACACAAATGTGTCTCTTTTGGAGTATGAACTCCATTTTCTTTTCAGCGTTTTCTTGTGTACTTCCTGTGTACCTGGGGGCGCCTTACTCTTTTAATGACATCTTGATTATTTATTAAAAAAAAATATATTTTCAGCTGATTTTGGAATGGTACTAAAATGTTGGGTGTGGGTTCTATTGAACTTGTAGGAATGGTTGTGTATCTTTTAGGGATATAACTGCTATCCTCTAATTCTTTTTCCTAGCCAATCTTTCTGAGAAGCATTCTGTTCATCGTGAGGAACTATTGAAAGGACCCTTTTTCTCTTCTTTTTTCTGGTCTTCTGTACAATTTATTCAGGTTCTTTTGGAGGTCCAAAGTTTTCTAATCCAATTCTGTATGGTGGACTGACCAGTTTTTGAACTTCATATTTTGTTAAACTTTAGCTTAAGATATTGATAAAAAAAAGAAAAAAAAAAAAAAAAGAACTTAACTCTTGTTACTTTATAAGTGATTTTTTTTTTTTTTTCTTCTTCTTCATGGAAGTTCATTGTTCAACTGAACGGGATCTTCATGTTAATGTATGTATGAGATAATGAGGGTTATGAAAGTATACTTTTAGATTTATAAAATGAAGGAATAAAGAGAGCTCAAGAACAGGCTGAGATTTTTGGGGAAAGAACCTTTTTTGGGGAAAGAACCACAAATCATGCAAAAATCTAACCTTGGAGCCATCTCCCACCTCAAATCTGGTATGACTTGAAAACCTTTTCCAAACCCTCTTAATATTCTTCCATAACCCCACCCAAACGCCCCAAGAGGCTCATTAGAATACGACCCATCCCAAGAACTGCCAAATTTGGAGTCCACCACAATTATCTACAGAGCCTCTCTCTCATGCACATAGCGCCGTAGCTATTTTTCTAAGAGAGCATGATTGAACATCAACAAGTTCCGAAGAAGAGAGTGCTATGGTGAGAAGAAGAGAATGCTAGGCAACCAGTACTGTAGTAGACGACCAAATTTCCATAAACCGGATTCTGGTATCACTAGATATTTATAAACTTTTGACTCTTCCTTACTCTAATATTAGAAGCTTAAACTTTTAGTAATAAGCCAGGACACTGACATGATTGAATCTGCATTACATTTTCAAGTCTTTAGACAGTTTCTACTTGGTAAAGATTTAGTACCATCAGTCACTCATAGTAGTCTGCATTCTCAATTGTTTTCTTGTTCTATTTGTTCTCTTCGGGTTGGCACCTTTTTTAACCATTAAGAAAGAGTGTAGTTTTACGTCTGTGTTGTCCGGCTTTAAAAGTATTCTTCTCTGAATGCATTGATTGGTCAAATGTGGTGCAGAAAGGATACCCTTCTGATTCTGCTGCCTATAGTGATCCGAGCATCATCAGCCAGAGACTTCCCATCGTCATGCATAAGACCCAAAAGCTTAAAGCTCCTGGTAATTTGTAAGGTGATAACTGTCTTCATATAAAAGGACTCAATTTTTTCTATGTTTCGGTTGTAGAGAATTTGAACATCCAAATTCACATGTGTATTCTTGTGGTTCATTCTCTCATGTTTGACTTTTATGTTCATGGATGTACACAAATTTTAGCTTGCGACTTTCTACTTTGATGTTTTATACCATAACTTCATGACAAACTGGACAGCAGAGAGCAAAAGCAATGTAATGTGAGTTGATTATGATTATTTGTGGTTCAACTAACACACGACAATGTTATTTGGTTAATGTACAAACCAGGACGATTGATGCAATTCTGAATATAAATGAGAGAAAAAGAGTTTAAGAAGGGAAATCAGAGAGCTTCAAGCTATCAAATTAGCAAGAACATCCACTCAACCCTAACTGAAAGGGAGAGAAAAGCCACAATTGTTGGATGATTCAATTCTCCATCAAACACTCTTTCACCTGTGGACGAGCAATCAATAAACCCTATACCATTCATATCATTGTTGAGCTCAGGAATCTCCACCTTAAATCCACCATCCCAACACCTATCATCAATTGGATTATATCTCCTTGGAGGTTTCGGATGTACAGGATTCTTCCAATTCCTCATCATGTTGATGGTCATCGCCCTCAAATTCGTTGCCATCTCGAGAAGGATTCTCTCTTTGTGCAATGTGTTGGGCTAAAGCTTCAACTGCCTTCTTAAATCTTTAATCAGACCGACCACTAGTTGTTGATCAAATGCAGTGATTTGATTTGGTGGAGGAGCTGGTATTTGAGGCTGATTCCTTCTCCTAGTTGGGATCTTGCAAATCTTCAGAGAAAATACCCAAATCCCCACTGAATTGCTTCGGATCAAAACTTGTTCTGACACCAGTTGACGCAATTCAGAATATTAATGAGAGAAAAAAAGAAAAAGAAAAAGAAAAAAAGAAGAGAGTTTAAGGAGGAAAATAAGAGAGCTAATTCAAGCTATCAAGTTAGCAAGAACACCCAAACTCAATCCCTAAGAGAAAGGGAGAGAATCCACAAACATTGGCTGAGTATTCATTCAATTCTTTGGAAAAAACTGGTGTTACAACTTTATAAAACTCTTAAATAAGGCAAGAGTGATGATATTTAGTAGATTTCTATATAATTGCCATACAATTGGGATGACTTGACATTGAAAATTAGCATTTGGTTCTCTTATGTGGCATCTTGCAAATCCTTAGAGAAAATATCCCAAATCCCCGATGAATTCCTTCGTAACAAAACTTTCTTTGGTACCAACTGATGCAATTCGAAATATTAATAAGAGAAAAAAGAGTTTAAGAAGGAAAATCATAGAGCTAGTTCAAGCTATCAAATTAGAAAACTCAATCCCTGAGCAAGAGGGAGAAAAGCCACAAACATTGGCTGAAAATTCATTCTATTCTTTAAAAAATTTGAAGAACTCTTAAATAAGACGAGTAATGTTGTTTAGTAGATTGCAATATAATTGTTATATAATTAGGATGACATGACCTTGAAAAATAGTCTTTAATTTTTTTAAAAAAATTTTTGTTTAGTAGTGCTAATCCAATGACTGATACTTACTACCACATTATTAAGTTGTATGGTAGTCATATAACAATCTACTAAATAACATTACTTATATCATATGACAATAAGTTGTTATCCTAGCCAGCCATGATCACAACTACTATTCAAATCTAATCTAACGGCTTTAAATCTATCTTATAGTGGTTACATGACTAATTAAAAGTTGCATGACTTATTAATAAAAAGTAAAAGACATTGCATAAGGAACTATTCCTAAGTTCAAGACACGAAACAACAACTAAAATCAATCAAGATTGATCACATGATCAAACTTATGGATGTCTAGGCTTTCTTTTAGTGTTCTTCTTCGGATGATAAGTGTTTGTAAAAATCCTCTTATATATGCTTTGCATCAATGATGAAACACAAATTGCTAGACTATTTGGAAAATTTTCCAAGTATGATCTTGTTTTTCTAGACCAAATATGTAACACCCAGGGTAAAACAAATACCAAAGAAACATAGAATTTGATAAATAAAATGTCATGTTAAATAAAAATTTGGTTGAGCATGGGGAAGCTCATAGGCATTCGACAAAATATGGGCGAAGATATTAAGTCAGAAATGTTAGAAATTTGGTACAAAGGCGTGGCGTTTGAACGGGGGATAGGTGCGTTCGAACATGGAGGATCTGCCACGTTTCAGTTAGGGGTGTGCGTGGGAAAACGAACAGCCAGGATTGGTCAGGAATGAATCTTGATTGATCATGTTCGAACGGCAGTCATCAAGAAAGCTGACCTTCTGCTAATTATTTGGATTTTTTTTTCTCACTTCAGAAGTGCATGATTTTGACAAAATTTGTTGATTTGTAGAGTTGGTAATACTGCTCAACCTAAGTACCTGTTTCTTTACAGTTCAATCATTTTCACTGTTATACTGGTTGAACAATAGATAAACCAAAATGGAACTGAACTAGAAATTGATAATTAGGATAAGAGAAGCCCTGTAAAAAACTCAGTAACATGTGGACTGCACCAGGAATTATTTCAGGCATCAACAAAGAGGAATAACTGAAAAGTGGGGTTATGTTTCTGGTTTGGTTGTAGTACAACATGCATAGTGGTATGGTGTCTTCTCTATTTTCATTAGGCAGAATCACCATCCAGGTTATTGAATCTTAAAAACGCTGGATCCTACCTTGGTTAGTTTCTGTCCTTGATGGATGAAGAAGTCAAAAGCTGTTCCAATAGAAAAGAGTGTAGAACAAATTCCAAACTGAGGTAGAAGAAGGATGGATGGGTCAGAGCCGCAGATTTAAGTCAAGCTTGTGTGGCTCTGATGGTGGTTCTGGTCGGTGTCGATCTAGATGAAAGCTGCCTGGCCAAATCATATCCATTGTATCCTCCAGCGTGACTGGTGGCCATGCCATTCTAAACCCTGTATTGGCATCATTAAATCTTGCTACAACTGCAGTTGCGTCTCTGCTTAGCTTCTGAACAACTGAATGGGGCCGGATGCCAAGCGATCGGGCGACGGGAGTGCTAAAGGGCAGTCCCATCATTGCCAGCATCCTATGGGACTGGTATCTTCTGGCTGCACCTCTTTCCCTCTTGTGGGCATTCTGATGACCCCCTAATGCTTGTGAACTATAGAACTTTCTCATGCAGAAGTTGCATGAAAAAACCTTGTTAGAAGCTGTTTTTGGTTGTGGGTCAGAGTCTCCAGCTGTTGAGAGCAAATTCCTGCCTAGGCTCAGGTTCAGCCACTCTCCTGGATTATCATCTTCAGTTACTTTGTTGTTATAATCGCTGCTGCTGCCGCCGCCGATTATTAGCTCGCCTTGCAGTTTGTCAGCTGTAACTTCAGTTGCTTCTTCTCCTTGGAAGATCATGTCTCCACAAATTTCAACTATCAGGTGAGGGTTTTGAAGTAAATTGAATCAATAGAGAGGGTTTGTTCAAAGAATTAGATCAAAGAGGGAGATGAAAGAAGTAGAAAGAGGTATCAGAATGTACGGGAAGTGAGATTTGGGGAGTTATTATTTATTTTATCGTATCTCAATTCAGTGACCCCACCTAGTGATGCTCGGTGCTCAAGGGGACATGGCTTATGTCATCTTTACTGTTGCCCTTGTCAAGCTTAGGATTCCCCACTTTCATCTTTTGCCTTTTCTTTGTCAATCCTCGAATCAGCCTAACTTTACATGGTTCTCTTTGGAGTACCAAAAGAAATACAAGGTTGACAATCACACAACATTTCCTGATTAGTCAAAACCATAATCTTACCCATGTACTTCAGCTGCCTGCCTCAGTGCTTCTTACCCACCAAATAAGCAATTCAATTGGCTGAAACTTTACGACTTTTAAGCATGGTTTCTCCTGCGATGGGATGTGTGTGTCTATAGATTTTGGCTGTTTCTCAAACCAATTGAATCAAGTAGGTGCTCAAAAACTGAAAAATTATGAGGGAGAAACTTATTTATACCTCAATAACGGCTGATTGTTCAGTTGATAGAGCCGAATCGCTAGGTACTCTTTTGCAATATATTGGAGGGGCACCAACAACTGCTTCTGATTTTTTACATGACCAATTTGTTCGGCAGTTCTTCTCCATAGTTTATCTGTAGTAATTTGTAAACAGGTCAAGTGCTTGCACAGCGAGGATCTGATACTCACGGATAAAAATTCTTAGCAGTTTTCTTAGTACTCATGAGACCTACATGTTCGAGCGGATTTTGGACGGCCTACCTACTTATTGGGACATGCGAGAATTATAGAGGCTCACTTAAACAGCAGATTGTTAGGAATCTAGATCCATCAGTCACAAGCCAGGACAATTGCGGTAGTTCATGTCAAGCTGGTATGAAATATAATAAAGATGGTACCTACTAGAAAAGGGGTATGTATGGGTATGCCTTGATTAGAGAAACGAGTGATGATAAGCTTCAAATGGTGAAAGAAGCCATTGTAGTGACTAATGGGTGGTAGTAAGTTAGATAGGTTATTAAATTGCCTGTCGATTTGATCTTTTGTGGTGGGTGATGGGCCCTGAGAATTGCCAATAATGGTGATAAAAAAGTAGAAAACCAGACAGGTTGGTATCTTGCCATTTTAAACACTGTTTTCTTTTGATACGGGTATCTATGTGGGTGTCTTCATGTAGGGGCTTCTTGGGGTTCCTTTTCAAACATGTAATGGGCAATGTGTATGCACATTAGGAGAAGTCCACTAAGGGCCACCTGTAATTATTCTGTCTTCTTTGCTATGAAAACTTAGTAGACGGAGATTTTTTTTTTGACATGTCCATACAAGGGAAGGGGGAGGGAAGATTTGAATTAGTAACCTCCGCTTTATGAGACGTGATCCACAATCGATCGAGTTACTCCTTGAAAACCCACCTATCAGCGTAATCCACAGTTGATAGGCTTTGTTAATTATGCAAATATAAATTAAGAAATTACTAATTTAAATAAGAAAAACACACAAGAGACCTTTTCTTAGGGTGGAGGCCACCCCTCCACTAGAGGCGGGAGAGTCACCTCCAATATCCACCCCCACAAGGGGGAGGGGTGATGGAGAGAGACCCACTTGCCTCTTTTGGTGAGGGGTGGCGGTTACCACCTGTGGAGGTCAATCTCCAACAAATTTTTCTTGCTCTTTTTTTTTTTTTAATTTTTTTTTTTATAAAAAAAACACTTTTCAATTATCACACGAATTTTTCTTTTATGGACCCCACAAATACCACTTTTCAAATGTGGCCCTCACAAAAACACTTTTCAATTTTTACAATTTCAAAAACTCTTCAAAACCCTAAATCCAAAATACTTTTCAAAAGCTTTTACTTGGTAATAAAAAAAACTGGTCATGAGCCAAACAAATGGCAACCTTTAACGGAATGGTTTAAATGTAATAAACAAGTAGTCTACTGGACATAAGTGTTAGTTTGTGAGCTTTATAAAAAATAGCCATTAGTTGAAAGGGCTAAAATATATTTAACCCATTATATTAAGCGAGTGAATGTTTTACCTACAAGCTTATAATTGATACCTTGCTATTGATTATCTCCAAAAAGAACAAGATTCATGGTGCTGACGGTAGATTGGTCGGGTAAGGCATTGTTAATGATATGACAATGGTGCAAGTGGTAGAGTGAATATGTCCATCACTTTTGGAAGGCACCAACTTTTCCAACTCTACTTCTCATACATTCATGTACTTGAGATAAGGGTACACTACAGGGATTCGACAAAGCAAAAGCTCCAATTCCTCACTTGCATCATTTCAGAATTGATAATTTCTTTTGAAAAAGTCTAGTTGTTCAAATTCTTCATTCAATTATTGTGTTAAAAATTGTTTTTATCTTCATATCAATGGGTTAAATCAAAAAATTGGATCTTGTGGCTTTCATGTTTATCAAAACAATCATTGAGTTTAGAAAGTTATTAAATTAGTTGTGGGGCTTTTTGGAGATTGCAAGATTAGTTCTTCCATCTACCTCTTATCAGACCCATTTGCCACAGAGGTGGCTCGTGCTCATAGGGTGGAGGTGAGATGCTAGAGAACCCCACTACTACCGACAGGGGGGATTTTTACCACCACAACTTCTGATTTTTGTTAGGAGATGGGAGAAAAAGATAATCAAGCGATGAATAGAATTACTCGATGCGTGTTATTTTTCACATGTGACAAAAAAATTTGATGATAGGTGGACGAAATGAGTAATATAAACTCAAAAAGCCCATAGATTAATTCTATCACTTTTAAAAACAAAGAGAAGCGTTTTGATTAACATGAAAACCATTGGACTGTTAATAGCTTAGAAGGACCACCTGGGGAAAAAGTAGAAAACAATTTCAACGTGTTCTTTGTTTTCACCGTCTTTCTGACGTTCACTCCAAATAGTGTGGATATGGACATTGAACAAGTTGCATGTAAATGCCAAAGAGCACAACCGTCATAATCTATATGGCATTGTTGGGCATAAATCGAGATTAAATGCCTTTAGTCACCATCAATGGAGCAAAAATATGACACCACTGGCAAGGACTCAGAAGCAACAGGTATCATGAGAGTAGGTTTTGTGAGGAAAATTCCAATGAAGAATGAAGAAAAGAAGATTGGCAGCAACTGAGTGACTGATGAAACGTGATTCACGGAGGTGACATGAGAACAGTACGTGACCCAACGCCAAGGAAAGTCTTCAGAAGCTCTCGAGTTTTGATATTTATGAATCTAAAGCAGCAAACCATTTTAGACAAGTTTGCAAGAGACGACAAATATGCCTACAAATTGGAAATAATGTCTTGGTAACCTGTCTTGTCCAAGTGACACAACTCCCTGCACTTATGGGTGCCCGAATTGCTCTAATTGCGATCCAGATTCTCAGCATAATTCGCTGTCCAATATGGAGCGAAGGCTGCTCGAATCCTGTTTGGACAAATAAATTCCATATAAGGGGTTTACCGACTGAATTGCTAGCCATCCTTATGGAACACATGAGGAGTCAAATATTGGGCAAAAGAAACCATACAAGGAAAAACCACACAAACACATGGGCCAGTACCATTATAAAGACCAACAATTTGGGGTGCTGATTCATGAACCAACTTCTCTGGATTGCAGCTTAAATTTGCTACAACAAAAGGGTCAATAGAGGGTACCATGAACCGACAGTGACACCCCTCGTGAGGCAATTGTCAGGACTATATCCATCTCATGCGCTCCTTGTCATTAAAGTTGCCATGCATGACTTCCAAGACTGACAATTGCAAACAGAACCATAAGACTTTGTCTCAGCTGTGGATCCATGAAACAGGTCCAGAAATATAAAGAGAAAAACCCATCAGCAAGCACACTGATTATTAAGCGCCTCTCATTCACCATATATTTCTGAAACAAGAAAATCACTCATTTTTTTCATTGAAAAGAAACTAAGCGGCAAATGCTAGTAACAGCTACTCCAAAAGCTAACAGTATTTAATTAGCCAGAACCAATGTAAGAGTTGTTGATGACCCTGGTTTAGAAAAACTCCAAGTTTCTTCTTGGAAATGGCATAACTTGAATGACAACTTATTAATTTTCTACTGGATAGCTGAAGTTCCTACAAGATATCCACTCCTACGACCTCCTCTGCAAATTAACTTTTGCACTCGAATGTGCTGATACAACAGCCCTTTCAAGTACCTGCAATGACATGGCAAAAGGAACATAAATGCATAAGAAATAGGATGGCATACACCAAGTGGTTTGAAAAATGTAGCAACTTCTTCCACAACGATGGAAATGAGAATCCACAAGAATGACAAAATTTCCCTCCAAGCAAAACCAGCTCGATATGTAATTGAAACCCAACAAAAAGAAGCAGAAGTCTTTTGCACACTAATTTGGGATGTGGAAAAGAACTTGTTCAAAAAAATATGAATTGAATACGGCATGGCCTGGAATTCAGCTACATGAGTACATAGTGTCACATGATTCAAAAGCTAAATTCCACAATCCAAAAATGTATAAAAGACACCATGTCCATAGATATTAAGTTTCTCCTCTCTGTGATATTACATTAAAAAACATACACTGAATTAAGGGGAAAAAATTTCAATAAGTGCACAGATCACAGAATAAAATTGTAGACATTTATTAGAGTTAAATACTACCAATTCTAGTTACAACTAAAAGGTCAAATTAGCACCCACGGTTCCAAAGCTTGTCAAACATAAGCATTTTCAGGTGGTCAAACTGAACATGTTCACCTGACAGTGCACGATCAGAGAAATATCCTAACTAAGGATGTGCTGGTAGTTGAAGAGCCTTTTCTTTCCCCCTTCTCACACCAGCAGCCAACATAAGTCTGACAATAAGGTCTCTAAGCAATTTCCCTTTGAAACAGGTAGTCACTCAATTATTGCTTGTGCGGAAGACTCACTCAATTCTTTATGAAAAATTGAAGAGAGTAGAAGCCACTTGGGTTTCAAAAGGACAATTATTGCAACTACAATGTGCTTAAACCTAATTTCCTAAATACAAAGAAGAACAAAGAAAGAAGGAGAGCTGCAATCATATCCAACTAGCATTTCAATTGAATAAGAATGTATCCCTTTCAAGCACTAACAAAATTCCAGGAGTGGCCCATGGTATCAAGCAATATCAGAAATGCTTATGCTTTCTCCTCCCAAATGAAAGAAAACTTTAACCACCGGCCTGGAAATTTCATAGTCTCTTAGAATCTGATGTATTTCTAGCTGGATGCAGCTTCATTACCAAAAGACCCATAGCTTGTATCCATAGAACATATGAAATAAGCAACAAGTAAATCGAAACTGATTCCTGTGGGAAATGTCGATCATGCGAATGGGTTGCCTGGTACTCTGGGTTGTGGGGTTTTCTCTTTTCCTTTAAAGTATCTTGGTTTACCATTGAGAGGGCCTCCTATAAGGACAGACATATTTGGGATGGCATTATTTAAAAGATAGAGTGCCAATTGGCCAGTTGGAAAAATATGTACTTGCCTAAGGGTGGTAGGATGACCCTTTAAGAGCAAACTTTCCAACTTGTCTATGTACTTCATGCCCCTCTTTCCTCTCCATGTGAGTGTTAACCGTATTGAGAAGCTTCAATGTGATTTCTTATGGGGTGGGCTAGGCGAAGAGTTCAAATATCATATGATTAGTTGATCCAAGGTTTGTTTGCGGATCTCTAAAGGGGAGTTGGGGGTACGAAACTTGTTGATGTTCAAGTGTGCTCTCTTTGGAAATTGGTTGTGGCGCTATGTACATGAGAGAAAGGCTTGGTGGAGAGTGGCAATGGACTCCAAATATGACAATTTTTTTCTTTTGGGAGGGGGTTTAATGAGCCTCTTGGCGTGTTTGTAATGGGGTTATGGAAGAATATTTGAAGGGTTTGGGAGAAGTTTTTAAGTCATACCAGATTTGAGGTAGGAGATGGCTTACAGATTATATTCTGACATGATCTGTGGTATGGGGTTCGTGGGGATATGACCCTTAAGGAGGCCTTTCCATATTTATTTGGTATTGTGCATGACTCACTCAGAGATTTATGTTGATTCCAATAAGTGGAATGTAAGTTTTGCTAGAGCAACTCATGATTGGGAGGTGGATGTCTTTGCTTCATTCTTCAAGGTGTTGTATTCAACTAGAGTGAGACAGAAAAGTGAAGATAAGATGTGGTGGGGCTCCTCCAAAAGAGGGGTTATTTGAAGATAGATCCTTCTACGGTGCCTTGGCTTGTAAATAACACTTTTGTTTCCGTTGGAAAAATTTTAGGCAGACTAAGGTTCCTTTGAGGGTGGCCTTCTTAGCTTAGTCGGCAGCTTTAAGAAAGATCCTCATTATGGACAGTCTTAGTAAATGGTATGTTATTGTGGTCAATAGGTGCTATAACACTTGGTAGACAAAAGTAACATATTTCAATCTACAACACTTGGTAGACAAAAGTAACATATAAACAAAGATGGATAATAAAATTCTCCCTCTTACAAATTTATTGCATAAATAAAGAAGAGGCTAGAGCCTCCTTTTTGTGTTAAAGAGCCATTAACTGTCTTCAAATTATGGAAATTAGCATTACAAAAAAGCTTAGCATGCAACAAAGATCTGAAAACCCAATAATTAATTATATATAAAATAAAACTACAAAAATAAAATATGCACCAAATGACTCTTAAGTATTAATGCAAAGTTGAAATGGTGGGGGTTTGAAATGGCAACTAAATTGGTCAACATAATACCCTAGTTATAATCTTCAAAAAGAAAAGAGGCTCGCATTGCTATGGCAATTAAATGAAAAACTCTCCAATCATTTCTAAGGTTTTACATTATCCATTTCTCATACATAATAAAATTTTTTACCACACTTATGTTTTGGAAAGAAAGGTTTAAAAGGATAACCTACAGTGCAGCATCATCCTCCCTGCCCTTTAGATGATCGAGAGTCCTCGTGCATCACCCGTCTTTTCCATTCCACCCTATCAATCCCAATCCCAAGTCCTTTTCATCAACCAAACTTAAAATACTAACAAACTCCTACCAAGCCCTCATTCTATCAACCAAACAGAACTGTAACCTGATTTTTTAAGTGCCAAAACATTTAATGTTCTCTAGGGCATTAGTGGATATAACAACAAAATGAGGAAAAACAACTGTTTTCATTTTTGTCACAAATCCTAGAAACAGCAAGACTCACAAAGAGACTATTAGCGATCCTGACAAGAACGACGGAAGGTACCATGAGACAGCTCACAGAAAGCTCGCACGTTGGCAGAAAGGTGAGATGTGAGGCCTGTGGCCAATGTGAGTGGCAGAAATGATTGTGTGCATCCCAATTCTCCCAAGTTCCTACAGGAAACACAAGAAAACCAGTAAATCTCAGCAGAACAATCATTTAACATCTAATAATATAGAAAAAGTGAGAAAGGAAAACCTTTTGATCCCTTTATTTGCTAGAATAATAATTTGCCATTACTATTTGTGTCCCAAGAAGGCAAATGCCCATCAAATAAAAATTAAAAAAATAAAAATAAAAATAAAAATTGGCATAGTAAAACAAAAGTAGGTTTATAAAAACTAAAATTAAACAACCTTGAAAAAACGATCTCTACTTGATTTGGGTAAAAACATGGAAATGGAAACAAAACTGAACTACAAAAATTTCGGAACTTTAGGTGGACACAAAAATAAAAGATAGCACACAATAAGGACTATTCACAGATTTTCCTTTCACTTCTCACCATTTTCTCAGCAACCAATCGTAGAGTAAAGCACTATTTGGAAATGGCTAGCGATAATAACTACAATATTCATAAACCAAAGACTTATAGAATCCTACCAACAAACAAGTGTAATTGCTAAGAATAAACAAATGCAATTGCAAATTAAAATAATAATAATGAGACAAATGATCCCCGTCTCATAGCACAAAAATCGAACTTTACATTTCCTTTATCGCCCTCTCTTTTTTCTCACAACACAGGCAATTGTTGAAATTCCCTCTATCCCATATCTCACATTTCCGATATCCAAACAAATCCAAACCAACATGAATGAATAAATACCGAAAACAAAATAGAGCATATAAAAATTCAAACTTTTCTCATGTGTTTTTCACTCATATCGCGGCAACCCAACAGGGAGGAGAAGAGGTTAGAGTTTCGGGGGACCTGGGGACAGCAGCAAAAGGGAGGCGGCGGCGGGGCTGCACACGGGGAGCAGCGAGTGACGGTGGGCGGATGCGGGGGAGAGGCGCCGACGAGCGGAGCGACGAAGCCCTGATTAGCGACCGAGACAACGATCCTGAGCGCAAAGCCATTTCTCTCTCTCTCTCTCTGAGTAAAGTGGGAGGCGCGAGGGCGAGGGGTTTTCGAGGGTTTAAGGGTTTGTGTTGGTTTTGTTTTGTGCTGTGCTGTGAGGTGGATGATACGGTGTTGCGAGGAGCAGAGACTCACAGCTATTCTTATATTTCTCAAATTTTAATTAATTTTTTAAAATTTTGTTACATCAATATTAATCACTTTTAAAGTTTTATTATAAATTAATGAACAATATTGGGTTAGTGATAATGATGAATAATGATATACCAATATCCCAAATCAAAAACAATCGTTGGAGTTTTTTTCAAAAAAAAAATTAGGTGATAGATATCTTGAAGATTCTAATGCACCTGCAGCAGCATTGTGGAGCTTAGACAAATACAATCATATCTATTTAATACTTTTTACTTTTTAGTAATACCAATTTACCAATGAGCCTCAACTCAAATGGTACTCTTCAGTCTTCCCTTTGTAATAGAAAAAAAAAAAAAAACTTTTTAGTATTTTCTTTTGTTTTTCTGGTTCACTTTTCAGCTTAGTAAATAACTTAAATTAGTACAGAAAAGAAAGAAGAAAAAAATCTCAAGCAATGCCATCTGGAACCATATCCCATATTGTTCTGTCTCGGTGCTTCTTGAAATGTATTTCACATGCATACATTTTTCAGATTGTGAAAGTATGCAGAAGAAGAAGAAAAAATGCATAGCATATGATCCACCATTAAATAAAGAGATTATATACCAAGAAGGGCGAAACCACGTTGTAGCAGGGATGGAATCACATGTAGAAACCATTTATTAGATTCCATCTTTGGGCTAGAGGAAAGTTAGGGTAGGGTAGGTTGGACCAGTCGATATAGAGCTTGAGTTGTGGTTTCCAGTGAGTCAGGATTTTTGTTTACCAGGGCAAGATTAAAGATAGGGTTGTACTTCATAAATTACATGCAGGAAGTCAAATTATATATATCAGCAGCAAGAAGCATAACATATTTGCTTTCCTTTCTTTCCTGTATCTTCTTCCCATACACTTCAGATATGTTACATGTACATCACACAATAAGGTGATGGCAGCAGTACTAAAGGTTTATTAGAAAAATATATGCGCAATGTTCCTAAAATCTAATTGATATTGATATTCAAGGAAAGGCTGCTTCTTAGAGAGAACAAGTCTTCACACATTTTAGCTGTGCATTGAATGTGTAGATTATGCCAGATAATATATTTGCTGTGACTATCGTTCCTCTGTAGTGTAATCTTCTCAGAGAATTCTGTTCCTTCGACCAAAGACCAACTTCATGAAGATCACCTTCTTTCCAGCAGATGCTGACTGTTACCGCACCACGCGCCTTCAATCCTTTCACACAACCATTAGCCCATTTATCTCGGGGAAGAGCAGGAAGGAAATACAGGTCCTTTATGGTGCTCTGGACAAGCATTTCTGAAACTGCTGCTGTGAAACTGAAATCAAAATAATGTTGATACCTTTGTCAACCACCAACAATTATTACTTCCAAGGCAATATTTGTTTGCAAGAAGGTTTGAAAGAAAAAAAGAAGACTGAAGTAGAATATATTGCTTGGTCACAATCAGATATGACATAATTTACACTTGGTACTTCCTGTTTGATCCCTAAAATAGCTTCTAATCATAATTATCTTTCCCGTATATCTTACTGAATAACTGAACGGCTTAGTTTTATTCACTTTTATACAACTAAAACATCAACAAGAAACTTAAATAAGAGATTGTTCGAGGCACACTAATGGCAACTGGGGTGTAATTAATGCCAATGGTTGTAGTACTTAAAAAAATAAAAAATTTCCACCAAAGGTTTTTAACTTTTATCTTCTTCTTTTTTTCCCTTGAAGTTGTTCGCTAAAAAACCAGACATGCTCGGTATCAAGCTTGCTTAAGCTAAGAACAGAAATGTTTAGACAATCATGTGATGGTCGCTACATAAAATCATTAACATGAATGGAATACTGAAACTTACCCAAAGTTGGCATCAATCTGGAAAGGAGGGTGTGCTGCAAATAGATTACTGTATAGACCTCCTTCAAATGGCTCCTCATTATCCGGATCCACCAGGTTGATCAACTTCTTGACCATCCGATATGCATGCTCACTGTTGTGGAGACGAGCCCACAAAGCAGCTTTCCATGTAGTTGACCATCCTGGACCATCCTCTCCTGTTCAAATTGGTCAGAATGTAAGAAAAACAACTCTATATGACATTGCTCCTAACAATCATACATGCTGAAGTCCAAAAAGCTACTCCAAAATTCAGGCTGCATAACTTAACCACTTGATTCACGATGGTGTTTACCATGGTAGCACACATAGCATGCTATCTGGCCCTTCATATAGAATCAAATTCTAAAGGAAAAGTTGAAATCATAATAGGCCTCCTTCCCAGTTCCCACATTGTGTAACATGTATGTCTATGTTTCGAGACACACCCATGAGTTTTCAATTTTTTCAATCTTATTCCGTGCTTTTTGAATTTAATGTGTCTTGTCAACCAGTTCATTAGCATGGCTTATGGAAAAAATGTCATAATTGCTGTTATTTTTGCTGTTATTATGTAAAATGAGGGTATAAAATTTGTTTATCAAGTGAGTGTATTAACAGAAATACGATTCAAAAACCAATTAAGAGATTCCCAAAATAAGTGGGGCAACTAAAAGAAGCTGAGATCTGAGGGGGTGTTAATGGGACCTCAAAATTGGAGGGGTAACCAAATGCCCCAAAACTAGATTGAAATAGCAAGAAAAAATAAGCAATCTAGTCAGTTCCCAGAATAAATGAATAATTTGATTTAAAAAGAAAAAAAGAAAATAAAATAAACCTCGTTTGTGGAGAGAAATCTCTGCAGCTTGACAGAGATCCGGAGCTTTCTCAACAGTTATTGTGTGCCCTGGAAACAGGCCAAATAGGTGCGAAATATGTCGATGATGCACATCTGCGTCCTCAAAATCTTGTGCCTGGTTCAACACACACTGATTTTCTTAGCTATACACAAGCGAACTTCATTATGAACTCCAAAGCAAGACCTTTTGCTAATAATTGGCAAGTTTACACTTGAGGTACTCACATACCCATTCCATAATGGAACCATCTCCAGCAATTTTTGTTGGATACAGCCTTGGTAAAGCCAGGCGCACTCTTTCAACAAGATAATCTTCATTTCTCTCCAGAACCTGTTATAAAAATTCTAGTAGGATATAAAGATATGGAATATATGCAAATTAAAGAGAGGATTGCTTTGGATGGTATAGAATAAAAGCGTCACCTCAGCTGCAGAAACAACTGCAGCAAAAACTTCTCTTATAATTGCCATGTCCATTGTTGATGAGTAGCTCACACAAGCAGGCTTACCGTCAGGAGCAACAAAGTTATGCTCTGGAGAAGTTGAAGGGTTGGTTTCCAGATAACCTCCACGGCCTTCAATCAACCAATCCAACAGAAATGATGCACATCCATCCAACAAAGGATATGCCTTGACTTTAAGAAAATCCTAATTATGAAGACCATATTAGCAATCATTTACCTCCAATGAGTGAATTGGATACTGTTAGCAGAAACTATATATAGTGTGTTGCTGCATGATTTTTTTTTTTAAATGTGTCTTCAAGAATGCGAAACAATCAAACTATTAAGCCCCATAAGCAAAAGATTCATTGATCTAGTAATGAAATATGAGTTTTACAAGTACCTAGGCACTTCTAGATCCAGCATCAGGGTTTTCAAATGGCAAATCACAAGACGATCACCTTTGACTTAAGAAACAGCAGAACTTTATAGGCTGCATATATTTAGTTTTATAGCATGCATTTAGTGAAAGTTTGACCCATGTTAGTGCATGGCCTTGATATACATTGTTGGGCCTATTCTCCTATCAACTTAAACTTCTGTGACAATTGGTTCAGCAATATGCTATTGAAGCCTACCGGTCCAAAATGTTATGTTATACTCTAGGGAATCACCATCGTATTTTGTTACTTTCTATGTTGTTCATAGTTGTGTTTGAAGTTCATGTCTAGTTTTGCTTCAGCATGAGAAGGTGTGTTTTCGTGTGTCTGAGCTTATGTACATAGTTGAGCTTGTCTCCTATTAGGTTAAGCTTTTGAGACAATTGGTTTTGCTAACAAATTTATTTCCACACGTTAAAACATGAAAAATTTAACCAACTTAACACATTAACTAAGCCTAGAACTCCAAGGCCTTTACACAGACCTTAACTTCAAAAGAGAAGTTGCTGAGTTTTCAGGGACCATCTCTCACCTGAAAGAACTGACTGAACCACTTCCTCAACTCTAGTGCGAAAGGAAATCTTGAAGATTTGCAAAGCTAAAAAGGGATTCATTAATAGATTTTTTTGATCAGTTGCAAAGGGATTCATTAATAGATACCAGCAGATTCTACCTATTAGAAAAGTATTTTTCAATAACCTTCAGTACAAGGAACATATTTTCAGACCAATGATAGACTAAAGCAAGGTATTTTTCATAATTAAAAAAAGAAAAAAAAATCAAAATCTTACCTTGTCCATCGTATAAGTGTAGTGATCCCATATATGGGTACAAAGCCATGCTCCACCCATTGGCCATAATGCCCATACAACATCACCTTGATCTGCCGATGATTTTGCCCAAATGTCAGATTTATGATGTACAACCCAACCATTTGCTTCATAGTTTACCTATAACATTCTGCGAATAAGAAAGTTGTGCATAGGAATATATAAATGGGAACAGAATGTCTTGAAGAACAGAATAAGATCACAAAGGATGGCAAAGGCATTGACAGAGGCCTCATATGCTTCATTCCTAAAGTCTACAAACATAGCTTTCAGATTTAGGCTCCCACCATTTCAATGGCATTTAGCGATTGTTTCCAAGTTGTCTTCATCACAATAAGAACCATGCTGTCCTAATGACATGGTATAAAGGATAACAGCATTGAATTTAAAACTAAAACTTCCTAGTTCAAGGTTACTTAAATATTTGGACATGGGAGCCCCATATGCATAGGCATATTTCAGGACTTCTTCATCTTAGTCCTCTATTGTTTCTAAATCTTCAATCCTTAAACTGTAATGCTCACTTACACCTTAGATAGTTTAGCAACCAAAAGAGATCATATGGATGAACAGACTCAATTGATTGAAAGCTTTAATATAAACCAGAAGGGGAAACTTGTCTTACTTCTGCAGTTTTACGCCCATTAATTGACAAAGCGGAAATGAAGTCAAACAATGGTTCCTGGCACTCCCTAAGGTTGCAAGGAAGGGAAGGCCAATAATTCATTTCAAGATTAATATTCAAGTGAGGAGCCCCGCTGAACAAAAAGATGAAGGTGTCAGTAACTCTCCAGATAAAATCTTGATGTAACTAACTGCAAGTAATTGTAGGTTTTATATGACTTATCAATATCTTACATCAATGTGCTACTGTTGGTAGGTAGTAGTTTATGCAGATGACGTGTATTAATTGACATGTAAAGGAGTAGAAAGTGAAGTAAAATATTCTTTCAGATATGGCCAACATTCCTCTTTTATCTATCACTCTCTCTTATCTCTTTCTGGAAGCCTAACTTCCACACAATCTTATTGCTGGAATATCAAAATTTTCATACTAATATGAAGATGGACAAGGCATATAAAAATTATTAAACAGGAAGAAATTAAGAGGGAAAAAGAAGAAAAACGTTTCCCTAGTTTCTCCACTTATTCCTAAATTGGAACGGTCACAAAAATTAGAGACATAACTTACATCTAATGCATCTAGGTACAACAACCACCAATCCCTAACTGCTCATAAAAAAAAAAAAAAAAACAAACGAAAGAGAGGAGGTTACAAACTTAAAGTGGTGCATTAATTAAGGTCCTTGCTTTGTAGAAAGACCATTTAATATCGACTGAAATAATTTCCTATATCTAAATTACAAACTAACCTCCTGCGTGTGTGTGTGTTTGAGAGGGGGTAAGAGAGAGAGAGAACAAAGCAGAAAATATGAAGCAAAATAAAACTAAGTAAAATTGGGTTGGAGGAGGAATAACAAATAAAGGAATGAAGAGAATGCGACATACTCCCATTTTGGCTGAATATCCTTATTCCATAATCCCTGCAGGTTTGCCACCTGAGTTCGAGGCCGTGAACATGAAATAAGTAGATATCGACCATATTGGAAAAGAAGCTCCACCAAGGAAGGATCTTCATCAGTTTGAAAAGATTTGACTCTTTCTGCAGTTGAAACCATGTTATCTTCACTTCCCTTAAGATATAAACCAGTTACAGAGGGTGCAAGTTTCTTCAATTCTAGAGACCCATGGGACTTAATTTTCTTCAAGTTTTTCATAAGTTGCAGTGAGACACGATGGAAGAGATTATGATAGTCATCCAAATGATGTGCATAAAGATCATAGTATGACAAATCTCTCATTGGATTCAATGCACTGAGTGACTCTGAAGTAGGATTCCTCTTAGAATCTGAAGGCTTAGTGAATGGCCCATCGAATGAAGATGAAGCGACTAGAAGCAAAACAGCCCAATCTGAACCCTCAACCCTCAACTGCTTGTTATCCAAAATATGTATCACACCTCTGTCATCACTAATCTGTAAATCAAGAACTGCAGAAAACCGAATTCCCTTTGGCTCATCATTTGCATCCACTGCTGGGGGAATCCTTTTACCAGGACAGCTTCCTTCCATAATAATCTGACTTTTCCCATTAATGTATGAATGATGGTATAACTTGCTATCTAGAGACACTGAGAATGATAGAGATCCTGGTTTGCTTCCAGAAATCTTTGTCACAATCACTTGATTGGGATTGGAAGCAAAGTGTTCCCTTGTAAATTCTACATCACCCACAGAATACTTTACTCTTACTGTTGCAGTATCCAAGTCTAACTCTCTGTGGTAAGTTTCTTCAGCAAACGTAAGATGGGAAGCATCAAATTCCAGCTTGAGGTCACCAAGGAGTTGGTAAACCTGAATCATCATTAAATAATCACTACAATATAATACTTTCTTTATAAGTAATTCAGATTCATTAAAAGCGTAGGGGATGCAACCTTAGTACACAGTTAGTAAACAAGATAACCCTTAAAGTATCAGGGAAAAAAAAGAAAAAGAAAAAACCCTTAAGAACTCTGTATATTCCTTTTGGCCGACAATCACTAGTAAATTACTCGTACAGACCAGCACTATGAAGAAGAGCAGCCACACTAAAGGTAAATGAATATTACATCAGCAGGATTTCCAGTCAACTTGACTGCCTCTGCAGTAGCTTCAGCATATTTACCATCGTCAACAAGTTTTCTGACCTCTGATAGCACATCTGGAGCATTAGGGTTAGTATAGTTACTAGGCGTCCCGGTCCAGAGTGTGTCCTCTGCAAGAATTTGTATGCTATGAGTTCTCTGCTCATTTGTTTTTCATACATTACACGTATTTCATTTTGCTCCATTTGGTTGACAATTGAAATTATATGAAAATAAGATAAATAGTTTTGAGCTTCAAAGCTTTAATAATCCAGTCCTTCAAAACACTGCCACGCAACTGCGCTTGGCATCAATTCGGCCTCTACAACATGAAGCATAAAACATTAAAACTGATCATTTTATTAATCAGAAGATTATCTGAAAGATGAAATCTCTGTACTTATCTAATAATGCAAAATCTGCAAAATGGCAAACTTGACAGAAATTAAGCAGTCGATTGTTAAATTACCATTATGATACCATGATAAATTACTCATTGTCTCTAAAGTATGTTGATAAAAAAAAAAATGATGAATTTTTAACAATATTCTACACCAATTGAAAAAATTGATATCATAATCAATAAATAAAACTAATCAGAAACCTAGAAGTAGAAGATACTGCAGCACTTTTCTAATTGAAAAGGAAAACACCGTAAGAAAATAAATCAGCCCCAAAAGGTCACATTCATACGGTAATCATTTCAAGCAGTTCACACAATATCAGTGAAAACAAAAAGTAATAAAGTCACAAGAAAATCACCAACCAAGTAAGCCTAATCAACAAATCCCAGGACTACTTACCTAAACCATGCTATTTTATTTTTTTTTAACAAATTCATTTAAAATCCAAGCAAAAGAGGTTTTGGTTATACCGTTGAGCTGGAGAGTCTCCGATGCGACGCCGCCCCAGACCATGGCTCCGAGCCGACCATTGCCGATGGGGAGCGCATCGGTCCAGTGCTTGGCGGGCTCAGTGAACGTGATCTTCAGAGGCTGAGTAGAGCTCTCGGCCTCCATCGAACTTGGGTTCCACTGGTCCTTCTCTGTTGGCTGTCGCACGTGAACCCACCCTCCATCTTCCATGACTGAAGCAAACTGAATTTCCGGTGGCAACAACAACGCAGAAGGCTCGCTTTGCAGAGTGATGATGAAGGTAAAGAAAGCCACGTGGATTATCCTTTTGCTTTGGATAAATAAGTACGCCCTTTCACTTTTGTATAGCTTTTAGCTTGCAAAGTTAGAAGAATATTAATGAAACGATTATATATATATTATTTAAACTTTTGGAATAAGTGTAAATTTATCATATAGATTTTAAGTATTAGGGACTAGTGACCTCACTTTATTATGCATTATCTTCGCTGATTGAGCTATCTCTTAAAAACGACGTCTAATTAGCCCAATGAGAATAATCTAAACTTTATTGTGAATATAAAGGGCATATTATTTTGTAAAATTGGAGATTAGTGCTCTAATATATGTTGTAATATGACATAAAGTATTAAAATTTTCAGGAGCTCTAGCTTTGTATAATGCTTGTTAACTAATCTTTTTCTTATCCCTCAAGAGCAGGGGCGTGACATATGTTGTGAAGACTTGGATCAGCAAATATCACTCAGAAAGTAGTAATTGAAGAATGCTTCATAGAAAATGTTAGCATGAAATTGTTGTTAACAATAAATAAATAATACCATGGAAGATTCTCTCGCTTGACAAATCAAATTAAATCCAGACCAAAAAAACTTGGTTAAGAAAGACAGACAAAGGAATTCATAAGATCAATTTGATCTTAGCAATCAAGAAAAAGCCTCTCTTGCTTCTCAGAGAGAGAACGTCTTCACGCATTTTAACTGCTGATTGAACGTGTAAATCCGGCCGGATGATATACTCGCCGTGACCGCAGTTCCTCGATAATGTAATCTTGTAAGAGAATTCTGGTCCTTGGACCAAAGGCCGACTTCATGAAGGTCTCCTTCCTTCCAGCAAATGTTTACCGTCATCCCACCGCGTGCCTTCAATCCTTTCACGCAACCGCTCGCCCATTTATCCCGGGGAAGAGCAGGAAGTAGGTATAGATCCTTTACCGTGCTCTGGACAAGCATTTCTGCAACTGCTGCTGAAAAACTATAACGAAAATGATTTACAGAATCATCAATCATGAATAATATTCTTACTTCAAAGACAGCTTTTAGTTAAACTGATACCTACTTCAAGTGCATTCAAATCAAGGGTGTCACTTAAGAAAAACTTTAATCACAAACTCGCAGTTACTGCCATGATGATTTTTAGCGCTCGGAGTCGGAATCAGATACTTTAACAAGGTGAAAAGTGAAGTTACAATGTAGGGCTGCAAGCCTCCTTTCTTTTTTTTAGTAGAGTGAGCACATAATTTTGACTTAGATATTCATGTTCGGCCCCAAAATTCTTCACAATGACACTGCTTAATTTGGTGAAAATTTGGGACATGATCCAGAAATTTATGTAAATGTGTGATGGGGCTGCCTTAAATGATAAATGCATACAGATTAACAATCACACTTGCTCAATCAAAGCTTCTTATTTATCAGTTCAGAGAGAGAGGGAGAGATGGACAAGTGAACTTTAATATGACAGTCTGCAAAAGATACTTGTGGGAAAGCCTCATGTCTCAATATGTGAATGTTTTTTCGATGAGGATGACAAGAAAATTTACAGTATCTGAACTCCTTCCAAATTCATTTGCAAAAAGTGCAACAATAAACATGAAATAAACTGTTGTTGTCAGGGGAATGGAATTTGTCTGGGGTAAGTGATCATAGATGATGAATGTTACTTGACACAAAATAAATATTACTAACGTACAGATAATATATTGTGGCTTACCCAAAGTTAGCATCAATCTGGAAAGGGGGGTGTGCTGTGAACAAGTTACTATATACTCCTCCTTCAAAGTCACTTTCATGGTCTGGATCTACCAAGTTGATCAAATGCTTGACCATCCGGTATGCGTGCTCACTGTTATGGAGACGAGCCCACAATGCAATCTTCCATGTAGTTGACCATCCTGGACCGTCCTCTCCTGTTTCAAGTTAAGAGAAAATAAATGACAGCTCTATGAACTTACTGTTAAAGTAATATCATATTTAATGAAGTTCAAAACCAACTACATTTCGTATACTAACATATATCACACCGAAGTAAACAAAAAAATTTGAATTGGCTAACTGATGAAATGAACTCTTGAGAGAGTCGATCTTCCACTTAGGTCAATTACACACTCACTGGCCTCTGGCAGCTGCTGTCACAATTAGTTGACTTAGTCCCACATATAATATTTGGCATGTGTATATTGTATCATAAGTATCAAATATTTGCCTTTTCTAATGTAATAAACAATTATCAAGTATAAACCGAATGCATAATAATAATAAAAAAGAAAAAAAAAAGGAGAAAAGAATACTCTGGAATCTAAATAGTCAGTTATCACGTGCGAACCTCTTTTGTAGAGGGTATAATCAGCAGCTTTACACAAGTCTGGCGTTTTCTCAACACTGATTGTATGCCCTGGAAAGAGGCCAAAAAGGTGTGATAGATGTCGATGATGCACATCTGGGTCCTGAAAATCTTGTGCCTGCCATAGAAAAGAGAGAATTTATTAGTTCAAAATGAATTCAGTTGTTCCAGTTCTTAGAAGAACTTCATTAGAAATACAAGAACATAACACCTTATACAAAAGACTGAGGAATTAAATTCAAGATGCTAGCGTACCCATTCCATAATGGAACCATCTCTAGCAATTTTTGTTGGTGGTAGCCTAGGTTGAGCCGCAAGGACTTTTTTAACAAGAGAATCCTCAGTTTTTCCCAAAACCTGTTTGCCAGAGAATTATTAGTAATAGAGTTTACCGAGATTGAAGATCGCGATTGATTTGACCAGCATATCAAAGCTTCACCTCAGCAGCAGAAACAATTGCGGAGAAAACTTCTTTTATGATTGCGATGTCCATGGTTGATGAGTAGCTCACACTGGCAGGCTTACCATCTGGAGCAATAAACATGTGCTCCGGAGAAGTTGATGGGTTGGTTTCTAAATATCCTCCATGGCCTTCAATCAACCAATCCAACAAAAATGATGCACATCCTTCCAACAAAGGATATGCCTTATTTTTTAGAAAATCCTAAATATGCAGAAATTATTAGCGATCACATATATACTAGATATTTTCAGTCATAAATTATCATCAACATAGAGAAAATGTCATATATGAATGTAGGTAGAAAACTAACATTTCAAGTCCCTGAATCCTCATTTTCTGAATTAGTTTAACCTCGAAACAACAGATACTAAGTCAGCCAGCTTCAATTACGAAACAACAGCAACATGGGCTGCATCTATTTATACATATCGAATTTTCAATAAAACCAAAGGCCGCACCAAATACATAGAAAGTATGCAAGAGAAACACATAACTTAAAAAATGAACAAAAGTCATGGAAACTAGAAATATGGAAATAATCGTAGGTAGCCATCCAATGAAAAAGGGGATTCAAGAAGAAGGCTTTAACTCTGCTACCGTCCTTTCTCTATCTTTAAAGTTTTGGTCATTTATTTCCCTCTAAATCCACCACATCAGGAATAGTGGAATCATCTTCCAAACAGCTTCATGTTGAGGGCTATCAAACTTCCCTCTCCAACAAGCAAAGAGATCCCTCACTCGATGATGCATGACCCACGCTAAGCCAAACAATCCGAGATATAGTTCCATAATGCACTAACTCACAATGGAGTAAAAGATGGTTAACAATTTCTCCATTCTTCTTACACAAACAGCATACAACCACAATGATATGCTGCTTAAGGCTTCCTTAAGTTGTCCAAAGTAAGGATCTTACCTAATCCAGCCGGCCAAGCGAAGAAAGCCATTCTCATAGGAGTCTCACTCCACCAATGGCTGTCAATGAAGCCACAAACTGCTCCTCATAACCCTCACATAAAAGCTCCATGGCACAATAGATCTCCCTCACCCTTTGCAGAACCTAGTCAGACTACTCTAGCCTTGTGCAAATATTTTTCCCAAACACAGCTGGGGGCAGGACTTCAGAGGAGTGCAGACCAGAGCCTCGTACATATTGAAAAGATCCACATCCAAACGTGGCCACAGGGCGCTAACAAGCTGATAATTCCCTACTGCAGAACCCAGCTCCATCCCAACCAACTTAGGCAGAGCATTCCCAACCCCTTTGTCAATTATAACACCAACCTCCCTCAAATGCCCAGAAGAAGAGCAAGGTGAATAAGAAGCAAGGTTGAAGAGGTTAAATTCCCCTCTTTAACAACTAAATCCCTCTCAGCGGACCTAGGATCTGCTTCAACATCAACATGGCTTGATTGACTAACAAGACCAACAGGTCCTGAGTCAAAAGAAGCATCACCCAAACTATCTACCTTACTCACTACATGAGCCGCAACTACAAGAAATGCATCACCACCTATTACACCACTACCAAAGATCCCATTCTTGGAAGCTACCAACTTTGTTTCCTCATCGGCGGTGTCTGAAGGTAGAGAAAGAGGAAGCAGCTGCGAAATGGAATCCGGGTGTTACACTAAGACGCTGAGTTACTGGAGATATCCCTCTCTTGGACTGCAACCCCCAAAACAAATTGGTCAGAGCTGAACAAAGAGACTAAAGACTTGTCAACAGGTGCTGAGGACCTTGCGGTGCTCCCCTCCATGGGCAGAGGCAACTGCAAGCCAATAAACTGATCTAAGGGCATTGGAACGCCAGGTGGGGGGACTCTCCAAGCCAATACACTGATCTAAGGGCATTGCAACGATCGTCCATCAAAACAAGCCCCAGCTAACCCACCACTGGATGACAATTGGAGAAGTTGCAGAACTGACCACAACTCAGTGGCAAAGGACCTCCAACCTTTACCACCTCTTCCTTCTGGCACAAGAATACGTCCGCTCCTTCTGCCTCCTCCGTACTCTGCCACAACCAAGAAGTACCATGCATGTTTAAGCATCGCTGGGCAAGAAGAGCAGAGATTCCAACTTTGGAACATCTCTAGAACTCCATACCCTCCTCTAGAATCAAACCCTTTACAGTGGTCAACAACCATGAGACAAGCTTTACCCAGGCAAATGGATCGAACACAACCCCCACCCCTTTTGAAATCCACAACGATGAGGACTTTCCCTCCACCACCAATTCAAAAGACTTGGATTCAATGACACACCACCTCAAGATTCCCATAACAGCAAAGAAAAGCTTGCATGCACTAAAACGCGCCTATGAGAGAGAGAGGAACAGTGTCTAGTTTCTTTTGACACTAAGCTGGTTAAGATTGGCTTTTGCATCTATTATCATGATTCACATGAATTGAGAGTTGAATTAGTCTCTACTTGCCTTTCTAGTTCATATTATTTCTATAGAAATTATTTTTTTGAAAAAGTGCATCACCTTGTTTAAATGTTGCTAAAATGTGCTTTAGCTCCAATGTCCAATGATTAAGAGTGCAGTAAAAAAAGATTCAACAGTCATACAGACATTCTCTTCCATTGCAGCAACACGCCCCTCCACTTCAACAATTACTAAAATGTTAGAATTGATTACCAAAGGACTTTGCTTAGTGGACAGATATACTTCGACAGGTCTGGACATCAGGATATGTTTGTTTCTACAATATTTTAAATGCTATAAGACTTGCATGGCCTCTGCTAATTCAAAAGTTGTGCGCGGAGCTGTTGTATAGTGTTCCCTCTCCTAATGAACAAACAGCATGCCTATACTAGCAATAAACAAGTTATGGATAAACCAATAACTTTTTCTCTCTCATAGGATAAAGCAGGAACTTACTTTGTCCATTTTATAAGTATAATGTTCCCACAGATGGGTACAAAGCCATGCTCCTCCCATTGGCCATAAAGCCCACACAGCCTGTCCTCGATCTGGTGACGTTTTTGCCCATATGTCAGACACTTGATGGAGAACCCAACCACTTGCTTCATAATTCACCTGCAATATTCAGTGAATATATAAGAAAAGATACGCTTAAGAGTATGTAGAAAAGAAAGAACAATAAATTGTCTTAGTGAACACAAAGATCATGTAGGCCACCAAGGGGTTAGGTTGCTACAGGTCTTGCTGGTTTTAAGTCTATCAATGCTTCATGGAATGAGGTATGTACGCCACCAGTCACAGTAGCATGATGCAGAGAATAATAAAATCAAATTGCATCAGAAACTAAAGAGTCCCTTCTACAGGGTCATCCTATATGCAGTGCACTATCCATACATTATCAAATTTTTAAGGCTCACATATTATTTCAATAATTTATCTAAAGGCTCACTACTGCAACTTAACATGCTACTTATCTGTGTATCTTTCAATAATAGGTCTTAATAGAACAGTATTTGTTAGACTTAGGGTGAATGTCATCCATTTGAAGTTGCATGAAAAAAAAAAAAAACCCTTGAACAAAACATATAGATAGATAATATAAACAGGTAGAAGGACTACACTAGAAAGTGAAAATTCTTACTTTTGCAGTTTTGCTCCCATTGACTGACAAAGAGGAAATGTAATCAAACAAGGGTTCCTGGCACTCGCTAAGGTTGCAAGGAAGGGAAGGCCAATAATTCATTTGAAGATTAATGTTCGGGTGTTGAGCGCCACTGAATAGAAAAAGAAGGGATGAAATAAGTAACTATTCAAACAAAATCATTATGCAAATAGCCACATGAATTGTAAGGTACTGTGTGCTATGTTGTATACTATAATTGAAAGGGAGCAGTTTAGCCATGCCATGCATCTAATTTATGTATATAAAAAATAATTAAGAAATAAAACGTGTACGAGAGGGAATGGGTAATATTCCTAGAACGTACATTTTTATCTAAATATCTTTCACTCTTAGCCTATGTCCCTCTACAAAGTCTAACTTCCTCTATTCCAGGAAAAATAATACATAGAGAGAGAGAGAGAGAGAGAGAGAGAGAGAGGAAAACATACTCCCATGCAGGTTCAATATCCTTGTTCCATATACCCTGCAGGTTTGCCACCTGGGTTCCAGGTCGTGTACAAGAAATAAGTAGATATCGACCATACTGGAATAAAAGCTCCACCAAGGAAGGATCTTCATCAGTTTGAAAAGATTTTACCCTCTCTGCAGTTGAAATGGAACCATCTTCACTTTCCTTGAAATTTGAATTACTTACAGAAGACATTACTTTCTTCGTCTTCAAAAAGTTATTTCCTAAAAGGCTCTTGGTGCTTTTCGAAAGCTGCAATGAGACACGATGGAAGAGATTCTGATAGTCATCCAAATGATGTGCATAAAGATCAGCGTATGACAAATTTTTTATCGAATCCAAGGCCTTGATTGACTCTGAAGTAGGATCCTTCGTAGAATCTGAAGGCTTAGTAAATGGCCCAGCAAATGAAGATGAAGCCACAAGAAGCAACACAGCCCAATCTGAACCTTCCACCCTCAACTTCTTGTCTTCCAAAACCTGTATCACCCCCTTGCCATCGCTAATCTGTAAATCAAGAATCGCGGAAAACTGAATTCCTTTAGGATTGTCATTTTCATTCACTTTAGGTGGGATCCTTTTTCCAGGACAACTTCCTTCCATTCTTATCTGATTTTTTCCATATACTTGTGAACTATGATGTAACTTGCTGTCTAAAAACACTGTAAATGACAGAGACCCTGATTTGCTTGAAGAAATCTTTGTCACAATCACTTGATCTGGATTGGAAGCAAAATGTTCCCTCGTAAATTCTACATCACCCACAGAATATTTGACTCTTACTGTTGCAGTATCCAAGTCCAGCGCTCTGTAGTAAGTTTCTTCAGCATATTTAAGATGTGAATCATCAAATTCAAGCTTGATGTCCCCAAGAAGTTGGTAAACCTTCATCATCATAAAATAATCATTAGGGTGTAAATCCCATAAGTCAATTCTTTTAGGAACATGGAAGCTCGCCTTCTCAAGTATCATCGGTAATAGAAATCTTGCCCTCATACAGGCTCACAAAATGTGCACACAGTTTTGGCCAATGTATAAGATGCACACCACGTACATGTAAGGCCACCATCAAGAGATGAGGCTCATTAGCATGACAAATTAACTAAAATGCTTAGCCAGAGTGTAAGTCACCAGTATGAGGCACCGTATGATCAGTAAAAGCCAAATGCGGACATATTATGCAAGCAAGAATAGATCAGGCACTCCTCAGACAGTCACAAACTATTACCAGCAGTGCCTCATGCTAGATAACAGATTAAATTGAATGCAGGACGCACTACTGACTAGCAACAAAGGTTCAAACAAAATTGCATGGGTTGTTTTACAAGATAGAATAAACTCAAGAACTCCATAAATCTTGTTGAATATCATATTTACTGAGTAACAAAATGAAGAATAGCAGCATCAAATGTAATGACATTACATACATCTGAAGGTTCTCCTGACAACTTGACCGCGGCTGCAGTGGCTTCAGCATACTCACCATTATCAACAAGTTTTCTGACCTGTGTTAGTGCCTCTGGAGCATTTGGGTTGGTATAGTTCCCTGGGATCCCAGTCCAGAGCGTGTCCTCTACATAATAATTGAAATAAAATAGCCATTACTTATTACTACATGCCTGTGGAGGTCATCTGAGTCACTGTATTGCAGAGGAGGTATATGCATATAATTGTAACACGCTTCATTTGGTTACTGAAATATATGCCAAGAAAAGAAATCTCTATCAAGATTTCCAGGCGTGTTATTGTTGGGGGCCATTTAAAACGAAAAAGATCCACACAGTGATGGACGTTTTATCTTCTAGAAACAATAGCAACATAAACTCAAGTCCCCTCTCTCTTTGCCTCAGGAATATCAGCAACCAAATGCAGAGGTACTTGACAGATAATACATATAAAAACTTACAGAATATTTCTTAAAACAGGTTGAATCAAAGAAGTGAACTCAAATTCAAGAACAACATCACCTAATTATAACCAAAATTCTCAGAGACAAAGTTGAGTGCACCAAGACTCTTGGTAAATGCAAAAGGAAATCTTTCATTTCAAGCTTAGTCACTCCAAGCATTTCAAGTATCTTGAGTGCCAAATGATTGTAGTACTTCCAACTGTTTGGTTGCTTAGAAAATGTTACAACAAGAAACAAGTCACAATGCCAAATCTTCGATCTTAGAAATAAGGGGATAGAAAAAGAAAAAGAAAATCATAGATATATATATCACCGGAATTCAAAACAAGCATTTCTACCAAATCCGGCAACACTTAACCTCCACATGGGCATCCAAATGTAGAAACGCAACAACAAAAATATAAACAAAAAACTAAATCCTATTTACTAATCAATAAGGAGACAGCACATAACCTCAAAACCCCTTGATACTAAAAATAGTTAGAAATTCGTTAAAAATGGAAATATGTAGTTAAGCTTTAACAAAATGTTCAACATATATAAGCAACCCTAGTCAATTACTTCCCTTATTTGATTTTCTTCTTTTCCCATTTTTGGAATAAACAAAACCAACAGCTTTCACAAAACCCAGAATTTTCTTTTCATAACTAAAGAATTTTACTATCAAAAACCAAATAACAGTTCTTACAAGCACAAGGGAAAGTGGCATTCCTTTTTACTTTCTTTCTTTTTTTAAATCGTCTTACCATTGAGCTGGAGAGTTTCTGTTGCCACGCCCCCCCAGACCATAGCTCCAAGGCGCCCATTCCCAATAGGAATCGCATCGGTCCAGTGCTTCGCCGGCCCAGAAAACGTAAGCTTCAAAGGCTTAGAACTCTCTGCATCCTCTAAACTCGGACTCCAGAGTTCCTTCTCTGCCGGTGGCCGCACCAGAACCCACTCACCATCCTCCATCACCAAAACAACCGAACCCAGAAAAAGTTCAAGAAGAAGAAGAAGTTAAGATGCTTTGTCTGTGTGATGAGCGTGATATAGTAAAGGTGAGGGGTGGTTGGGAAGGCAGAGAGGCCTTGGCTTTGAATTTCACATGGCAGGCATGGAGTGAAGACAGTGAAGTAACGGGGTCCACGCTACACAGCCCACACGGCGTTTTCTGTAGAAACTTTGCTGATTACGTGCGTGTGAGTTCGTCATAATTACTCACTGCACGCGGCGCGATGTGCTCACGAGACAACCAAGATTGATTGATTCTTGTCTTTCCATCCCAAAATAAAAGGCGGTGAATAAAAAAATACTAAGTAAAAATAAATATATTTGCATGGAAGAAGAAGTAGAATATTAAATATTTCATATGATTGGTAGAATAATATTACAAGTTCTTTTGTCTCTTTTCAATTCTTTTAAGAATGATACGGGTATTGAATTTGTAATTAATTATTATTAAATTTTGATTAACTTTAAAAATTATTTGGGATTAACATCCTTTGGATGGCACGGACTCATGTGATTTAATATGATTTAAATAAATATAAATATACAGAAAATTCCTTTAAAAAAAACTGTTACACGTGTGAGTAATATTTTTATTTTTAAAAATTATGTCTAATATAAAATAAAGGTATTTAGTAATTTATTTCAACAAGAATACTGTTAATATGGTTTATGTCTTATTGAAAGGAACAATTAGAGTACAATTTATGAAAACAGTAGCCAACTCCTCAACTTGCTAATGCTAATCGTGTTGATTAATCTACCCTTCCTTTATATTATATACAAACCTATATCGTCTTAAGGAAGCAAAGCATCTAAAATCCGTATTTGATATGTCCATGCCCAATGGAGCAGAAGGTAACCTTAATTAAAGAAGTTTTTCATTTTCTTATTGAAAAGAAAATAAAACAAAAAAGATTGCATCCCGGGGGATTCTCATATATATATTAGGATCATCATTCGAATTCAATAGGACCCCTTAAACAGTCCCATGTGACCATGGGTCCAAGAATTTTGTACCATATAATGCAAGTTGTTCAATGACTAATATCAGGTGCTTTCGCAACCAATTCCTAATTGCGGGTGGCGGGGGGATCTTCACCAACATATTTATTTCATCGAAACTCTTTTTCTGCAGATCAGGACTTATCCCAATAGAAATTTCACTATCTTAAAACTGTTATAATTCTAAGCTTAGGACCAATAGAATTAAAGGGCCACTCTCAAGAAGCCCATGAAAAGCTTCTAGGCAACCTTAAATGAATGAAAGACTTCTTCTCTCCAAAAACAGGCTACAATATTGTCTACCTCAAAAGCAAATGGCAAACAATCAGCAAATACCCACCAAAGATCACTTCAAAAGAATCTTACATAAAAAGGGTCAATATTCTCCGGAGTTTCAGCAATCAGAATGGTGACACTCTAATAGTTATCTTCTTATTTTGGAAGTGCTCATAATCCGGTTTCACGGTGCAAAAAACTACGTCAATTGTCGATTTTTCTTGTAACATATTTATGATATTCAACTTTACAAAAAAAGTTCTACATTCAAACCAATTTTATCGGGAATTGGTTTAAATACAAGCAATTGACTACCATATGCAAATAGATATATATTACAGGTACTCAAATTAAAACTAAAGCATATAGAGTTTCTTTTACGGGCTCAATTTACCAGGAATCAAAGGCAAATCAACCTCATCACACCACTCCACACACCTGGTCTCAAAATATGAACTCTTCACCTCGCTGGGGAAATAACTCACCCAAACTTCCCCCCCAATCCTCCACTTCAACACGCTCCCTTCCATCTCTTTGCTCAGCCTCCAACCCACTCCCTCTCCATACTCATCCCCAGCAAAAACCAAACCCCCGGTTTTCGTCAACGGTCTGCTCGACCCGATATACCGGTTCTGAAAATCGTGTCTCGGTTTACCACCGCCAGTGACTGGCTTCCACGTGGCGACTTCGAGGCCCGTCACGTTGTCGTGTAGAACAGCATCGAAAACCGCTGCGTTTCCCTCGGCGTCCTGCTCCCACCTCCAATTCGTCGTCCTCGTCCTCGTCGAAGTCCTCGCCGTGGCTTTCACCGTCGGAGCCTTCGTTTTTCTGAAACTACCCTTTACTATCTTTTGCACTTCCACTTCTTTCTCCTCGTTGCTAGTGGATCGACCCAAGCTCATTCCGGCCACGTATGTCGCCCCGACTTCCGGCCCGACCCAAACCCGAATCCTCGACGGGAAGTGCCTCTCGTCGGCGTAGCCCACGTCATCGCTTTGGTTGAACTTGTACCCCAATTTTGCCACGTGGAGCCGTATGTTGTCGACACGTGCGTTCACATGAAGAAACCCGTCGTAGAATCCAACTGAGTATTCGAGCTGAATAACGGCCTCTAATTGCTGGTGCACCAGGGCGTATCTTAGCATAGAATCCTTCAGTTCAATAGCAGGAAACTGAATTCTCGGGCCGTTGGAGCGCGTGAGTTTCATCCCCATCACCGGCGAGTAACCCTTCAACACCCAGAACCCATGAGCCTCCGTAGCATAAGAAAACCCGAGGTTCTGAGCTGGTGTTAACGTTTGTAAGCCCACGCTCATCTCTTTCAAAATCAACCATTTTGCTGACATGTACCCAAGGGCGCGCATAAAGTACAGCTCAGCATCCACACCCACTGTGACTAAAAACGTTCGCAGAACCGGCACGTCCTTACACGACAAGGCTTCGATGTTCGGAGCCAACAAGGAATGGAAGTAGAGCGAGCCCACTTCACTGGGCGCGTCGCATGCGCACAGCCAAAACAGGCGAGTGAGGAAGACGAGGTTGAAGAAGCTGGAGAGCGACTCTGGTGAGTGAGAGTCCATGATCCACGAAACCGGTTCGGGTTTCAGCTTCTGGAGTTGGGACCTGGGGCACGTGCTACTGTGCGCCGTGGGTGAGCGGCATATGATCTCTTGGAGGAGCTGGAGTAACAGCGGGAGGAAGGGTGAGGAGAGAGGGCACGTGTCAGAGACCCAGAGGGTCGTTTCGGCGTTGTTAGGGTGCTCGAAGCCCTGTAAGCATACGGTGAAGGTCACCAACGCGTCAGTGTCGGACACAGAAGTGCGCTCGGCTCTAAGCTGGATCGACCGAGTCGAGCTCTTCTGACTATGTCCGGAACTCGCGAGTTCAATGACGGGTGGTGAGTCGGACTTGTCCCACTCTACCGAGTTGGGGAGCTCACATATCCATGACCAAATATCCAACATTGTGTACGTACGTTCTTGGTTAATTTGTTGTTTGGGCGCTAGGAAAATGTGAAGAGATAAGTGTGAAGAAAGATTCATGGGGTTTTAAGGGGAGAATGAGTGATGGGAAGTTAGCCAACTTGGAAGCAATACGAACCACGTATGAAGTAGTGTTCTAAATTTCCAATGCTGGGGAAGAACTGGTGGTTCTAAGGGTGTGTATGTGTTAGATTTTAAGTTTTAAGTTTTTGTCTCTGCATTAATGAGTGTCACCTTTCTTTCACTTTCTTGCTTAGATTATTCTATTCTTCTGTTTCAAGGAAAATGTTTGCTTGGATTGGAGCAACTGGGAAGTGGGAACCACGAAAAAATTTCATGAAATAAATTCAATATATAAAAGCTTTTCATATATAGTTTGTGCTGATCAGTTAAGCAAAAATAAATTTTAAAAAATATATATATTTATAAAATAGACCTTAAGAATTTTTTTTCCACCTCCAAAATAATTTTTTTCTAAAATTTTACCCCAAACTAAAAGTTCTGGATCAACATAGAGGATCTTAACATTTTCCTTTTATCATCTTTACCACTTATGCCAAAATTAATCGAGGGTTATAAAGAGCTTTAAAACTCAAAAGTTAATATATACAAAAATCCATAAATTAATAGAAAATAAACAATTAATTCTCGTGAACTGTAATGCATGTTGACGTTGTAGGGTTATAGAGCTGCATATCGATCAATTGCTAAATACGTGTACCAACAAGTGCCACAAAAGAAGTTTCTGAGTTCTTTAGGAAGTCCATTGATTCATTGAACATGGTAGCTACGAGTTTGTTCATGCAATTAATGTCACAGTTAGACTTGAGAAAGAAACTATGCTACATGCTTAAATTCTGACCAAGTATCGACCTAAGGCAGGAAATGATATCTTAACCGTCCAAAAAAATTCAAACCTTAGACTTGATCAAAATATCTAGACACGCAAGATCATGATGAAGGAGAAGGGGTTATTTCTTTTGACCTCAATGGACCTTTTTCATTGGGCCGATTTTAACCGAGTCTAGACCGAAATGTTCAAGCCATAAGATAACGCCGTGAGTGTCAACCGGCCCATGATCAGCTTAACGTGTACGTGGGCGGGCAAAGCGAAGAACTCCAGAAGAGACCAACGGCCCATTTCTACTTAAAGAAGGTTTGGCTGTTGATCGACGATTTGAAGGGAGATGGACAAGGGGGCGAGAGTCTACCGTGAGATCCTGAGACTGGTGAGGCGGTTGCCGAAAGACACCAGGCCTTACTACGCCCAGTACCTCCGCGAAAACATCGTCAACTACCCAAAAATCTTCGACAGAGATTTCGATATCATGGACGAGCTCTTCCGTCGCGCTTACAACCACTCCATCTGGGTCCTCAACAAGGTCCTCATCCCCCCCTTTTTCTCTCATTCAAAATTACGAACATTTTCATCTTTTCGATTTTTGCTGACCCACCTTGACTTTCTTGTTAATGCAGTATTCGGTGGATCAATCGGCCGCGGATAAGCTAAAGCGCATCTGTTACGAGTCTTACATTTATTACAGAAGAGACAACTCTTACGAGTAGTGGGTACGCGTATGTCTACCACATGCTTGTTTCTATTCCTCAAAGGGCGCTAGCCCACTTTCCTTTTCCGTTTTGCAAATTGCTGCTTATGTCTTCTGACAAGAGGGGTAGTGTTTCTATTGCCTAATGTTTTAAATGTATGTGTTTGAAGCAAATTGTGATATATCTGATGCTGCATTACTGCAGTATGCGTTTCGAATGTGCTTTAATAAAATTCGAATAGTTTGACAGTGTTGGCTATGATGATCAATGCAATGTGCCTGTATACGTGTCGTAATTTTTTTATTTTTTGTGATTGCTTTATTAGAATGTTCATTAATTGCGGGATTAACAATGGAAGTTTTGTGAGATTTGTAGCAATCCTCCATATTATGGTTGTGTTAATTATGCGAAATTCTCTCCATGGATGGGGATCGACCAACATTAGATATGCAAACTTTGCTATTTTCATTGTATTTTTATGTCTAAATGCTAATGTTTCAGATTCAACCAACTCTTGGATAAGTTATTGTTAAAATTCAAAAAAAAGAAAAAAACCTAAAAAAATTAAAGGTTAGTTAGAACTAACACATCAACATTGTGAAAGAATTATGAGATAAAAATGTAGTTTTTATTGTTACTCATTTTTTTTAGGGGAAATTTCACTTACTCCCTATGAACTTACGTGTCTTGTGCAAACAACCTCCAATTATTCAAAATCTCACACTTTGGTATATCGAATTTTTATTTTCTTCCACTTTTCCCATTCCGTTAGAATTTAACGGATATGTGTGAAATTACTAAAATACTCTTAGTCATTTTTCTCATTTTTCCGTTTAATTTGACTGCAATATTTAACAGTAGGGGGTATTTGGAATAAAATGAAAGTTTGATACATTAAAGTGAGAGACTTTGAATATTGGAGGGGTATTTGTAAAAAGTGCGTAAGTTCATGGGGGTAAGTGAAGTTTTCCCTTTTTTTAACAAGGACCGATTCAAATATTGATTAGGATTGTCATGTTAGCATTGTGAGATAATTGTAGGATAAAAATGTAATTTTTAGCATTACTCTTTCAAAGCTGCGTTTGCAATTTCAGTCTCTCTTTCCAATACTTCACCTCCCATGAAGAAGAATGTTGTATATTACATTTTTACCATACAATTATCATAAAATGCTGATGTGATAGTCCTAACAATCCTTAAACCAGTTATTAGGAAGAAAAAAAAAATGATTTGTTGAAACTATCACATCATTATTGTAAGATAGTTGTGGGATAAAGACATGGTTTGTAAGATTCATCTTCTCTGCTGTGAATCATCCTAAGAACATTGAGCATGTTGGGCAATTTGGATTCCCCTTAAACTTGATGCTGTTTTCATTGTGTTATATATAATTTATGGAGATCCTGAGAAACATTGAGAACCATACTTAATCTTGCTAAGCATTTACCAGAACTAAATGGGCATAATTGTGTACAACCATTGTTACTTGCTCCACTTCTAATACTTTGCCATTTCACTTCCCTAGAAACTGCACCAAGAGAACATCAGAGCATGTTTAGTTCAATTCCTTTTCTTTGACTCCATTGTTTTTCTCCCTCATCTTAAAAGTCCATATTATGGTAACCTTTATTGGATGGACTTCATATGACCAGAACAACAATATTACTAAAGCTCAGATGCATCACTGGTCTGTCGCTTAAATTTCAGTAGGTCTATGGGCCAGTATTAAATAGCTTAGATTGTGTTAAACGCTCTTGTAAATTTGTAATTAGGTTCATTTTTATTGACATCTATGGGCCAGTATTAAATAGCTTAAATTGTGTCAAACGCTCTTGTAATTAGGTTCATTTTTATTGACATCTTTTGTGTCATTCATAATTTTTAAGTCTCACTCTGCTAAGTTTTTCATCTATTTGGCCTAAAAAAAAAAAAAAAAACGTTTTATGGGTTCTATACCACATGGGATATCTTTCTTCTTCTTCTTCTTCTTCTTAATAATAATATTAGATAAAATTGGTGGTTGGGGGTGGTGTGAAAAGGAAGAAGAGGAGTACAGGGAGAGCGATCGAGCAGATGAAAAGGAAACAGAGTGGGTTATTTGATGGGACAGTTCTATATTGTGAGTGTGGATAGTGGAAAATGGAAGTCACATTCTTTTGTCCTTTTTTAGTTCTGGTTTAAAAACATGGGGAACATCTTGTATCTTTTTCTTAGGATGTCATTTCATCCATGTCATTTGGCTTTTCTCTCTGTATCACCTAATGGAATTGACATTAACGGTTCATACTGCAACAACGCACCTGTGGAACAAATGGTGGCCTGTACTGCGTAGAGGCCATAGGGCGGCGGTTGGAGGTGATTGGCCACCCAACCCCATTTGTTGGGTGGCTCTGAACTACTCTTTTAATCCTAGAAACTAAAGGAGTTTGATTATTCATTTACAAGGGATTGAGCCATTTTTCTGTTTTGACAAATGAGTTATCCGACCACCTCAACCATGGGGGTGGCGCCGGCCACCCCAAACCGGTCCTTAGGGGTGGCCCGCACCCCTAGGGCTATGATTGGCCACTGGCCAAACCCAAAAATTTTTATTTTTGGGTTTGGCCACAGTGTCAACCACCCTGGGGCCATGGGGTGGCCAACACCCCTAAATTTGGCCGGGGTGGCAGCCATCCCTTAGGGGAAAATGGCCATAGGGGGTGGTCGAACCACCCTCTAGGGCCATGGGGGTGGCGCCGGCCACCCCAAACCGATACTTAGGGGTGGTGTCGGCCACCCCCTAGGCTAAGCTGGGGTGTCCGGCCACCCCCTTAGGGGGAAAATGGGGTGGTTCGGCCACCCCATTTTTTTTTAATTATTTATTTATTTTTCAAATCTAAATGATATTTTATTATTTTATATTAAATGGGATACATGGCATATCCGCAGCTGTTGGATGAAGATCAATGGCTAGGATTTCAAAAAAAAATCCCCTAGCAATTTTCAGACAACTGCTGGGGATCTCAATCCGTCGACAAGGGCAATTGAGTCGTGTGTTCGTCAATTTGCCTAGAATGTTTTGGATAAACTTGACTTTTAACTTGTTTTATTTACTGTATCAAGTCATTCCTCAACATTAAATTATGCTAGATTAATAAATTAACATATTTATATAAATTAACTCAAACTCATTAGCGTGTGCATTCCCCTTGAGATTAAAGAATTTTATGCAATATAAATAATATTGTTGTGTATGAAATTAATAATTTTGACTAATTACTTTTTCACCTATTGTAGAACTAATCGCGATAAATTGATAAATTTTATTGAAAATTACTCAAATTAAAAAAAAAAATGGTGTTGCTTTGTGTTGGATTAAGGGGTGTCAATCCGGTCGGTAATAACCAACCACTAACTGATAACCGGGCACCAACTACCGACAAGTGGTTAATGGATACCCAATCCAATTATCAATTTTTGTATTTTCACACACTTGGTTATAATTGGTAACTGGATGTGTGTGTGTGTATATATATAAGGAGTAATGATATAAAGAAGATTAGAGTCCTATTAGAGTCATCTCAAATGTGATGTGACATTTAAAATGACCAATAGATTAAAATTCAATAATAATCATCTTAAATTGAATAATGATTTTAAATGTTACATCACATTTGAGATGGCTCTAAAACAACTCTATTTTATATCATTACTCTTGTGTTAGAATTAAAACTATTATCATCCCCAAAAGAGGATAAGGATCCTGTCCAATTCATAATGGACTGGATAGGATCAAGTTAAAAGCTGAGATTTTCCTATACAAATCTAAGGGTGCAGAAAAAGACACATTATTTTGCAGCTTCCCATCACTAAGTTCTTTTTTATAAAAAAAAAAAAGTTCTTGGTTTTTGGTGTTGCATATTTAATGAGGGGAAGGTTATTTTATTAAAAAAAGTGATGTGTCTTTTTCTGCACCTTTAGATTTGTATAGAAAAATCTCAACCTTAAACTGGATTCTGTCCAGTCCATTATGAACTGGACGTAACTGGATGTGTGTGTGTGTGTGTGTGTATATATATAAGGAGTAATGATATAAAGAATATTAGAATCTTACTAGAGTCATCTCAAATATAATGTGACATTTAAAATGACTAATAGATTAAAATTCAATAATAATCATATTAAATTGAACAGTGATTTTAAATGTTACATCACATTTGAGATGACTCTAAAACGACTCTATTTTGTCTCCAAGAGGTAGCTCAATCAGCTGGGACCACACTTAATAAAGTGGTGGTTACTAGTTCGAATCCCCCCTCCCTTCTCTTGTGTGGACATATCAAAAAAAAAAAAAAAACAACTCTATTTTATATCATTACTCTTATGTTAGAATTAAAACTATTATCATCCCCAAGAGAGGATAAGGATCTTGTCCAGTTCATAATTGACTGAACAGGATCCAGTTAAAAGCTGAGATTTTCCTATACAAATTTAAGGATACAGAAAAAAACACATTATTTTGCAACTTCTCATCATTAAGTTCTTTTTTGTAAAAAAGAAAAAAAGGTTCTTGGTTTTTGGTGCTACACATTTAACGAGGGAAATGTTATTTTATTAAAAAAATGATGTGTCTTTTTTTGCACCTTTAGATTTGTATAGAAAAATCTCAGCCTTAAACTAGATTCTGTCAAAGGATCTTTATCCCCTAAGAGATAGCTTACAAAGTAAATGTCACTAATTCAAATCTCTCTATTAAAAAAAAACCGAACCAAAAAAAGGAAAAAAAAACTGTCGTTAAAATCTATGTCCGGTCTTTACGCGTTTGAGGCTGTTGATGGGAGTTTTCAAAGTCGTGCCGCCCAAAATACGAGGGTCTTGCCGCATGGGTTACGTTACTTACGTATGGTCGTGGAAAGGAGCAGGATTGTGACATGTAATTAATTATTATTATTTTTAATTGTGACAAGTAATTAATTTGATTTAACTAATTTTGATCTTTCTAATGAGATTTAATCTTTCAGTTGCCTTACACATTGGCCTAGTGAATAATGACCCACTTTGTAGAAATAACAATATATATGCAGCCATGTCAACCAAAAAAAAAAAAAAAAACAATATATATGCAGCGAGCACAAGTTACACACATCAAATTTATAGGCTGAAGTTCACTCATTCTCCTCAAACTACCATTGTAATAATAATCTACCTCCAAACTATCAATTGTAATAATTTATTTTCAAACTACCAAAATAATGACAATGTATCTCAAAATTTAACAAAATGACAAAATTATCCTTATTAAAATAAAAATAAAAATATTAAAATTTATTTATTTTTCGAATTTTTAAGGGTATTTTTATTTTATTAAAAATTTTATAGGGATAATTTTGTCATTTTACTAGCTTTGGGGATACATTGTTATTGGATGGTAATTTGAAGGAGTTAAGTGAACTTTTTCCAAATTTATAATATGATTAGTTAAGTAACCAACTTCACTCAACTTTACTCATTTTTCTTTTTTCATTTCTCCCAAAAAAAGTTGAATTTTTTTTTCTTTTTTCTCACAAAAAATTTAAATATTATTTTACGATTATATGACATCAATAATTTTTTATTACAATTCAAATAAAAAGTTCACGACAAAATTCTTTACCAAACGAGAAGTGTTGTACGTCTGCCTCTCATCCATCTTCATCATTCTACTTTTCAAAATCTTAATTTGATTTGTGAGACCATATGTGAAATTCACATAAATTCCACAAATCCAATGACAACTTTCATAAGCAATAATAGAAGAAAGTTTGGGGAAAAAAATGAAGCATTTTTCTTATTAAACACGCTAATATGACCCAACGTACAAGTAACCCTATTCAACAAAAAGCAGAAAGACAGTTGTTGTATTTGTCAGTAATCAAATCTATGACCCAATGCACAAGTTAGGAGAATAAAAAGCCACCCTCAAGAAGTCATCATCTATAGACTATAGGGTTTGTTTTCTCACCTTATGTTGTATTATAAATATAAGATGCTCGATCAACTTTGCTTTCCATCACACATTCATCCATATATGATATATCCCAAGATGGAAGTTGCACTTTGTGTTAAAAAAAATCTTATAACACTTGTTGTAGTCTCATTAATCTTATCAGGATATGTGAAGGCTCAAAATTGTGGATGTGCGACAAGCGAATCTGCATGTCTGAATCTTGTATGGCACCAGTAGTGAATCTTGTGGGCAGAAGGCCCCTGTTCTACACCTGCTTCAAGTGGTGTTTCAGTGGCTGATATTGTGACAGAGGATTTCTTTAATGGGATACTTAATCAGGCCACTGGAGACTGTCCAGGGAAGAGCTTCTACACCAGGGCTGTGTTCCTTAATGCTCTTAATTCTTACGCTCAGTTTGGCACAACTGGTACTGCTGATGATTCTAAGCGTGAGATTGCAGGTTTCTTTGCCCATGTCACGCATGAGACTGGATGTAAGATCTTAATTACTCCCTCTCTCTTAACTTGTTCAATTCTGTTTTTATTAATATCTCACCAATAATGCTCTTTAGTGGACTACTTTACTTTTATCGGATGATGTGGCTCGCTCTTGTTTTTTTTATTTACAAGTTCTGACTAAATGATTGATTTTAACAGTCATGTCATCTTAGTTACATGAGTTAATAATTCTATTTAATAGATTGTTGTATTACTATCATACAACTTGATGTTATGACATTGAAAATCAACCATTGAATCCACACTTATAAAAAGAACAAAAAAAATTAAGGACTTATTTTCATTGTGACGTCATTGCAATTATATGGAACTGTATAAATGTTTACTAAATATCATTAATCAACTGATAACTGTGTACTAACCTCATTTTAAAAATTACCCTAAATTTTGTTCAACAAGACAAAAATATTTCAATAAATTAGAAAATATATATACATATATTTTATAGGGAAAAAAATTAAAGTTTCACACCCTATTTTTTTTTAAGCAGTTTTTATTTCAATTGATGGCTATTTTAGTCATTAGGAGGATATTATGGCAATTGATATGGGACGTTATAAATTGAGCGGCAGCTAGATATGCATCTTGAGCTATATATTACAGTGTAAAAAGAAGCACATATTGACGCAAATTGTTTGTGTTTGGGCAGTTTTGTGCAAAATAGAAGAGACAGGTGGTGATTCCAAGGACTACTGTGACAAGAGTAAGACAGAGTATCCATGCAACCCAGACAAAAAATACTTTGGCCGTGGACCACTTCAGCTATCCTGGAATTACAATTACGGGGCAGCCGGAAAAGCCATTGGATTCGACGGATTAAAGTCTCCTGAAACTGTGGCCACAGACCCCGATGTTTCGTTTAAGACGGCCTTATGGTTTTGGATGACCAATGTTCAACCGGTCCTAAGCCAAGGGTTTGGGGCAACAATTCAGAAGATTAACGGAAATGAGTGCAATGGTGGAGACACTCGTGCTGTCCAAGCTCGTATCAGCTATTACAATCAATACTGTAACCAATTCAATGTCTCTCCTGGTGGTAATCTCAGTTGCTAGGATAAATCTAGATCTGTTTTCTTGGATATATACTTGCTTACTATTAATGTATGTATCCTAAAATAATTAATGTACTGTATTGGCCAGAGGCTTTATGGGCATTCAATGGCCTCAGAAATGAAGGAAATAAAGAGTAATTAATATAACCTCTCTCTTTTCTTTTTCTTTTTTATTTAAATTCGAGTTATTCTATTGCAAAGAATCAATGAGAAGGAGTAATTTGCTCTTTCAAAATAATATCACAGATACAAGCTGAAAAGTTTTCCAACCAAACCCTATCTATGACATATTGCGCGGTCATCTTGCATTATTGCCAACCCTCCCGATATGGCTTCACTTACACTTGGGCAATGAAGATAAAACATGACGGATGTCATCTACCACGTGTCCAAAGCGACTTAGATTAGGAGCATTTGAGTTCACTACTTGTACCATCTTTATTGCGTCTCCCTCAAGAATCAGATTGTGAACTCCTAAATCCCTTGAAAAATATACAGCGTAATGGGATGCTATCGTCTCCCCTGTAATGGGTTCAAAACATCCCGGTTTAGTGATGCTCCTTGCTGCTATCACCTTCCCTGTCCAGTCTCTCACCACTATACCGATCCCCACGTGCCCTTTCTCCTGATCTATTGCAACATCCCAATTAGTTTTGTGCCACTCTTCAGGTGGAGCCATCCAGGAAGAACATTGTCGCCCTTCCTCTTCTGTTGCCGTAGTTGAGGAAATTGAGTAGAAACACTAATAACAAAAAATCAATGTGACTTTGAGACATGTATAAACACTATCTTTAAGGTGATAATTGCCCTCACTCGAAAGAGTTTGTTGCTGGATTGCAGGCAATATATTCACCTTTAGGATACAACAAAGTCACCAACTACAAACAACAATTCTGAAATTTGATTTTCAGAGTTTTCTATGCAAAATTGTGTATTTGACTAAGAAGGATGAGAAAGTAATTGTTATCTCAATTCGTAGAGCAAAATGCTCTATTTATAGATTTATGAGAGCCATGGATTTTGAAACTTTACAACTGTTGATCAATTGGCACAACGGTTCAATGGTGCCCATTCGATTCAAGACACCCCTTCGTTGAAATGGTGTTGGTTTGGCACGACTCCCAACAGCTACAATTTATTTTTATTAACTGTTACATTGCAATTTGGGCTGCTGGGTGTGCATGCGGGCTTGCAAACGTGACCAAGCCCAAATCATAAAATAGTTCAAATAAGTGGAGTGAGTTTCGAACCCCTTCTATTCATAACAAAAGATTTTGCCACTAAACCACACACTCTCGTTCTTAATATTACAATCTAGACAATATTTATAACAATCCCCACTTAGATTGTGATATTAACTATTCAATCAAATACAGATATCCTCATGCATACAAGAAAGTATCTTTCGATTTAAACTTTCAATTAGTGTTAAGCATTTCAAATTTCTAAGAACATCTCCAGCAAGAGTGGCTATTTTAGCCACTCACTATATACCTTTTTTATTTTAGCTATTAGTTTTTCACTACACACTTTAGCAGACCTTCTATTTTAACCATATATTCTAATTAAATATCATTTTTTAATATTATTTTTTATCTTTTCCTTTTTTTCCCATTTCTCTCACCCGCACATTTTCTTCCCCGTCTCTCCCCATCTCTCTTCCTCTTCTCATCATTTTCGTCGAGCCGAACCAGGTAGGATCGCCGAGAACACCAAGGGGTTCAAGCCAAGGGGATCACTGACTGGGAGGATTGCCGAACCAGGGCACTGCCACTGTCACTTGGAAGCCCAACCAGGACATCCTCGAGCACAATCGCAAGCGTCGTCAAATCGAGCTAAAGCTCGTTGTCAGATCAGAATCTCGTCGTAAGATTGAGCTGAAGCTCGTCGTCACCTCCACCACAATGGCTAGAGTAAATCCAAATCGACAAGGGAAGAAGGAATACCTGTAGAGTAAATTCCAACCCATGAGTACAGAATCTATATACTTCAACTCAAACCCAATGCTTTTTCTTTGTTTTTTATTTTTCCGTATCTGCAAAATCTTGAGCCGTGGGTTTGTGATTCTAACCACAAAGACAACTTTTTTTTTCGAAGCTTTAGCGAGAAACCCATTTGGGTTTCAACAATATTGAGCTGATTATGTGCTCGAAGACTCGATCGGTGCTTCAAAACACAGATTTCGACAAAGATTTGTTGGTTTTGGGCGTTTGTTTTGAGTGAAGGAATTGAATTGGGTGTGTAGGTTTTACGTATGGGATAAGAGGGAGAGGGAGATGGAGAGAGGAGAAAGAAGGTGCATAGAAAAACAATAAAAAAAAATACTTACAAAGGCGCTTCTGATGAACTTTCATATATGAAAGTCTCTTGTGCTGAAAAATCTTGTGGCAATTTTAGCAAACCTTCGAATTTAACAAGTCTGTTGGAGGAGAAAATTTGCTATATTTAACTAAATAGTTAGTTTAACATGTTTGTTGGAGATGCTCTAACAAAGTCAATGGTGGCCTAAAGCTTAAACCAAGACTTTATATGTTAGGAACGGAAATACCACACACATGAGTCTATCCAATTTTAGCGAAAACTCACAAATTTTATTGCACTTATTCATGTGCTCCATTTTGGTTTTCATGACCATTTACAAAAGTAAACCTTAAACTTTTGCTAGAAGTTGTCTCACTTCTTATGTTCATATAGGTAAAGTTCTTTACTGTCTCTGTTACTTTAGACACTTAAATAATTATTGAACTTTATTAAGAGTATAATACTCATCCTTCTTTTATTGTAACATCCAACACTGAACAATCTAGAATGGGTTTATCATAAAAATATATATTTCAGTGTTCTACAGCCACTTAACTGTAACTTGTTATTACCCTTTAAACCTTAAACTATTTGTAAATAGTGTAAGGTTGGGTTCCTATTACAGGTGACTTTTAAATAAAAGGTTTCAAATCCATTCCAGTATATGTACTTTTCACTAAATCTCTCAAGAGTCCCTTAGTAAATGGATCTGCCAAGTTATTACTTGACCACACATACACAATAGTAATAATACCATCGATTATCAAATGTTTGACATATTCATGTCTCAAGCTTATATGTCTAGATTTTTCATTATAAACTTTACTATATGCCCTAGACATAGTTGCATCAGTTGTGGCCACAACTTTATATCTAATAATAAATTCCGAGTCATTCTGCCTCTTCGCTCGCTGCTGCCAAAGCTACAAATTCAGATTCTGCAATCATTCCGGCCACATATGTCGTCCCGACTTCTGGCCCGACCCAAACCCGAATCCTCGATGGGAAGTGCCTCTCGTTGGTGTAGCCCACGTCACCGCTTTGGATGAAACTTGTACCCCAATTTTGCCACGTGGAGCCGTATGTTATCGACACGTGCATTCACATGAAGAAACTCGTCGTAGAATCAAACTGAATATTCGAGCTGAATAACAACCTCTAATTGCTAGTGCGCTAGGGCGTATCTTAGCATAGAATCCTTCATTTCAATAGTAGGAAACCGAATAATTTTCGGGCCGTTGGAGTGCGTGAATTTCATCCCTATCACCGGCGCGTAACCCTTCAACACCCAGAACCCATGAGCCTCCGTAGCTAGGGCTGGGCACGGGTCGGTTTGGGCGAGTTTTAGTCCGTTCGGCCACCTGACCCGTGCCAGTAGGGTATGATAATTTCTAACCCGTGACAATAATAAAAATGTGAAAACCCAGCGGGTATCGGGCGGTTCGGATCGGGTTTTTTGGTCTGGTTGGTCGGGTTAATCGGATCAAATCGGGTATTTTTAACAAACCCATAACAAAATAAAACCATAAATTCTTAACAAAATAGCCCATTAAAACAACATAAATTGGAAATAGAATGTAAAGAGAATGTGTGGGAATGGAGAGAGGTTTAACATACAATGTCATTGTTTGGCTTTCGATACAAGAAATATAGAAGAGAGGACATGGGGAAGAGGCGAAGAGCAGTGAGATGACTGACCAGTGATTGTAGTGAATGACAACTGAAATGGTGGTACCCACGCATGGGCTGTGTGTAATAGAAAGTTAGAGTCAGCCCTTCAGATAAAAGAAAAAGCAACTGAATTGCCCGGGTCTTCATGAAACAACTTAGAAACGTCCAATCCCTTCAGATATAAGAAAAAAAAAAGCAAACATGACCAGCACGAGGGTCTTGGGCAGTGGGTCTTAGCCAGAGTCAGCTTGTCCACTACTCTACTCATCTCTCTCTCTCTCTCGCATCGTCCAGCTATTCCTCGTTGCAGGCCCACGAGGCCACACAACCTATGCCTTACCTGTCTTGTGCACACACGTGTTCGTCTATCAACAGTGCCATCTTTTAAAGCTCACAGATTCAAGCACAAAAGATATATAACAATTTGGACAATAATCAAATATGGGTCGAATTGAGAGAGCAATTTGAAATTAAAAAATCTTACCATTTGAGGGTGTTGATGGTACATTTGGGCATGACACCAGACTCGAGTCTCTTGAAGCTTACACCACCACACAAGACCTTCGCGTCCAGGGGACCTATCTTCACACCATTCACGATCAGTCCCACCCTGGTTTGAACCTGCACGTGGACCACCAAATCCTTCTTTGAGGAAGCGCCAGAGCCTAGTGCCCTTACCGTCGTCCATCAGCTGGTTCCTTACCCCAGTCTACACCTTCAAACTCGTCGTGTTCTTCTTCCCCTACGTGAACCCACCCACGTCCTCCGACCCCAACTCCAAGGAGTGAGGACTGAGAGTGAGATATGAGATCGAGACTCTGCGGTGGCCGGTGGGTAAGAGACTAAGGATCTGGACAGGGTGGGTGAGGCCGTGAGGGAGAGGGGCTGAGGTAGTGAGGTTTGAGGGTCTGTGGCTTGAAATGTTCAAACAATAGTGTGAAGGAAAGTTCTAGGGGGATTTTTTAAGGTAGCAAAGACGTGAGTATATTCGGGGCGGGGTGGGTATCTGCCCAAAAACTTTTAATGAACCCGTGAACCGACCCGACCCGGTCGAATTTTGGGATTTTGCATCCGAACTCGTGAAAAAAGGCCTAAAATCCGCCTGGATCAGGGCCGCTCGGGTTGGTCGGATCGAGCGGGTTCTGCCCACCCCTATCCGTAGCATAAGAAAACCCAAGGTTATTCTGAGCTGGTGTTAACGTTTGTAAGCCCACGTACGCTCATATCTTTCAAAATCAACCATTTTGCTGACATGTACCCAAGGGCCCGCATAAAGCACAGCTCAGCATCCACACCCACTGTGGCTAAAACGTTCGCGAGAAGCGTGCTTACAGCCAGGCTTCGATGTTGAGCCAACAAGGAATGGAAGTAGAGCGAGCCCACTTCACTTTGCGTCGCATGCGCCGCATAGCCAAAACAGCAGGAGTGAGGAAGACAAGGTTGAAGAAGTTGGAGAGGGACTCCGGCGAGTGAGAGTCCATGATCCATGAAACCGGGTCGGGTTTCAGCTTCTGGAGCTGGGACCTAGGGCACGTGCTATTGTGCGGCGTGGGTGAGCAGGATATGATCTCTTGGAGGAGCTGGAGTAACAGCAGGAGGAAGGATGAGGAGAGAGGGCACGTGTCAGAGACCCAGAGGTAGGGACGGAGCCAGAAAATTTTATGGGAGGGGGTCGACCAACAAAAAACTTTAGTTTTTTAGAATTTTTTTATTAAAAAAAATTTATTTTTGTTGTTTTTTAAACTAAAGACTACCTAAGAGCCAAAAAAGTAAGTATTTGAAAGTATGGGCTAAAAATAAAAATAAAAACTTAATGAGTATAACCCAAAAAATTAAGAATATGACCAAAAAATTTTATTGGATATGGCCATAAAATCTAAAAATAAGGCCAAAATTTTTTGGGAGGAGGCCATATGACTAAAATTAGAACCAAATTTTATATATTTTTTTTATTTTTTTTTACTTATAATTATTTTTTTTTCCTTATTTTGGGGGGGACCATAGCCCACCCCGGTCCCCCTCTCCCTCCGTCATTGCCCAGAGGGTCGTTTCGGCGTTGTTAGGGTGCTCAAAGCCCTGTAAGCATACGGTGAAGGTCACCAACGCGTCAGAAGTGCGCTTGGCTCTAAGCTGGATTGACCGAGTCGAGCTCTCCTGATTAGGTCCGGAACTCGCGAGTTCAATGACGAGTGGTGAGTTAGACTTGTCCCACTCTTCCGAGATGGGGAGCTCACATATCCATGACCAAATATCCAACATTGTGTACGTACGTTCTTGTTTAATTTGTTGTTTGGGCGCTAGGAAAATGTGAAGAGATAAGTGTGAAGAAAGATTCATGGGGTTTTAAGGGGAGAATGAGTGATGGGAAGTTAGCCAACTTGGAAGCAATACGAACCACGTATGAAGTAGTGTTCTAAATTTCCAATGCTGGGGAAGAACTGGTGGTTCTAAGGGTGTGTATGTGTTAGATTTTAAGTTTTAAGTTTTTGTCTCTGCATTAATGAGTGTCACCTTTCTTTCACTTTCTTGCTTAGATTATTCTATTCTTCTGTTTCAAGGAAAATGTTTGCTTGGATTGGAGCAACTGGGAAGTGGGAACCACGAAAAAATTTCATGAAATAAATTCAATATATAAAAGCTTTTCATATATAGTTTGTGCTGATCAGTTAAGCAAAAATAAATTTTAAAAAATATATATGTTTATAAAATAGACCTTAAGAATTTTTTTTCCACCTCCAAAATAATTTTTTTCTAAAATTTTACCCCAAACTAAAAGTTCTGGATCAACATAGAGGATCTTACACATTTTCCTTTTATCATCTTTACCACTTATGCCAAAATTAATCGAGGGTTATAAAGAGCTTTAAAACTCAAAAGTTAATATATACAAAAATCCATAAATTAATAGAAAATAAACAATTAATTCTCGTGAAACTGTAATGCATGTTGACGTTGTAGGGTTATAGAGCTGCATATCGATCAATTGCTAAATACGTGTACCAACAAGTGCCACAAAAGAAGTTTCTGAGTTCTTTAGGAAGTCCATTGATTCATTGAACATGGTAGCTACGAGTTTGTTCATGCAATTAATGTCACAGTTAGAGTTGAGAAAGAAACTATGCTACATGCTTAAATTCTGACCAAGTATCAACCTAAGACAGGAAATGATATCTTAACCGTCCAAAGAAATTCAAACCTTAGACTTGATCAAAATATCTAGACACGCAAGATCATGATGAAGGAGAAGGGGTTATTTCTTTTGACCTCAATGGACCTTTTTCATTGGGCCGATTTTAACCGAGTCTAGACCGAAATGTTCAAGCCATAAGATAACGCCGTGAGTGTCAACCGGCCCATGATCAGCTTAACGTGTACGTGGGCGGGCAAAGCGAAGAACTCCAGAAGAGACCAACGGCCCATTTCTACTTAAAGAAGGTTTGGCTGTTGATCGACGATTTGAAGGGAGATGGACAAGGGGGCGAGAGTCTACCGTGAGATCCTGAGACTGGTGAGGCGGTTGCCGAAAGACACCAGGCCTTACTACGCCCAGTACCTCCGCGAAAACATCGTCAACTACCCAAAAATCTTCGATAGAGATTTCGATGTCATGGACGAGCTCTTCCGTCGCGCTTACAACCACTCCATCTGGGTCCTCAACAAGGTCCTCATCCCCCCCTTTTTCTCTCATTCAAAATTACGAACATTTTCATCTTTTCGATTTTTGCTGACCCACCTTGACTTTCTTGTTAATGCAGTATTCAGTGGATCAATCGGCCGCGGATAAGCTGAAGCGCATCTGTTACGAGTCTTACATCTATTACAGAAGAGACAACTCTTACGAGTAGTGGGTACGCGTATGTCTACCATATGCTTGTTTCTATTCCGCAAAGGGCGCTAGCCCACTTTCCTTTTCAGTTTTGCAAATTGCTGCTTATATATGTCTTCTGACAAGAGAGGTAGTGTTTCTATTGCCTAATGTTTTAAATGTATGTGTTTGAAGCAAATTGTGATATATCTGATGCTGCATTACTGCAATATGCGTTACGAATGTGCTTTAATAAAATTCGAATGGTTTGACAGTGTTGGCTATGATGATCAATGCAATGTGTCTGTATACGTGTCGTAAATTGTTTTTTTTTTTTTTTTTTGATTGCTTTATTAAAATGTTCATTAATTGCGGGATTAACCATGGAAGTTTTGTGAGATTTGTAGCAATCCTCAATATTATGCTTGTGTTAATTATGCGAAATTCTCTCCATGGATGGGGATTGACCAACATTAGATATGCAAACTTTGCTATTTTCAGCGTATTTTTATGTCTAAATGCTAATGTTTCAGATTCAACCAACCCTTGGATAAGTTATTGTTAAAAAAATAAAAAAACTAAAAAATCAAAGGTTAGTTAGAACTAACACATCATCATTGTGAAAGAATTGTGAGATAAAAATGTAGTTTTTATCGTTACTCATTTTTTTTAAGGGAAATTTCACTTACTCCCCGTGAATTTATGTGTCTTTTGCAAACAATCTCCCATTATTCAAAATCTCTTACTTTGGTATATCGAACTTTGATTTTCTTCCACTTTTCCCATTCCGTTAGAATTTAACGGATGGGTGTGAAATTACTAAAATACCCTTAGTCATTTTTCTCATTTTCAGTTTAATTTAATTGTAATATTTAATGGTAAGGAGTATTTGGAACAAAATGAAAGTTCGATACATTAAAATGAGAGACTTTGAATATTGGAGGGGTGTTTGTAAAAAGTGCGTAAGTTTATGGGGGTAAGTGAAGTTTTCCCTATTTTTAACAAGGACTGATTCAAATATTGATTAGGATTGCCATGTTAGCATTGTGAGATAGTTGTAGGATAAAAATGTAATTTTTAGCATTACTCTATCAAAGCTGCGTTTGCAACTTCAGACTCCCTTTCCAATACTTCCACCTCCCATGAAGAAGAATGTTGTATACTACATTTTTATCATACAATTATCATAGAATGCTGATATGAGAGTCCTAACAATCCTTAAACAAGTCCTTAGGAAAAAAAAAGAAATTGATTTGTTGAAACTGTCACATCATTATTGTAAGATAGTTGTGGGATAAAGACATGGTTTCTAAGATTCATCTTCTCTCCTGTGAATCATCCTAAGAACATTGAGCGTGTTGGGCATTTGGATTCCCCTTAAACTTGATGCTGTTTTCACTGTGTTATATATAATTTATGGAGATCCTGAGAAACGTTGAGAACCATACTTAATCTTGCTAAGCATTTACCAGAACTAAATGGGCATAATTGTGTACAACCATTGTTACTTGCTCCCCTTCTAATACTTTGCCATTTCACTTCCCTAGAAACTGCACCAAGAGAACATCAGAGCATGTTTAGTTCAATTCCTTTTCTTTGACTCCGTTGTTTTCCTCCCTCATCTTAAAAGTCCATATTATGGTAACCTTTATTGGATGGACTTCATATGAACAGAACAACAATATTACTAAAGCTCAGATGCATCACTGGTCTGTCACTTAAATTTCAATAGGTCTATGGGCCAGTATTAAATAGCTTAAATTGTGTCAAACGCTCTTGCAATTAGGTTCATTTTTATTGACATCTTTTGTATCATTCATAATTTTTAACAGTCACTCTGCTAGGTTTTTCATCTATTTGGTCTAAAAAAAAAAAAAGAAAAAAAAACGTTTTATGGGTTCTATACCATATGGGATATCTTTCTTCTTCTTTTTCTTCTTCTTCTTCTTCTTAATAATAATAATAGATAAAATTGGTGGTTGGGGGTGGTGTGAAAAGGAAGAAGAGGAGGAGTACAGGGAGAGCGATCGAGCAGATGAAAAGGAAATAGAGTGGGTGATTTGATGGGACAGTTCTATATTGTGAGTGTGGATAGGGGAAAATGGAAGTCACATTCTTTTGTCCTTTTTTAGTTCTGGTTTAAAAACATGGGGAACATCTTTTATCTTTTTCTTAGGATGTCATTTCATCCATGTCATTTGGCTTCTCTCTGTATCACCTAATGGAATTGACATTAACGGTTCATTCTGCAACAACGCCCCAGTGGAACAAATGGTGGCCTGTACTGCATAGAGGCCATAGGGCGGCGGTTGGAGGTGATTGGCCACCCAATCCCATTTGTTGGGTGGCTCTGAACTTCTCTTTTAATCCTAGAAAGTAAAGGAGTTTGATTATTCATTTAAAAGTGATTGAGCCTTTTTGCTGTTTTGACAAATTAGTTATCCGACCTCCTCAACTAGGTCGAATTGAAGATGGTCAAATCACTCTAGTTACTAAAAATGATTGTTAGGCTACTCATTTTCTTTTTAATATATTGTTGCGATTTGGACCATTTATTTAAAATGATGAGGGTAAGCACAATAGTACGGTGGTGCTGCAGCCTGCAGGTGTGACGAGATGGAAAGGAAAGGAAATAGACTTTTAGAGTTTTATAAAAATACTAATATATATATATATATATATATATATATATATAGCTTTGAGATTGGATTCTCCGGAAGCTATCTTGTATAATTGTATTTATGTTTAGGACAAAGACCACATAACTCCTTCAAATTAGTATCTTAATAATAATTTATTCCTCAAATTATCAATTTTGATAATTTGTCTCAAAACTGCCAAAACAATGACAATATATCCTTAATTTTTTAAAATGACGAAATTATCCTTACTAAAATAAAAATAAAATACTAATTTTTTTTTAAAAAAAAAATTTAAAGGTATTTTTGTCTTATTAAAATTTTTTATAGAGATAATTTTATCATTTTGTTAGCATTGGGAGTACATTGTCATTGTTTTATTAGTTTGAAGAATAAATTGTTGTAATTGATAGTTTGAGGGTATATTATCATTGGGGTAGTAATTTAAGGAAATTAATGCTCCGTTTACTTCGACGTAAAATGGTTTCCAGAAAATAATTTTCGCATTTTACAGTGTTTACTTCAACGTAAAATAATGGTCAAATTGAAAATGATTTCTATTTGACCAAAAAGCTTTTACATTTTTTGGAAAATGGTTTCCCCTTTTTAATTTCGTAAATCATTTTCCCCAGCTAACCCGAGGCTCTTCTAATTAGGTAAAAAAAAAAAAACCCGACAATTTCTCTTCACCTTCAAGCACAGCTGCAGCTTCTCCTTCACCTTCACGGACATTGCAGCTTCTTCTTCACCTTCACGCACACTGCAGCTTCTCCTTCACCTTCAAGCTCAACACGCACAGGCTGCATAGCTCCTCTCTCTCTCGGCCAAGCTTCACTCTTCAAACTTGACTCAAGCACTCTCATCTCTCTCTTTCTTTGTTGAATCGTATGTATGGAGTGATTCATGGAGCATTTTGATTTTGGTTTCTTTCTCTCTTGGACAACTGGAAGGAGCATTTTGATTTTAGTTTCTTTTCCTATTAATGTATTGTGATTTTTTTCTGAACCTTTTCAAGATAAATTTTTTTTTCTGAAGTCTTTCTCTGTTTGTCTGAAGCTTTTCCATCTAGAGAAAGAAAATTTCAGATTTGCGATTGTGTTTTACTCTCGTATCGATCAGTTGGGACGGATTGGGTTTTGGGTCTATGGTGTGGATTTTGGAAAATGAGAACTTCTGGAGTTGTTTTGGTGTTTAATTTTTGGAGTTTTTGATTTGGTAGCTATTGTTTTTCTTGCTTTTTGCCTTGAATTGTTGTGACTGGCTGCGAAGAGAATATGGGATGAGATTATGGGAAGAGAGTAGAGAATAAATGCATTAGCTCTGTTTATGGTTGAATTTGGCAATGATTGTTTTGAATTTCTCGTGGTTATGCCCACTTTGGTTCGTGTTTGTAGTCAAATTCATAACATACCCTATGCCTCTTATGTAAAAAGGGAGCCAAAAAGAATTGTTGTCGTGCAAAAGGTTTACTTGAAAATTTTTTCAGAACGTCAATGTATGTTGCACACACACCCATCATTATTGTCTACTGCAAATCTTCATTGCCATGGAATATTATGAACATTTTAATTGTGATATCAAAGCCTTAAAAAGAGGGGAGTGTGACCCACAAGAGAGGCCCAATTACATTGGACAATTGCAATCCATGGCTTTGAACACTAGCTGTTTGACGAAAATGGCCAAAGAAGTTCACCAATAGCACCCTCACCAACTGGGTCTGTGTCTTTATGCTTTTGTTTATTTCTATGTTTGAGTTTTGTAATTCACTCCAATTATCTTATTTTTATTGTAAGCATATATTTTCATTTCTTAATTGTTTGATTTTTTAAAATTTTTTTATTTTTTTATAAGTATTTCTTAATTGTTTGATATCTCGGTTTATGCCTTTTATCTTGTAATTAGTTCTTATTTCTATTCATGTGTGTTGGATGGCTAGTTTTTTATTCTATCGTTGATGAAGTGATGCTGTTGCTGAAGTGATGTAGTGAGTGATATGTTTTGATGTTTAATACACTTTAGTATCAGATTTTTAGTTCTTGCCTTCCTTTGAATAAAGTTAAATAGTTTGTATGCATGTATTTCTATTCTAAAAATTGCTTCGGTTATGTGCTGAAAGGTTTACTTCTATATTCTGATGGTATGATTTACTTCTAATTTTCTATCTTTTGTTCTTGATTTTTTCTTTTGCTCTTTGTGTATATGATGGTGTCTTTTGTCAATGTTAATGTGCTTTAGTTGTTGGTTTTGCATGTTTAACTTGAGAATATTTCACCAGTGTAAATTATAATTTGTCGTTAGTCCATGAGGCCAGGCATAAGCTTTAAAGCATGAGATGCACCAAAGGTATTCTGTTGTGAGTTCATATTTCCCTTAATAGCTTTTTTTCTATAAGTATGGTAGGGCTTGGAGAAAAATAGAAATTCATAATCCAAATCTTTTTAGACCTGTTTTGATGGTTACTTTAGGGCTGTTTTGATGTGGCCTTTTCATTTTACTTGTACTTCTGAGCCAATTGGGGGATTACATTGTAGTGTTTGACACGTTTTGTCAACTCTCTTGCTTCTTCTATTTTCTTTTCATTTTTCATTTTTCAATACTTTATTTTTTGTATAAAGTTGTAACTTGCTTTTTATTTTTGTTTTTTTAAGGCCGAACTGGCCAATTGCTTAGAAATGGATGGCTTTATGTCCATCCTTGAAGCACTTGTTTGCTAAACTGGCGCCATTTTTATGTTGTTTGTAGATGGATTTGACCATTTGAATGGATATGAGAAGCTTGCAAGATGATTTCTAGTAAATAATGCTAACTTAGAAAGTTTTGGTTGGACTTCTTCAAAAACTATGAAAATTAGAATTTGCGTATTATCGATATGTAGTAAGATGCTAATTAACTGGGATGGTAGCTCTTTGGCCAAAATATTGTAATATTTGTGGTTGAATTTTGGAATTCATGGCTTTTTATTTATGTTTTTTTTCAAGTAAGATGAATGTAACTTTCTTGCTTTTTTATATATATTAATCTTCCTATATGTCGAATATTCATAATATTGATGTATTGAAGTTTAATTTAACCTAGATATATGGACATTTTAAATACAATACTTTCAAAATACGTTTTCTATTTCTCTATTTTCTTTTTTTGTTTTTTTAAAAGTGAAAAATCCAAAAATATTCTTAGATAGGGATTGTTTTTGTTGAATTTTAACAATCAAACATAAATTATTTTATACTAATATTTTTATATTGTGAATAAAAATTATATTTTATAGTTTAATATAATTGAATTAAAATATGAAGAAAAAAAAATGATTTTTCGTACATACGATAAACACCGTAAAATGTAAATGGAGCCGAAGTAGACATTACCCTTTAGCAATATAAATCTCATCTTAAGAAAATTAAAAAAGAAAAGATTCAAAAATGTGTAAAATGGTATTACCGGTAATAATTAGGAAATCGGAGCCTTTGATGATCAAAGTTTGATCTAAATTAGACATTGAAATGCGCAAAGAGAGAGACATGAACAGTAACGGAACCAACGACCAACGAGGTGTCGGAAGACGCGGCTTGCGATGAAGCAAATGTCGGGAGAAGCCTCGACTTTCTCACCAACCCCGTACATTTTTCCCACGTGTCTCTTTTAGGTACCACGAGCCAAATTGGCTTTTCCTTTTTTTCCTCGACTTTTTTTATGACTAAACGTGGCTGTCGAAAGGGCAGTCGAGTCGTGTGTTCGTCTATTTGCATGGAATGTTTTGGATAAACTCGACTTTTAACTTGTTTTATTTACTGTATTAAGTCATTCCTCAACATTAAATTATGCTTCAAAAAAAAAAAAAAAAGTAAATTAAATTATGCTAGATTAAGAAATTAACATATTTATATAAATTAACTCAAACTCATTAGCATGTGCATTCTCCTTGAGATTAAATTATTTTATGCAATATAAATAATATTGTTATGTATAAAATTAATAATTTTGACGGGTTATTGATAAATTTTGCGATAAATTGATAAATTTTATTGAAAATTATTCAAATTAAAAAAAAAATGGTGTTGCTTTGTGTTGGATTAGGGGGTGTCAATCCGGTCGATAATAATCAGCCACCAACTGATAATCGGGTACCAACTATTGACTAGTGTTTAAAGGGTACTCGATCCAATTATTGGTTTTTGTATTTTTACGCACTTGGTTATAACCGGTAATCGGATGTGTGTGTATATATATATTGTTAAGAGGTTATTTCTTTTGGTTGTTGGTTTGTATACATACTTGTTTTTATTTATTTATTTATTTATTTTTGTGTTTTGAAGGCACTTTTAAAATGTATTATGAAAGCAAAGAACAATCATAACTAAGCCTAGCATATTGGTCTAAAAAAATCATAATTATTTTTTAAAATGGCAAAAAATGCCTAAATTAAGCCCAAAAAATAGGACCAATATCCAAAATTGGCCAAAAATACACTATTTTTTTGGAAACCTGGTTATAGGTTGGGATAACCAAGTACCAACCGGTAATTGGCCGGTTATTACATAACTAGTAGCTGGTTACTGGATCCAGTTTTCTAAATTTAGTAAATGAGTACTCCGGTTATGGTTATGGTTACCAGTTTTAGCCAATAACCAATAATCGGAACCGAATTGATACCCTTAACTTTTATGACTTCATGATATTGTTGTGCTTATTAGATGAATCTCAAGTTTGTTTAAAAGATGACCTGGGGCAAATCTAGCAATTATTTATGAATATAAAACCTTTATTTAAATAAAGGAACAATATCTATTTTTATTCATAATATTTAATAATAGTTATCAAGTAACAACTCAATTATGTCTTTTATTATTGCAAAGGTGCATCGTTTTAATGAGTTTTTTTTTTTTTTTTTTTTATTACGTAAGACAAATAAATTGATTGTTTTTCCACTCTTTACCTCAAAAGTTTTTAAATAATGGTCAATTTAACTATGATTGGAGGTAATATTTGTGGATCTTCTAAGTGAAGTTGAACTCACATGCATTTATTAAGATATCATTTTTGAGATAATTGAAGATTTGGTTCAATATGGATAACATTACTATATGCCAAAACCAGTTATTTTGACGGGTTACGTACGTGATTCATGTGAAACTAATCATAATAAATTATTAAATTTTATTGGGACAGAAATTTCTTTCAAATCAATTTGAAGTAAATTTTTTCAAACATATTTTAATAAGTAACAAATGTCATTCAACGTATTTGAATTTCTAAAATTATACTGAGATTATTTTTGTGGATAACAACAATTATACTAAGATCATATCAAGATCGATCGAGTCATAATTTAACACCAATTTCACTGAAAACTCTAGTGAAAAAATAACACTGAAGCCGATGGACTCTAGTAATGCTCACTACCCAAAATTCTCCAAAACGAACGAGGGTCATGTTTTATAGTCAATATCTTATATATAATGTAAATAATATTATATTATTTAAAACTTTTAAATTATGTATAAAACAAAATATAATCTAGAGTACAAAATAACTTGTCATTATTTTACTTGAAATTATGAGGATATTTGTGTTCTGAGTCGATGGTAAACTTTGAGCAATGACGTATCGGTTTCGGGGGCCAAAAACCGAAACACGGGGTTTGGGGGCAGAAATGCGTTGGGGCGCGAAACCACGGTTTTCTCGGGCCAGGTGGGTTTGACCAAAGACGTCGAAAACCAAGGCCAGCCTTGGAAAAACGAAGCCCAGCACGAGCCACAGCCACAGCCACAGCCAGTAGAGTCCATATCGTAACGGCTATAGCCCCACCACAGCAATATCACAAGCGCACATGACATAACAAAATCTGTCTCATCAGACACATCGGATTGTCATCTCTAAGAAGCTTCTGTTGTTTTCTTCCTGAATCAAACCCCACAACTTTCCCAATCCCTTTTCTTTCTGTTGTTTTCTTCTTGAACCAAACCCCACAACTTTCCCAATCCCTTTTCTGCTCTCTCTCTCTCTCTCTCTTCTTGTTGCTTTGTTTCAGTTACTTTCTCAGTGGTCCTTTTTCTCTTTCTCTTTCTGAGGATACTAAAGAAGAGATTAAAGTCTTGGGTTTTGTACACTTGAAATTTTTTTTTTCTTTTTGTTTTTGTTGTTGTTGGGTGGAAGATTGATTTAAGGGTTTCTGATGGCGGATAATGAGGGATTTGGGGGGGACCATCTCAGAGGGGCAACGAGTTTCTCTCAGCTTTTGCTGGCAGATGATGATGGCGATGGTGATGTTGCTGTGGGTCTTGATGTGGACCGCACCTTCAATTACTCCTCTGTTTTTTCCTCTGAAAAGCCTCCCAAAATGCTCTGCTTTGGCAACTACCAGCACAAAGCAGAGCCAGTGTATTCCGAGACTACAAGGACTCCGCCGCAGAAATCAGGGGTCACATGCAGCGATTCCTCCTCGACTTCTTCCAGCAATAATAGCAGTATAAACACTTTTACAAAATCTGCTGCAACTGTATGTACTCTGTTTTTAAGCTTGTTTGGCAAATAAAAGTAGAGCTCTTAATCTGTATGGGTTTTACTTTAAAGTTCACTTTCTTTATGATTTTTGCAGAAAAAACGAAATGGGTCGGGCCAGGAATTGGTGCAGTGCATGAGCACCATCACCACAGCTACGGTGGCAGGTCAGAGAACCTCTAAAAAGCCGAAAACGGAGAATCCCACCCCCACCCCGGCCGGGCATGCAAAAGTCTCTGCCTCTCTCTATCTCTATGACACACACAATTGCATTGCATGTCGCTATTTCTTCTGAATAATTAAACATTATGTTGCTCATCAGAGGAAGGAGAAGCTGGGAGAACGAATCACAACATTGCAGCAGCTTGTTTCTCCGTTTGGCAAGGTTAATAAGTATTCAACGCGTATTTACAGAAAACAGATATATATTTGAATGGCATGCAATGATGGTTGGAAATTGAAACTGAGAAATTGAAATGGTGCAGACAGATACGGCGTCGGTGCTGCACGAAGCGATGGGATATATCAGGTTTCTGCACGACCAGGTTCAGGTCCTCTGCTCCCCTTACCTTCAACGCCTGCCATCTTCCTCACCCCACCACCTCCTTGTAAGTACCAAACACATCTCTGTCAGATTCCTTTTCTTTCTCTTTCATTATTTTAGGAGACTCAAATCGTAAAATATATATATATATATATATATATATATATATACTTTTTGATCAAACCTCACAATCCTCTTGTCCTATCAACGGCTCCGTAAGCACTGACGAAGGACCTTCAGGATCATGGGTCCCCCACATTCACGGTTCAGATTCATCCTGATTGATATTGATTTTCAGTAAATTTTGCAGTTTAAATTGCCATAGTATTAGTAGATATAAAAAAAACTTTTATGAGACTCATATTATTTTGGGTGTTGAGTTGCAGTAAACTTTAACCCGTTCTAATTAAATGGGTTAAACTTTTCGGCCTTAGTTCCTTAATTTTATATTGAATTCGTGTTGAGTTTGTATGTCATGTTAAAAATTGTCAATAATTATGTTTTGTGCCGACTATATAAGTCAACTCTAATCTTACTTATTTAATTAAATAAGATCAAATACTTTAACATTGACCATTTAAAATTGTATTAGTATTGTCGTGTAAAAAATTATCGGCCCTAAGTAAAATCCAAATAAGATTTTTCATAATTCTAGCAATTTAGAATATATTTGAAATTGTGTTTGAGAAATAGAGTTTTTAAGTAAAAAAATACTTTTGACTAAAATGAGTTTTAGCCATTTTTATGATTTTTTTTTTTTTAATCATTTTTATCAAATTGAATATATTTTTTTTTCCGAATTTTTTAAGTATTAAACATATTTTTAGATCATTCAAGCGAAACCCAATCAGCCTTAACTTAAAATTAATGAATATCTCAATACAACCGAGCTTGTCCTTGGCTTGGGTGTGGGTGCCACATAAATGTGACCATAAATAATACACCGAACTCGCAGAGATTTTGCGCATGGGCCATGGGTGAAAGGACTTAGTAATCAGTGATCAATATCAGTGTGATTTTTGTTATTTATTTATTTATTATTAATTTAAATATGAGTGTGAATTAGGATAAGGATAACCCTTAACTTTTGGTATCGTATTCTGTGGGGGGTGATTGACAGGAGGAGGGCGGAGAAAACGGAGGATATGCAGGAAAGGACTTGAGGAGCAGAGGGCTATGCTTGGTTCCAGTAGAATGCACCTTACACGTGGCGAACAGCAACGGTGCTGATTTCTGGTCGGCTGCCGCCATGGGGAGCCATGATGTTTCATCGTAAACAAAGCAGTGAATTTCTTAGATTGTTAGTTCAAACTGTAATGGCTGCTCCTTTTTTTGGTCAAAAAGGGTGAAAGAAAAAGAATGAACAGCAGTTCACACATCGTTAAAAATGTGTTTTTCTTTTTCTTTTTGGTTTTTGGGGTGGAAATGGGAAGGATTTTAGCATGGCTTACACCTGTAAATTTCCCAGGCTAAACCAATTACCAAGGCAGGCAATTTTGCATTTTGAGATGGGGGTGCACAAATCTCTTCTCTCTAGTTTTTTGCTCTTAAATTTTGCTTTAATTTTACTCTATTTCTTAATGTGTATATATATATATATATATATATATATATATATATATATATATATATATAATTGTTGATGTCTACCATCATGAGTGGTGGTTCAATGGCATAAGAAAATCTTCATGGGTTCAAAAAATTGTTTACCTTCTCATCTCAAGTAGAACTTTATAAATTCCGCAGAGACACTTGAGAAATTATTGTGTGTCGATGATTTTTCAGTATGCTATACCTTTACCTCCATATACGCATGCTTTAGCGAATGGGGCGAGCCATTGGTCTGGATATTATAAAAGAGATATGGGATCAAACTCTCCTAGACTATCATATGTGTGATGAAGTAGTTTGAGAGGGCATTATGATGCTATTGGGGTGGTTGATGGATTGCTTTCTTTCATGGAGTATGGCTGGTGGTGGCAATATGTTAGTTTTAGTTGCAGCGTTTGGTTGATGAAGGAACATGGCGTAGTGTAGTCTGGGACTATACAATTTACAGTTGATTTAAGTTTTTAACGGGTTGGTTCTATAAGCCAGAGTTTAGTTTTGGAAACAACAAAAAGATATTGGGGAGAAAGCCAGAAAAGTTGGTCTTATATGATTTCAAAACCCATAGATTCATTGATCTAGGAATTAAAGCCAAGGGTTTTCCTTTTGCTAATAATACTTTTGTTAAAAGTCTATACTATATGAAAGCTAAGAAGAAAATGTTAGAAACACGATATCTCTTATTTATCAATTTATGAAATCTTTTTTACCAAATTTGAAGCAATAACTTATTAGTGTCTTGTTGCTTATTGGTTCTTTAAGTTTATATAAGTGTCACGTTGCTTGAGCTTGCTGCATGTCAATCATTAGTTTTAATTAATTAATATGCAATTTTTGTAAAGAGGCATGATAAATACATAACTTTTTTGCACAATTTTGACCTAATTTTTCTCTTTTTTTTTTTTTAAAAAAATAAAAAATAAAAAATAAAAAATTCTAAAGCAATTACATCATATGCGGTCCTTTTTTTATTTGGTATTTTTTTAATTAAACAAAATAGTATTTTTCTTCATATAAATGGTCCTTTATTTATTTTTATTTTTTAGGACACGTAGCATATTTTGGGAGTGACAAGTGACAAATCATTAATTTTCTCTAACAAAAATTTAACGAGGTATTGATTTTGTATTTTTCAATAAAAATGAAAACCAATGTAATAATAAAATAGTTAACCATTTAAAATGGAAGAAGTCTGTTTAGCAAACTTATAAAAACTGTTGTAACCGCGCACAATAATGATGAACAATATAGAATAAAAAAGAGAGAGATCAAGAAAGAAAGAGAGACACAGATTTAACGTGATTCGACAATTTGCCTACGTCCATAGAGAGGTGGCTATTATTCTGATAATTAATCCAGGTTTATATCAATGATATATATATATATATATATATATATATAGAAAAACCCCCAAAAACCTACGCGTACGGACTTGTACAGATTTCATATAAAATCCCTAAAATACCCCCGTACACCCGTACTGTATTGTGGGGGCACCCCCACAATCTAATCGTTCCCCCCGCAAACTTAATTACACCTATAGGTCAATAGACTCCTGCTCCATGAACGTCGCTATCGCAACGTTCACTACACTCCTGTCTACTTGACTCTTCCACTAGTGTTAATTTAAGTCACTAACTCCAACAAAAACAAATTTATAATAATAATAATAATAATAATAATAATAATAATAATAAAATAGATAAAAATAAATAAATAAAGTTGAGGAACCCAAAGGCCAAATCTGACCAAATCCATCAATCCAAGTCCGAATAGAGAAATATTTCTTTGAGATGATGAACAATTCTTGTGTATATATAATCGTTTGTTTCCGCTAAGAATTCTTACTGGGTTTGGTGTTTTGGTTAAGAGTGAAGTTGGAAGAAGGACTCTTCTTTCTTTCTTTATATTTTTTTAATGTGACATTATCACTGAATTTTAGATCACTATCGAATACAAGGTGCTCATCACAATAATAATTTTGGTATTTTGTTGTATTACCAAAATTATTGGTAATGCATATATATGCGTTACCAGTAATTTTTCCATTAATTCCAATGACAGATAAAGGTTTTGTCAATTATAAAAAATAAAAAAACTGCCTTTGGTCATTTTTCTATCTGTCCCTTAACAAATACCCTTTCTCTGCTTTTTTTCTTTTATTGAAGAAAGAAAAATAAAAAGCCCATCATGGGGCAAAGTTGGCCTCTAACCATGCTTTCTTAAGAGCAAATCATAAAATACTTAATCAAGTGTTATCACGAAATCTCAATTGTACTCAGATCAAGACCTATGTATAATTGAGATTATGTTATGTGAATGATTTTGTAAACAAATAACGGAATAAAAATTAGGTTATGAAGGAACCTATATCTTAAATTATAAGAGAATTCAAACTTTTTAGAATTTTAAAAAATTTAGAATCATTTTTCTAACACAATGTTTGGGATTGATTTTTTGATTTTTTTTATTAAGTGAATGTCCTTAAATAAGGATACAATGGAAAGATAGAGATACAAAGACACTGCTAACTAATGGTCTCTGTTTTAGTTGAGTAAAACAGGGTGAACAGAGGATGCAGTGGCATGGATGCGTGTTGTTCATGAAATATTTTTCAAGGAAAAAGAAGAAAGTGACGGCAGATTATCAAACTAGAGCCTATGCAAAACAAGAAGTAATAGATATTGCATATATCTTGGTTACAAGATTTGACAAAAGAAAAACATCGATACAACAAAATTCACTTTGTAACCAATATGCTTGAAATAGCAACTTTGAACAAAATTTGTATATGGTAAAATCCTCACAAAAGGAACCAACAAGATTTTCGAGAAACAAAAACAAGAAGTTATTAGAGCAACTGCATCCCAATGACCCCATGCATAATCCATGTATTTCTCATAAACTTAGTTAATCGTACAAAAGTTTGAGCACGAGAAGCGAGTTCTCGTTTGGAATAACCAGTCTTCTTGTAAAGAGTTTTGACCCAGCCATGACTTTTGTTTAGTAAGCAGTAGGTGACAGAGGCAACAATCATGGATGGCGAATTCATGGTAGTGGCGCACTGGCGGCATAATCGACAGAGAGAATCCAAGCCCCATTTATGTGAGGAAATGGGGTTGTTGCAGTTGGAAGGATGTTTGACACCCGATTTGTGGGTCTCTCCCACACCAGTCACTATTCTTTAGAGACACGGAGGACTTAGAGAAGAAGATCAAACAGACTTTCCCACTTCCTCCTTAAACGGCGTCAGGAAGAAAACGTTTGATACAGGCGTTTGGTTCATTGGGTTTCTAGATTTCACCAAAACGACATAGTTTGGTTTAAAAAATCATACCGAAAACAATTCCAACCTTCCATTATTTTCACAGCGGATGTGCGGTAGTTTTAAACTAAAACTACCGCACTGAAGCCGAATGCTTTCCTTTTTCCTATTGGATTTGGTGTGTTTTGGTTTTAAGTTTTAACCGACTTAAAAAAGGCTTGTATAAAAACAAAGAGTCCTGTGTATAGAGAAAAGCGTGAGTCTTCTTCTTTCTTCTTTGAGAGCGCCGCGCCATAGCTTTTGTCTCTTTAAGGAGTGAAAACAGAGAGCCAATCTTTTTCCTTCCATTCTTGGATCATCTTGAAAGTTCCTCCCGAGTTCGTTCGTCTTCTCCCAGCAACGCAAAGTCTGCAAAAAGGAAAAAAATCACAGAGATGTCAAACTGGCTTCCACCTGATCTTCTGAATGAAATCTTGGTCAGACTACCCGCCAAATCGCTTTTACGATTCCAATGTGTTCGTAAATCATGGAAATCCTTCTTCTCTAGTCCCAAATTTATTTCCATGCACACCCAATATAGTGAGAGCACCGACAATTACGCTCACCTATTTCACTGGCGTAAATATGATCATAAAGCCGGAGTGACGCAATACCAAGTGCACCATATCGATGGTTCATTCAATGAGTTTCAAAAACTTGAATATCCATACCAAATTAGAGGTAGAGAGTATAGTTTCGTCCTTGATTGCAAGGGATTAATACTTTTTACGACGACTATGATGGAAGATGAGACTGATGACCATGGTTTTGAGCGCCTGATTCTTTGGAACCCTACAATTAGAATGTCTATCACTCTTCCTCGACCTTGCATTGATGTACCGGCCGGCAGCATCCACTGTGTTCATGGGTTCGGTTTTGACCATAAAAGTAACGATTACAAGGTGGTGAGATTAGTCTATGAACGATACTCAAATTGTTCACCTAAGGCGGAACTGTATAAACTCCGCACAGGCGTTTGGGAGATGGTTAAGGTTGCCGACAATTTTAAGTATACTATAGATGGATATACTCAGGCTTTAGCGAATGCGGCTTTAGTGAATGGGGCAATCCACTGGTTGGGAAATCATGAAAGAGATTGGCCAAATCCTTGTGTGGTTGTGTTGTTTCATATATGTGATGAGGAATTCCAAGTGATGAAGTTTCCGCATCGTCTAATAAGTTGTTTGAACGAGAATTATGCTAAAATTGTGGTTTATGGTGGATTGCTTTCTTTAATGGAGTATGATCATCAACAATATATCGGTTTCAGCTGCAATATTTGGTTAATGAAGGAATACGGTGTAGTAGAGTCCTGGACTAAACAATTTATTATTGATCTAAATGGTCAGCACATTGGGGCGATATTCAGTTTTATGATCAATGGAAAGATTTTGTGGAAAGGACAAGAAAAGCTGGTCTTATATGATCCTAAGACAAATAAATTTACTAACCTAGGAACTGAAGCCCCCGAGGGATTTATTTTTGCCAAGAATACTTTCGTTGAAAGTCTTGTTTTACTCGATAAAGTAAATGCTATACAAAGTATGCAAGAATTGTTTAAAGAGGAAAAGGACGATGTGCAAGAGAGAGAAGGCTAATTGTGGTCGGTATTGAGAATTAGAAGGATTGAACAAGACCAATTGGTTTTTCTGTTTTTCTTTGATGTTTTCGTTCCTTGTCCTGTTTTGTATTTATTTAGTATTTAAACTATTAATTAAGCCCTGTTTTGTCTTATGATTTTGATTTTGATTTTGATTTTGTTGGCAAGAACTTTCTTTCCTCGATAGATTTGAGTAAAGAATCTTTGAATGAACTCGTTAATAAAATAGAAAATATGGCGTCAAACCAGAGAAAATGACATCTTCACCTTAAGTGGTGGTCACAATTTAAAACAATTTCTTTATTCTTATTGATCAACTTCTCGTAAGCCATAGGAGACAACCTAATTAAGCAAACGTAAATGACATAAACAAAAACGTTGGAGTTGAATTCAGAATTCTACAATAGAGTTGGACTTAAACTGTATCTTAGTCTACCAATACCTTTATCATATCCTTTGGTGAAACTTGAAGCTGGGATATTATTATTATTATTATTATTATTATTATTATTATTATCATCATCATCAAATAAGAAAAAGCGGGTTACAGGATCAAAATATTAATTTTTTTAATTTATTCGTATTTGTGAAAAATACGTTTTTTTTCTTCCTACAGAACTTAACATAGATGGTTCTTATTTAGCTGTAGATAAAACATGGCCTATTAGGCTAGGATTAAGATCCCCAGCAATTTTTCTAAAATTGCTAGCCAGTTTTTTTTGAAAATCTCAGTTATTAAAGAGATCTAATGGCTCAAAATTAAACACCCATTTAATATAAGAGAGATAAACTTAAAATTTTGAATTTTCAAATTCAACCTCGAAAATATGCAATTCACTAAAAAAAATGGGTTATTTATTTTGAGCCATTAGATTACTTTAATGGCTGAAATTTTCAAAAAAACTGACTGACAATTTTAGAAAAATTACTGAAAATTTTGATCCATTAGGCTAATTTGGCTAAATACTAAACACAAAGCAGGACAAATAGAAAGTTTTGGATAAGTTTTAGAGTTATAACTAAAAAAATAGAAACAAAACATATTTTTCATGAACATAAATCCCAAACCATCCTAAAAATGAGTAGTAATCCTTTTGATTAGGACACCCTTTACGTTACTAAGGGTGTGTTTGGCATTTGCAATTTCATAGATAAAATTTGTGTTTTCAAATTGCATGTAAGGAGGTGTTTTTTTGAAAACATGAAATTTTAAAGGCTAAATTGTGATTTTAAAGGCCAAATCGCGAATTTGCCAGTGTTTTTAAAATGGATAAATGTAAAATTGGCCTTATGGTTGACCGAAATTATAAATTACTCCCCGTAGTATAAATAATTTATAGGTCCATATAGTTGGCCTAAATTACAAATCACTTCCTGTGATATAAAAAATAATTTATAGGTGCTTAAAGTATGCCAAAATAACAATTTACTCCCTAAAATCAAATTTCATTAAGTAAATTAACAAAATTTGTCACTTTGTCATGTTATAACCAAAAAAAAAAAAAAGAATTGACCCGTGCTATTATGAATTTTTGACTTTAAAAAATGACAATTAGGATTTAAAACATCATTTTACATCGTTATCTAAGATTACATATCAGCTCTCATTCCACGTCATATTGTTACAGTAAATTAACCTAATATCTTATATCCTCAAAATTTACCCCGTGTGTAACCTTCTCTTATCTTCATCTTCCTCAACAGCTTCACAAAATGCAACCGTTAAATTCTCGCAAAATACTCCAAAATAGTGGATAGGAAAGATGAAAATAGGGGAAAGTTATGCACAAAGTAAAATTTTGGGGATATAAGAGATTATGTAAATTTATTAACAAAGTAACGGATTTTGTTAACATAAATTGATTTTAGAGAGTAAACTGTTATTTGAAGATCTATAAATTATTTTTTATACTACAAGAAGTGATTTGTAATTTAGGCCAATTACATAGACTTATAAATTATTTGTTATAGCATAAGGAATGATTTGTAATTTAGGCTAACCATATGGACTAATTTTACATTTATCTCTCTTTAAAAATCATAAACATTTTAAAGCCGTACATTATAAAATTTTAAATTTTAATTACTTTTACTATTGGATTTGGTCTTTTTCCATTGCGTTTGGTGTACGTTTCGGTTATACTTTATAAACGAGTAAACGACTTCTTCTTCTTTGAGAGCGCCGCATGACACCGGAAATAAAGAAAACCTGAGATTGTTGTTTCTTCTTGGAAAGCGGAAAGAGAGAAAGAAACGGGGCATCTTCAAGTCCCTTCTGAGTTCGTCTTCTCCTGGCCACGGAAAAGTGAGCGAAAAGGACGGAGATATATACAGAGATGTCAAACCGGCTTCCACGCGATATTGAGAATGAAATCCTGGTAAGAGTAGGCGTGAAATCGCTTTTACGATTCCAATGTGTCTGTATATCATGGAAATCTTTGATTTCAAGTCCTTCATTTATTTCCATGCACACCCAATATAGAGAGAGCGTTAGCTCTCACCTTTTACATTTGCGGAAATATAATGAAGACAGAGTGACGCCACACCAATTACTCCATACCGATGGCTCATTCATTGAGGGTCATGAACTTGAATATCCATGCCAAATTAGAAGTAGAGATTATAGATTTGTCTTTGATTGCAAGGGATTAATACTTTTTAAGACTAGCATCAAACGTGAGTTGGATGACCGTGGTTTCGAGTCCCTGATTCTTTGGAACCCTGCAATTAGAATATATATCTCTCTTCCTCGACCTTCCATTGGTTTACCCAGCGCCAACTACCGTGTTTATCACGGGTTTGGTTTTGATCATACAAGTAATGATTACAAGGTGCTGAGAATGGTCTATGTCAATAACAAATTGTTTCCACCTCAGGTGGAACTTTATAAACTCCGCACAGGCGCTTGGGAAAGGGTTAGGGTTGCTCACGATTTTCCAAATGTTGTACCTGCTACAAATACCCATGCTTATGTGAATGGGGCAAGTCATTGGATTGGACTTCAAAAAAGAGATATGGGCCTTATGGCATCCGGCTCTTATAAAAGAGTGGTTGTGCTGTTTCATATGTGCGATGAAGAGCTCCGAGTGATGAAGCTTCCAGATCATCTACGTAGACCTACCTATATGATTGCTCAAATTGGAGTTTCTGGTGGATTGCTTTCTGTAATGGAGCATAGCCGACAACAATTTAATTATTTGGTGGACATCAACATTTGGTTGATGAAGGAATATGGCGTAGTAGAGTCTTGGACTAAACAATTTGTTATTCATTTAAGGGGGATCTACGGTTTTAGGAACAATGAAAAGATTTTGGGAAGAAAGCAAGGAAAACCATTCTTATATGATCTCAACACACATAGATTTATCAATCTAGGAATTAAAGTCCCAGGATTGATTTTTCCCGAGAATACTTTCAATGAAAGTCTTGTTTTACTCAATGAAGCAACTTTACAAACGTGCCAGACTTGTTTAGAGAAATGCCAGTGGTGCGACTCAAAGAAAGAAAGGGAAAAGAAAAAGGAAGATATGCCCAATAGAAGGCTAAGCAAAGCAGGAAAAAAAAAAGGTTAGAAACATAGTATCTCTTATTTATCACAGTGCTTGTTGTCCTGTTGCTTATTGGTTCATATAAAACTGTCACAGTTCTTAAGCATGAGGCTGCATATCAATTGTTAATGTTAATATATATGCAATTTTTGTAAAACTTTTTTTCATTTAACTCAACAAATTATAACAATAACCTCTTCAAATCTCATGTTGGCAGGCTTTTCACTAGCAAGGGTGACCAATAATTAACAATTATGAAAGGGAGAGGAACAGATAGATGGAAGAGCAAGACCACCTGCCTTTACTGGATTATCTTCTTTCACTTTGATAAAATGATATTTAAATCTTTACTTAGAATTTTTTTTTTTTTTCATTAAACTTATATTCCCATGAAAAAGAAGACATGCACAAATTTGAAGCAATATTAACTTATTATGGTATTGTTGGTTATTGGTTATTTAAGTTCATATAATTGTCTGCTGAAGATACTTCTTCTTCCCATTGCCCAATTCCTTGGGCATAAATGATATCGGAATCGGACTAGAGGAGAGGAGTTACACCTTACAAAGATATCAGAAGAAAACAAAATACTTTTTTTTTATAAAACAAGTATTGTCTTATTTAAACTAAATACTGAAATAGAGAAATCCCTTTTTCTATTGCACTTCTACCTCTCCATCAACTAAACAACATGTGTCTTTCTTTTTCTTTTTTCTTTTTTAAAAAAACAGTCATTTAAAAGTGTTTTTGATTGGGATGCTCTGTTTTGGTTGGGACGAGTCCGTTGTTACATAGAAAAGAATTGGGATGTTCATGCTCTGTTTTCTTAGAGAGAGAACAGAGAGCAATATTGATGCACCCATCGACAAATATTATTGTGTTTACGGTTCGGTTTTTGACCATACAACTAATGATTACGAGGTGCTAAGAATGGTGTTAGGTAAACCGTTAAGGGTGCCGACAATTTTCGGCATACTGCATATGAAGTAACACAAAAATCCAGATGAAGATACGCAGGCTTTAGTGAATGGGGCAAGCCATTGGAATGGATACAATAAAATTTATCTGGCGACTAAATCTCTTGCTAGTTTGTGATTGTGTTGTTTCATATCATATGTGTCACGATAAACTTGAAGTGATGAAACATTTTGATGATAATGTTAATAATGTTAATAGAATGGCCTATTTAAATATGAGCTGTTAATTAACAATCTTTCATATTTTTTTCTTCTATATTTTCTCATCTCATCTGGTTAGTTAAGGGTGTCTAAAAAAACTAAGAGATAATAGATTACAACCAGCATAAATTCATAAATGCTTAAAAGAGTATATGTGTTAAATTAACAAATCTTAATGTTATCTACCTGAACACCATACATTTGATTCAAAATAATAGCGTATGTTGACGACTTCAATTTCTTATTCTTTATTTGACTTTATTGTCTTTAGCCTATAATTTTCACCACCATATATGCCATGCATGGAGGAGAGCATTTGAAAGTCAAACCAACACCGTCGATCAAAAAAGAAAGAAAGCAAGAAGATGATCGTGTCATCTAGTAGAAATGTAACGTAGCTATTTATAATCATGTGGGCTATGTTTATGAGTGGATTTAAGAGTGGCGTTGAAGGCATTAACAGGTTCCTAGAAACAGGAGTGTTCGTGACAATAAGAAATGATTTGACGAGTGCTCTTGTGCTTAGCTGTCGATCATTTGACGAAGGCCTCAGTAACATTGTCAAAACTCTCAAAGCGAACGAGCGCAATTCTATTTCTGCTTTAAACCCAACTTAATTTTATGGTACTACAAAATACGTACGTATGTGATTTTGCGTGGGACTACAATCTTAAACATCAAACACATGACAATTTTCTGCTTTACTATTATGATCGGGACACGAAATGTTGCATTAATAACTGCGTTTGGAGCATTAATTAATCATACATGTGCAACTCTACATAGCAGCCACAGCGTGAAAGGGTCTACTGATCAAGCCTATTGTTGGTGATTACAAGCAGCCTAAGCACCTCAAATTGTGAAATAAAGCTAATTATTCTTGTGTTATGTGTTGTGGCCGAAGAAGTATAAAGTATAAACTTAATATATATACACACTTGATAAGTGGACCCAAATCCATTCGCTTAATTATGCTTTTAGTGTTTCTCTCCCGGCCTCCTGACATGTGTATATATAGTGTCTTATATTATATATATATAAAGGAATTGTTTATTTTATTTATCTTCTTTTTGCTTTTAATTGTTTAATTTTTCTTTTGGAGATTTTCTCATGAGTCAAAGCTAGGAAAGATAGATGAACAAGAAGATATGCTTCTTTTGTATTTCATTTCTTTGTAATAGATACAACCAACACAACAGTGTGTACTATAAATACAAGCAGACACCCATTGATTTTCGAAAAATTCAAACTCGTTAGATGACATTTATCACTTATTAAAACAAATTTCCTCCGAAACAAATTAAAAAGTCTTATTTGAACGCATGGCCTAGTAATTTCCTCTGGAAAATTCAAGGGCCTCATTCTTTAGATTCCGATCAGAATTGTTTATGCATTTTCTTCTACTGCATGGAACTTTTTCAGTATGTTGACAATTTTCAGTATGTTGCAGATGGTCATACACAAGCTTTAGTGAATGGGGCAAGCCACTGGCTTGGATATCATAAAAGTAATTATATGGCGATTGAATATATGCTGATCGTGAATACATGATTGTGTCGTTTCATATGTGTCACGAGGAATTTCGAGTGATGAATCTTCCAAATCATCTAAGTAGTCTACATGCAGCATAATGGTTTTGATAGTTTTGTTCTTAGGGTTTCCGGTGGATTGCTTTGTTTAATAGAGCTCGAGCCACAAGATGTTTATTTGAGCATGAACATTTGGTTGATGAAGGAATATGGCGTAGTAGAGTCTTGGACTAAACAATTTAATATTGATTTAAAGGGTTTCCGCTTTGGGCCAATATTCAGTTTTAGTAACAATGAAAAGATTTAAGGAGAAAAGCAAGAAAAGCCAGTCTTATACGATCCCAAGACACGTAGATCCATTAATCTAAGAACTAAAGTTTAAGGATCTTATTTTGCCAAGAATACTTTCATTTAAATTCTTGTTTTACTCAATAAAATAAATGATTCACAAACGTGCCAGACTTGTTTAAAGAAAGGCTGGTGGTGCAACTCAAAGAAAGAAAAGAAAAGAAAAGAAAGACATGCACAAGAGAATAGTTAAGAAATGGTGAGAAACATGATATCTATTTATGAAATTCTTCTTGACAAATTTGAAGCATGACTTATCATTGTCTTGTTTCTTATTGGTTATTTAAGTTCACTTACTTGTCCCCTTGCTATCTGTTCAGGCTTTTCACTGGCAAAGGGTGACCAACAATTAACACTCGTGAAAAGGGAGAGGAATGGAAGAGCAAGACCATCTGCTTTTACTTTGATAATATAATATTTAAGTCTTTACTTATTTGATGAAAAATACCATTGTGGTGTTTTTTTTATAGTCCTTTCTACCATTTATTATATATTTATTGAACTTAATTATATTCCTATTTTTTAAAAAAGAAAAGAAAAAGTCTTTTAGGGAAGATAATCTGCCAAAAAGGCTCTATAATTAAATAATATGATGCTTTTAAACAAGCTTGGAGGTGGAGATGCTCTAAACATACAAACCAATTACAAAAGTCAAACATGCATGCTAGCTAAACATACTTTATTTTAGTAAACCAATTAAATTGTGTAGCTGTTATTAGTCAAATACTCTCTCTATTTTTATTTTTTTTTTTCAAAATCAAAACACATATTGTTAAGGAGAGAAAGTCGAGGGCTTAATTTGTGGAGAAATGCTACACTTTCTAAAAGTTTTTTTTATGACCGAGTGAATTCTCAAGCAAAACCAAGTCTCCTCTTTCACACCTTTCAATCTCAATACCATGGAACAATTTAGAGGGATAGTGGGAATAGATTTTTGTACTTGATGGAATTGAAACTCTTTAGATTCTAAGAGAACTTAAAACATTTTTCAAACACAAGATTTAGAATTAATTTTTTGCTTACTTTTTATTAATTTATCACCTTTTAAATAGATGACTACAAGACAACGCACTAGAATCAAACTAAAAGACTTAATTAGAGATAAACTCCTACAAATAACAATAAAAACCTACTACTAAATAGCTTCTGCACCACAATATTACAAATAATTAAAAATAACTTAAATAACTATAACTATTATTATTTATAATAATTCTATTCTAATAATAATTATAACATATCCGGATCCCCATAATGCATTTAATGAGCAGCACCAACCCGATCCACTCACTCCCCTTACGCACCCCTCAATTTCACCCGTTGGATTGACTTCTTTAAATCTCAACCATCAAAAGCTCCTTCAATAAAAAGAACAAATATATAGAGCGGCGCGCGTAAGCAACGCAAACTAGGGTTCTTCCTAGCAGTTGGTTGGTCCTCCTGAGTTCGTCTTCTCCAAGCCAAGCAAAAAATCTCATAGATGGCAAACAGGAGGCTTCTTCCACACGATCTTCAGAAAGAAACCCTGGTAAGACTACCTGTGAAATCCCTTTTACGATTCCAATGTGTTTGTAAATCATGGAAATCCTTCATCAGAAGTCCTAGATTTATTGCCAAGCAATTGGAACATAGTGATGAGAGCACCGACAATTATGTTCACCTATTACATTCGAGTACATATAACAGAGGTACGCAAATCGAATTACAGCATTGTGATGGTTCATTCAGGGAGATTCAGAAACTTGAACTTCCGTGCCAAATTGGATTTATAGATTATAAAGTTCTTGATTGTAAAGGATTAATACTTTTTAAGACTACAAGCATAAGACGTGATTATTTGGAGTCCCTAATTCTTTGGAACCCTGCAATTAGAATATCTATAACTCTCCCTCCGCCTTGCATTGATGCACCCGGCTGCGGCAAATACTGTGTTTACGGGTTCGGTTTTGACCATACAACTAATGATTACAAGGTGATGAGAATGGTGTTAGGTCGGCTCGAATTTTTTCCATTTGAAGCACAACTTTATAAACTCAGCACAGGCGCTTGGGAGACTATTAAGGGTGCCGACAATTTTCAGTATGTTGCAGATGATCATACACAAGCTTTAGTGAATGGGGCAAGCCACTGGCTTGGATATCATAAAAGTAATTATATGGCAATTGAATATGAAGATCGTGAATACGTGATTGTCTCGTTTCATATGTGTCACGAGGAATTTCGAGTGATGATACTTCCAGATCATCTAAGTAGCGTAGAGCATAGTGCTTTTGTTCTTAGGGTTTCTGGTGGATTGCTTTGTTTAATAGAGAAACAAGATGGTTATTTGGGCATGAACATTTGGTTGATGAAGGAATATGGCGTAGTAGAGTCTTGGACTAAACAATTTACTACTGTTTTGAAGGGTTTTCGCTTTGGGGCAGTATTCGGTTTTAGTAACAATGAAAAAATTTTGGGAGAAAAGAAAAAAAAGCCAGCCTTATACAATCCCAAGACACAAAGATCCGTTAATCTAAGAACTAAAGTTAAGGGATCTTATTTTGCCAAGAATAGTTTCGTTGAAAGTCTTGTTTTACTCAATGAAGTAAATAGTTCACAAACGTGCCAGAATTGTCTATCGAGAGGCCGGTGGTGTGACTCAAAAAAAAGAAAAGAAAAGAAAAGAAAGACATGCACAAGAGAAGGTTAAGCATAGCAAAAGAGAATAGTTAAGAAAAGGTGAGAAACATGATATCTATTTATGAAATTCTTTTTGACAAATTTGAAGCATGAATTATCATTGTCTTGTTTCTTTCTTTCTTTCTTTCTTTTTTTTTTATTGGTCCAATCATTGTCTTGTTTCTTATTGGTTATTTAAGTTCACTTGTCCCATTGCCATCTTTTCAGGCTTTTCACCAGCAAAGGGTGACCAACAATTAACACTTGTGAAACGGGAGAGGAACACATGGAAGGGCAAAGACCATCTGCTTTTACTTTGATAACATAATATTTAAGTCTTTACTTATTTGATGAAAAATACCATTATGGTGTTTTTTTTTTACACTCCTTTCTACCATTTATTATATATTTATTGAACTTATATTCCCATTAAATAACACGGGTGTCTTCTTCATTTTTCAATCATAAATTATTATAAATTACTACTCCTTGTAATTATTTTTTTCGGAAATGGTAGGTTCTCTTCTAGTGTTCTCCTAATGTCCTCTCAACTTTGATATGGATTTTAAAATCACCAGTAGATTAAAGGATAATAATGATAATCTCAAATTCAACGATGTTTTTAAAAGCTACATCACAGTTGGGAGGACACAAAGAAAAAACTAAAAGAGCACCTAGCATTTCCCGACATTTTGTAGTAGATTTTTTTTTTTTTTTTTTTTCCTTCCTAATTGAAAGGGGGAAATGATTACATTGGAAATTTCTCACTCTTGATTCGTTGGAAGAAATAATTGATGATTCGATGGGAATGCTTTCAAACATGCAACAATTATGACAAATATATGGAAAAAAAAAAATTCCATTACTATTTCACCCATTAAAAATGAGCAATGACATATCACTTAACTATTCAGATGCGTTGGCTATGTCTGAAAAGAATTGCTCATCAAGCCTTATTTGAATTTCAAATGGGAGTGCAACAGGTGAGGAAAACATTGAGAGCATTGAAGGGACTGGTGAGACTTCAAGCCATAGCTCGTGGTCGAGCCGTGAGATGCCAAGCAGTCACATTGAAGTGTTTGCCACCCCCTGCAAAAAGACAGGCAGAGGTCCAGGAAAGGAGCAGCCCCACTGCAGATGCAAGCCGCAGAGATTGCGATACGAAAGAGTTTGTCATGGGTTCATGGCCAAAGAGGAGTTGGATGAAAAGGAAACAAAAGGTAGTGAGATGATTCAAATTTAAGTTTAATATTTCCTTTTAAGGTGTTTTTAGAAGAACCTCCTGGAAGATTGAGGTCTAATAAACCAGGAAGAAACCTACTAGCTCTGTTATGTCATTGTGTGTGAATGAACCTCCCAAGCAATATTGTTTTTTTGAGAAATACTACACGAACTACCACTTTTACATTTCCAAGTGCCAACTTTTTAACGTGGCAGTTGTCACGTCAATTTTTCACTACAACATGTTTTAATCCCAAGTGCCTACTTTCTTTTTTGCAATTGTCACGTTTAAGAGTAAGCACTTAAAGTGAGAGTTTGTGTAGCATTTCTCTTGTTTTTATAGGTACATATAAGTGGCATGCAATTGTTAGTAAATGTTAGCCAACCTTCATAAATATTCGTTTAACCCCTAGATGTAGGTGGCCCCATCTGCATTAGGGAGAATGATTTTGAAAAAAAGATCCTCAATCAATTTGCAAGGTATAAAAAACCTAATTCATTTAAACTTCTTCGCTTTTGAGGTTTCTCTTGAATACATACATCATTAATTACTCAATGTAGCTGCAAAACCAAAATTTGTGTAGGTGTTTATTGATGTTTGCATATTTGGTTTACTCAAGCTTTCATAATTGGCAGCTTGAATGCAGCAGTCAGAGAAGCTGGGACCGCATCACACTTTTGAAGGAAGATATGAAAGCCATATGGTTTAGAGAACAAGAGGTCACTTTCAAAAGAGAGCGCATGAAGAAATATTTATTATTTTCTATAATTAGCTTAATTTTTAGAATAATTAGTGATATCACATGGTATTAGAACCGAGGCCTGAGTTGGAACCTTAACTCTATACTTTATCACCATTCTAAAAACAAAACAACATCAAGTTTCCTCTTCTCATATCCGCATTATGTGACATGCATGTGTTTCTTAGGAGAGAAAAAATGCTTGAATGCTGGAAGAATCAGAGGATGGCAAGGAATTTGGAAGGAGGAGCTGAAGGCTAGAACAATTGCTAAACAAAGAGGATCCATAGACTTTTATATCTCCATTATTTCACTGTCCTGATGTGGCAAAGTCAATTATTGGATCGGTTCTTATTAAAAATAATAATAATCTAATAGTTGATGGACAATGTCATGTCAAAATAGTAAAATAATAATGAGATAGTGTTAAATACATTTTTGGTACCTAGGTATTAACGCCTTTATTTGTTTCCACCTATGTTTTAATTTATATAATATGAGTAAATATGGAGCTAGTATTTCCATTCATCTTCTGCTAAAAAAACTAACGGATTGTTACGTCAAACCAACTAGCTTTGTTATGTCAAAACTAGTTGGTTTGACATAACAACTAAAACAAAAAAATAAAAACATTTTGAAAATGAATAAAAAATATAAATAATTAAAAAAAATAAAACCTTGAACAAATTGAGGGGCGGCTCAAGCTACCATTGACCGGTTTGAGGGTTGCTGAACCATCCCCGAAGACCCTTGGGGTAAGGCTGAAATAGTAGGTAGTTAATAACCGTCATAACCACTAACCGCCGGCCTAAGCACTTTTCAAGGTGATTAGAAAAAACCACTAACTACACACAAAGAGAGAGATATATATATATATATATATATATATATATATATATATATATATATATATATAAGAAGAGAGTGAGAAAGAAATGATTGGTATCAATATTTTGCTCATATTTATCTCATATCACCTTACAAATCAACCATTAAATTTGTGAACTTATTTGAACCTCACCTCAGTCAATGCTGTACCTCATAAATCTTATAGGGTGTGTTTGGCAAAGGACTTGAAAATGGGAGTAGACAGGAATTGTAGCATATTTGATTGATGTGAGAAAAAAAAGTAATAATGTTTTGAATGAAAAAAAAAAAAAAAAAATTGTTTTATAGTAATTTTTTTATTTGAAAAGTAATAAAAATTAATGGTTGATGTGATGTAAAAAGTAAGAATGTTGTAATTGATTTTGAGATGAATTTTTTAGGTCTTTGGGTCCAATCCGATCTAGTCCTTTGGCAAACATACTCATAGTTTATCTATTAAATTTGCAGGAGAATATGAGAAAAATATGGGCAAATTATTAATACCAATCATTTCTCATATACATACACATGAAACAACGTATTTTTATGGTTTAAATATATTAAAAATATATAAAACACTAAAACTGATGTCTTATGTAGTAGAGTATTACTGTATTACTGTAAAAATAATATCATTTTAGTTTTTTCCGATTTTTTTTTCTTCTATTTTTTCCTTTTAAAATGCGGTTATCGTTAATAACTGATTAATCACATATGAATTAACTAATTTTACTAACTGCTTAGGCGATTGCAGTTAACAGTTTTAGCCAATAACCATTAACCGTGACCATATTTTTACTCATACTTTGAGAACCACTATCATGGCCCTAGGCCAAACGGGAGAGGCTCGGCCACCCCTATTTTGCAAATTGGGGTTGGTTCGGCCACCCCAAGGGCAATAGGCCAAGCTTAGTTTTTTTATTAATTATTTCTATTTTTTATTTATTTTCAAAGCTCTTATTTTTATTTTTTATTAGATGCATGACATGACAACTCATTAGTTTTATTAACAAAAGATAGACGGGGTACTAACTTTTATTAACGAAAGATGGACGGAGATTATTAACTTCGTATTTATCTATAACAACAATATCATCTATGATAAATAAAATTAAAAAAAAAAAAAATCCTAGCGAATTGCAATAAGGGTAGGGGTGGGCATATACCCGCCCCGCCCAACACACCCATTTCCCCTTATAAAAATGCGGATCCCGGTTTAATTTTTGAATACCCGTAAATAAGGGTGGTTTATGCCTCCCCCTACAGCTAGTTTGGCGATGGTTCGACTAACCCCATGGCCTGTGAGGTGGCTTTGCCTCTCGAGGGGCCTTTGGGTGGTTTGACCACCCCCTTTAATTTTTTACCATTGGAGATGGTTTGTTGGGCCTTAGAAGTGGTTCGACAACCCCCCAGATGGGCCACAAGGTGTGGCCAAAACCACCACAACGCAATATGTTAGTTTGGATGACGAAATGATGACAAAAGTACTAAATTAATATTTACCTATAAGTCAAGTACCAACCGTGATACAAATTGAAACCTAAGTGAGAAAAAATTAAAACGTTAAAAAACTAGGCACTAAAAAGGTAATTAACCAAAAATAAATAAAGGAGTTTAAATCCAGGTATTAAAATGGCATTTTTTATTATTATTATTATTATTATTATTATTATTATTATTTTAAATGAAATTTTAGTAGATTTGGTTCAATTCCATTGAGAAAATATGTGTTATCACCAAACATGAATAAGAATACTATTCCATTCTTAATAATAACTACTCATTTTCCTACTTTTGCTTACAGACAAATGCTGACATCGGGAAAAATGGCAAGATAACATATATAAGTTAGTTATTAAAATAGGATAATATCTTTTATAGTAGATAATAATTTCTAATTTTCCAAATGGATTTATAGTTTTATACAACTGGAGCCTTCTTATACAAGAATAATAAACAACTTTAAATAAATATTTATCACAAAGTATCAATATTTTTGCGCATATATTACTTCAAAGTCCACATCAAAACAAAAAAGAAATAAAAAATAAAATAAAAAATGAAAACGATTTACCTAGAAAGTATTGGACAATGTCATGATATAGAGTTAGGGCTGTTAAGAGAGCAAGCCGCTCACTCGGGCTCGGGCTCGGCTTGCATAAGCTCAGTTTGTGCTCGACTCGCATAAGCTCAGCTCGTGCTCGACTCGAATATTAAATGAAGCGTTTCATGAACATGAATCCTGTCTCGAATATTAAACGAAGCAAGCTCGATTCGACTCAGTTAAGCTCTTGAGCATCTCGTATAAGGCTCGAATTGGTAATTGTTCACATGATTACTCATATTAATATTAAAAATTGATGATTTTTTTTTTTTTTGAATAGCATCCTTTTATTATAAAATGATGCATATCCTCTATTTTGAAATCAAGTGCCTTGTTGTATTGACTTAGGCTCCATACTCAGCTAGCCAGACTAAGCAAATGCGCATATGCAAGCTGACTTCTTGAGCCGTTTAAAAGTAGTTGAAGTTTAAATTTATAATAAAAAAATTAAATTAAATTAGATATAAGAACCAACTCGCAAACTGGCTTGACTCAACTCGACTTATTGTGAACTCGAGCTCGATTTTTTTGCTCGTCCTTAAGCTCAACTCAAACTTGAACTCGAATAAAATTTAAACAAGCTGAGCTCAAACAAGGGAAGCTCGCTCAAGCTTAGCTCATTCACACACTTATATAGAGTGGTAGAAATACCCAATCTAGAATACAGTCGATGAAGAAAGCAGCTGACTATCATAATTCTCTTTGCTCTTTGCACTTCCTCCTTGCTTGACTTCTCCAAATCTACTTACCCCTGCAAATTTCATACCCATTAGCACTTAAACAAAAGACTAATATCAATGTCATTCTTATGTGCACATCAAATAAGCTCCCTCTAGTGAATGGTTAGAGCACGTTTAAGGGAAAAAAAATTGAAACAGCAACACATGTTCTATATTAGAGGAACATCATGCTCAAGAACTACATTCAGAGGGTCATAGGTTAACTTTTTAATAAATGGTAGCATCTTAGTGTATCTTGCAAACTCATAAGATCTTGTAGATGTCTAAATTTTATATCCGGATCTTGTATAGAACTAAAATCTCATGTAGAAATTTACTAATCAAGCATGCTCGGCATTCATGCAGGTAGGTGTGTAATAAGGAGTTTTATTAAAGAAAAAAAAAATTATATATATATATACAGGAAATATAAGGGAAGCCAAAGCTCACCTTAACACACCTAGCAACTTTTAACACAATAATGAGGCAACTAGGGAAAGAATGATATATTTAAGGGTTTATCAACAAGAAGGACAAAGCTAAAGCAACCACCATTAACAAACTCACCTCCTGCAAGACAATATAAACCATAAGAAATCCACAACGTAGTGTCTGGCTACAGGCATTGTTGACAAAGGTATTAATATAATTGAGATCAAGAGTCCGTTCTCTAACTACAGTCACAAATTTTGGAAAATTTTCTACCTGAATTGAATAAAATGTCATAAGACAAATAAAAAATAGAAATAGCTAAGGCTGTTCGTAAAATTTCATTTGAAAAAGATTGAAAAGATTATTACTCATCCAAATTAAAATTATATTTTAATTATCACCTTTCCTCCATTCATTTTTTTTTAAAAAGCATATATTCTTAAAAAAATTCTTTGCAAACATATGTATTTTGATGATCAAATGGTACCAATTAAAAAGTCCGATTTAAGAAATTCATTGTACATGATACACCAAAATCTGACACACACACACATATATATATATATATCTTTTCAAATAGACCCGCCCAAAGGGTAAGGGATGAAAAAAAAAAAAAAAAAGAGCCAGCAAATACCATTTTAGATTTTCGGTATTTTTTAAGATTGTTTTTACTATTGGTGCTATAGATTAAAAATGTACTTCCGCTTCACACCTCACATATATCCATACTACATATATTTCCTCAATATCAAATGAGACCATACGTGTTTCATCCTTTTACAATTGTTGTTATAGATTAAATATGTAAATTCGCTTCACGCCTCACATATATAAAATCAGCCAATAGCATGCATGCATCATAGATTTCCTCATTATTTGTTACAAAAACAATATGGTATAGTTTATAAGAAATTTGACCTAATCTAAATGTGAACGATCTTGACGCTCTTGTGACTTCAGCCACTAAAGGCCGCCTTTTTATTTCTACCTATGGAACCTTCGCTTATAGGTGATCTTTTGTACTTAAGAGCTTTCAATAATATCGAAGAAAGACTCACCAGCATAGTTTCTCTTTTCCATGATCTTTCTCAAATAGAAGCCACATATTGCCAAATCAAATTTGCACAAAAACGAATATAGAAATTGTCATCCCGCTAAACAAACATTTTCATTGGAATATATAATATATTTCATATTCTACTTGTAACGCCATGGGATGCCTTTCTACTTCTATCTTTAGCATGGAAAATTAGTAGGGGTGAAAAGTCAGTTATTGATAATTGTTATTAGCTAAAATTGCTAGCCGCAACCGCCTAAACGGTTAATAAAATCGGCTAACTGCTATTAGTAAAATCTGTTAGCAATTAGGGCAGTTAATAACCATCTGCTATTTCAGCCCTAAAAATTAATATTACACCATAAGACTAGAGTAAATCTAACAGCACACGGTTGAGTGTGGGTGATGATTGAAGGAATTGAAGAAGTGTAAATGTGAGATGGAATTGTATTGGATAATTCTCCACTTAGGGTAGGCGTCACAAGCATACAAGGTACTTGATAATAATTCTCAGTGCCTTTCTCCTTGTTCCACACTTCTACGTATAGCTAGTAACTTTAATAGAGTTCATTTCTACTTTTTTTTTTTTTTTTTATGATAGGGAACCTCAACAAGATAGGGCCCTTCGGACTCACCCCTGCAAAGTAAACCTCAGACTCGTGTACCGCACCCTCAAAAGTTTCCCTACACAGATCTTGGCTTTTTACTCCAGGGGGTGTGGCTCCAAGGGAAAGGGTGATACTCTCTAAGACCACAAGCCTCAACCACTAGGCCAACCCCTTGGGGTTGTTGAGTTCCTTTCTACTACGACTACTTGCCTAGTGATCCCAATCCCTTCTACAAGGATAAGAACCGACTAATAAATGATAAACTTGCTAGATAAAGATAATCGACATAAAGATAGTAAAGATAGTTACTGCCCAACAATCCTCTGCCACTTTCCACGGTAACACTAATCCAAGCATTTGGGATTAGGTTTCCAGCTTCTAAGACTCATCAAAATCCCAAAACCTAATTGAAGCTAGATGTGGCAAATCCTACACCTTGATTTTGACCATAAAGCCAATCCCATTATTCAGGAGTAAAAGTGGGATATAACAAAAATTGATATCTTAAATCAATAGGCCAATTGGATGACACAGCTAGCATATATTAGATCACCGGACACAACTTTTGGTTTGGTTATTAACTTATTATAAAAGTACCTAAAATAAAAAACGACAATTCCAGACCTTTAAAAGGCTAGGAAAAAAAAAAAAAAACTGACAAGTATATGAAGATGAAATATCATTGTTTAATTATGTGTTTCACAAAGAGAAGGCACTAGAATATGAATATCAGAATTAATGTGTACTAGAATGTTAGGGTTTGGTAAGGAGAGAAAGCAAGAAACTTACATTAAAAGTCCATTAGCGAGGACAGTGGGGCCCGGCGTCTCATACTTGAAGTTGGAAACAAAGGAAGTACACAAATTATTCTTCTCGGGCACGGGAGAAACATCAAATAGGATGCAGTGAAGAAGACGACGAGGTGGATCACGAACAGTTGTAAATTTTATAATGCAGAATCTTTCCTTCTCCAAATGGAATAAACGAGGAAGAGGGGGCTCCTCATATCCAGGAGCAGAAAGATCCAGACCTTCAATCGACCCTGTTAGCCACAAATCCGACTCGAAATCGTACGCCAGCAATTTAAAGTCTATTGTAATCCAATATAAATAATTTCCTACAGCCACAGACCTCCCCATAAAGGGTCCGATAGGAAATTTATGAAGCTTGCGACGGGAAGGGTCAAGCATTTTCCAAGAACGACTCTGCACTTCGTAGATAAAGAAATTTGCTAAAGAATGATATTGAGGGTTAATTATTCTACCTTGTAGGAACTCTGGACGTGAAAGTGAAGCAACGAGAATCCTGTCTGGATTCTCAAGAGCTCCAGAGAGAATTTGAATTCCCATGAAACATGGAGGATCCGGCAGGGCTTCCCATGAATCGGTGAGGGGGTCATAAACCTCACCGCCTGGGGCGAGGTGAGAAACGCCGGCAGGAGAATCACGGCATCCAGATAAGACGTATAATTTACGACCAAGGACTAAGATGTGAGGGAACATTCTTGGACAAATCATGGATTTAACAGGGATCCAATCACCGGCGGGATGCCTAATGTTTACCTTATGCACATTGCCAATTAAATATGGAAACCCATATAATTCAGAACTGAATCTTCGGCCACCAACAGAGTATAGATCGGAGCCTAGCAATGCAAAGGTAGAATTAAACTCTGGCATACGATGCCTCCAAACTTCAGAGATGGACCCCTCAGCACCGTCGACCGCGTCCGCATGAATCTTCATGATATACCACCTTTCGACGTCATCCCACACCCCTTTCTCAGAGAGAGGCATAGAGATGAGGACTTCGTAAGGACGAGATGATGATGATGAAGAACCATCAGTTTTTCTTTTTTTTTCTAGGCGAGATGAAACATCAGTTGATTGAACGACCATGGCTCCCTCCAATTCCATCGAGTATTTGTTATAAGGGCGGCTGGTTGGAACTTGGAAGGTGTAGAGAGGAGAATTTTACGTCTGGCGTGTGAGGGCAATAGTAGCACACTCTTATAGCCCATTCCCTTTATTATCTTTACGAGAAAAACTTAAAAAAACAAAAAAACAAAAACAAAAACAAAAAACCTTGAATTTAATTAACATCAAATGGCATTTACAGTATTTTCCAATACATTAGAAAACACTGTACACTCCTTATGGATTATTAAATTATAAAACATCTCATTCTCTCTTCTCTCTCCTTCATATATCCCAATAATGCTTTATCCTCTCTCTCCTCTCTCATTAATTGCAATGATAAAAAGAAATAATATTTAATTAATGTAAGGAAAAGTAAAGAAATTTACTGTGAAGTATTTTTTTATAGTGTCCCAAAAAATAATTTTATTCCATAAATTAATGAAAAATAGTTGAGAAGCTGCTGGTAATGCTATGAGGCAATCTGCAATTCTAGCGTTGAGAATTTAGGGTTTGGAGGCGATCTCAGATATTAGGGTTTGATATGGAGAATTGGGGAATTTGCCAAACTCGTTGGACTGAGGTGTCAATTGATAAAGAGATGCGTAGGTAGGTTAGGTGGGTGAACTGGTGATTGACATGTGGACTGGGCTTTTAGTTGCAATGTACTCATTTTTACGTAACCAAAATTATAACCAAATGTAGTTAGTTGGGCGTTTGTGATCCAGTTGTGAGTGTGTGTATAAACGGTCCACAATCATGCGGTGAAGCGACCATCTCTTGTTACTTGAAATTTCTTAGGCTTTTTTGGGTGTGCAATTTTTATTATTCTTTTTAAAATTGTAAATAATGATAATAAAAACAAAAACAAAAAAGGAATGCAACCTGAGTAAGATATAGTTTAATTGCAGCGGTTTAGTTAGGAAAAGTCGTCTTCGGTCAGTTAACCAAAATTATCAGTTAATTTACCGATTGTATTTTGATAATAAAGTATTTTGAAATTTTCGATTAATTTTGGTAGTCAATTAATTGGTTAATCGTGAGCCTTTTTAATTGGTCCAATGAATTTTAAATGGGCCAAAAATTGGTTGTTTAAGAAGTTTTTTTTTTTTTTTTTGGGAAAAATGACAAAAATAACGTATTGAACATGTTTTTTGGGCTATATAATAAATTTCTATACGGGCCTGAAGCTTTAACAAAGGTTTTAAATTGGTTTTTTTTTTTTTTTAGTCCTAGAGTGTAAAGTTCTTTTTGTTCTGATGGTTTTAAATTTGTATGCAGTTAACAAATTGGTTACAGAAATGGGTAGATTCAGACAATCTCAAACCTTGGCAAATGGTAACTTATAAGGGTGGCCGAACCATCCCCAAAGACCCTTGGGGTAAGGCTGAAATAGCAGGCAGTTAATAACTGTCGTAACCACTAATTGCTGGCCTAACCACTTTTGAAGGTGGTTAGAAAAAACCACTAACTACACACAAAGATATATATATATATATATATATATAGAAAAAAAAAAGAAAAAGAGAGAGATAGAGAGAGAGAGAGAGAGAGAGAGAATGAAAGAAATTATTGGTATCAATACTTTGCTCATATTTATTTCATATCATCTTACAAATCAACCATTAAATTTGTGAACTTATTTGAACCTCACCTCAGTCAATGTTAAACCTCACAAATCTTATAGGATGTGTTTGGCAAAGTACTTGAAAAAGGGAGTAGATTGGAATTATAGTATATTTGATTGATGTGAGAAAAAAAGTAACAATGTTTTATATGAAAAAAAAAATTTTAAAAAAATTGTTTTATAGTAATTTTTTTTGGTTTGAATAGTAATAAAAATTGGTTGACATGATGTAAAAAGTAAGAATATTGAGATTGATTTTGAAATGAATTTTTTAGGTCTTTGGGTCTAGTCCAATCCTGTCATTTGGCAAACATGCTCAGAGTTTATCTATTGAATTTGTAAGAGAATATGAAAAAAATTTGGGCAAATTATTAATACCAATAATTTCTCATATACATACACATGAAACAACATAGTTTTAGTGTTTAAATATATTAAAAATATATAAAACACTAAAAACAATGTCTTATGTAGTAGAGTATTACCGTATTACTATAAAAATAATGTCGTTTTAGTTTTTTCTGATTTTTTTTCTTTCTATTTTTTCCTTTTAAAAAGCGGTTATCGTTAACCATCGATTAATAATCACCTATGAATTAACTAATTTTATTAACTACTTAGATGGTTGCAGTTAGCGGTTTTAGCTAATAACCACTAATCGTAACCATATTTTTACTCCTACTTTGAGAACCACTCTCATGGCCCTAGGCCAAATGGGAAAGGCTCGGCTACCCCATTTTGCAAATTGGGGGTGGTTTAGCCACCCCAAGGGCCATAGGCTAGGCTTAGTTTTTTTATTAATTATTTCTATTTTTTATTTATTTTCATTGTTTTTTTTTTAATAGATGCATGACATGACAATCCATTAGTTTTATTAACAAAAGATAGACAGGGTACAAACTTTTATTAATGAAAGATGGACAGAGATTATTAACTTCGTATTTGCCCATAACAACAATATCATTTATGATACCAAAAAAAAAACAAAAAACAAAAAACCCTTAGCGAACTAGCCATCCCCTACAGCTAGTTTGGTGATGGTTCGACTAACCCCATCGCTTGTGAGGTGGCTTTGCCACTCCAGGGGCCTTGGGGTGGTTTGGCCACCCCCTTTTTGACCATTGGAGGTGGTTGCATGGACCTTAGAAGTGGTTCGACAACCCCTAGACGGGCCGCAAGATATGGCCAAAACCACCACAATGCAATCCGTTAGTTTGGATGATGAAATAATGACAAAAGTACTAAATTAATATTTACCAATAAGTCAAGTACCATCCGTGATAAAAAATTGAAACCGAAGTGAGAAAAAAAAATGTTAAAAAACTAGGCACTAAAAAGGTAATTAACCGAAAATAAATAAAGGAGTTAAAATCCAAGTAACAAAATGGCATTTAATTGTTTTTTTTTTTTAAAAAAAAAAATTGATATTTTAGTAGATTTGGTTCAATTCCATTGAGTGAATATGTGTTATCACCAAACACCAGAAATAAGAATACTATTCCATTCGTAATAATAACTACTCATTTTCCTACTTTTGCTTACAGACAGATGCAGACATTGGCAAAAATGGCAAGCTAACATATATACGCTAGTTATTAAAACAGGATAATATCTTTTATAGTAGATAATAATTTCTAATTTTGCAAATGGAATTATACAACAGGATCCTTCTTATACAAGAACAATAAACAACTTTAAATAAATATTCATCACAAAAATATCAATATTTTTGCACATACATTACTTCAAAGTCAACATCAAAACAAAAAAGAAATAAAAAAATAAAAATAAAATAAAAACATTTTACGTAGAAAGTATTAGATAATGTCATGATATAGAGTTAGGGCTGTTAAGAGAGCAAGCCGTTTGCTCGCTCGGGTTAGGCTCGCATAAGCTCAACTTGTGTTTGACTCGAATATTAAACAAAGCGTTTCGTAAATACGAATCCTGACTTCAATATTAAACGAAGCAAGCTCGGCTTGATTCAACTAAGCTCGTGAGCAGCTCGTATAAGGCTCAAATTAGTAATTGTTCACATAATTACTCATATAAATATTAAAAATTGATGAGATATATATATATATATATATATATATATATTCTAATAGCATCCTTTTATTATAAAATGATACATATTCTCTCTTTTCGAAATCAAGTGTTTTGTTGTATTGACTCAAGCCCCATACTTGGCTAGCTAGACTAAGCAAATGCACATATGCAAGTTGGCTTCTTGAGCAGTTTAAGAGTAGTTGAAGTTTAAATTTATAATAAATAAATTAAATTAATAAAAAATAAATTAAATCAAATATAAAAATCAGCTCGCGAACTGGCTCGATTCAACTTGACTTATTATGGGCTCAAGCTCATTTTTTGGGTTGTCCTCAAGCTCGACTCAAGCTTGAGTTTGAATAAAATTTAAACAAGCCGAGCCCAAACAAGGGAAGCTTGCTTAAACTCGGCTCGTTTACACCCCTATATAAAGTGGTAGAAATACCCAATCTAGAATACAGTCGATAAAGAAAGCAACCGACTATCATAATTCTCTTTGCTCTTTGCACTTCCTCCTTGCTTGACTTCTCCAAATCTAACTACCCCTGCAAATTTCATACCCATTAGCACTTAAACAAAAGACTAACATCAATGTTATTCTTATGTGCACATCAAATAAGCTCCGTCAAGTGAATGGTTAGAGCACAGTTAAGGGAAAAAAATTGAAACAGCAACACATGTTCTATATTAGAGGAGCATCATGCTCAAGAACTACATTCAGAGGGTCATAGGTTAACTTTTTAATAAATGGTAGCATTTTAGTGTATCTTGCAAACTCATAAGATCTTGTAGATGTCTAAATTTTATGTCCGGATATTGTATAGAACTAAAATCTCATGTAGAAATTTACTAATCAAGCATGTTCGGCATTCACGCGGGTAGGTGTGTAATAAGGAGTTTTATTAAAGGGCAAAAAAAAAAAAAAAAAAAAAAATCCCTAAATATACAGGAAATATAAGGGAAGCCAAAGCTCACCTTAACACAACAAGCAAATTTTAACACAATAATGAGGCAACTAGGGAAAGAATAATATATTTAAGAGTTTAAATGTTTAATCAACAAGCAGGACAAAGCTAAAGCAACCACCATTAACAAACTCACCTCCTGCAAGACAATATAAACCATAAGAAATCCACAACGTAGTGTCTGGCTACAGGCATTGTTGACAAAGGTATTAATATAATTGAGATCAAGAGTCCGTTCTCTAACTACAGTCACAAATTTTGGAAAATTTTCTACCTGAATTGAATAAAATGTCATAAGACAAATAAAAAATAGAAATAGTTAAGGCTGTTCGTAAAATTTCATTTGAAATAGATTGAAAAGAATATTACTCATCCAAATTAAAATTATATTTTAACTATTACCTTTCCTCCATTCATTTTTTTTAAAAGCATATATTCTTAAAAAAAATTCTTTGCAAACATACGTATTTTGATGATCAAATCGTACCAATTAAAAAGTCCGATTTAAGAAATTCATTGTGCATGACACAATCCATTTAAATACACCAAAATCTGACACATATATATCTCTTTTCAAATAGACCCGCCCAAAGGGTAAGGGATGAAAATAATAATAATAATGAGCCAGCAATACTATTTTAGATTTTCAGTATTTTTGAAGATTGCTTTTACAATTGGTGCTATAGATTAAAAATGTACTTCCGCTTTATATCAAATCCATACTACATATATTTCCTCATTATCAAATGAGACCATACGTATTTCATCCTTTTACAATTGTTGTTATAGATTAAATATGTAAATCCGCTTCACGCCTCACATATATAAAATCAGCCAATAGCATGCATGGATCATATATTTCCTCATTATTTGTTAGAAAAACAATATGGTACAGTTTATAAGAAATTTGACCTAATCTAAATGTGAACGATCGTGACGCTCTTGTTCTACCAATGGAACCTTCGCTTATAGGTGGATCTTTTGTACTTAAAAGCTTTCAATAATATCGAAGAAAGACTCACCACAAGCATAGTTTCTCTTTTCCATGATCTTTTTCAAATAGAAGCCACATATTGCCAAATCAAATTGCACAAAAACGAATATAGAAATTGTCATCCTGCTAAACAAACAGTTTCATTGGAATATATAATATATTTCATAATCTGCTTGTAATGCCATGGGATGCCTTTCTACTTCTATCTTTAGCATGGAAAATTAACAGAGGTGAAAAGTCGGTTACTGTTGGAGGTTATTAGCTAAAACCGTTAACCACTAACCGCAACTGCTTAGACGGTTAATAAAATCAGTTAACCGCCTCTGCTAACCGCTATTAGTAAAATCGGTTAATTAGCAACTAGCAGTTAGGGTAATTAATAATCACCTGCTATTTCAGCCCAAAAAATTAATATTACAACATAAGACCAGAGTAAATCTTATAGCACAAGGTTGAGTGTGGGTGATGATTGAAGGAAGAAGTGTAAATGTGAGATGGAATTGTCTGGATAATTCTCCACTTAGGGTAGGCGTCACAAGCATACAAGGTGCTTGATAATAATTCTCAATGCCTTTCTCCTTGTTCCACACTTCTACTTATAGCTAATATCTTAAGTAGAATTCGTTTCTTTTTTTTCCTTTTTCTTTTTTTATGACGGGAACCTTGACAAGGCAAGGCCCTTCGAACCCACCCAAAACCTAACTGAAGCTAGATGTGGCAAATCCTGCACCCTAATTTTGACCATAAAGCCAATCCCATTATTCATGAGTAAAAGTGGGATATAACAAAAATTGATACCTTAAATCAATGAGCCATTTGGATAACAGAGCAAATATTAGATCACCAGACACAACTTTTGGTTTGGTTATTAACTTATTATAAAAGTACCCAAAATAAAAAAACCACAATTCCAGACCTTTAAAAGCCTTAAAGAATAATAAAAAAAAAAAAGACAGACAAGTATATGAAGATGAAATATCATTGTTTTCCTACTAGTATCAATATTTGTGTTGGCATGTGTTTGCACTATGAATATCAGATTCAGAAACTTACATTAAAAAGGATGCATATAAATCAGGGAAAGTGGGGTCCGTCGTCTTATACTTGATTCTGGAAACAGCGGATATACGCAAAATCCTCTTCTCAGGCACAGGAGAAACATCAAATAGGATGCACTCAATATAACAATCATGAGGAAAAGTTGTACATCTTATAACGCAGAATCTTTCATCCTTCAAATGCAATAAACAAGGAATATCTGAATCACTAAATCCAAACAGGGGAATAGTCAGACCTTCAATCCACCCATTTAGCCACAAATCCGACTCCAAATCGTACGCAAGTATCATACGTTGGTATGTAATCCAATATAAACAATTTCCTACCGCAACAGCCTTTCCTATATCGCCCAAAGGACATCGAGCAACAAGGCGGCGATGGCCAGGGCAAAGCATTTTCCAAGAACAATTCTGCACTTGGTAGATAAAGAAATTTGCAACAGAAGGATCAAAAACAGTTAAACGTTCTTCATCACCTGGGAACTCTGGAATTGAAGCAACGAGAATCCTGTCTGGATTCTCAAGAGCTGCACAGAGAATGTGATATCCCATGTAACAAGGAGGAACGGGCAAGGCTTTCCATGAATTAGTCAAGGGGTCATAAACCTCACCAGCCGGGGCTTTAGGAGGAACACGAGAAGACTCGTTTCCAGATAAGGCATATAATTTACCGCCTATGACGAAAATGTGAGGCTTCGTTCTTGGAGAAATCATGGATTCAACAGGGATCCAATCACCGATGGGATCCCTAATGTTTACCTTATGCACTTCGGAAATTAAACATCGCATCCCGTCAGAATTGTAGCTTCGGCCACCAATAGAGTATAGATCGGAGCCTAGCAATGCAAAGGTAGAAAGTTCATATGGAGCACAATTTCTCCAAGCTTCAGAGATGGACCCCTCAGCACCGTCGACCGCGTCCGCAGGAATCTCCATGGTATACCACCTTTCCGTGATTTCCACAATCCCGTCCACATAGATAGGCAAAGAGATGAGGACTTCGTAAGGAGAAGATGATGATGATGATTCAATTTTTCTTTTTTTTTCTAGGCAAGATGAAACATCAGTTGATTGAACGACCATGGCTCCCCCCAATTCCATCGTGTATTTGTTATAAGGGCCGTTGGTTGGAACTTGGTAGGTGCAGAGAGGAGAATTTTACGTCTGGCGTGTGAGGCGATCTGGGTTTCTAGCGGTGGAGAATTTAGGGTTTGGAGGCGATCTCGGATTTTAGGGTTTGATATGGAGAATTGGGGAATTTGGCAAACTCGATGGAGTGAGGTGTCGATTGATAAAGAGATGCGTAGGTAGGTTGTGGGTGAGCTGGTGATTGACGTGCGGACTGGGCTTTTAATTGCAATGTACTCATTTTTACGTAACCAAAATTGTAACAAAATGTAGCTAGTTGGGCTTTTTGGCCCAACACGTTTGTGATCCAGTTGTGAGTGTGTGTATAAACGGTCCACAATCAAGACCATCTCTTGTTACTTGAAATTACTCATAGCATTCTCAATAGAGGAGTCAAATGTTATTTTTATTTCTATGGTTGATTTTGATTTTGGTTTCTATTTCTATGGTTGATTTTTGCAATCTACTGGGCTTTTTTGGGTTTCTTCTTTTGTAGGTTTTGTTTATGAGGTTTTGGTATGTGTTGAATAATCTGAGTTTCCTTTCTATTTGATACGTTTTTGGTTGCAGGGTTGATGGCGTTGTTCTTGTGTTCAGCCGTTTGGTGCAAGAGAGGCGAGAGAGAGACGTGAGACCTGAGAGGAGAGAGAATCGTTTTTTCTAATTTAATATTTATAATGATTGCTACAATAGAACCCAATCCTTGGGTTCTACTGTAGCGATTTTCATGATTCTACAGATTTAGGGACTTTGCTGTGAGTGTTTTTTGGTGACTTTTTTGACATTTTCCTTAAATGAAGGGAACAGAGCCACAAATAGGGAGTTTGTTGCTAGTACTCTAAGGCCACAAGCCTAAACCACTAGGCCAACCCCTTGGGGTTGTCGAGTTCCTTTCAACTACGACTACTTGCCTAGTGATCCCAATCCCGTCTACAAGGGTAAGAACCAACTGATAAATGATAAACTTGCTAGATAAAGATAATCGACATAAAGATAGTTACTGCCCAACACTCCTCTGCCACTTTCCACGGTAACACTAATCCAAGCATTTGGGATTAGGTTTCTTGCTCCTAAGACTCCTATCAAAATCCCAAAACTTAACTGAAGCTAGATGTGGCAAATCCTGCACCCTGATTTTGACCATAAAGCCAATCCCATTATTCATGAGTAAAAGTGGGATATAACAAAAATTGATACCTTAAATCAATGAGCCAATTGGATAACAGAGCAAATATTAGATCACCGGACACAACTTTTGGTTTGGTTATGATATAACAAAAATTGATACCTTAAATCAATGAGCCAATTGGATAACAGGGCAAATATTAGATCACCGGACACAACTTTTGGTTTGGTTATTAACTTATTATAAAAGTACCCAAAATCAAAAACCACAATTCCAGACCTTTAAAAACCTTTAAGAATACCGGGAAAAAAAAAAAAAAAGATAGCTCGACTTATTGTGAGCTTGAACTCGATTTTTTAATTTGTCCTTAAGCTCAACTCAAGCTTGAAGTCGAGTAAAATTTAAATAAGCCGAGTCCAAACAAGGGAAGCTCGCTTAAGCTCGGCTCGTTTACACCCCTGTATAGAGTGGTAAAAATATCCAATATAGAATACAGTCGATGAAGAAAGCAGCCGACTATCATAATTCTTTTTGCTCGATCTTTGCACTTCCTCCTTGCTTGACTTCTCTAAGTCTACTTACCCCTGCAAATTTCATACTCATTAGCACTTGAACAAAAGACTAGGTTTGGTTATTAACTTATTATAAAAGTACCCAAAATCAAAAACCACAATTCCAGACCTTTAAAAGCCTTCAAGAATACCGAAAAAAAAAAAAAAAAAAAAGGGCAGACAAGTACATGAAGATGAAATAACGTTGTTTTCCTACTGTTAGCACGTGTTTGCACTATGAATATAAGATTCAGAAACTTAACATTAAAAAGGATGCATATAAATCAGGGACAGTGGGGTCCGTCGTCTTATACTTGATTCTGGAAACAGCGGATATACGCAAAATCCTCTTCTCGGGCACAGGAGAAACATCAAATAGGATGCACTCAATATAACAATCACGTGGATAACGAACAGTTGTACATTTTATAATGCAGAATCTTTCATCCTTCAAATGCAATAAACAAGGAATATCTGGCTGATTGAATCCAATAACCGGAATACTCAGACCTTCAATCCACCCAGTTAGCCACAAATCCAACTCGAAATCGTACGCAAGTAACTCAAGGTGGATTGTAATCCAATATAAACAATTTCCTACCGCAACAGCCTTTCCTATAAAGCCCAAAGGACATCGAGCAGCAAGGTCTCGACGGACAGGGCAAAGCATTTTCCAAGAACAATTCTGCACTTGGTAGATAAAGAAATTTGCAAAAGAATCATCAAAAACAGGTTCATGTTCTTCATCATCTGGGAACTCTGAAAGTGAAGCAACGAGAATCCTGTTTGGATTCTCAAGAGCTGCACAGAGAATGTGACATCCCATGTAACAAGGAGGAACAGGCAAGGCTTTCCATGAATCAGTCATGGGGTCATAAACCTCACCGCCCGGCGCGTTAGGAGGAACACGAGAAGAGTTGTTTCCAGATAAGGCATATAATTTACCGCCTATGACGAAGATGTGAGGGTTCGCTCTTGGAGAAATCATGGATTCAACAGGGATCCAACCACCGATGGGATCCCTAATGTTTACCTTATGCACTTCGGAAATAAAAAATGGCATCCCGTCAGAATTGTGGCTTCGGCCACCAACAGAGTATAGATCGGAGCCTAGCAATGCAAAGGTAGAATTTTCATGTGGAGCATAATTTCTCCAAGCTTCAGAGATGGACCCCTCAGCACCGTCGACCGCGTCCGCAGGAATGTTCATGGTATGCCACCTTTCCGTGATTTCCATCATCCCTTTCACACGGATAGGCAAAGAGATGAGGACTTCGTAAGGAGGAGATGATGATGATGATGATGAAGAATCATCAATTTTTCTTTTTTTTTTTTCTAGGCAAGATGAAACATCAGTTGATTGAACGACCATGGCTCCCTCCAATTCCATCGAGTATTTGTTATAAGGGCGGTTGGTTGGAACTTGGAAGGTGTAGAGAGGAGAATTTTACGTCTGGCGTGGGAGGCGATCTGAGATTCTAGCGGTGGAGAATTTAGGGTTTAGAGGCTATCTCGGATTTTAGGGTTTAATGAGCCATTTTACTTTGAGAAATGCTAGGGTTTTCCTAATTGTAACGTGGCTTTTAAAATTACCATTGGATTTGAAATTATCATTATTGACTTCTAATCTATCGATGATTTTAAAAGTCACATTACAATCTGAAGAATACAGGAGAACTCCTATAACTTTTTTGTTGTTTCTCTCACATTTTTCTCTTTTTCTCAAAACTTTTCCTACTTTTTCTCTCGATCACATGTTCTATTTTTCTCAAAACTTTTTCCACTTTTTTTTCTTGTATGTTCTCTTTTTCCCAAAACTTTTCTCATATAGATAAAATTATAGGTAATCGGATGTCAGAGGCCTTTAAAAATTTATTAATTAAACTAGATAAAGTACTTTTTAAGAAGCCATTTTACATAAAAATTTAACTCTTCCATTAGGATTAGGCTTTTTTGGGTATACAATTTTTATTATTCTTTTTAAAATTGTGAATAATGATAATTTTTTTTTTTTTTTAAAAAAAGGAATGCAACTCGACCTGAGTAAGATATAGTATAATTGCGATGGTCCAGTTCAAAAAAGTCATCTTCGGTCGTTTAACCGAAATTGTTGTTTAAATCAATTAATTCACTTATTGCATTTCGATAACAAAGTATTTCGAAATTTTTGGTTAATTTTGGTGTCGGTTAATCAATTAACTGTGGGCTTTTTTAATTGGGCCAATACTATTTTTAAATGGCCCAAAAATTGGATGTTTTAGAAGCCCTATTTTTTATTTATTATTTTTTTTTGCTAAAAAGACAAAAATAACTTGTTGAACATGTTTTTAGGCTAAATAACAAATTTACTGTACAAGCCTGGAGCTTTAACAAAGGTTTTTAATTGGTTTTTTTGTTCAAGTGTAAAGTTCTTTCTGTTCTTATGGTAAATTGGTATGAAGTTCACAAATTGGTTACAAAAATGGGAAGATTCAGACAATCCCAAACCTTGGCAAATGGCAAGCTTATAATCCGTCAAAGAATCATATATAAAGTCTCAACTAAGCCACCTCCAACATGAATTACCTTCAATTCCTTCAATTTTCTTCCTTCAATAATCAAACAAATCAAAACATAAACATAATGATCAATGTAAAAGAGTAAAATACCACAAATAAGTAATATCAAGTAAGAAAGCAATAAGAATATAAGATGCAAAAAACAACAATCAATCTTTTACCTAACGGTCCTAAACAACCAAAACCTGACACAAACAGAGAAGAAAAACAAGGCTCAACAAAAATACAAATTTCAAAAATAATTACAACAATTAGCAAATGCTTATCCAAAAGAATAAAATTTATTTGCAGGAAAAATCAATGTAGCATAAATCAGATCAAGGTTGCATAAAAAACTAAAAATCTATCATTTTCATTCCTAAGTATTCGTAAATCCTGATAATATAAACAAACTTGAAAATAAATGCAAAATCAAAGAATCAAAATCTAAACCCTCAATTAGTTCAAAAAATAAAAATCAAAGAAAATGAAGTAACTCGAAAAATCTATAATTGAAAGATGGGAGATGAGAGAGAGATACGACGGCTTGCCGCTTGCAATTAGAAAGTGAGGGAGACGACGATGAAGTTAAGCCACTGGACACGACAGGAGATGAGAGAGAGACACAACAACTTGTGCTTGCAATGAGAGAGCGAGAGAGAGAGTCGATAGATAGCCACAGGAGGAGAGAGAGAGAGAGGCAGCTGTGGAGAGAAGGCCGCGTGGCGTGAGAGAGAGAGAGAGGCAGGAGGCAAGGCGTAGGAGACTGGAGAGTGGAGAGGGCAGCAAGTGTGAGGAGGCATTCACATCCGGCTCAACAAATATTTGGCTAAATTTTAGCCAAAAGACAATTTTTATCTATTTCAGCTACTCACTTTTTTAAAGCACCCATGTCCAGCTCAACATTTTAACTTTTAACTGTTATTATCTCATTTAAATATTCTTTCTCTATTATTTAAATATTATTTATCTATTCTTTTTTTATTCTTTGTTTCTTTATTTCTAATTTTTTTTACGCCAAAGAAATTATTAACGGCATACCCATAAATTTTGATGCGTACCCTCCTGATGGCTACTAATACTATGACCCCATACCCATAAGGCCATACTCCAAATTAAGCTTAAAAATCCACAAAAAAATCATTTCAGTAAACGACGGGAAAAAAAAGGGGGCATTTTGTTGAGCCGGGTGGGGTACTTTTTTAGCTATACGGCTTAACAAAATAGCCAAAAAATTACTTTGTTGAGCTGGATGTGAATGCTCAAAGGATTAGGGTTCAATTGAAAGTTTAGTTTATATTAAAGTTAAAACGAAGCCGTTTTAAGTTTCAATTAAATTTTGTTGGGAAAACTTCAATAATCCCCCTGAATTTTCGCACTTTCTATAGACATTCTCCTAATGTTCAAAAACTCTCACTTTACTATATTCAATTTTTATTTTCTTTCACTTTACCCATTCCGTTAGGATTTTGCAGTTAAATCAAACGGTCAAATGTGTAAAAGACCTTTATACCCCTAAATTTTGTAAAAATTCCAAATTTCCCCTTATTTATAAATAAAAAAATTATTAGATGAAACTTCACTAACCCCCCCTGAACTTTCGTGCTTTTTGCAAACATCGTCTAACGTTCAAAAACTCTCACTTTGGTATATCAAAGTTTATTTTACTTCCACTTTTCCTAACGTTAATAAGCGTATTTTAGTAATTTAACACTGGTCCATTAGGCTTTCGCAAAAAATACTAACGAAAAGGGGAAAGTGGAAGTAAAATAAACTTTGATACACCAAAGTGAGAGTTTCTAAATGTTGAGGGGGTGTCTGCAAAAAGCGCGAAAGTTCAGGGGGTGTTAGTGAAGTTTTCCCAATTTTTTTGAAAAAGAAAAATGTCAAAACGACACCTTTTTACTATGTGGGAATGGTTCAGTTTGGTTAACCAAATTTTTTTTTTTTTTTTTATCAATAACCAAAACATAATAATTTTATACTAATTAATCAAACCAAACCAACATTGGTATAAAAAATCCATACCGATTTTCGAACCACAAAAGTCGGTTGACGGTTAATTTTGATTTGGTCATCGTTGGTAGGCGGTCGATAATCGGTAGACAGTTAATTTATCCACACCTACAGCTCAATAAACCACATGGTGGCACATAAACTAGCACTTATGTGAATTTTTATAACCTTCCAAGAGGAGGAAAAGGAGAACAACGAGATAGACAAACAAAACAATTAATTAAATTAATCACATCAATCTATTATAACTATCACCATAGATTGGACGCTATGATTTGGTGCCCCTAATTCTTTGGAACCCTACGATTAGAATGTCTATGGCTCTCTCTCAACCTTGCATTGATGTACTCATCTACAACTATTACTATGTTTATGGGTTTGGTTTTGACCATATAACTAAAGTGAAAACTTTTGAACGTTAGGGGGGGGGAGGGGTGTTGGGTGTGTCGACAATTTTCAGTATGTTGCATGTAGAGGTAAGCAGACTAGCTTTTGTGAATGGAGTAAGTCACTAGATTGGGTGTCATAAAAGTTATATGGCGACTGAATCTCGTGACAATCCTGAAATATTTGTGGTTGTGTTGTTTCATATGTGTCACGAGGAATTCCGAGTAATGAAGCTTCTAGGTCGTGTAAGTAATTTTCAGTCGGATGATGCTGTTCTTAAGGTTTCTGATGGATTGCTTTCTTTGTTAATAAGGCATAGACATGCTCCCTAGAGTTGCGATATTTTGTTAATGAAGGAATATGGCGTAGTAGAGTCTTGGACTAAACAATATACCCTTGATTTAAAGGGTTGGTGCTTTGAGCAGATGTACTCTTTTAGGAACAGCAAAAAGATTTTGGGGGCAAAGCGAGAAAGCCATTCTTACATGATCCCGAGACAGACATACTCATTAGTCTAGGAAATCTAAGAATGAAAAACCAAGGATTTTTTTTTTTTTTTTTTTGCCACAAATACTTTCGTTGAAAGTCTTATTTTACTTAATCAATTAAATGTTTTACAAACGTGCTGAACTTGTTTAAAAGAAGGCCAAAAGGAAGACATGCAGAAAAATGGCTAAGCAGAGCACAAAGAGAATAGCTAGGAAGAAAAGGTTGGAAACATTATATCTCTTATTTGATAAGAAATAACTTATTTTTTGTCTTGTTGCTTATTGGTTACTTAATTTTTTTTTTTTTTTTTTTTTGAGAAATATTGGTTACTTAATTAAGTTCATATGATTGTCCCATTACTTGAGCATGAGTCGTCATATCAATTGTTATCTTTAATATGCAAGTTTTGTAATAAACTCTCTTCATTTGACCATTAAATGTGGCCAGCCAGGTAAAACATAAATAATTTTGATTTTTTTTTCTAATCAATTTTTTTTTTTCTAATATAATTATATAAATAATTGTGATTTATATGTACTAATTTGTGCATAACAATTATATTTACCAATGCAATTCCTCGAGTGGTCAATAAATTGTAACAATGACCTCTTTGAATTTCAATTTGGCTATCTTTTCAGGCTTTTTACTAGCAATGGTGACCAACAATTAACACTTGTGCAAGGGAGAGGAACAATATTAATGGATCGAAGAGCAAGACCATCTCCTTTTACTTGATTATCTTCTTAACTTTGATTAAGATAATATTTAATTCTTTTTACTTATTTGATGAAAGATGCATTTATGGTGTCTTTTTTTCTTTTATATATTTATTGAACCATTTATTATATATTTATTGAACTTATATTCCCATGAAATAACTGTGTCTTCTTTCTGTCTTTTTTTTTTTTTTTTTTCAAATATAAAATGCTCATTGTAACTATCTTAATTTTCCTTGTTGACATTTCAATTTGATATATTATGTTTTTGAAATTTTTTACTATATATGTCAGCTTTTGTTTGACACAACTTTTAAGTATTAAAAAATATTTTTTAGGTTTTATAATGCAATCTCAAACTAGCTTAGTCCATCATTTCTCATATAATCTCTCGATAACCACTCAGAGAAAAAAAATATATATATATATAATTTGAAGTAATAAAGGAAATAAGAAAATGGAATAATTGAATGGAAATAATTAATTTCTAGAATTGAAACTGTTCTGGAATGCATAGGGAGAAGGATCCTCTCCATTTCATTTGAAATGGAGAGTATCAAGTTAGTTGCTTTTTGAGGGTATTTTTGTCCAAGTAAAAAACAGAAAACCCTGAAATAACAAAACTGCCCTCTAAAAACAACTAACTTTATACTCTCCATTTCAAATGAAATGGAGAGGATCCAAGTCCCTTCGGGTTGTGGCAACTTTATTCTAGAGGCTGATGCTCTTTTTCGTTGGTTTAGTTATTAAACTGCGGTTTCAAATGCCTAATTACGATTTTACCAAAAGTTTAATTGCATTTTAAATGTTAAATTACGATTTTGTCAAAAGTCTCCTTCCGCCAGTCAAAGGCGTTAAGTCAAACGGTCGACCTATCACTTTGCTCCCATAAACTACATGCATTATCACTTTGTTTTCATAAACTACAACACATTGTTATTTTAACTGTTTGAGTTAACGTCTTTAACTGACGGAAGTGGGCTTTTGGGTTCAAAATGGTAGTTTGATAGGGTCGGGTAGTATAGTTGATAGTTCATAAGAGAAAAGTGACAACGCATTAAAGTTAATGGGAAAAAAAAGTAATTACCTATTACTTATTAGTAGGTTGTGCCTTGTGGGTGGTTTACTGGCAGTCAATTGGGGATTATAGTCCTATTTAAAATGGGCTCAAGAGTGAGAAACATATGAAACTGAAAACATATATGTATGATGTATGTATTACTTTGTTTTAGGAGATTAGTTATTTGTAAGGGTTAAATATCTAATGCCTTATTGGAGTTTCATAACTTTATTTTTTTTTTTCCTAAGGTTTGATTTTGATCATAGAAGGTCTCTGTAGTTTTGATAATGAACCAAATTAGTTCTTCGTCAGTTAACTGTTAGTTGATTTAACGGACTAACATGTAGACTAATTAAAAGTTGACATTTGACATAAGTAACCACATCATCAATGATGGTGTGACTACCTAATAAATTTTTTTAAAAAAATTAAAAAAAAATATATTTTTTTAAGAAAAAAATCATTGGCCATTTGGGGTGGCTTTGGCCATGGGGGTGGCCTGACCACCCCCAAACCACCAATGACAATAACGAGAAGATTCGGACAAGACAAGAGAAACTAGAGGCGCATATGCATCTATACAAGAGCAGCAGGCAACATATCCTCACCAACCCAAGAGTTCTTGACTCCATTGTCCGAAAATCCCATGTAAAGCCCACCGATACAGTCCTAGAGATCGGACCTGGTACTGGAAATCTCACCTTGAGGCTTCTAGAAGCTGCCGAAAAGGTTGTTGTGAATGGTTGAGTACTGAAAATCTCACCATTGTGGGTGGTTTGAGGGTGGTTTCAGCCACCCCCTTGGAGCCAAGGGGGTAGCCGAGCCATCCCCAAATGGCCAAGGATTTTTTTTCTTTTTATTTTTTGAAAAAAATATATATTTTTTTAATTTTTATATATATTTTTTAAAAAATTAATTAGATGTTAACTTTTAATTGGTCTACGTGTCAGTCCGTTAAGTTAACTAACAGTTAACTGATAGAATGACAAATTTATCTTTTATCAAAACCACAAGGACCTTCTATGATCAAAATCAAACCCTAAGAAAAAAAAAAAAAAAAGTTATAAAACCCCAATAAGATATTAGGTATTTAACCCTATATATAATTAGTTACCCTATTATGCATAGGCAACTGCCATGAGAAGAGCAGCAAAAGTGGGGAGCTTTTGACTTTCTATGAGAATAATGTTCCCAAAAGCAATCACTGATGTGATGACCCCGTCTAAGTTGAAATTATGCCATTCTGTAACTGTAATTAAGATAGCCTATTCTCACAATAAGACACTCTAACACGCGCAGACAAACAACAACCTTTCTTATTCCAGAGTAAGAGAAGAAACTCACCTGTAGCCAAACGCCCTTCTTCTTCTTCTACAAAGAACCCACAGTCGTTCCACCACGGCACCACCACGCGCAAAAATCTCCGCGAGCAGCCCACTTCCTCACCCGGCGTTACTCACGTTCAGACCGCCCACGTTCGAGCCTCCGCGAGCAAACCACCACTTCGCACCGCTACGACCAATCGGTGTCGCGAACACCTTCACGGTATGCACACAACTTATAGACTCAATCCACACTACACCACCTCGACGCTCGGTACAGGTCTCCCCTTACTTCCAACACACGAATCACACCGCACCCACAGCACCCACATACAAGTTTCTTACGGGGTTTAGTGCGGAAAAAAGTATCAGCGAGAGGGATATACCAATTCCGAATAAAGAACCCTTAATTGAAAAAAATGCCATTTAGAATCTTGTCTGTCATCAGTGAAATGTAAGAGGAAATGGCACTTTGAATAAAGAACTTGATTGGGTGATTTTGTTTGAGATCAGAACAGATAAAGAACCATTTACTCTATATAATTTAAAAGATGTTGAATTTCTAATTACTTCTACATTCTTAATGTTTCTCCAATTGTAAAGTCCTGGAGTTAATGTGCTTAATAATTGGCAGATGGGGGAGCTTGCAGCTGAGAAACATGTTCAATACATTTTATCAGTAGAGAAGGTTTGCTTCATGTATATACTTTTTTTTTTTAGTTATTCAAGTACATTACTCTGTTATTATCATTTATACCAAAAATTTTTGTTTTTGTTTTTGTTTTTTTTTTTTTTGTACTTCAGAGAAAGGATGATTTAGTATCTGTTGTGATGGAACATCTGAGAATGAATGGAGCATACTGGGGTTTGACAACTCTGGATCTTCTAGGAAAGCTTGACAACGTAGATGTTGACAAGGTTGTTTCATGGGTCATGGAATGCCAGCACGAATCAGGTTCTTTATGGGTGCTTCTTCTTTTTTGTTTTGTTTTGTGGGATGAATGAATTTCTATTAACAACAAAACAAAGTATACAACACACTCCAGCGTAAAAGCTGCTTGTACTCTAGATGCCAACAAGGCACCTTACAAACCAACGCCTAAATTCCAATACAGACACCAAATGAACCATTCAGCTGACACTCAGCCTACAAAAAAATAATCACCAGCAGTTATACAACTCTTCAACTACTAACCAGTTACAATTACAAAACATAAAAATCATTAACAAGTCGACATATCAACAGGGAGCAAAACCAACTCAAAAAACTCTATACAATTTTCAACAAAACAAAAAACTGCAACTAAGCACATTCAGCTGCCTCTGCATATTTTGATTTGCCAAGCAACTACTCTGCACAGCAACATTCTGCTCCCTCTACAGTTTCTGCAGCCACTTGAATCTTCATCAGCAACCAGACAGAAACCATCAAACAATCCTCCAACAATCAGGTCAGACAGGATACCTTAATAAAATAAACCAGCAATGTGCAACAGCTACAAAAGACTAGCTATTAAACAGGTTCCAGAAACCAGCTCCAGCAGAGGCCATCCCTGCCTCAAATTCCAGAAATCAGCTACAACAGAAACCGACAGCAAATCAAAAACATCCTGTTAACTCAGAATAGTTGATGGAATATTCCAACTACTACAAATGGCCACATTCTCCTCATTCATCTTGAATTTACCCTTTCCCATAGTTCTGGTTCTAACCTCCCAACAAATTTTATATAACAAATTTTCTTCTGAGTTCAAATGACTTCCAAATTCACATCATTTTGATGTCTCCATATGTTGTATACTGCCGAGCTCCATGCCAATTAACACACCACAGCCTTCAACTTTTTACCCTGCCATTCTCCAATGTCTTTCCTTAAAATATCTTGAATCCATAGGAATATTAACCTGGAGGCATCTTTGCATTTATGTCCCCTATATCCTCCTCCCAAAACCACAACAAAAAATTAATGATCACGGCATTTAATAACACTCATACAAATCAATTGTTTGACATCTCCTTTTAAACCCCATTTTAGCGATCTATCCCCGGTTGTAAGTCAATCTCTTATTGCCACCCACAAAATGAATGCATGCTTTGGTATTGCCATTGAGAACCGTAGCAGTTTCTACCAGTCTACCATGGTCTGCTTCACCCCCAACTCTTCCCACGTCCCCCTGCTAGTGTATTTAGTTGATTTGAAGCTAACCATATATGGATACCATTATTTTCCCTCCCTATCATGGTTAACTTGTTTTGAATGTTAACCAAATTTTCAGATCTAGCCGGCAACCAATCCCATTATTCCCCTTTAATAACACTTGACAATTTGACAAGTTCTGTTCCGTTGCACGTTTCATGAGTTAGAATTCGTTGTCTGATGGTTCCCCCTTAAGATTGGTCTTCTTCCAATATTTGAATTTTCATATCACTATATAACCATTCAATAAGTGCAACTAATTAATGATTAAATTACAAGCTTTCTAAAGCCTGTAAAGAAGAAAAAGAAAAATGTTGATGATTATAGTAATGAAGCCGATGATGACACTTTGCTTTGCAGGTGGGTTTGGTGGTAACATTGGACATGACCCTCACATACTGTATACTCTGAGTGCCGTACAGATTTTAGCCCTTTTTGACAAGCTAAATGTTCTTGATGTTGATAAGGTGACTAATTGTATCCTTTGGCATACTGATTGGTGGACTTTAAAATTGTTCAAACTTGACAAGAGATCTTCTATACAATATCATATTAAATAGTGCTTTGTTTTTGTTTCTTTAAAAGTTTGTAGAAGCTGCAGTTTTTATAACTGTTGCAACTCTTTCTACATCCAGATATCCAATCTAGTTAACTGATAGTTTCAACTTTTTTATCTTGTTGATATATAATGTGGGGTGGAATTTCCACTTTTACTGCTCAGGTAGGTAACAGAGACATAGATTGGCTCTGTATAAGAGATTTTAAGCATTGACAAAACTTATTATTTAAACCAACAATATAAAGCAAGTGTATATCTACTGTTTCTTGTGGTTCTTAATATTTAAGTCAGATATTGCTGGGCTGCAAAATGAAGATGGATCTTTTTCAGGGGACATGTGGGGTGAAGTTGATACACGGTATTCATTGTTGTTTGGCAGATATTCCCTTCTGCTTTGTTATTTGGCATGTTACTGTTTTGGAAATTAGCATCTTTGCAATTATATTTTACCAAACCAATTCTTTTTCCTACAGGTTCTCTTATATTTCTCTTTGTTGTCTCTCAATATTACGTCGTTTGAATAAAATCAATGTGGAGAAGGCTGTGAGCTACATTGTAAGCTGCAAAAATTTGGATGGTGGATTTGGAAGCACACCTGGTGGGGAGTCCCATGCAGGGCAAAGTATGTCAGATATATATATTTTTTAATAAGTAATGTTGTATAAATTAAGAGCGCAGAGAAACGTAACCCTAGTACACAAGACGTATACAAGAGAACGCCTAATGAAAAGAAGAGAAAATCAGAAAAACTAATCACTAACGGAGCTATAAGTATGTTAGATATATAACACATAATCTTTGTGTGAAGTTTAACTTTCGGACTAGTACTTGATAAACCAAGTGTGTGTTTTACTACCACCTTGGTCTTTATTTCTTTGTTGGTCGTATTAGGGTGGAACAATTGTTCGGATTTTGCATCTATTAAAAAAATTGTGTTTAGCTTTTGCTCAGAAGATTCTTACTCCTTTCTCAGATTCAATCACTGACAATCAATTTTTAAATTTTGCATCTTGTTATTGCAAACCTCCATGCTTGATGGAAGCCATTTTGATGTAGATCGAAACTCTCATCATTCTATCTATCTTATCTTTCAGTCTTATATTTGAATTTGGTTTATTTGTTAGTCTTTATTTTATGTTTTATTAGGTTTAAGGTTTTAAGAGTCTTTAATTTGTGTTTTATTACGTTTAGGAGTCTTGGGCTATAAATATATGCTTATAGCCTCCAGGAAAGTTGTTATTGATTATTGATTTTTATTAATGAGAATACTCAGAGTTGGGTTTATTCCTCTTTTTCCTTCAAAATGTTAGAGAGTATCTAGATTTTCAAGAAGAGTTCTTAGATCATTGATAGTCTCAAGATTTAGAATTATCTATCCGCTGCGTATTTGTTGTTCTTCGCTGCAGCCCACTAAGTCGCGTTGCATCACATTTCCTTCTCTATTTTCTTTTTTTTGGTCCAACAGTAATCTACAATAATTCATGCTTTTGTCTGAATAAATTTAAAGTGGAGGTTGCTTAGGCTCACATTCTGCCCATAGATTACTAGTATTGCAGAAAGGTCTCTGAAGTGGAGGTTGCTGTAAAACAGTTTCTTAATGTCAAGAGCTGTACATGAGCTGTCTGTTCAAGTCACTTGTTCATCTCACGAGCAATGTTGAGTTAGCTGCTTCTTGAGCTGGTTATGCTAGAGCTGACTACCTTATCTTTTTAAGATTTATAATTAAGTTCAGTTCTTAGGTCAAAGGTCAATACGTAAGTTATTTGAGTGCTCCATACCTAACTGAGATTGTATGAAGCTTGAGTAGCTTGGTTTGTTTTATAACCCTGTCCTGCAGACATCACATGGATTAGTATTTGGTGCTGTAGTCAAAAGAAAAGTATAAGTGATGAAATAGAAGAAACACTAGAAAATATGTGATTTCTATCTGCGTGACACCATTCACAGGCAAATCTCAACTGTGCTTCCACTATAACTTTAAGCTGCAACTTTAAAATAATGGACTTTTTTGGCCCTTTTCCTTTACCAAGTGACTCACTTTTCATTAGAGTTGGATATTTGAGAGTCACTCAAAATGCTTTAAACTATTCATTTCATTTGGGCCTGTGTCACCTTTCATTACACTTAACAGTGTTGAACACTAGTCAATTCAAGCTGAAGCTGATACATAGGTGGTAGATATTAGTGTTCTCCTGCATAAGCTATGTAATTTGCCATATCTATAGTGTTAGGTTCTTAATATCCTGTGTACAATTATGCTTTTTATTTGTCTGGATGTCAAATATAGTACTTGGACTCTAATGAAATTCTTCTGTGTCCACTGTGAATGCAGTTTTCTGTTGTGTGGGTGCACTAGCATTAACGGGATCATTGCATCATATTGACAAGGACCTTCTTGGGTGGTGGTTATGCGAGCGGCAAGTTAAATCTGGAGGTCTTAATGGCCGTCCTGAGAAACTTCCTGATGTGGGTGTATACTATATTTATTTATTATTTATATAATTATTCTTTTGATTTAGATTTAGTTTTCCAAACATGGGACATTTTAGTAGTCTTCCTCACTGATTCTGTTGCATCGATTCAGGTCTGCTACTCATGGTGGGTTCTTTCTAGCTTGATCATGATAGACAGGGTTCATTGGATCAATAAGGAAAAGCTTGTTCGGTACATCTTAGACTGCCAGGTCTGAATGGGCTATACTCTGTAGATTCAGATTATACCTGTTGGGAATTCTGGGCTTTTAGTCCTGTGTTTTATTTCTGCTTGTTTGTTTGAATGCTTTTAAGTTTCTCTGAGATATTGTACTTTGTTGAAAATCTCAGGATACGGAAAATGGGGGTATATCTGATAGACCGGACGATGCTGTGGATGTATACCATACGTACTTTGGGGTGGCTGGTAACTAAATGCTGCCTTTCTGCCTTTTGGGCTTCTCCTTTTTCTGTTTCTGACCTATGCATATGGCATGTGTTAAATCTTTGAACTTTTGAGTTGGATCATCATTTCATGTTCCCACTCATTCATTCCTTAACCTGCTTAAAAAGTTGGGAGGTCTTTAGGGCTGGAAACTGATACAGCGTATGATTTTATAATATATCTATTATTTTCTTACTATTTAATCTATAGGGAGTAGGGAGGGTTGGGCGAGATTGTGTGGGAAAGCAGAGATTCATTATGTGCAACTGTTCTGCATCCATTTTCCTTTCACCTGATGTCTATTTATCAAATCTAAAGTCAATTCATCTTTGTTGTTGCAGGACTTTCACTTCTTGAATATCCAGGATTGAAAGCCATAGATCCAGCTTATGCATTGCCTGTTGATGTTGTAAACAGAATTTTCTTTGGCAAATAATTCTCTTCAGTCATCCTCTATACGTCACTTGAAGTAATTTGGTGCCTTTTTTTTTTTTTTTTTTCTCTGATAACATAAGGAACATTAAAAAATGCCTTTTTATCCCATTATTGTGATGCAGTAATTTCAACCAACCATTGAAAAGTAAAGATGCTTTATAATTGGCCTAAAAAGGTAGATTCTTTGTCGGCCATAATTGTTTTGGCAAGTAGATTCCTTGATAGTTATTGAGATTTGGGAATAATTATTTGAAAAGCACAAGTAATTGTTGGATGATTGTAAGTGAGATTCCTTATTTCCATCATTTTCAGTGGTGGCTTTTTATTCCATAATTGCTTTATTGCGATTGCTAATTCTTAAAATCTCATATAATAAAGTGACATATGTCTCATAATTATTAAAAAAACACGTGCTTCTCACATGTTAAGGGACATATGTTACTCTATTATATGAGTTTGTATGAATTAATTAGCTACAAATCAGTTTGTCGCAAATTTTTGTCCAACAGAAAACATGCTTAAGTTAATACGTTAATACGGTAATTTTGTGCAAGGAAAAATAGGCTAAGTGGATGCAGGATGAATTGATAGGGTACCTTGGGCTTATAGGGTTTAATCTTCTTTCTTAAGGCAAGTACGCCAAATCCAGCAAACGATAAAGGGCAATGGCCTAATATGGAAGGTGACAAGTCAGAGCAAAGATATTTCCTTATGGGTCTCTCTTGCAGATTTCCTTCCTCATAGGGTCGGTCTTCCCTGTGAAATCCTGGGTTCATGGGCGTATTATTCTTATATATGCCCCACCCACTCTTTACTTTTCCTATTGGTTTTTCTTTCTTCTTCGAGAGCGCCGCAGAAAAGCCGAGATGTCGGAGCGAATTCCATGCGATCTTCAGATTCAAATCCTGGTAAGACTACCTGTTAAATCGCTTTTACGATTCCAATGCGTTTCCAAATCGTGCAAATCTTTAATCAGTAGCGATGCTTTTATTTCCATGCACACCATACACAACGAGAGCGCCAACAATTATGCTCACTTTGTTAACGGGTGTTTATATCGGGCTGACAACGACGAGAATATGATAGATTTCGGTTATAAATTACACCAGTTCAATGATTCCTTCAGTGCGTTTCAAGAAATTGAATTTCCATCCCAGATTGCATCCGAATGTATTGAACAAGTCCTCGACTGCAGAGGATTGTTACTTTTGACCCATCCAGACCATCCACACGATTACAAATTACAGGCCGGCACGTTCGAACCCTTGATTTTATGGAATCCCGCAATTAAAATGTCCATGACTCTTCCTCCATCTTTTCGTCAATGGAGCCAACCCCCGCTACTACAGTGTATTTCACGGGTTCGGCTACGACCATATAAGAAATGATTATAAGGTGCTGAGAGTGATGTACAATGATGAGTCGTTTCCACCTATGGCAAAATTCTTTAAACTCCGAACAAGAGCTTGGGAGACTGTAAATGGCTTCGACTTCGACGACTTTCACTATGTTATACTAAAGGGTAGCCATATGTTTTTGCCACAAGCTTTCGTGAATGGGGCGACCCACTGGTTAGGATATAATTCAAGGTGTTCCGTCTTTCGAGAAGTTGTGGTCTTGTTGTTTCATATGTATGATGAAAAATTTCGGGTGATGAAATTTCCGAATGTTTTAAATAATATACTACAGTCTGATTTAATTTCTCTCGTGGTTTCGGATGGATTGCTCTCTTTGATAGAGTTGAACAATTGGGGTCAAGGCGATTGTTGCGTTTGGTTGATGAAAGAGTATGGCGTACCAGAGTCTTGGACTAAACAATATGCTATTAATTTAGGGGATTGGGAATGGTTGTTTCAGAAATTTGTTAGTTTCAGGAACAAAAGCGAGTTTCTAGTTGTGACAAGTAATCAAGAGCTGGCCTTATATAATCTCAAGACCCGTAGATATGTTTTTCTTGGAATTAGAAAAACAAAGTTGTCTTTGTTGATTATGAAAACATGCATAGAAAGCCTAGTTTTACTTGGTGAATTTAATGTTGTTCGAGAGTAGGAGACTTCTTCAAGGGAAAGGAACGCGGCTCACAAAAGCTCATGGCTGTGGCAATTTCAATTCTTATAGAAAAGTATATGGTTGAACTAGATTGATTTAAGGGTTTGGGGAGGGTTTGAAGCGGTTTTTCATTTTAAGCAGTTTTTTTTTTTTTTTTTTTTTTTTCATTCGCACATTCAAATGGATATAAATTTTCTCCAAATTGATTCAATAAGTGCCAATGTCATTTTTCACATGTTTTCTTTAGAAGAAATATCACTAAATATCTTCAAACTTTCATCCGTTTTGAAATATCACCCCTAAACTTAAAAAAACTCTCAATTTAGTTCTCCGAACTTTCAATTGCTCGCAATTTGGACCATTCCGTCAATTTTAGCCGTTAAAATACAAAAAAGACAAAAATATCCTTGATTTTTATTTTTTTTTAAATAAAAAAGTTTTGAAGTTGGAATTTTTTACAAAAATCAAGGGTATAAATGTTATGAAACGTTTAAAATTCGACGGATGGGTTTAAATTGAGAGTAATTGAAACTTTAGGGGACTAAAGTGAGAGTTTTTAAAGTTTAAATGGGTATTTAAAAATATGTAGAAGTTTGAGATTCTTTAGTGAAGCTTTCCTTTTTCTTTAATATTCTTAATAGTAATTTATTGTCATTTTATTAATATAGGAACTAAAATATTAATTTTTGAGAAACTCAAAGAAGTTGAATAACACTTATCATTTAATAGAATAGGTCGAAGAAAATTTCATTCAAACCAATTTGAGAGAAATTTATGTCATATCCAAATTTACCAAACGCTTAAGTAATAACTTAATTATCATTTTGTTGTTGTTTATTTTTGTTCACATTGTCACATTGTTTAGACTACATAAGCCTAAATATCAGTTTTTTTTTTTTTTTTGACATGTCCACACAAGGGTAGGGGGAGGGGGGATTCGATCTTGTGACCTAGTATAGGCGTGGTTCACTCGATTGAGCATCGATTGACTCTTTTAAAGTGATTTGTTGCTGTTGCATGGTATTAATGTTTTGATCTGTAGGGTCCGTTAGGCACTGTGGTTTTAAAAATTGATTTTTTGAAATTTCTACTTTCTAAAATTGCAAGAGTGTTTGGTAAAACGTGTTTAAAAATATATATCTTTTTATCAAATATTTATTTATCATGCTTATATTATATCAAACACATAAAAGAATAAAATAAAAATAATTTAAAACAAGTTAAATAAGCAATATAAATTTAGTATAAAAAATAACATTACTTTAAGAGTAGTAATTATTGTAACATTAATGTGAGTGACTAGTAACTCACGTCAATGTTAAAAAAATATAAAATATTATTTTAAAAAATAAACAGTATTTTTTTTTAAAAAATTATATTTTTATCACCGGTATAAGTTACTGTTCACTCACGTTGGTGTTGAATGCTCATGATCGATTGTGTACGGCGAAAGCCAGCCCGAAACCCGACCCAATATCAAACCCATTTTCAATCCAATCCAGTATGCCAGTCGGTGCTCCATCGCATAAATGTATATAAACAGAAGCTTCATTTTGCCGCTTCATTTGAACGAGACTGATTGTTTGTAGAAACCTTCCTCGACACACCTTCTCTGAGAAAATGAGTTTGGATTTGTCTCGCTCTGCTAACTCGTCCGGCGGCCAAAGATCCAAGCGAAGCTTCAATAATAACAACAATTCGACCTCTTCAAACCGTTTCAGTAACAGTGATGATAGCAATAAGAAGAAGAAGGTTAGCCAGAAAACCCTAGGCGTGGCCTGGGGCGCCAATTCTATCTCTTCCTCTCGCTCCTCCTCCTTCCGCAAATCACCGTTCTCCGATTTCGGCAGGTGCTCTTTTTTCTTTTTCAATTCACCAAAAAATATAAAATAAAATAAAATTCGTTTAATGTAGATTTTCTGATATAGTTTAAATGTATTCGGAAATTTATAATATATATATATATATATATATATATATATATATTGGATTCAATGATTGAGGATAATTGGGAAATTTGTATGCTAAACATCGGATTATTTTGTTATCCCTACCTTTTTAAGCTGATTTTTGATAGATACACCGTACAACTTTTCAGCACAAGGTACATGTAGTTACTGCACAACGTCCAAGTACAACATGGTTGCCATTTTCCCTTCTGTTTAGTATTTAAATAAAATAGATATAACTTTCTGATTCAAATATATGTATAGCACACTATAATCTTTTTTTTTTTTTTTTTGGGCATTCTTTTTGTTTTTTGTTTTATTTTTATTTTTTTCCTTTTTGAGTTCTTTTCGTTTTCAGTTACTGAACTCAACTAAGCCTTAATTGAGGTCAGCTACATGGATTCTTTTATGCTAATCGGCTCTATGTTGGGCCATGTCCTCAGTTACCTCTTTAACAATCATGTCCTGTACTCCTGTTTTTGTGTTCGATTATGTGTATTAATGTGCGTGTGTTGTAGATTGCAACTTATTACAGTTCTGTTGACAATTGCAATGTAGTTATATGGTGGAGAAGAATCGGAAACTTCAGAACCAGTTTGATGTGGAAGCTTCAACTTCTTCTCATAGTGATTCGGGTTCTGGGAAGCCTATATTTCATGGAGTTTCCATCTTTGTTGATGGTTTCACGGTTCCTTCCAGTCAGGTTTCAATTGCTATCTAGTAATTATTTTTTGAGCTCTGCCCTGTAGCTGAGAAATAACAACAGCAATAATAAAAATAAAAACAGATATAAAAGTTATCCACTTGAGACTTTATATTCAAATTCTTTGTCCATGATCTGAATTAATGGATTATATAATTTTTCATGAAAGGAAAATGATTATATAATTCTTCTATGGTACAATTAAATAGGTTAAGGTTTACTTTTTCATTGGTGGGATGAGGTGGAATTTAGAAACTAAATAGTGGAAGTTGCTAAATTTTGAGTTTATTATTTCTTGTTATCCTCAATGTTATAGATTAGAGAGCAAGGGCTATTGTCACTCTGGCATGTTTCATATTTATTTATAGCAAGTTATTTCAGGAACTGCGAGGCTACATGTTAAAGCATGGTGGAAGATTAGAGAATTACTTTTCAAGACGTCGTGTAACCCATATTATCTGCAGCAATCTTCCCGATAGTAAAATTAAGAACTTGAGGTTTATCTTAGTTTTCTTTTTTAAACTCATTATGTTGGATTTTTTTTTTTTTTTGGTGAGTGAAGAAATTCAATTTTATTGTTATTGTTTGTAATTCCAATTCAGATCTTTTAGTGGTGGGCTCCCGGTAGTGAAACCCACGTGGATTTTGGATTCTGTTACTGCAAACAAACTTTTGAGTTGTAAGTTTATGCATTTTGTTGGTTTAGACTTCTATTGATACATAACATAGTTAGACACTTGAACAATATGGTTCAGTCCCCTCAATATGATTAAGGTTTGAAATTTTCATTGCATCATTCCTCATTATCAAGGTCTGAAGATTTTCTTTTTCTTCTCATTTGCTATTGATTTCATTTTGTATTCTCCAGGGGTTCCTTACCAACTTGACCAGCTTGCTAATAACCAACCAAAGCTGTCAGCCTTCTATGCTCTGAAAAGCAGCCCACAGTCCCAGGACGCTTCGCCTTGTGCACCTGTTTGTCAAGGAAATCCTGAAGCCGAAGATTCATCTTTTAAAGGTGGCACATCCGTTGATGCATGTTTTTCTGATGTGGGTGAACCCGTTGAGCACAGTGGGCTAATTAGTGGAGAATCTAATAATCTTATGAATAACAACTCGAATGTATCATTACTTGAGGAGCCAGCTAGCAGTTGTGGCAAACCTTCCGAAGTGACTATTACAAAACCATGTAATTTTGATGTAGAAAATGAGAGCAGTGTAAGAAATGAACTGCAGTCAAGTCATTACCAACCCTTGGCATTGGTTAGCAGCAACATCATGGAGAATCATAATATGAAAGGTTCACCAAGTTCAACAGTTGGTGGGCCTTCTAATCAGCGTCATTCAACTCTTGAGGATCCCAATTTTGTGGAAAATTATTTCAAGGTACCGAAATAGAAACAAAATTGCCTGTCAGAGATGTGGCTGTATATTCAATAAATATGTGTTTTGATAAGTTTGCTCACTTGATGTGTTCAAATGAATATCAAACAGAACATTTTGTTGCCCCGAGTTAGTTATGGATTTTGTATGTATCTCCCTAGGGCATTTTCTGGTTGTACTTTTACCAAGTTTTGCTATCTGCAGAACTCAAGGCTACACTTCATAGGAACCTGGAGAAATCGATATCGTAAGCGTTTTCCCAGCTTTTCTAATGGGTTTAAGTTCACAAGTTCCAATATTAAAGCCTCTGCTCCAAAGACTACCGTTATACATGTTGACATGGTAATCTCTATGCCTTTGGCTGTTGTAATTGTGGCTTTTTCATATTTATGATTTTCCTTTTGTGCCGGATATATTGTGGTTGTCAACTATACTAATTTTGGAGTAATGTGATTTTTGATCCTGTAAGTATGGATGTACTCTTTTGTTCCATCCTGTATTTATAGTTGTTCCATGACGCTAATGTGCTCTTCCAGGACTGCTTCTTTGTCTCAGTGGTCATCAGGAACCATCCTGAATTGCAGGATAAACCTGTAGCTGTATGCCATTCAGACAACCCAAAAGGGACTGCTGAAATTTCATCTGCAAATTACCCTGCTCGAGATTATGGTTGGTTTGTGCAAAGTTCTCTCTATCTCAATTAGTCTTACCATTTGTCTTGGATGGTTTTTATTCTGTATTTAAGTCATATTCTTATTCTTATAGGAGTTAGAGCTGGAATGTTTGTTAGAGATGCCAAGGGTCTTTGTCCCCACTTGGTCATTTTTCCATACAACTTTGAAGCTTATGAGGAGGTAAGGAGTAAACTATACCTTTGAGCATGTAATTTTCCTGTTCAAATGAATTGCGGGCAGAGGGTAAGAAGTTGCCTTTCTATTTTCATTTTCCGTTTTGTGTATCATTTTATCTTATCTCTCTCTTAACCCCCCCAGTTTTTTTAAATAGCTGTTGAGTGGGTTTATTAGAAGTGTATTATCTGTTGGATAATTTGCAGGTAGCTGATCAGTTTTACAACATATTGCATAAGCACTGCAACAAAGTGCAGGTTTGCTTGAAAAAATGCGTTCATTCAGTGTACATCAGTTTTCACTTGCCTGCCTTGTAAGTACTTTTACTGCTGTTGAATGTAGGCTGTAAGCTGCGATGAAGCATTTTTAGATGTTACAGACACAGAAACAGAGGGGGATCCCCAGCTTCTTGCTTCAACAATAAGAAAAGAGATTCTTGAGACTACCGGATGCACTGCAAGTGCTGGGATTGCTGAGAATATGCTTATGGCTCGTCTTGCCACTAGAACTGCAAAACCAGATGGTCAATGTTGCATTCCTCCTGAAAGGGTATGCTTTTTTTTTTTTTGTGTGTGGTGGGGGAGGGGGGGGGGGGGGGGATTTCATGTTTATAATTTATTTTGAACTTTCAAGCATGCAAAGCATTAAATTTTACGCCCTCATAATTTTGTTGGGATTCAGTATCCTTTTTTTTTAAAAAATTTTTTTTTTTATGAGTAGTGTCTTTATTTTTTTCCTTTTTCTCCAGCATATGTTGTAGATTATCTTATATTTGGAAGCCATTTAATTTTAATTGAAAACTTCTGATCGTCTGTTCAGGAACTAGTTCAAACATAATTTTGTTTTTTCAAATTATGAGAATTTTTTTTTTAAAGTCCCATAGCTCATAATATGTTGAAGTTTTATGCCGGGTATTGAGGTAAAGTTGTCAATGTTTGAGGTTTCTCCCTCTTTTTTGCTCTCTTTACAAAATAATTATATATATATATATATATATATATATATATATATATATATAAAATCCCAATGAAGTTTGTGGCCCTAGGATGCCCATCTTCATAAACTTCACCTCATCTTATTTGTATATCTTCTATATGCTTGTTTGCATCTCTTCAACCTACTCATTGTCTATTTTCTTAATGGTCATGTTGAGACTGTTGACTATCAAGGATCTGTAGTTGGAATTTGGAAGAGTTGACTATAATTGTTGCATCACGTCTCCAAAATTGATGAAAGTGCCTTTTGTAGACCTTCCATGAGTCTAAGAAAACCCACCCATGGGAACTTATTGTTGATACAGTACTTACGAAATTCTAGAACATAGCTGAAAACTTGGTTTACACTTTTTTGTTTCATGAGTTGAATTTCTCTGGTGTGATTTATGTTGCTGCTATGTGATGGACAATGGGCATGTTGCATTCTGAGCTCTGTTCTTTTCTGGTTTCCCCTAAGAACCTTTTATGTCTTTATCCCTGATACATCCATTTGAATCATGCTTGTTGATGTTTGCTTTGTTTTTAACTTCACCTCTAATATCTGTAAGATAAACTTTTCAAAATTTGATTTGTAATGCGTATTTTGTTACTGATACTTATAACTTGTTCTAGCACTCCTATGATGTGCTTCTTTTGGTCTTCCAGGTAAAATAAATTTTTTCAACATGTTTGAATGATGATTTAGAAACAAAAATTTGTATGGAACTAATGTCTTTAGTCCTTTTATCGTACCATGTTCTCATTACATAAATATTATATATATTTTAATTTTTAACTTCTTGAAGTGGGTGGGTAAGGGTGACCTAGATTTTTTACACTTGTAATTTTTAATTTTTTCTTTTCTGTTGAAATTTTCCAGTTGGTGCCATTTTCTCGTGGTGACTTTTTGTTTCTATATGCAAATATCATTTAAAGCTATATATAGAAGTCCAGGAATGTTGTGGATACCTCCATATAGTCTAATGTTGTTTGAAAATGTCAGGCGGATGATTATTTAAGTCAACTTCCAATCAAGGCACTTCCTGGAATTGGGCATGTTTTGGAGGAGAAGTTGAAGAAGCAAAATGTTTGGACTTGTGGACAGCTGCGTATGATTTCCAAGGTCTTTTATATATGAGGCATATTTTCTTTGGTTCATTTGCAAAATGGTTATGTTCCTATCTATGAAGTTTGATTAGCAAGATACATTATTTGTTTGCTTTCCTCGAGTTGCAAGATGGAGCATCTCTTATACTGTTCTATCTTCAATTTTAGACGTACATAATTATACAATAATCTTGACCAGGTCATGATCTGACGAGTCAAATTTGCTCAAGATTGATATTGCAATATGTATGAACAACCTCACAAACATTCAGAGCCAGCCTTTGCAAATCAGTATTTGTTTTTGTTAATTTTTTAATAAGTGAGAACAACATTTTGACTAATCTTTTCAAATAATTTTGATAATAGGAAAGAGATGCAAAGTGAATGAGTACTTATGACCTTAGATAACTTGATAGAACATATATATTAAAATCCTTACAGAGATTGCTACAAAAGCTAGTGCAAATTTCTGACTTAACTGAAATTAATTTATGGATTATTAATTAAATAATAGCCAAAAATACTCAAATATGATGTCCCTTTAAATTTTCTCAGATATTTAGAGAAAAGGTCAATATTTTAAATTTTACAAAACTATAGCAGAAAAAGTTGTTATAATCACTTTTTTTTTTTTTGTTTCCTTCCTAATTAGGAAAAAGGATAGGGAGACCATATTCAATATATGCCTCAGAAACTCAAGACTATAAGGAAATAAGAAAAATGTAGAAAAGAGTTAGTGCAAGTATAACAATCAAATTTGGGTGATAATTGTTGTTTTTACAAAATGCATATCTGGTATAATTTTTAGACTTTCTTTTCAATTGAGGAAGGGATTTATAAACTTCAGTTTGGCAATGAATTCTTAAGGTTCTACTAACCCTGGGAAGAGGGAACCACTTAATAATGCAAATTTGAGCCATTAGTGATTGGAGCAATTTAAGAAGATTTGAGATTTTATCTAGTATGTCAAAACTGAAATATAGATTTGTTTCCCTAGTTTAATGAAAAAAAAAAAAATGCTCGTTTGCTTGAGTTTGGCCTGTAGAGCAGGCTGCCTTACTTCCTACTCCACACCCCAAGAAAAATGCTGCCTTATACTTTTTCATTGGGTTTTATGCTGTGCTTTAAATATTCATGTCAGCACTTATGCGGACCTGAAGCTGATAATGTCCTGGTAATTATTTTCGCGGTATGCACAAACACTTCATGAATTAGTTATCTTCCTAGAAGTCTGTGGATCATGGGTAAATCATTTTTCCCTCTTGGCTATCTTTGGAAGGAATAATCCTCGGAATTGTCTCAGTAAGCTATCTGTTAGGGATTGTATCCTAATCAAACATTAAACCTCAAAGATTTATTCATATGATTTAAAGTTTTTATTTTCCTATTACTGTGAATGAGTTATTTTGAACTTATATTATTTAAATATGGTGGTGTTCAAGTATATTACTATTCTCACATTTTTGGCATCTCCAGGACTCTCTTCAAAAGGACTTTGGAACGAAAACTGGAGAGATGCTTTGGAATTATAGCAGAGGAGTAGATAATCGGTTGGTTGGGGTGATACAGGTTTTAGCAAAGAACATGATTATGATTAACTACATAGTTTTTAGTTCAAATAATTGCTTTCTCTTTAGTTTATGCGTGAGATAGCCAAGTACCTATTCAAACATATGTGTTGGTTGTCATGTAAGTTCTTTGCATTTTGTCAAATAGATGTTATCTACTTTCTTTCATTTTTTTTTTTTTTAAATTTCCATTAATTAGGTACAGTGCCTGGCTGTAAAATTCAATTAGCAAGTACATCGTTATTAGTTTTTTTTTTTCCCCCTAGTAATATACAACTATTAGTTACTAAGTTGATCTTATCTGAACTTTTTTTTATTATAGATTGCAATGGCTTATAAGATTGTATATCACCTATCTTCATCTAATGCTTCAGCAAATAATTTCATGAACCACTGTATAGTTTAAACACCTCCTTGCAACAATGGACTTTTATCATGTTAAATTACATTCTGTGATTGGATGAAAAGAGGTGCCAACAGCCATATGAGCTAATCAATTTGAATTAGCTTTCTTGTTCAGATCAATCTTTTATTTTTTTCTGTGTTGTTTCAGTTACCATCGTTTCAGCCTTGCTTATCAGATAATGTGATCTGCAGGAAAGCAAGTCTATCGGTGCTGAAGTGAATTGGGGTGTGAGGTTTAAGGATGTGAAAGATGTTGGTATTCTGATGCATTGTCACTGTCAAGCTTTTTTATTTTTTATAATAGCTTTGAATTGATAGAATGACATAGTAGTTATTTCAGTGTCAAGACTTCCTCTCAAACCTCTGCAAGGAAGTTTCATTGCGCTTGCAAGGTTGTGGAGTGGCAGGGCGTACTTTTACCCTTAAGGTATTGTCTTTCTGTTAAATATACCATTTGCATATATTTATTATTAATCACTTTGAGTGGTTCATGAGTGGGGTTCAAATTTACTGGGTTTCTTTTATTATGCCTTCCTTATAATTCCTTAAGAGATATTATGCTTTAGATAGTTTGGGAGCTTCTTCTAATTGATGGAACTTAATTAATTTGAAACTTCTTGGTTTATGTGATGCATTGATCTAGATAAAAAAGAAAAGAAAAGATGCTGAGGAGCCTGCAAAGTATATGGGCCATGGAGACTGTGAAAACCTGAGCCACTCCACAACGGTAGAAATATACTAACCATATTTTTTATTCACATATCTATGCGTGTAATCATATCTATGCTTGCATCAATAAATGTTTGTGGCTTTGGGGATTTGGATTTAAAGGTCAATGATGTTATAATAGGTTCCAGTTGCTACTGATGATGTGGAAGTACTTCAAAGGATAACAAAGCAGCTTTTTGGGACCTTCCATTTAGGTAAGTTAGCTTTCCCTATTTTAAAATATTTCTCGTGTTCTTTAGTATATAGAAAGCTTATGTGTAATTCTTTCCTTTACATAGAACTTATTGTTGGATTGAACAACAAAATTTTCACTTCTCTCACTCTTCCTTGCCCCCCACATGTCTTTTTTCTTTCCACTTTTGCTTCTGCCTCTTGCAATATAATTGTAATCTAGTTGAGGGCCTATGCACCCCGGGATTAGTCGAACCGAAGCTCCGGATACCCGGTGCCAAATTAAAAAAATATAACTGTAATCTATTCCAAATATAGGAAGAGTGAAGTTAGCATTTGTTATTTGTCGATAAAAGTACACAAAAGCATTCCTATCTAACAGTTGTGACTGGCCTTGGTCTGTCACTTGTATGGGTTGGGTGTTGGAACCTGATCTTGACCATTATAGATTATCTACTACATGGCATTAGAGTTCGCATCTTTCAACCCTGAGGACACTCTCTCCTCTTTGCTGCACTTTCCTTGATAATAGTAGCATGTGTTCTCAGGTTAGTTTTGGAGTAGGAGATGATTTTCCATTTAAAATGTTCTTGCTGAAATTTTACTCTAGCATCTTCCTTGATAATACGTAAATGATTTTCAAGGTTAGTTTTGTTGTAGGAGATGGTTCTCCTTTTTTTTTAAAAAAAAAAAAATCTTCATGTTTAGCTGTTTATTGATTTTACATAGATGTCAAGGAGATTCGGGGTGTTGGCTTGCAAGTTTCCAGGCTTGAAAGTGCAGATAATTCTAAGCAAGGTGTGTGTTGTATTTTTTAATATAGTCCATATCCCCACACAACCCACGCTGCTTGGTAGCTGTAGTACTTTGTTGTCTGATGGTGAACCTTGTTACTTCATTGTTTGAAGCCTTTGAGAGAAATTCTTTGAAATCATGGCTCATCTCTGCCTCAGCAAGTACAAAAGAACTATGGAGTAACGATAGTACAGCCAAAGAGAGGTTTAATATAGGTAATTGGAAGTTATTATTCTAAACCTGATATGCTTGAAAATTTATTATGGTATGGCTAGTAATGTTATTAACATTTAAACCGCAGTCTCCATTTGTTTGTGTTTCTCTTGCTAAGCATTGTATTTCAAAAAATCTGATGCCGAACTGGCACAACAGAGAAAATGAGTAGCATGATTGTGTTTTTCATTGTGTTTTGCTTTCGACTTTGCCTATAAACTGAACATTGAATTTTCATTTTTTTTTTTTAATTTAAATTGTTTTTCCCTTGTATTTTGTATCAAATGTTATGGTTTCTATTGGTGTAAATTCAATGTCTCAATGTCCCAATTTAAGCAGTTTAGCAATTCAATAATATTTTGTATTTTTTTTATAAGTAATGCAATCTTATTAGAGTAGCGCAGAGGGACACAACCATAGTAAATAAGAATTATACCAATAACTCCCCTATTAAGGAGAAAAGAAGAAAATAAAACCTAAAACTCAGAAAAACTAGAAAAGGGCAGCTTGAAGACGAGTAGTTAAATATTGTTCTTATCTATTTTTTAACAATTATGTTATATGTAATTGAGGATTCAAAAATGAAGATCTTGCATGGTAATATGCCTATCTAGTAGATCCAAAAAACGAAGTGACTTGACATGTGTTTGAAAAACGTGCACTTTACTTTGATCAGGCACATGTTGCTTGCACTTTGTGCCTAGGCTCCATGCGGCATTTTCGCTTAAGTGCGCATGGCTCTTTTAATGATGCTAGAGTGCAACAAACTGACACCGTGAGGCTCACTAATAGAGTTCAATTAGTGAAAGTTTGCAATAGGAAACTGCAAACTGGTGTCATTCAGATCTCTCTGGGTATCCAACAAAGTACATTCTCATACATATTTTATTTCTACATGCACGTATGTGGAGTGAGAGCGCATTTGGTGGTTTAGGGGGTGATTGGATTAGCTCTCAAAAAACTTTATTTCTCTTTTTCCTTGTGAAATAGGAGTTTCATATCTAGTAATCTAGTTGTGGGACATTTTTAATATCTATTATTGGTTCTAAAGTATCAGCCTTATGTTATTGATCATTGTTAGGTCCAATTGGACGAAAAAAATATCAGTTCAATTTTTTTTTTTTTTTAAATTTAAAATATAAGTTATGACAAGAGTTGAAACAAGTTAGAACTTAATGTTGCATCATAAGCAGTATACTTGACTGGATAATAGCTGCCAATGTTGCATCATAAGCAGCTAATTCATAAGATGCCTCATCCTCTCCAAACTAAGCTCGTAGCCAATCATCAAAGGGAGCTTGTTGGGATTATACTTGAGCAGGGGTGAACAAGCTATTGTATAATCAATGTCACTACTGGAACATATTGACTGCAGATCATATAAAACGAGGCACTTCGACATTATTTCCAGCTTCAGGCTAAAAAAGTTCATACTTACTGATAAGACAGCTTCAATTGTTTTCCTAGTCTTACATATTGTTAATTTTTTATGTATCTGTCAATTTTTTTTTTCTTCGTATATTTGATTGATTGAAGATGAATAAAATTGTATTGCACCTGTGAATGGTGCCATTTTACTGATTGTGAAGGACAAGGCGATGGAGTATCAGGTCGGACATGTGCTAATTCAGTTGGCCTTTCAATTGAAATGGACAATAATATGTCCGATAGTGAAGCTTGTCTGAACCAGGTTTCAGAGCTGCCACCTTTATGTCATCTTGATATGGGAGTTTTAGAGAGTCTTCCTCCTGAACTCTTTTCAGAATTGAATGAAATATATGGTGGAAAGTTAGTTGATTTAATTGCTAAAAATAAAGGCAAAAGTGTAAGCATTAGCAGTTCTTTGAGCACTCATTCACATGCGCGAGTTGAAGGTGAGAGTTTCTTTTTCTTTTCCAATCCATGAATATCAAATAGCTGGTGCTCTGCTAATTCCGAGTTCCTAAAAACACATGTTGAATTTGTTTGCTTAGGTGCAATGAATGAGGGACAGGCGGTTCTCCTTTCTGACCTGGTTCTCCATACTGAAATACCAGTAGAAAAAAAGGTAACATTTGTTTTTGGTTCAATTTATGTATGAATATTTGCTTTTGTTTCTAGTAGCTACTTTCTCCAACAATTTTTTCTTTATGATGCCTTGCAGTAACGGGCTATTCTCAACTTTATATGAACGAATTGTCAGTTATTGCTTACACTTGTTTGAGCCTTCTACTAATTTCATGTCAATTTTAATTTTACTTTCTTTAATTGTTAATCCACCTTTTATAAGATCATACGTTTGGCAGCTTTCTAGTTTAAAATGGTACAATAAATTTCTTGCAGTTTTTTTTTTTTTTTAATCTTTTGGATTCTTTCTTGTCCTTTCTCTTATCAATTTCTTCTTCAATGTTTTTGTTGATAGCAGGACTGGAAATTTTTTATTTTATTTTATTTATAAGAGGGCCAATTTCACCTTGTCTACAGGAAGAAACTCAAAGGCAAATTTCTTACTTGATTCTTATCTTATAAAGTTGCAACATTATTTCATTTATGTCCATCCATTCTAATTAGAAGCTGAAAGATACGATACAAGGGCTGTGAAGATTATCTTGTGTTCAATAATAGGACATGGTTTTCTTTTGGTCAATGATGCAAGGCACTGGGTTGTGAGATTTTAAATACAGCGTTAATTAAAGCTCCCAAGGAATCTCAATAAATTAAAATACTATGCCAAAAAGGCCAAAGATGTTGCTTCAGTTGAATCATTGGGTTGAATTTTGAATATTGCCTTCCTCAATATCAGGCAACTCTTCTTATTCTTCCTGTTTTCATTTTTTAATTTTTTAATATATATATTTTTTAATAATCTTTTGTGAGCTTCATTAATGAATGAAAGAAAAATGACACTTCAGTTCCTTGTTCCATAGATAAGAGGGGTATTGCTACTAAGTATTACTGTTGCAGTTGTTTTAAAATGAAACTTAGATTCAGGTTTGCTTTATTTACAAGCATTCTACATTATTATTTTTAGTGTATATAGTAATTCTCTATTGTTACTTTTTGCTCGGCTAAGCAGCATATATCTAAGGAAGTTCCGACAGTCACTGTTTCTGGGGCAGAATCCTACAGTGTGGTTATTCGTGCTTCTGATCTCGAAAAAACCAATTTGATGCCCTCGTCTCTAAGTCAAGTAGATGTGACAGTGTTACAACAGTTGCCTGAAGAATTGAAAGCTGACATACTTGAGCTTCTTCCTGCACACAGGAGGCAAAATGTTTCTTCAAATGTTCTCTCAGAAGTCCCTCTGGAATCATTAGATATCAAGACAACTGAGAACCACTCTGGATCAAATGATTCTGTCTCGGATAAAAATCTTTGGGCTGGAACTCCTCCACAGTGGGTTGATAAGTTCAAAGTCAGTAATTGCTTGATATTAAACATTCTTGCCGAAATGTATTATGAATCAGGCTCAACAGGAAATTTATCTCCAATTCTGCAACGTGCAATTTCTGTACCTAAACACCAACTAGATGCAAGTCAGGATTGTTGGGATGAAGCTACTCACATTTTACATGAGCTTCTGAAGCAGTATATTAAGCTAAAGATAGAATTTGATATTGAAGAGATCTATGTTTGTTTTTGTCTTCTTAAAAGGTTTGTACTTGGCCTTGCTAAATCTCTATCTCTTAGATATATTCCCTTAACCATGTCATTGCCATTATAGCAACATTAGGTACTACTGCTCCTGTGGGGTTCAAAGTATTCCAAATTGATGAAAGTATGCTAGGTGGCCTAGAACTCTCTCTTCCCTATTCATGTAGGCGTGGCTAATAGGCTTGAAAAACTTTAGAGGAATTTTTATGGGGTGGAATTGGTGATGACTTTAAGTTCCATTTAGTGAATTGGTTGAGAATTTGTACTTCAATAAAATAAGGTGGTTAGGGGGTAAAAAAGCCTGATTCAGTTTAATCAAGTTCTTATGGAAAAAGGGTTATGGTGTTATGCTACGAAGAGGGAGGCTTTGGGGAGATTGATTGTGGAAACTAAGTATAATAGTTTGAAGGGGAGGTTGATGTCCGAAGAAGGTAACATGACCCTTCAGAGTGAGAGTTTGGAAATATATGAGGGGGTGGGAAGTTTTTTTCTAGATTTGTTAGATATGAGGTGGGATATAGGTCCTAGGTCAGGCTTTGGCATGATTTATGGTGTGGAGAAAGTGTACGCCATGATGCCATTTTTGTGTTCTTTGCTGGATGTTATATCCCTGATTAGTTGTTTCTGAATTTTTTGTCAAGCATCTTAGACTGCTTTTCTACAAATATTTTGATTGGAACTCATATATTGCATCAGGTTTGCGATGAAATCAGAACTTTTCCTGCACGTGTACACTGATGTCTTTCCTTACCTTCAGGTTAGTACATTGACCTTCCTGTTTATTGCTCTGGTTTTATCTAGGATGTCCTATATATAAATTACGTCTACTTTTGTTTTTTTGAAATGGACTGCAAGACAGGCCCAAGATGTGAAACAAGGATTTTGTGCAATGCTTCCTTTTCTAAAATTTTGTTCATATTTTTTCCATGCCTCCATGGCTGTCCCTGTTTATACAAATAATAAAAAGGCAGCTTATTAGAGTAATTTATAATTAGTTCAACTGTTTTTATAACAAGATAAAATAAGAGGTTGTCTATGTTGCTGGTTCAGAGCATTAGGCTTTTATTGTTCTATGGTGGAAAAAAAAAATTACAGAATTGAAATTAGTAGCCTAGGGACTTCATTGAATCCTACCATAAACTACAGGGTAGTAAAGTAGCCCTTAGTTTTTGCTTTAGTTGACCTGATATTCTATACTCTAGTTGGGCCTTTTTTACTTAATAGATTGAGTTTTTGGTTTGGAGAGGACCAACTAGTATGTAAACCCATATTTAGGTCCTTCCATACTAGATCAATGTGGAACTCTCTAAAATAGTGTTGTGGTAACTTTTAGATTTTAGAACAATGTCATCTGGGATATCAATTGTATCATTTTATGATAATAAGGGATTGTAATGGAATTGCAGTACACCACATACTCCAAAATGTGGTGTGATAGGTGTAGGTTTACACAGTTGAAAACAAATTAATCCTAAATGCAAGAATGATTTTATTTTTAAGCCATAGATGATAAATGAAACAAGCATAGATATAACTTGCACATTTGTCTTTCTACCTTAGTTGGGGAAAAAAGTGTTATGTTAAAATGCATTTGTGTCTTTGGCTGCTAGGATCATCTCCTTTTGCTTGCTTCCAAATAGCCTTTCCTATGCTATAACATTTCTGTTTGCTAATCTGTGGCTTTGCCTTATATTTATAAACAATAAATAAGAAGAAAAGTATTTTTTTTTAACCAATTTCGAGAATGCTAAAGAGCTGCACTGTCTGTCAAATGTGTACCAAAATGTAGATTACTTGGATGTTGATGTTTTGTGGTTATCACAGGTTCAATAGTTGTTATATTGACCTTGCATTTTATGTTTTTCGCCTCTTGAGGCACCTCAGAGATACTGCTGACATTTGGATTTATTGTATGCCTTAAATAACTTTCTTTTTTGACAGGATCTATTGAACTTTTCTAAAAGAGCTTCAAACAATTTGTGTGCTGTAATCTACTTTCTGGTAGGAATAGACAACTTCTAACTATTTAAGCAGCTTCCTTGCTATTAGGTGAACTTTCAGCTATGGACAATCCATCTCCCCATGAGTCCATATTGTTGATGTTGTCTGATATGTATCATTACCTGGTGGTGAGGGTTAGACCTATACATTAAGTCCTTTGGAACATGCGTGCATATACTCCTATCTATTGCTAAATATACATCTTCATTAACTCTGCTAAAGTAGCCTAGCTGCTGTTAGTCTTAATTTTCATTTCTGTGTGTGTTGTCTCCTTTGAATTTCTGTTTTAGGAAGTTTAGCCACATTTTAATTTTGAATTGAGGCATAATCGCTGAAGTTTAACCACATTTTGATGTTGAATTTGAAGCATAATTTCTCTATATTAAGTCAACTCTCTCTCTCTCTCTCTCTTTCTCATGCACGCACACAGAGATACACTATTTTTAATTATTCATGTGCCTAACCTTTATTTTCTCATTGTTGTGCGATGATATTCCAAGGTTCTGATTTTTTTCCCCCTTTGGAACTCAACCTTCTAGGCATCATTTGGAGAAAACTATGGAGGAAACTTGCATATATCACTGAAGGATTAGTGCTGCTTAATGTGTTACATTTTTTCTTATTGGCCTTGTTCCACTGTCCTAGGGGTGGGCTGTGCATCATGAGCGATAAATACCTTTAAACCACCATGCAAATCATGGGAAATGGTAAGATTTTCTGGTTATAGTTTATAGCCGGAGCAATAGATTTGCTACTCTTCTCAAAGATTTGCTAATTGGGAATTTTATTTTGCAACCATTAGAAATTGTGCTTTTGGAGTCAAAATGCACCCCAAGATTGATCCTTTAGATTATGTCCATCTGGACTACTTGGTGTTGGCTACTTGAATCTAATGACTCTTTCTTGGTCATTCCATTTGATTTATGACTTACATTTCATTACATCAAAATCTTCATGCCTTACCCCCCATAAACTTTAATCACGTACTTTTGTCTTTCCTGTCCTCTTAAGGCTTATTACTTGAATTGTATGTTTAGCTTGAAATCTCTTGCACTTATTTTGTATATTTTGGATGTACTTAAATTCCCTTTCTTGCATAGAATTTATTACTTGTTAGAAAGAAACTTTTTAATAGTCAAGTAACAAGTTGTCTCCCATTTCAAGTTGACATGGAACCTTGATATCATTCTGTCATTTCTAGAATTGTGAAATGATTAAATTATTACAATAATCAATCTTAGATCATGTAAGGTTTTTAGTGGTATGTGTTTAAAATTTGAAAGACCCATTAGTTGATTTTACTTGACCTTTTGAAGACATGATTCATTAAATTAATACAAATTTATGATCTTTAGGCTCTTCCTTCATATGCATTGAAATTTACTTTTACCCTGTGTAGGATTTGTTTTTTGTTTCTATTGGTTTATGGGAAAAGAATAATCCAGGTGTAATGATTATTGAATCTGGATGACAGGAAGCCACACATAGGAGGCCTATATGTAATAGTTATGCTTGCGAATCTATGAGCTGGACCAGTGAAAGTTGTAGCACAAGTTCGTTTACAAAACAAGCCATATTAGGCTGGACTTTCAGCTTGATAACTACACAAGTAACACAACCAAGGCAAACCAAATTTTGACAGGTTCACAATCTAACTCAAATACATTTGACTTGTTAAATTTGCTGATAACGATGGATGCCTGACTAAATTAGAGATGGTTGCCTGCGTGCTTGCGCTTAAACTACTCTGGGAAGGGACTTCCCAGATAAGATTCTTTTACTGAGATCTTGAAAGCAGTTACAAGTTAGTCATTGCTCTTTCACGTGAGTATTTGAGTAAAGACATGTTCTGCATCACCGGAAATTATGGATTGTCTCCTTCATAAAGTGCATTAATTGAGAAAACATCTTGGTTTGCCTGAGGTGTTTATTTTTATCTGGTTTTGAGACTTGCAGTTCTATTGGTGTTGAAATGCATGGCAGTGGAAGTCTTTGAAACTCAATTCCAGTAGCCACCGCCTCTCCCGCTCCAAGTCTACAACCTGTATTGAAGTTTGAATATTTGCATGTTTGATATATGATTGCCATGGCTGAAAATTCAAGCTTGGTTTGGGTGGGTTGAATGTTTTTAGTGTGGTATGCAGGTACTAAATGAATTTCAACGTTAGAGGTGGAATTCGGTACTCGATAGTTTCCTCACCTCCACTTGTTCTCATTAATTGGGTGATTGCTTTGGTTAGGGATCTCACTGCTTGTTCTCAATCAATTGGAAGTTTGGGTTTAGGGTATCATTTGCATCTGGTTCAGCTGGGCCTGGGGGCAATGTCTTCTCTCATAATGCTCATTCTAAAGGCAGCCTTTTTCATTCCTGATGTGAAGCATTTAAGATGTCAACTAAACAAATGAACTTTCAACTGTTCGCTTACAGAGAGTCATTTGATTGATGTACAATTGGTTTTTACAATACTTGTGATGGAATGTCGTGGCCTGAATTGGTACTGCTGCGGTTGAAAGATTGCTTTGCCATTACTTCATGACGGGGTAACTTATGCTGCATTAGCTTTGTAGGTGTTTTCCATGTTCACTCATTGAGCATGACAATCAGAAGCAACACAACTCAATACGCAATGTAGTTTGCACAAGGTCACAAGTATGAGTTGATGCAGAAATGTAAGAGAATTCTGTCTGTTGCTGTTATCGAGGCCATTCCTGGAATACTAGAACAACAACCCGACTGCGTGCAACATTACTGTGTTTTTGCACATTCTTTCTGGTCAGTTTCTTTGGATTCATTTGCTTCATCAGTATACAGCACTTCATTTCGTTTAATACAGTATAGCATTACTAGTTATTAGCATATTGCATACGTTTTGTGTAAAACAAGGTTGAGTTTGTCAATGGTCATATATTTTTTGAATATATATCGTCATCCTTGATTGTCTCAAGGACTTGGGAAAGCAGAGACTCTACCTGCATTATAGAAAACTAGTTTTTGTATGATTAAATTATGTAAAACAAAATATAGTATTTTTGCAGCCAAACATGACTTTTAAATGTGAAAAACTAAAGAATGCACTTGTTGGCTCTAAAGTAAAAGAAGATTTTGTGAATTGGGCATCTCTTGATTTTAAAGCTGTGATCCTTTCATGTATTTGACTTGTATATAATAATGCGGTTACTGTTGTAAAATTTGAAAGTCTTATTAGATAAATAAATTAATTCCTCATATATCCATTTGAAAGTCTTAGTGTTTTGATGCCTGCTAGAAATAAATGCCGTAACATAATTTGGAGAAAGGAAGTTGATTTGTCTGAAGTTTTACAATAATCAATTGTTTCAATATCGGGGTGAAGCCGCAGGTGTGTAAGTGTGGAAATATGGAACTTTTAATGCCCGACCTGAACACACAAGAAAGAGGGCTCGGCTCTCATTCTTATGGAGAGAAGGAAAGATTGATTTTGTGAATTTCCTTCAAAACATTTCCCTTGTTAGGGTTTATCCATGCTAAAACTGGGAGTTTGAAACCTTTAGCCTAAATAGGCGCCGAATTTGGTCCAATCCCAACGAGACGACTTCAAAAATTAGGCGCAAGACAAAGTTCCCTTCCTCTATTAATCTTTTGGCATCGGGGACACGTCACATGACTTGACCCTAAAACTCCTGGAGTAAAGATTGTGACATTTTCAAAATGATAGCAGCATTGTATAAAAATACACTCTAGCTGAGTCTTGGGGATTTCTTTTTTTGAGATTATCTGTTAGTTTTGCTTGGGTAGGTCTAGTCTGACTTTTAGGCTGTCTTTTTTTTTTTTTTTTTCCTATAAATTTTTACTTATAAAAAAATATCTTTGTATAAAAAATTTTAGAAAGAAAAGACCCAGAAACTAAGGATAGAAGAGAGCGCAGTTGTATGCCCAGAGTTTTTTTTTTTTTTTTTAATTTTTTTTTTATCTGTCAACAATTTTTTTTTTTTCCTGGCACTAGGGGTAGATATAAATTGATATTATTACTAAAGTTTCAACTAAATAGCAATAGTTTGATGGTAATGGATTTAGTGAGTTGCAGCGTTGGTCAATTTTATAGCTAGAGACGACCCACCAAGAATATGTTACTTGTTAATCTCAAGTAGGAACCGACCAAAATTTTCCATGGAAAAATGTCGTTTGCACCTTACACATGAGCTTGAGGTGAATTTTTTTTTTTTTTTTTTAACTATTCAACTGGGGGAGGGGAGGGGGAAAAGGAGGGGCGCTTGTGTTTGAACATAGTTTTGTTTGCCTCCAGTAAAAAAAAAAATGAACGAAGATTACAAGATTGGATGAGAATTTAATTAAATTTTTTTTTTTCTTTTCAATTAGAGGCAATTTTTACACAGGAGAATCTTCAACTATCTTTTTAATAGAGGCAAGGTAAACTCATTTGAACAAACCATAGTCTTCCTCATAATGGGAAAAGGAGAGAAACTTAATTGTATTTGGCCATAAAAAGTAGGCAGTCGGAGAAAAGGGCAACTAATTAACTATTAGTTTGACACCAGCAGAGAGGGATAGAGAGCTAAACAAAGGTGAATATCAAATAACAAAACCCCACCAACTCACCTTTTCATGATCAATTGACTTAAAATATTCCAATATTTTATCAAATACATATAGCTAGCTACCCAAGCATTTCAATGGTCAGAACCTTGTGCTTTTCGTTTTCAAACGCCAAACTAAAAATCTCCCAGTAAACACCGTAGCTCTCCCTCCAACTACCCCACTATAACCCAAAGTCAAAAGAACAAATTAAATGCATACAATTCCCCAGCACCCTTGTATATAGATATATATATATATATATATATATATATATATATTCGACTCCCCTTTCACTTCCTCCCTACCAATATTCCAAAACCCTAAAGACTCCGAGAGATTATGATGAAGAAGGCAATGAAGGGACAATCTCTTGCATTTGCTTTCAACATCATTTTCTTCATCATCTTCATCATCATCCTCTTGCTCTCTCATTCCACCCATGTCGAGGGCTTGAGACTTCTCAAAGATCAATCTTATCCTTCAACGATGGATGATTTGATTATAAGCAAAGATTATTCTGGACCCAGCCGTCGGGGTGGCGGCCACTAAGCAAAGGTTCCATCAGTTTTGCAGGAAACAAAGAGGCATTATTCAACAGTCATGAATATTATTGCTTCAGCTTTGGTCTCAGTCAATCTCTCTCTCTCTCTCTCTCTCTCTCTCTCTCTCTCTCTCTCTCTATATATATATATATATATATATATACAGCCTCTTTTTGTTTTTTTTTTCAGTCGATTGTGTTCATCAGTGTAAAAATGTAGCCATATATTTCTTTTGTTATCATAAGAAGTGCAAGCATGTGTTGATGTGAATCAAGAACAAAAAGGGATTAATGCAGCCTCAACATTGTAAGGATTTGAAGTTAAATGCAAATGGGCAAGTCTCCTTTCTGGAATAGGATCCATATTTCACATGGAAAAACCAACCATTTTATAGTCAGAAAGGCATTAATTAAATAACCTGGCAACAATTTCTATCAACCAAATTTCATACGAGTTAGGTAACATTGAGTCCAAAGTATATACGGACCTAATAACAATAAGCATGGATGATGGATGTGGCGTGGCAAAGAGATGGAGAAAATTATTACGCATAATAATTATTTATGAGAAACGATAAAATTTATTCTTTCAATAATCTCTATATAATAAATGAATGAATTCATCATTGAATTTGTCATAGGCGAGACCCACACAAGTCCACAATATTATTTATCTATGCTACTTCCTTGAGGGCCAATAAGAAAAGAATTATTTCAATCAACTAACTTTGTTAATGAAATTCACAATTGTCTTGTAATCAAGAGACGTGAGATAATGATTGTTTACAGTTGAGAGGTATTACGGATACCAAATCTTTTACAAAGAGACAAGTACATATTAAAGTGATATGAAGCTTATTCATTGGTACCCGTATACCATTTCTCTTAATTAATTATTTCTATCATCTCCAATATCTCCAATGTATGAACTCGATCCACGTCAGTTTGGTATCTATATTTTGGAAAAAAAAAATTATAGAATTATCTTCTATTTTTCAGGAGAGAGAGTGAGATGGGAGATGGCTCCTGTGCTTGCATTTAGGACGCAAAACTAAAGAATGAGGCAAAGGTCAATTTATTTTATATATATAAAATAAATATAAAGCCCTGATGGGCGTATAGGGAATATATATTGAAGAGACTTTAAGCGTGAAGAAAGCAACATGAGCATATATATGCCTAAAAAACTTCCAAACAAATTGACTTGGCTGGCTCCAAACAATATTGTTTCAATTGTCCAAAGGTGGGTTTACGTTTTTCCTAGTACTTCGAATTCAAAGCTATATATATATATGGATAAACAACCTTCTAGCACTAGCCAACAAGTAATGCCCAAAGTCAAAGGAAATTAAGCTATTTATTTTATTATAATTGCCTCCTATTGCACTGGAATCTCTCTTAATTAATTTGCTCCAAACCATCCCTACGTACACCTTTAAGCCCCACAACGCTAGCTAACAACAAAATAGAGAAATCGAATAGAAATTAATGAAGTATCAATATATATTCATTCTCTTATATTTGCCTCAATTAATGTCATTTTTCATATACTATGAGTAGTTCTATTTTGTAGATTTTTGTACGATTGTTATACAATTAGAAAGATGTAATAGTGAAATCAGCTTTTGGATTACTATTTGGGGTTTTTTTTTTTTTTTTACATGCTGATCTAGAAGCTGATTTTTACTGCAACGTCATCAAGTTATATAACAATTATAGAGAAGTTACTCTTGGTCATCATTTCTTCTTTTTCTTGCTCTCCTACAACATGCATGTGTGGAGGGCTTCCTTGGAATATGGATGAAACTATAATGTTTACATAAGGGGGCCCATGAATAATTCTAAAATATATACATATATATATAGTTTTTAACAATTGATTTATAACTAAACATTCAAATACTTATATAAAAATATGTTTTTTATAAACCATAAAATATTTCGTACATGAGATAATTTAAGAGACAGATTATAAAAAAAAAATTATTATTCTACAAAGTGCATATGATCATGAGCTAGTAGAAAGGATAATTCCAACTTTAAATATTATGTATAATTGTCTGAAAATTCTTAAAAATTTGAATGCTATGTAAACTAAACTAAGAAATATATTACATCGTATATAAAATTATTTTTAATGAAAAAAAAATCTGGGAGGGGCCATGGCCGAAACAGGTCCCGAGCCCCTACTTGGGTCCATCAGCCTTGATCCCTCTTAAATATCAATTTCCTCCTTTGTTAATGAAGACTTCATTAGCCAAGCTTTTATTTTGGGCCAAGTACGGATGAACTGGGCCCAGGGACATGCCCGCCTCCTCCCTCCCCACTCCTTTTTTTTTTTTTTTTTTGAAAAAAAAAAAAAATCAAAATAGTAGGATGGGGAGACCAATTGTGATAGTACTGTTATCCTATCTGAGCGTGATCATAGTAGTACTTACCCGCTTGTAATGGCACAAAAGGGGCTTAAATGATGGGAACCGCAAGCGTTCTCTCAAGTCCGATTGAGTCATAACCTAATCCAGCCCCACTAGGACATCAATGGGAGTGAAAAGCTAATAATACTAATCAGACATATGTAGGGATTCTCAATTATGGAAATTCAAACCCATATCCTAATATATGTTCTAATTATTTGAAAATTTTTTTAATCCATTAAACCACCACTCTTGATGGTATTTGTGCATAGTTTGAGAATGAAGCAAAGGGTCATTGGACAAATGCTAGAATTAGAAAGATGATAAAAGTAAGTTCTTTGGGCTTGACATACATATATAACATGCGTATTTGTGACACATTTAACATTAGACTTGGGTTGAAATGTAAGTGGATGTTTATAAATTAATCATAACTCTAGTTTGTTGCTATTTTTTGTTAGGAAATACGATTATGGCCTTCAATTCCAAGTAAGTATTAATTGCCATGAAGAAAGTGTCTAGAAAAATATGATCTTGGCACATCGTTTATCTACCAGGATATGTACATGCTATGAATTGAATTGATATATTTTTTTGTGGTACAGGCACTGGCATGCAATCTTTGTGGGACAGAGTTTCTTAGAGAAATTTTTTGTTATATATGTATATTATAGCCCTTGATGGACATTGTTACATTAATCGTGTGGAATGAAGATATAGTATATAGCATTACTATTTAAAAAATGAAAAATGAAATTTTACATTCTTCCGGTATACTCCGGACATAACATGTCCATTGCTCATTCGACCATTGAATCTTTTGTTTCCCTTTCTAATTTTGATTGATTAATAGTAGACTCAAGTTTTCGTGCTCAAAGAATGTTGAGAAAATATAAAGTAGAATTTATCTTTAAAAATATACATTAAAATCATATATTCTATTAATTTGATTAAAAATGCATATAAAAATCACACTTTAAAATAAATATTAAGTTAACAGAATAAATGAGAGAAATTTCTTTGGCTAAATTTAAAGAAAACTCAATACGTTGTCAACAAATGAATATAAATCCCAAGTTTGAGATTTGCTAAGTGCAAACCCCCCTTGAGGCCACACCTCTTGGTGTAAAAATTAGTGATTTACCATGATTTGTGTAAAAAAAATTTCGAGGGTGTAGTGCACAAGTTTGAAGTTTACTCTATAGGGATGTGGCCAAAAGGTATACTCGTCGAGATTTCCCGTCATAAAAATAAATAAATAAATAAAATTAAAAAAACATACATATATCACGGGGCTACAGTCAACCTATAATTAATCCCCCAAACAAATTTGTTACGCACGCGCGCGGCTCCAACTGAAGGGCAAAGACCACCTTGATCCTTGCTTCTATATAAAAATAGGATCGAGCAAGAACAACCTTACTGCAAAACAAATCTATACGCCTGAAGAGCAAAGTTAAAGAAACCGTGGCTTACCTAGGTTTCTTTCTGGCCTCTCCTCTCTTCTACTCCTAGCATCCCTGCATGGTTCCCATGCAGTGGAGTACATTGTCGAGAACCGGGCCGAAACAACCCCAGGCGGTGTTCGGTTCGATAATGCTGGGAGTCGACCGCACTAAGAAAACAATGGTGTTGGCCACCAACTTCATCTGGAACCTCTTTCAACAAAGAGAAAAAGACGGCAGAAGTCTCCAGAACGTCAGCCTCCTCGTTGATGACGTGGGCGGGATTGCGAACGCTATTAACAAAGAAATCCACGTCGGTCCCAACTATATCGGAAACATAACGGCGGATATCAAGTGGGACTTCAACGGGGTGCTTTACCATGAAATGACACACATATGGGCCATAGGATGATTGAGAAGCAGCGTTAATTTGTTATTGTTAGAGTATTTTATATTCTCTTTTAAAGTCAGTATTTTACATGATAAAAAAAAGTTCCTATTTATAGGAAAAATGTTGGAAGTAGAATAATATAAATATAATAATCAAATCAAGATATTTGATTACAATAATACATGAAAGATAAATGACTTTTTTTGTTTTGTTTTGTTTTGTTTTTCTTTTTTCTATTCAAAGTAGAAGATGAGAGAAAATGGAAGAAAGATAAATGACTTAAATTGTATAGAAACAAATTAATTAGGATGTTCTCAAGAGGTAGCTCAATCGGATGGGATCATGCCTAATAAAGCAGAGATTACTAGTTCGAATCTCCCCCCCTCTTGTGCGGACATGTCAAAAAAAAAAAAAAAAAAAGAGAAAGGAGAACAAAGTTTTCCCCCAAATTGGGTTGGAGGATCCTCCAACCTAATTTATAAAAATGACATGTATCTTTTTTTTTTTTTTTTTAATATGTGAGATGCACATGAGTTTTTAATAAAATTTAGAGGAAAACTTTGTCCAATTTTAGGAGGGGGGAGGGAGCTCGCCTCTACTACCCTCTTCTTTCTTCTCCTTTTTTTCTTTTTCATCCTCTCTTTTCTCTTTTCCATCCACTGCCATCCCATCGAATCTGATTGGGTTTTTAGATTTATTTTCTTCAAAATCAAATCTAGTTTTCTCCATTAGTTCTGTACATCCACGCTATTGCTCACCAGCCACCCTTCTTTCAACTCTGACCTTCATGCATGAATCCGCCAGCCACACACTGGTGCGTGGGTCCCATGTGCCGACGTGTCAGTGACATTGTCAGTACAACTTCAATTCATCAGATCCGCTCCTCCATAGTCCCACACGCCAATCTAATTGCACCGATCACTGATTCAGTTTCTATGTCATTGATGGGAGTATAGTGTTTTATGTTTTTTTTTTTTTTGTTTCTATTTATTCATGTGTTTTTGTTTTTGTTCCTAACTTTTAAGCTGAGGAGAGATAATTTCGGTGTGAGAAGTTATCTCTGGGTTAACCATAAATAATTTTTTATTTTGAGATTTTATTGATTGTATCCATGATGTTGTATTAACATAACTTTGGGCTATGTTATATATGTAATAATATTATGATCTAGATCTTATCTTGAATGAAATATGAAATATTTTCTGTTAAAAAAAAAGAAAAGCTAAATGACTTAATTAATAAAGAAATACCGATAAACCTAATTTGGACATATTTGATTAACTCAACTGTTATCATATTTTGAAAGGTAGAATACCCTAAAAAAAATTTATTCGAATGAGAGTTGACTTTGGAGTTGGCCGGATACCACTACCTGCTATCTCACCGGAGACTCCGCTCTTTATTGCAACTTTAACTTTTCAAATTGATCAAAAGTATATGCAATTGTCTTTGATCAGGGATAACTCAATTGGCTGTGGGTCACACTTAATAAAAAGGGGGTTCGATTCTTTCCTCCTTGACATACTAAAAAAAAAAAAAGTACACCCAATTTTATACTGTTTTTCTTCTTCTTCTTCGTTTCGCTGGCAAGAAAGTTTCAGCATTGACTTGTCAACATTTAATAGCAGTCAAAAGACCTGGGCCGTTTATTCGAGAAGCTTTGAATTTAATAGTGGGGAGCCGGCGACGACGGCCAGTTTCTTATTCTTTAATTTCTGCAAGTCTTCTACTCAGCTAATTTGGATGAGAAGATTTCCAAAGGTTGAATAGAATGGAATATAATCTGTCCATTATTATTATTATTATTATTATTATTATTATTATTATTATTTTGTATGCAATATTTCGTGCAAGGAATTAAGTATTCCTTTCATTAAATAAGTGAAATATTATATGTCTTCTTAGGCTTAGATAATTAGAAGATTAAAAAAAAATAGAGAACACAATAATCATGTGGTTTTCATCTTCTTTGAATTTAGTTGATGAGTTTTCAATTTTAAGAATACAGTCTTTAGGTTTTGCCCAAATTTAAAAATAGATGATTTTGTCACTTTACCATTAAAGTTAACGATTTGTTATTTGTCACATCTATATCTCATTTGGCACGTCAACAACCATCTCATCACCCCGGTGTAATGCCACACCAACGGAACCGAAGTCTTTTATCACTGTGCATATGCGCTTTAGGTTCTTAAGTTATATATTTTTCTAAGTTTTACGTGTCAAATTATTACTATTATTTTTTTGTTATGAATGACTTAACACTTGATGACGTTATATTGCAAGTGTCCCTAACATGTCAAATGAGTCATGTGGCAAATGACAAACCGTTAACTTTGACAATAAAGTGAGAGGGACATATTTTTTAATTTGGACAAAACCTAAGAACTGTATTCTTAAAATTGTAAACTTATTGACTAAATTCAAATAAGATGAAAAATTAGGGGCTAAATATGATTTTTCCCATTCTTTTATTATGAAATTTGCATTAAATTCCAATAAATCACATATTGTAGAGAAGTCAAAAGATGCATATATATATAGTTACTAAGAAGAAAGTGATGAAGTGTAATTCAAACCCTTTTATCTAGATTGCAGGGCTAATGGTAATTTGGGGGCTTCAGTCAAATAAGAGATTTGGGTCCAATTATGAACTTTAAAATCTATTTTGGCCTGGCTAGTTTGGAGTTAATTAAATGATATATTGACATGCTTTCACTTAAGTTTATATTCTTAAATGTCCAAATAAAAGAAAAGAAAAGAAAAGAAAATAACACCACCCATAACACCACCCATGACCCAAATTAATAATTTGTTTTAAGTTTAAATTCGAACAAGATTTAGATCGACTTGGCATAGTTAGCTTGTCCTACGTCAATTCGAACTCGCCTATTTGGAATACTGTAAAGCGTCTTGAAAATATGTGAAACCCAAGTCAAATTCAAACGAAAAAATTGATTGTTGAGTTTATTTCAATTCTTCGTGATTAGTTCGAACGAGAAACTTTGCAAAATTACATGATATTGAAATTTCATGTAATTTTGAAATTTCTTTTAATGTATAAAGCAGTTTGCAATTGGATAGAACTATGCTCGTGGGCTCTTAGCCATCCAAAAAATTGCTTAAATGCCTCCTGGGTCCATCCAGCGCAGAGGAACTTTGTTCGTATGGTAAAGGTGAACATCCCAATCGTGGAGCACTGTAGGCTTTATTTTGGTGGACTGACACATCTTCACCACTTATACCACTCAAAATCATATTATATTATTATTAAAATCTTGAGGATAAAGAGTGAAAGGCACAGCCGCAGCGAGTAGCAGCCATGGCATAAAACAAATTTTCGCACTCAACCCATATTGATGTCAGCTAGATATCTTTGGGTTAGAAACTTATATTGATGTCTAATTTATATTTAAACAATGAAATAACCCATGAAAATCATCTAAAAACATTTATTCAGATGATTTATTTATTTCATCAATTATATATGATGATGCAGGATACATTATTTATCATATTAATAAAGTTCTAACAAGCCCTTCTAATTTCCATACTTGGCTTTGTAATCCTTCCAGAGCTGATCAACAGATTTTCCAAGCAGTTGAACAAAAAAGTTAGCATTATAACCGGTCCTCATTTTCTTGTTCAACTCAGCCACAAACCCATTTCTAAGACTATTGCAATAGTCCAAAAACCGAGCTGTAACATCGTACCCCTGGTCCCATCTATCACCTTTCCCAGGCTGCACCCAGTGGCTTGGCGCGTACCCTGCCTTCAACCTCACAAAATCAGCAATTCCTTCGATCAATCCTCCAGGAGCCAACCCATTTCCATTCCACTGCCAAACATGTGTCATTTCATGGTAAAGCACGCCGGTGATTTCTCTTTTCACATCACCTGAATAGCTGTTGATGTATCTTGCGCTAACGTGGATCTCGTTGTTACTAGCAAATGCAACTCCATCCCTGTCATCGATAAACAAGCTCACTTTCTGCACATTCTTTCTATCGGCGGCATTGTTTTGTTGAAAGGTCCTCCATATGAAATCCGTGGCAGAAATCAAGGTTTGCCTACTGTAGGCAGATCCAATAACGTTGTTAAAGCGAACTCCACCGGGAGTGGTTCCGGCGGTGTTGGTGACTACGTAGTCAACTGCATGAATGCCTTCAATCGCTGCTAGGGTAACTAGGAAAGAGAGGAAAAACATCATGTGGTGAGCCATGGTTATGGTTGTGGTTGTGGTTGTACATGCAAGACGTGCTCTATGATTTATATAGGAAGTAAGAACTTGTAGTAACTTGCAAGGTGGTCCTCGCACTACTTACAAATCAATTATTATGTGCGTTTATCCCTGACTTTGACCAAGTTTTGGTTTACTGCACTGTGAACGGCATCGACTTTGACCAAGACTTGGATCAGGACAAAGCTGTGGCGAACCCAGGATGCTCCCACATGGGGGGGCATTTTTTTATAAATAAAAAATAAAATTAATTAAAAAAATTTTAAAAATAATTAAATATAAAATTAACTATGGTGCACGCTACAGTACACGCACTGTAGCGTGCACTGTAGTGTACCCTTAAATTTTTTTTTTTTTTTTCTTGTCTGGCATGCCCGCTTGGCCCTTGGCCAACGGCCTTGGACCTATCTTGCACGCATGCTCCCTTGGAGAGTGGAGGCATATTATAATTTTTTTTTTTGGTCTTGTTTGTTGTGTCAATTACAATATATTATAATTTTGTTAAGTATAATATTCTTTTTTCCAATCCAAAGTCCAAACTCAAGGCTATATCTGCACGATTCAGCACGAAATTGTCTAAATGAAAAGCAATGCATTTGAAAGTTGGACTGTTCATCATCTTCAAGCTTTTAATATTTCATTCTCCTGCAAAACTATAAGTCTGCAACATTCAACTTCTTAAAAATTTTCAAATTTCAATGGGGCATAATATGGTTGATGTTGAAAAATGACTTGTTTCACAAGTCTACCGTGGACCCCAATATTGTTATGGCTTCAATTAATTTCTCACTTGCCATTTTGTCTCTCATTTGTGAGCTCTCTTCTAGAAGCTTTGAAATAATGGCCTTCTTGTTAATGAGATGAAGCCGGTGGTGTTTGATAACCCAAAAGTGGGTTGTGGTTCCACTGTTCAGTGTGGATTCACTGTTCATTTTTGACTTTTTGCGTTTGAACTTATGTGTGAAGTCAACCTCATCATAATATGAAATTACCGTGATACCCTTTTATGCTTTTCATCTTCAAACTCGTTTATGCGCTTCATGCTCACCATTTACGGAACAAAACAGAGCCCATCTTGTTCGTCAGATGGAAAAATCAAGGCAGAAATTGAGAAGGGGGAGAGAAAAATCAGCCCATCCCGTTCACGCAGCTTCCAGTCGTATTCTCTATCTGCTCAGCCTGCTCCCCCTGATCTCTCCTCTTTCTTCAAAGCTCAGTCCCTAACTCACCTCACCTCACCGTCAGGTGCCCCAGCACAAAGATTCCCCCAAAATTCTCTCATCTAATCCCATTGGTTGCTTATTTTATTTTTCAAAAAATTCCAAATATTATTAAAGAGGAAAAAATTAAAAAGGGGAAAAACACAGGTCTCCTTTGTTCTCTGGAGTTCAACAACACACAGTGACTTTCGCCAGTTTTACACGAGGGATTTCTGTTTTTTACTCTAGGGTTTTGATATTTTTTCGGATGGCATTTTCGTAAATAATGGCTGCGAGTTCCCGAGGCTTCGCGGCTCAGTTCGATTTCAAGCTCAGTGGAGGAGGACAACGGGGAATCGTCGTTGGAGATGTATTTCCAGCCGCGCATGGTCTCGGATTGGATGTGAGGAAGCGGTGGTGGTGGAGGAAGAGAGTGCGTGAGCGTGACCGGGTCCTAGGAGCGGTTTGATCACGAAAGGTCGCCCACTCGTTGTCCCAATCCGAAGAGCCAACGGGCCGGTCAAGCGCATGGAGAAGCGCAAGGAATCACTACAAAAAAACTCTACCTTAGTGACTTGCCAATTGTGACGTGCAAAATGTGAAAAAACGTCACCCTTGGTGTGGTGACTTGCTCCTTGTGACGTGATTGCATGGCAAAACCGGGTGACTAGAATTTTTTTGTGACGTGCAAATTGCCAAAACGTCACCCCAAGAGTGACGTGCAAAAATCGCACGTCACCTTACTAAAGGTGACGTTCAATTTTCTACACGTCACCCTTAGGGTGACGTGCAATTTTCTACACGTCACCCTAAGGGTGACGTTTAAAATTTTTAGCACGTCATCCTAGGGGTGACGTGTGAAAAATCTGCACGTCACCCTTAGGGTGACGTTTTACAATGTTTTGCACGTCACTACATATATATATATATATATATTTTAATTTTTTTTTCCCTACTCCCTCTATTATTATTTTTTTTAGGATATTTTTATCCAAATTTTTTTCTCCACCACCTGATATCATCTATCAATTATCATATACACAATCTCAAGTATACCCAATAACAACTTAATTATATCAATCACAACTTCAAAATATATAAATATATCCATGAAATCAAATTACATACTTAATACAAAATAAACATTTGGAAACCCATAACTACATTGTATTTCATCGGTCATCTAATGTCCGATACAAAAAAATACAAATCTGATTGATACTAGAGAAATTTAATAGTAGTCTACATATATAAGATCAGAAACCACAAATTATGACGATACAATATTGGGTGGCAAATGCTTTCCTAGCCTGCAAGATCTGGTGGCAATTTGCTTGATTTATCCACAACTTCACTCAACAGTCAACTGCAAATGATAAAACCATATAAATATAATAAAATATAAAAGTTACAAATTTTCTAAAAAATGTCACTATTCAAATGCCATTAAACTTGATTTTTTTTTTGTAGTGCACTCACACAACTGGCATTTTGGGTTGTTCCAAAATAGATAAAAGTTTCCAAAAAAAAAAAATCACTTATAATATAGGATAATTACATCATTAGTACCTAACAAGAAACTCAAATAAAAGGCAATAAAGTTTTTAAATGAGTAGAATGCAGAAAAATTGTTAACAGTGAGAAATTTGAATCAAGAAGGCAGACATGTATAAGTGCTTGGAATTTAATTTCACCATTATATATTAAAACAAAAATAAGATGCATAATGAATTACACTTCCTGGCAATTTCCTGCTGAGAATCCTTACTTATCATATTTTGAAGGTATTCTTTGCAAAAGGTTCACAGAACAAAATGATGGCAAAAAATGAAGTAAGAAATCATAATCATACCAGTTTTAAGATGCATGATTTAGTAGATGATTCTTTGGTAAAAGACAAAGCATGAAATCCTAATCCAATACTAAATGCACACGTCAAGGACTTCTTAGAAAACCTTTCTCCATTTAATGTTCATGTTGTGCCCACTAGCTGTCCCTTAATTTGTTCTTTCAATTTTCTGACAGAGAGAGACAGATCGAGAGGGGTTGTGTGGGTGCTGATGGAAGGATGAAGCAGAGAAAAATTAAGGGACTAAAAAGCAGAGAAAAATTTGCTGAATTTTAAACATAATAATCCAACTTTTAAATCCCAAATCAACAATAACATGTACAGAGACAGAGACTAAGAGAAACAGAGAGAAAGATAGAGAGTCTCACTTGTGATTCTGATCAGTGAGAATTCTACTACGAATTTGAGGCTGATTTTGGCTTTTACTTCTTCTTCTCAAAACCCTAAACAGCTCCCAAAGAAACCCAAGAATCCCCTACAACTCTTGGTACTATCTCGCCCATGCCAGCCAGCGAGAGCGTTGACGGAGATGAGAGAACGAGGTGCGCGCCCAGTGCCAAAGAATACCCAGGAAACTAGAGAAAGAAAATGTCTGGCCAGCCACGAAGAGAAAATCAAATAGCAGAATATATTCAAAAATGCAGGGGACCGGAGCTGATCTGCGGGCTATGGGCCTATGGCAGGGGGTGTTCGGCGCGAATTGTAAATTTCAGCTTGAAGGCGCGTGTTCCCATGAATTTCACTCGGTGACGTTTGGAAAGGAGGATACACGTCACCTCAAGGGTGACGTTTAAAAAAATTTGAACGTCACTCTTAAGGGGTGACGTTGAAAAATTGTCTGCACGTCACCCTTGGGGTGACGTGCGAAAATTTTAAATGTCACCCCCTAAGAGTGACGTGGAAATTTTTTTAAACGTCACCCTTGGGGTGACGTGTGACCCATTATTTGCACGTCACTCTTTGTTTGTGATGTTTAATATTTTTACCACGTCACCCCTATTATGACGTGTTAATTTTTGAACGTCACCCTTATAAGGGGTGACGTTTTTTTTTTTTGCATGTCATCCCTAGGGTGACGTTTTATATTTTCTTTACTATTTAAACGTCACTAAGGTAGAGTTTTTTTGTAGTGAATGGAGGTTCAACCCCAAGAGAAGGCCTCACAGAGCCCGAATCCAAGCCTCCCCTTCAACGCCTTTCGCTTCTTCTCAGTATGTCCCAATCTTCGCCTATATGTGTGTGTGTGTGCGTGAGTCTTGTTCACTAGGTGCTACGTGCTGGAGGGAAACAGTGGAGAACAAACGGAGGTGGTAAACATGCTGAAGGAAACATATAACAATAAGGGTAAAAACGTAATTGAGTAACTGATCTCTGTTATAAAAAATCAAATGCGGTCAAACATCTCATGCTTTACAGTGCAACCGCATTGCACAATACATCCACAACTGGATTTTCAAACAGGGCCACCATTCGATCAAGGAGAGAAGCAGCAACTACAAAAGGAAAAGAAGAAAAGTAGGCTTGGTCATTTAAGGAGGTATGGAGCAACATTTATGAAGGGCAGCATACCTTTGGTGACTTTGCTTCTTGGAGAAGGTTGCTTGGCTTTTTTATATATATAGCCATTCAACTATTTTTGTGTTGGGTGATGAAGCTTCATCTTTGAGATAGAGAGAAAGAGTTGTGATACATCATTTGGTTCATTGATCTCATATTTGAGTGCTTATTTTAAGTTTAGAGAATTATAGAGAAATATTCTCTTTTGTATTTAATTCTCTATTGTGTGTTTGTGAGATTTGAGTGTATTAGAGTTTTTGAGTTTGAATGGTTTTATGTGTACCACATTTTGTACTCCACCATTTTGTTAGTGAATTTCTCCTGGATCGTCTCCGCCAGTGCATGTAGGCTTATTTAGCCGAACTACTTAAATCTTAGAGTCTTGTGTGGCTGTGTTATTTTTCTAGTCTGTACTTTTCTATTTCTTTGGTAATCTTGGAATTTGCGTTTGTCACAATAGTTGAAACTTGAGAAATGGGACATAATCAGAACATAAATTTTTTTTACCGTACTCAAGGAGGATTTTTGGGAATCAAGGGTGGGCATCCGCCCACCCTTGACCCCCCTTGGATCTACCCTTGGGACAAAGACTTTTGCGGTTTGCCGACCAAAGACCTAATACCACTTATAATGAAAATTAGTCATTGAATTTACACTTAAAAAAAAATTAAAAAACCAAAAAAAAAAACTCTTATATCATTTCATTTATATGGCACTATTAATTATAATATTATACTAAACAAGATTACTTTTTTGGCTTAATTATGTGCGCAGTGAAGAAAATTCAAAAATTCTTATGAATTTTTTTTTTCTTACCTAAGCCAAATTAGACTGAAATTGGCCCTTTTGGCAATCTACTCATTCTTCCTTTCTCTTTTCGATCTATCTCAAAAAAATTAAACTTGTGCAGTTTTTAGTTGGTAGATACTATTATAGTTACGTTTAAGTATGATAGTAACAATTGATCTCTTCAACTTAACCTTATTGCTAAGAAAATAATAATAATAATTAATCTTCAAAACTCGATATATATATCTCTTTTCCAGCCACCTTAATTTATGTCACCAATTCATTATTGTTTGACTTATCTAAGAAAAAATGAGTTGTCTTCTTTGGTAGGACTCGCTAGCTTCACTTCTTCCACCCAAAAAAACAAAAGAAAAACCCACGTTATCAGTGCAACATCATAATGTAGACAACATTGTCCCATACATGATACATGATACACCCCTAACTTTTGGTCCTGTGCTAGATAAGAACTGATTTTTCTAATTTTAATAATTAAGGATTTAACTCTTGGTCACGTGACTAAACAGACCTTTTGTCAATTTTCAGCTTATTTTATTTATTTAATATGGAGAAAGAATATATATATATATATATATATATATATAATTGTTTCCTTGAATGTTCAACGCTTTTACAATTATCTTTCTAAACGCTAAAAGTTTTCAATTTAATTTTAATTTTGGAAAAATGAATATTTTCTTTATTTAATTTGGATATTTAAGGTTAACGCCTGATATTCTAATGAAAAGCATGCAAATATATATCTGTTTTCTTTTCTTTTTTTTTTTGTTTTGAGAAAATTTTATCTTCATTTCATATAAAAATATCTAGAGAAACAACTCTGAACAAAAAGAGCATAACGCTCTTGGTTTACAATATGCTGAATATTACTAGGAACCTCTTCTATCCAGATTTTATCAACATAATTTTGAGAAGCCAACTTTGCAAGACCGTGAGCTGCCTCGTTGGCTCCCCTCTTGGCATGTACCACTTCATGCCATTTAAAACCAGCCAAGATCCCTTGTATATCTTCCAATATTTGCCCATGACAACATCTTTTTTTTTTTTTTTTTGGACATGTCCAAGTAAAAGGGGAAAGGAGATTTAAATTAGTAATCTTCGCTTTATTAGGCGTGGTCCCAATCGATTGAGCTACCTCTTGAAAACATGACGACACCATTTTGAATTTATATCATATATAGCCCTTACCACCGATTAATTCAGCATCTCCTACCAAAATAATTTCCTGCAAGCCTCAGCACTTAAAGCTCCCATAGTTTCCGCAATTTCAGGCTCCGTATAAGCAATACTGGTATGAACTTACGACCAAAGAAAAAGAAGAGATTCTATTCCATTCTTTCATTTTCATTTAAGAAAAATCCCAAACAATCCTACGGTTGGTTTTTTACTTAAACCTTTGAAAATCTTCCCGTCCAAATTAGCTGAGTAGAAAATCGCAGAAATTAAAGTCCGAATAACGGGCCGCCTACTCCACATGACTATTAAATTTAATGCGACAAAATTTTCAATTCAATGGCAAGTTGCAGGTCCAGATTAACGTACGGAAGGAGCGCTGTTAGATTTTGACAAGTCAATCCTAATTGATTTTAATGAAATTCATTCAATCCTGGTTGTAATTAATGAAGTGGGACCATATCATCCACAATTATAATCCATACAACGTTTTCGAGCACAAAGAATCAGATCGTTAATCATTAAGTAAAATATACTTGAATTCCACATAAAACTCATATTATACAGGCGGGAAAAATCAAATATACAAATTAAAATGCCTACGGTCACCAAGTTTTTACTGGGGAGTTGAGATCTAAAGGAATTTTTGTAGATATTTATAATTATAATTGAAACAACTTAGGAAGAACATTGCGCTATAACTCTAAAATGGCTAATCAAGTTGCATTAGAGCTCCCTAAAATTGCATATAAATCTCAATTTCACCTACTAAGGTACTAATATGAAATTTCACACCCATAAGCTCTTTTATAATTTACCATGTAACCTAATCATCTTCCTAATGCAAGTCTTAGATATTAAAATATTTCCCTTAATCCCTTGTGTCCTCATCAAAAGCCACGTACATCATACAGTGCTCCGTACCACATGACATCATTAGGTTGCTCTAATATTATTTGTAATGACCAAAAAAAAAAAAAAACGCAAGTCACATTTGCATTAGCTATCGCTCTTAAAAGACTAGTTAAGTTGGAATTTGAGTTTCTAAAATTGCTTATAAAACTCAAACTTATTAGTAAATTAAAGAATCAATATGTGAGTTAAAATTCATAAACTTTTTTATAATCCGTCCATTTTATGTGAATATGGGGGTTACCCTTTGCCCTTGTCTAGTGTGTATGAAAGCTAGTCTTTTTTTCTTTTCTTTTTTCTTATCCATTCAAAGTGGGGCTGGAAAGGAAAGTCATATGCAAAAGGGCCAGAAAGATAGGGCCGGCCCAATATATTTGAGAGCTTTTGGTGAAATTTTGAAGTTGAACCTTATTTTTTTAATATTTAAATATTAATTAAATAATATTTATTTTAATAATATTTTTGTATTTTTATAATATTATTATTATTATTTTCATTCAGATTAGTAAGATTTTCATTGTTGTTTTATGACTTTTAAGTTTAACTTTTAACTTTTTTCATTAGCTAAGCATTCTATTAGAGTCATAAATATTTGTAACAATAAAGTTAGAGGCATCAATAATATTTTCATTATCTTCTAATAAAATAATTATTTTTGATGAATTTATTATTTATTTATGAGTTTTTCACATAAATTATCCTCAATATTTTTTTATTGCTAATAACAAATTTTTTTAAAGCCCTATTTGAGATTCAATCAGTTTTTCTATTTCTCTCTCTCTCTCTTTTCTTTTTCTTTTTTTTTTTTTGTTTACATATTTCATATTTAGATGCATATTTTCTAGTATACATATTTGATTAAAAATATTAACAAATTAAACAAATATGATTTATAAAAAAAAAATATTTGGATTATAATAAAATAAATTACAAAAATAAAACAATAAAACGTGTTTGAAAATTGGTCACGGAGGAGGAGAGGAAGAAAAGAATAGAAGAAAATAAAGAAGAGGAAAGGAGGAAGGGGAGAGAGAGAGAGAGAGAGCAAAGGGCGACAGAGGAGAGATTCTAGTATTCCTTATTGTCTGAGATAAAAGAATTATGCTTTCTCTCCTTTGCTGATAGAGGAGAGAGATGGAGGAGAGGGATTAAAAAGACAAAAAGAAAAAAATATATATGTGGCATATTTGTGTTTTTTTTTTTTTTTGGTTAATTGGTCTTATTTTACAATGGGCTTATTATATTAGGGTTTTATTTTAGAGGCCTTAAGTTTTTATGAAGAAAAAAAATTTGGGCCTTATTTAAAAAAAAAAAAAAAAGACCTTAAGTTTAAAAATAATAATAATAAAAAATTAGGCATTATTAAAAAAATTTTGGGCCTTATTAAAAAACATTTTAGGCCTTATTTATTGGGGGCCCTAGGCGATGGCCTAAGTGGCCTAGCCATTGGGCCGGCCCTACAGAAAGATCAACCTATAACTAATACCTCGAGAAAAAAATGACATTTTGGAAATTTCCAAGACCCTTTCCTCAATTTTATGTGAATATGGGGTTACCCTTTGCCCTTATCTAGTGCATATGCAAGTCTTTTTTTTTTTTTTTTAATCTATTCAAAGTGGGGAAAGGAAAATCATATGCAACTCTTGTCATGCAATTTCCACAGGCCAAAAAGATCAACCCTATAACTAATACCTCGAGAAAAAAATTACATTTTAGAAATTTCCAATTAGTTACGCAGCTCTTACCGTAGGAGAAATGATATTGTTAAAGTATTAATTAATTGACTAAATTTACATTTTTCCTATCAGCTTAAACTTTTAGGGCAATTGATAGTTTAACATGGTATCAAAGCCTAAGATCTTAAGATCGAAGGGAGACAGATGTAATGCTATACTAACAGAACCGAAGTCTTTTATTACTGTGCGTTTGCGCTTTAGGTTCTTAAGTTATATATTTTTCTAAGTTTTACGTGTCAAATTATTATTATTATTATTATTTTGTTATGAACGACTTAACACTTGTTGACGTGACATTGCAAGTGTTCCTAACATGTCAAATGAGTCATGTGGCAAATGACAAACCGTTAATTTTGATAATAAAGTGACAGAAAGACATATTTTTAAATTTGGACAAAACCTAAGAATTGTATTCTTAAAATTGTAAACTCATTGACTAAATTCAAATAAGATGAAAAATTAGGGGCTAAATATGAATTTTCCCATTCTTTTATTATGAAATTTGCATTAAATTCCAATAAATCTCATATTGTAGAGAAGTCAAAAGATCAAACAGTTGTTGGGGCCGAGAAAGTTGTATAGAGAAGCAATAGATGGAGTAACATACAACAACAATCATCCAAAGTGATATCTCGAAGCACTACTCAATATAATGTTAGAAAACAGGAACGAGACAAACCAATCACATGAAACACTTTGTAGTACATATCCTACAATTAACGATGCTTGTGCTCTCATAATTTAGAATTGCATTTCAGACTTATTCGGCATATTGAGGAGTTCCAAATGTTAACAATGAAACAAAAAAAGAATCAAATCATTAACAAAAATCAAAGCCCACAAAACCCAGAATCCAGAAGCCAAGGCTTTAGCTACCAATCACTAAAAAAGGAGGGCAAATTCCTCGAGGAACTCCTCAGCAATACCAAATGCTTAAAAAATCAAGAATGTCCTTGATACTGTTAACAATTTGAAGAAGACCGACAAAAAATTCAAGACGGATTCAAAAGATTCACCAAAAATCCCAACTTTCGCATCGATATGTTTCTTCTTAGTTGAATCAAGAGGCCATTTTTTTTTTCTGCAATAGAGAAAAAAAAAAAAAAATAACAAGAAAAGGAAGAGAAAGCCAGATCTGGAGTCACAATACTGGAGGGAAAAAGAGAGAGAGAGAGAGAGAGAGAAGCCTGCACGAAGGGGTACGATGGTTGTGGGCTTGCATGAAGGGGTGGTTGATCCGCTGACTGAGAGAAGCACGGTGGGGAGGGAGGAGAGAAGATTTTGGGGGATTTTTTTTTTTTGAGTAATGCGTTAGGAAAAAAAAAAGAAGGTGTTTTGAAGGTCTTAATTATTTTTTATTGCAATAAAGTGGGCTAACGGTGCAGGTAATGTCCTTCCACCGTTAGCTTTATTTTATATGACGTGGCTAAATGTTAGCCTTTGATTGTTGTAAGAAAAATCTGAGCCGTGAACCGGCTTGTATCCATTTGAAGGCAAATGGAGAAGATCCGGATCCATATATATATATATATATAGTTACTAAGATGGAAGTGATGAAGTGTAATTCAAACCCTTTTATCTAGATTGTAGGGCTAATGGTAATTTGGGGGCTTCAGTCAAAATAAGAGATTTGGGTCCAATTATAAACTTTAAAATCTATTTTGGCCTGGCTAGTTTGGAGTTAATTAAATGATATATTGACATGCTTTCACTTAAGTTTTTATTCTTAAATGTCCAAATAAAAGAAAAGAAAAGAAAAGAAAATAACACCACCCATGACCCATCAATTTTTTTTTTTTTTGTTGAAAAAGCACTTATCAATTCTCATTGCAGAAAAATCCAGAATGAGGGGATTTATAATTCCTTCTCAACAATATCACAGATACAGCTGGGCATATCACCCACCCAAGTCCTATCTATGACAGTTTTGACGGCCCAATGAGCTACTGTATTAGCCTTCTTGATTGCATGCTGGCAAGTCCATTTTGGAATAGTTTGTAATACCGTCTGGGTGCCTTCAATAATGTTCCCATACCTGGCCCAGCTCATTATTGAAGCGGACCCATCCTTATATACGGTTCATTCCCAATTAATAATTTTTTTTAGGGTTAAATACTTAATACCCCCTTAGGGTTTCAAGATTTTATTTATTCTCCCTTAGGGTTTGATTTTTATCATAGGGAGTACTTATGATTTTCATAAATATTTTGATTTTCATCCACTTCTTAGTTAAGTTATTCGAACTCCATTATCAATAGGTGGTATACTAAAATTTGAACACGTGGCATAAGTGCATCATAAATTATATTATGCCACCTAATATCCAGGTAAGTAAATTAAAACATTAACTTTTATTTCTTTTTAAAAAATTAATAATTAATATTAATTAAAACAAGTATAGATTTAAAATACCCACACCCATTGAATTAAAACAAGTGTTTTCACTTTTCGTTTTCAATTCCCGACTTCAAACAGAATGAACCCCAAGTGATTCTCCCAACTACTCCAATTTTCTCCTGACAACCATGAATCTTTGGCATCTAGATATCCATATGAACAAATTATTTAAACTATTACGTGTGCTTTAATTTTTCTGTACTTTAATTTTCTTATTGTCATATTCTTGCGAAATATGCATTTATAATATGACAATAAGAAAATTAAAAGTACAGAAAAATTAAAGCACCTAAAATAATTTAATTAAATGAAATAAATTAAGAAAGAACCGAATTAACGGAATAAAAAGAAAAAAAAAACTGATTTTATATTATTATATCACTTATTTGTTTTTTGCTAATTAATGGAGATTAGAAAAGGTATTCATCCACTTAATTAATGAGAGGAATATAAATTTGATTACCTTTCCAGAAAAACCCAAATTAATAAAAGAACGCCAGAAGGCCCATAATAAGTGTTTAGCATTTGTCCTGAATTAGGAAGATGATTAATTAGAAAGTTGGACAAATTAAATTAAGGGTTAAATACCTAATACCCCCATTGGGGTTTCATAACTTTATTTTTTTTTCCTTAGAGTTTGATTTTTATCATAGGGGGTCCTTGTAGTTTTGATAAAGGACCAAATTAGTCTATCTGTTAGTTGACCGTTAGTTGACTTAATGGAAGTCTAGTCATTGACATGTGGCCTAATTAGAAATTGACACATGACATAACTTGACCCATCATCATTATTCACATTGCCATCTAATCTGCCACCTAATTAAAAGCAAATATCCAATTAATAAATTAAAAAGGCTGAAAGTTGTTTTTTTAAAACACCTAATTAAACAAACAAAACAACTAATGATATAAAACAAACAGGTGAAGAAAAAACTCCAACCCAAACCCTTGCCTTCACGACCCAACCCAACCCCCGACTCCGGCCAAATATCCCTGAACCGGCGACGAAGCTTCCTCCCCAACCCCAAGCTTCCATGGCCAAATCTCATATGCCTGTTTATTGTGGGGCTCTTTTCTGCCTATGCTAACTGGCTCTTGGCAACATTTCACTTCATTGATGCAATGGTCAGAGGTTCATTAGATACAGAGACCTTATGGGCTTTCTTTTTGGTGAGCTTTTCCACATACCAACAGAAAAATGCAATGGTATATTTAAATCCCCAATTCATATGCCGCACGAGATGATCGAGATGGAAATTAGAACCAACCAAAAGATTATGAGTCTCGTCACTTTCCCTTTTTTTTTTTTTTTTTTTCACGTTTTTGGCTTAATATGTGTAATGGGTTGATATGTATTCCTTTCATCTACTACTCCTCTCTCTCTCTCTCTCCATTATAGTTGCTGCTCTTCTCTCTTCTTTCTGGGTCTTGTATTGAAGTTTATAAAGAGATACAATTAAGGTATTTATTCTTACGGTTTGAGACATATATAAGTTTGTGTGAATTATGTTTGGTTGAATGACGCCGGATACTGTGTTCGTGGTTTACAACATTTGTTTGTTTGAGATTTTTATGTTAAATGTTAAATATATTTGTTTGTTTGTTTTAAACTTTGATTAACAAAATAAAACCCAACACCTCAATTTTAATTTGTAATTTGTTTGTTTTAAACCCTAATTAACAAATAAAACCAAATTTTATTTTAATTTGTAATCTGTTTTTTTTTTAAAAAAATAAATAAAATTAAGTGGTAGTTTAATATACAGTCAGCACTAATGATGTGTCAAGTTATACCATGTGTCAATTTCTAATTAGGCCATGTGTCAATGACTAGACTTCTGTTAAGTCAACTAACGGATGAACTAATTTGGTCCTTTATCAAAACCACAAGGATCCCCTGTGATAAAAATCAAACCCGAAGGGAGAAAAAATAAAGTTATGAAACCCCAAGGAAGTATTAGGTATTTAACCCTTAATTTATTTTCTATATATTGTCCTCTTTTAAGTCTAATTTTGTAAAGAGAAAACCTTAGATCACGTCATGCCTGCAAAACACCACTTTTACAACACCCACTCACAAGCTGACACTTAAGTAAAAACAAAATAATTCAACAAAAATATCATACACTCACACACACCATATTTTGAGCTTATTCAAGCTGGGTGGTGGGTCACTGGGAGGGTAACGGCCAGACCCGTGGGTCTGGTCGTGGAATCATCTTCTCCGGTGTCGGAGTCATTTTTTCTAGCGCTAGGGTGATAAAATCCTATAAAGGTTAATCTTCTCCTTTTAGGTTTTAGATTTGAAACCAAAAACGATTTTTATGATATTAGAAACGATTTTTGTGGCATTAGAAATGGGTTTTTTAGGCTGGGTTTTCGGGTTTTCCATCGGATGTGGTGCTGGGCGGTCGGATCTCTAGTGGAAGAGAGAGAAAATTGTGGAAGAAAGAAGGGGAAGAGGTGGAGGAGCCACGATGTTGTTTGCCGGAGCTCGCCTGTGTAGGTCCTCGCCGCCCATGCCTGGGTTTGGCGAGACCCACGCCGTTCACCAGATCCACGCCGGCGAAAGAGAGAGAAAATCGTGGAAGAGAGAAGAGGAAGAGGCGAAGGAGCCACAATGCTGTTCGCTGGAGCTCACCCGCATCGATCCTTACCACCCATGCCTGGGTCTAGCGAGACCCACCGTGGGTCTCTCCAGACCCCGGCGTGGGTCTTTCCAAATTCCAGTGTGGGTTTGGCGAGACCCAGGCATGGGTGTTTTGGTCTTTTTCTTTGTGGGCTGATTTGTTATTTTTGTCTCACTTTAATTTTTTGCAATTGGTGATGTGTCAAGATGGGATTGGAGACTACAAAAAACACCTTTTGTAAATGGTCCGGACCTAAGGGGCTCTCTTTCGTAAATTCCCAAACACACTCATCCATAATGATAAAATCTTGAAATCCACTAAAATAAAGTCCATAAATGTACATATAAAAACAATTAATTCTAGAAGTTCTTCTTGTTTCACTATTGTGTCCCTCTAAAAATGAGGTAGCTTTTAAAATCACAAATTAATTAAAATTCAATAATGATCAATCACAATTCCAATAATGATTTTAAAAGCCACATCATCTTTAGAGTGACACAAGACAAACTTGTAGCATTACTCAATAAAGACTGTTTGTTTTTTGTTTTTGGAATTATTAATTTTTTTTTTTACATGTCAGCACAAGAGGGGGAAGGGAATTATCAATTCTGTGAAAACAGTTTGATTTTTGTTGTTTAAAAAAAAAAAAAAAAAACCAATTAAACTGAATCATGTCTTCACACAAATTACGTTTCGCTTATTTGGCTCCCCACTCTTTTGTGTATGAATTAAACGTGACCTTCCAACCTACTCAGTTTTCTAGATAAACTCAGCATTTTCATATATATATATATATATATTAATGGACCTTTAATTCAAAACTCAAATCATAAACATACCAGAGAAGAAATGGATCAGAAAATTAGTGGTAAGATTTACCACCTACGAAAATTTATTAGTATTAAAAAAAAATGGAAAGAACTTTTAAATGCTCATTTTAATTTGCAAGTAGTTCGAGCACCATCTTGCAATTTACTAAAAAGTCTTAACCTCTGTAGTCTATATAAATCATAGATTACCTCTGCATATATTTCTTGAGCAAAAACAACTAGCACTACAGCCTACAGGCCAGGTACATGCAATGGCTCAGTACTGCATGATGTTTTTCCTCTCTTTCCTCGTAACCCTAGCAGCCATTGAAGGCATCCATGGAGTTGACTACGTAGTCACCAACACCGCCAGGAACACTTCTGGCGCGTCTAACCCCCAACCCATGGATATGTATTGGCGATTTCAATGAAATCTTGACGATGTCTGAAAAATTGGAAGGAAAGTTACGGCATAACAATCTTATGGAGGCTTTCAGACAAACTCTAGAGGCATGTGGTCTAATGGACTTGGGTTTTATTGGCCCAAAATTTACTTGGAGTAATTGTCAAGAGGGCATTGGCCTTATAAAGGAGAGGCTTGACAGGGGGGTTTGCAACATTGCATGGAGGACAATGTTCCCAGATTCTCAAATAAATGTGGGGGCAGCAATAAGCTCGGACCATGCCCCTTTGGTGCTAAGATTATTGGGGTCCCAGGGGCAAGCCAAAAAAAGGCCACGGTTTTTTTATGACTCATGCTGGGCCTTGGATAAAGGATACCAAGAAGTCATGGAAAAATCTTGGTTGTAGGGAGATACAACTGTCACGGATCGGGGGAGCTTCTCTTCAAAATTGGCGGTTTGTGTGGAGAACGTGCTCACCTGGAGGAAGGAAATCAATAGTACCACTCAAGGGGCGATTGAAAAAAATGCAACGCTGACTTCTTTTACTCCAAACCAAGGAGGATGATTCGGCTGAAAATGAAATAAAAAAATTAAAATTCGACTTACATGGTTTGTTGGATAAAGAGGAGTTATGGTGGAGACAACGGGCAAAAGAGGAATGGCTCAAGTTTGGAGATCCGAAACACCAAGTTTTTTCATGCTTGCGCCAATTCTAGATGCCGGCGTAATTTTGTGGGGAGAATCACGGATGTTGATGGGCTGACTTGGGACAATGAAACGGCCATTGAGGGAGCTTTTGTAAGCTATTTCTCAAATTTATTCACCACGGGTCCAGCAGGTGATTACAGCCCCTGCCTTCAACCTATAACCAGCCGTGTCACTGAAGGTATGAATTTGGAACTGCTACAAGCTTTTACAGCAAAGGAGATCCGAGAAGCTTTGTTCCAAATGGCACCCTTCAAGGCACCGGGACCGGATGGACTCAATGCATGCTTCTTCCAAAAAAATTGGCCGACTATGGGAGAGGAGGTATGTGGTGTACTACTTGGAATTTTAAATTCAGGAGTTATGCCTACAGCTTTGAACCTCACTCATGTTACTCTTGTTCCTAAATTAAAAAATCCCTCGAGTGTAACAGAGTTTAGGCCGATTAGCCTATGCAATGTTTTGTATAAAATATTGTCTAAGGTTTTAGCTAATCACCTAAAAAAATTACTACCCTTGATTATTGACCCCACACAAAGCGCCTTTATTCCGGGGCGCCTTATCACTGATAATGTATTAGCGGCCTATGAAACTTTACACGATGCATTCGGGGATGAGGGGGAAAAAAGGTGTTATGGCTGTTAAACTTGATATGAGTAAGGCATATGACAGAATGGAATGAAGTTTTTTAGAAGCGGTGATGAAGAGAATGGGTTTTGATGGGAGATGGATTTCCTTAATCATGATGTGTGTTAAGTTAGTGCAATACTCTATATTGGTGAATGGGAATCCTTGTGGCCTTATCACCCCTTCTAGGGGTATACGACAAGGTGACCCAATATCACCGTACCTTTTCCTTATTTGTGCCGAAGCACTAAGCGCCATTCTAACCCATGCCAACATGGATGGTAGGTTGATGGGGGTGCCCACTTTGAGAAGGGGTCCGGCTTTAAGCCACCTCTTTTTCGTAGATGACAGTTTATTGTTTTGCAGGGCCACTCTATCCCAATGGAATCAGCTTACTTCCATCTTGCAGAAATACGAAGAGGCGTTGGGACAGAAGATGAACACAAACAAAACGGCTTTATTCTTTAGTAGAAATACTTCACATATTGATAAGGAACAAATTCAAGGGGTAGCTGGGATTCCATCAAACCAGCGTTATGACACTTACTTGGGGCTGCCCGCCTTAGTGGGAAGGTCATGAACCAGTACATTTAAAAGCATTAAGGAGAGGGTGTGGAAGCGGCTTCAGGATTGGAAGCTAAAGTTCTTGTCAACGGCTGGGAAAGAAATTCTACTTAAGGCCGTGATTCAAGCAATACCCACTTATTGCATGGGTGTGTTTCGAATCCCAAAGGCGCTTGGCAAGGAAATCAATTCTTTGATGATGAGGTTTTTTTGGGGACACAAAGAGAATGAGAAAAAAATCCATTGGATGAGCTGGAGTAAGATGGGCATCTTTAAAAAACATGGAGGTATGGGTTTCCGTGACCTTGTTTGTTTTAACAAAGCCCTTTTGGCAAAACAGATTTGGCACCTATGGAAAAACCCCGATAACCTAATTGCAAGAATTATGAAGGCTAAGTACTACCCGAAGTGCTCGGTTCTTGAAGCCTCTTTGGGAAACCGACCTTCTTTTGCTTGGAGAAGCATCCAAAGGGCTAGTGATCTAATCAAGGGCGGTCTAATATGGAGAGTTGGGAATGGCAAAAAAGTTCAAATTTGGAAGGATAAGTGGCTACCGACACCTTCTACATATATGATGCAATCACCTCCATTGATACTTGACCCTAATGCAACGGTTAGTCAACTTGTGGATGCGGAGACTAAAGGGTGGAACTTTGTCTTATTGGAACGGTTGTTTTCTAGAGAGGAAATTATCTCTATACAATCTGTGCCACTAAGTATCACAAACCAAGAAGATGCACTCATCTGGAGGGAACGAAAAAAGGGATCTTTACGGTAAGAAGCGCCTATTTTTTAGAAAAAGAACGTGAAATGGCTACTAAACCAGAGGGGTCCTCACGGACTCGTCAGAGCAGCATCTGGAAATTAAATTAATCTGGCAACAACAAATGCCAAATGCAGAAAAACACTTCCTATGGCGCGCTTGTCACGAGATATTACCCACCAAAGCAAATTTATGCACTCGGAAGGTGTTGTTGGAGCCGTGTTGTCCAATCTGTGAAAGGGAAGAAGAAACCGTTTTCCATGCCCTTTGGCAATGCCCTGCAGCCAGGGACGTGTGGAGCGCTGGGAGTATAAAATTCCAGAGAAGCAGTCATGGTGGGCCAACTTTTCTTCAAGTCGCAGAAGACATGGTGAGTATTTGTGATCAAACAGAGTTTGCCTACTTTGTAAGCATGGCCCGACGCATTTGGCTCAGGCGGAATGAAAAAATCCATGGTGGGGTTTTCTTACACCCTAATACACTTATTCAGCAAGCTTCCCAGGCGGTGGATTTGTTTAATCAGGTAGGGGATGGGACGGTAGTAAAAGAATCGGCAGCTAGAGTTCCAACACCTACTCCATGGAAGCACCTGCCTGTGGGGTGGTTTAAGGCTAATTGGGATGCCGGAGTAAACCATAAAACAGGAAGGGTGGGGCTTGGAGCTATTATACGGGATCATCAAGGAAGGATGTGGGCAGCAAAAAGCATGACTCAGAAGGGCTCTTTGGACCCGATAGCAGCGGAAACCATAGCAGCAACCATGGCGGCAAAACTGTGCACGGAGATGGGGATTCGGCAGGTTCTGCTTGAGGGGGATGCGAAGGAAGTAGTGGATGCTGTGAAATCACACCTACCGGATGAGAGTGCCACGGGACACCTAACTGCAGATCTACGTGTTGCTCTTAGCTTAATCCCAGTTTGGGAAGTTGGACACGTTCGCAGAGTTAGTAATAATGTTGCTCATGTTTTAGCAAGCCTAGCCTTGCGGGAAGATATAGACAGGGTGTGGCTCTATGACCCCCCGGATTGTATACGTGAGATTATGTATGCAGAGATCCCCTCTCTGCAGGATTTGAATTAAATACAAAGCAACAGAAATTTCTTTCAAAAGGAACACTTCTGGCGGGATTCGCTTTGACAAAGATATTGGATGCGTATATGGTAAGCAGGCATTAATTTCTGCCACGGAATTCATATGGAGACTTTTTGGGGAAAACGATTGTGCGGACAGAAAGAATGTGTTGAAAGTAAGCTTGTTTATTGACGACATGGATGGAGTTGCATACGCAAGCGACAACGAGATCCATGTTAGCGCAAGATATATCAATGGCTATTCGGGGGATTTGAAAAGGGAATTCATAGGAGTGATTTACCATGAAACGACGCATATTTGGCAGTGGGATGGAAAAGGGTTGACTCCTGGAGGATTGATTGAAGGAATTGCTGATTTCGTGAGGTTGAAGGCAGGGTACGTCCCGAGCCACTGGGTGCTGGCCGGGAAAGGTGATAAATGGGACTGTTGGATCCGAATTTAACTAACATGGGCTTGGCGACCCATGTGATGTCAGGCCCATAAGAGGAGGACAAGGCCCATAGACATATTAGCTTATCTGGATATGTCTCGTCGACTATTGATTATTCAGTTCTTCCGAATGTTAGTTCTGATTCACGAGTCCTCGGTTTTCCGAGTATCGGTTAAGTGTATTATTCGAACCAATCAAACAATATTTTCGGGAGATCAAACATTCGGATTTCCCGAGTGTTCGAATCTTCCGATCATGAGCGGCCATGATCGTTGGTTTGGTCAAGGATCTCTTCAGCCGACCATGACGACGTCATCAAGTTCCTATAAAAGAGAGACTCCACCCGCCATTCGAAGGTATCTTGTTTTTCTCACAACTTACTTATTCACTTCAAGTTATCCGATTACCCATAATCAAACACTAACTTAGACATCGGAGCTCCCGTCGCCGGGACACCCCCGGCCTATCTCATCTCGCTCTATTTTGCAGTCAGATCAACCCAAACATCATCACCATCGTCTAGATCATCGTCAACAATCCAGCAAACCAACGACCCAGAACTCACTACGTCATCCTTGGGAAAACTGTGCTCTAACAGGGACCATGGCTATGATGTTACGACTCGGTTTTTAGACTATTGCAATAGTCTTAGAAATGGGTTCGTGGCTGATTTGAATAAGAAAAATGAAAAGTTCTTATAATTCTACTTTTTTCGTTGAGCTGCTCGGAAAGTCTGTTGATCAACTTTGGAGCGACTACAAAACGAAATATGGGAATTAAAGGGTTCGAGTTAAGAGCTTACTAATTATGATGATCGTAAAATGTTGTATCTTGCATTATCATCTAAATAAATTTGCTTTATTAGATGATTGCTTTATAATGCCTTTCCTACTGCGTAGCTTCTTTTTGAATTTTCTAATTAATGGATTTTTATTTTTATTTTTCGTTTTTATCGTGTTTAATGAACTATATATGCATGCATGAACCTTCTTAATACAATCGTTACATATGTAATCAATGCTTATTACAAAGGTAAATCAAATGCAACCAAGGAAATCAAATGCTGCTACACCAAGGGAAGGTTTATAATAAGTTAATAACGAAAAAAAAAAAACACCTCTCTAAAGTGTATATATATATATAACGACATCAAAGGAATCAAACTTTTAGATAAATATATTATTTTAACTTGAAAATAAGAAAGGGGACCATCATATAACAACTAAATCAAAAGAAGAAAAAAAATATTATAATGACAACAAGATCCAACTAACTTGGCCTTCACCAAATGGATCTATCTTGATAAAGCCTACTTAAGTATACATGACCATAACTTATAAATATACATATATTCGTAGAACAAATATCATATTGTTAATCAGTATACATACCCTAAAACATATTATTCATAATTGAAAAGGCTTCTCATGCAAACCCCGATTGAGGAACATGACGCATATATAGGTAATTGAAAATCTGTGTTTTCAAATCACAAGTAATGATGTGTTCTTTTAAAGGTCAAACCACGATTTTGCCAAATGAACACTTACCTACGTTTTAAAATCACATATTTTTAAATCGCAATTTTTGAAATTACAAACCCAAATGAACACTTAGTATGAAGACTAGCCAATACTAAAATATTTATGCTGACATGGATAGCCCCCAACATGTTTAAGCAGATATAGATGGTGTCTTAAGAGAAAGAAGAGTCTGATTCATTTAATGGTAATAAAACCTTCAATATATAGCTACCTAAATGCAAAAGCTCTCTGGCTCCCTAATAAGCATTTTAACAAAACAATTCAAAAGACTGATCAACAAGTCCACCCACCACTTTCATGGGCACGGGAGAATGAATAAACACAATTCACAGCACTAAAGCAACGAAGATAACACCAAGAAAATCAAATCTTATTTAGTGTTAACATTGTACATTGGATAGACATAGTAACAGTTCATTCTAAACCAACATGTTTTCAATCTTTATAAGTAATCGAAATTCATTGAAATGCAAAAGAGCGCACACTAGTACCCAAGAAGTATATAAGAGAAACACCAAAATACTAGGAAACTCTTAAAAACCAAAATATTCAAGTAATCTATCGTTCACCAAAAACTTTGTCATGACTGGAGTTTTCGAATGGCTATAACAACTTCAGTAATGGCCTGGAATTTTCTCCTTTCCTTGAGAAGCAACTTTGCCATTTCAAGAGCCCGGCGCTCACATTCTGCTCGTTTGCTAGCATCAGTGATCGATTCAAAATCCTCAACATGTGCCACTCCAACAATTCTCCTGTCAATCAGAATATGCCACAAAAGAAACATTAGTTATAGGATTGAAAATCAAAAGATATTAGAAGATGCCACATATTATATTAATGAAAGCATTCTTCTATTCAGAAGGAGAAATGACCTTTATCCCAGTTGATTGGTGAAACAGTCTGGCAAATGACTAGAATATATATATACACAGCTTGTTTAATTTTTATAGATTATAATCAGAAAGAAATAACTCAAATTACGGCTCTGCAAGTTACAAATGCTAACTCAAATTAGCATTTACGGTCTTCAAGAGATGCACAAAACCCAGTGCAGTAAGAATGTAAATTCTAAACAGTGAATATGGTTAAAAGTTTCAAAAGCAGTGAAAAGAATAATTATTGAAAAATTTACACCATATACGCAACATAGAGTGAAACACAAGAATCTGTAATCGGTTTTGTTACCTTATCATTTTGGCAGCACCAAATCCAAGGGTGTCACGGAACAAATCTTCCATAAATTTCTTTTGTACAAGCCGCTGAAGCTCAGGATTGTTATATATTGCGGGAAGATATGCCTCACCAGAACCATCCTTGTGCTCATCCCAAAGTGCAATGAACTTCTTGTGGAAAAGATTCCATGTCTCTTCAATTGTCCTCAAAATCCACTCCTTATATGTCTGCACAATAATGTAAATATAAGAGATGACTCTTAACAATAAATTAAGAACGAGAAGTAATAAGTAAAATTCCAAGCCAAGTTATAAGTCATGCGTTCCATACAAGAAAACTGCAACAGATAGTTTCATAAGAAACAAGCAAATGCAAAGAATTTCATCAAAAAAATAAGATATTAGAGCAAAAGAGTCGAAGCATCATACAAATCAGGAATCATTTCTTTCCAACAGCCCATCCATTTATTATCTACTCGTGATCACAAGTTCTGCATGCTATCTTTGATTACAAACCACAATAACATTCAGATCAAGTCTGTTAACTTCACTAGTATTGGCTTAAATGCATTTCATATTTCTGCAATTTTCTTCTACGGTTCTCTTCAAGTGACAATTTTGTCACCTTCAACTTGAACACCCACAACTCATTACCTAGAGCTAGAGCCTAGAACAGCAGATGCTTATGCTTACATAATTCCAGTTGTTGACAATAAATACGTTGGCCGGAAGAAAATGGACCAAATTCAAGGTACTTCTAAGCTGCATATTGATGAACAAACTAATAGGGACCATATTCAAAGATCGAATTGCTAAAGATATATCAAATAATATTAATTAGATAAGTAGTAAGGTTTTCAAAACATAGCATACAAATAAAAACAACTCTTGTAGGTAGACAAATTTCCAGATAATAAATAGTCCAGCAAGAATAAAAATTTACTAGAAAGCACAGATATACTACCGATACAACTGGAGACATAGAAAACAAAACAAAAGCATATATATATATATATATATATATATATATAGCAGGTATTTGACACTATTTAAAAGAAATAAGGAAGATCAAAGCTATCATATGCAACCAAGATTTTCTTCAAAATATATCCCAAGAAAAATATTGCAGTGACAAAAAAGATTAATACACAAAACCTAAAACATCTAGGCTCCAATTCTTTCAACATAAAATTGTTGATTGACAATATTTTTCATTTAAAGTAACATTTGATGTTTGTTTGGCAGAGTGAAGTAATTTTGATTGTAATCTCATTCACAGAGTTCTTTAGGAGTAAAATGGCTTATGGATATATTGGTCACAAAAGAAAGGGGGAGCATCATTTCCAATGTTCCTCAGTATATCCTCCTCTCTTATCCGGCATTTTGGGGAGACTAATTGGTAAATTGTCAACATATTTTCAAAGTTCAACCAAGAAGAGAAAATACATTTGGAAAATCATTATCTTTCATGTAAATATTTTACTAAATTAGCCATTACACCATCAAATATCTTAAAGCGAAACAAATGGAGTCATAAAATAACAAGTATAAAAATAAAGACAGGCAATTATTAGATCAGGACATACTTTTCTGTCATTTACTTGATCAGCATGTCCATCTTGTGCAAAAAATGCCAAAATCAAGTTTCCAAGAAATGCTCCAATGTCAAAACCCATAGGCCCATAAAATGCAAATTCTGGATCTATAACTTGAGTTGACTCATGAGTAACCATGACAGAACCAGTGTGGAGATCACCATGTATAAGCGCCTGAGATCTTTCACAGAACCTAGAGGAAAGGCAACTCTTCAACATCATAAGACACTAGACATCATAGAACTGCTACATTTTATAATAAAGAAAACAACAACAAAGAAAGGAAATACTTAGATTTCAACTCAGCAACTTCAAGCTTCAAAACATTATCCTCCCGAACAGCCTCAGCATCACGATCAAGATAAGGGGAAGTGCAATGGTTATATTGAGAAACCTTGTAAGGGTCAGAAAAAACAACCTGCTCGGTGAGCCTGCATAACTCTACGTTCCCACAAAATTCAGCAACTGCATATAGCAAGCATCAGTCAGACTACAACATAAAAACCATATAAATATGCATGACCATTACAAGTAGAGAACCAAAAAATTCATCTAATCGTGATAGACAATCATGCTCTGAATACACACTCATCAAACCCAAAATATAAAAGTTGTAGAAAATTAATTCATGGTAAGGGCAAACACGTAAAAAGAAAATAAGCAAATCAGGACAAAGTTCAGGCTAACCTCTAGACGACCTAATCTTACACACCTAGGCTGAAACACAAAATGGGGAAGAGGGAACACGACTCTTCACACCCCCAATCAGTCTTAAAGCAACCTAGTTAATGGGATTAAAAACCCAAATACATAAATGCATCAGCACCTCCAAAACATCAAGTTAAACATTCACGTGAATGTTATTTTGCAAATGTAAACCATACTTAGTCGCTGGAAAGACATAGTCATATTGTTAAATAAAGACTCCTAAAGTAGAAAATAAACAAATATAGAACATTGCAAATCCAACATAAACATAAAGTACACATTCAGCTAGAGGACAACACTTCAGTGGCAAAATATGAAATTGAAACGAAAGGAAGTATGTGAAATATCAAAGGCAATAGAAAATATAGATATCACGTACCAGCATGTTTGTGCTCCATGGTGGAACGGTAAAGGAGGGATGTAAAATAAAGAGTCCTTGCCATGAATTCCGAGATGTGTTCTGCCAACAAGGGGTACTCGGTCCCAGCAATCAACCCTTTTCTCAGAATTATATGTGGAGGCTCCAAGTACCGCATGCCAATCAAAGACATAGTACGATCAAAATGATAAACTTCAGGCACATGCTCAGGACTAAGTTTACCATGCTCTCTTAGTGCCAGTGCCTCAAAATATGCCCGTTCCTTCGTCATCGGCCAAGATTCCCCTATACATCGTATGTATGGGAGGGCCTGAAGAATCACACAACCAAGTGCTAAAGCGTAACACATGGAAGGGTCCAAGTACATACTTTGACAGTAACAAAACACCAAGAATTTAGCTAGCAACCAGGCTCTATACATGTTTTGAGAATGTGTGAGAATTTTTTGATTGTAAGAGTTATTTCAGTTTCTTAAAGTTCATTAACATTGGAATACATTAACCATAAGAATATGCTACCATTTTTCTCTTCTGGAATTCAATATGTTTCCCAAGAGTAAATTACTTTCACATCTCAACGTTGTTGTTCAAATTCCTTTTGGTCCTGCTTGTCAAATTGGAAAATTCAATAAACCCATTTCCAAGATTAGAAAAAGAAAAAGAAAAATGAAATGCAACAAACCAACACCCAAGTCGAATAAACTAAAACCATTCAGCATACTATTACTTGCTATTGTACCCAAAATATCCAAATAATCTACCAAATTCTACATCAACAATAAACATACACAGCATGGCCAACAAAATCTACCCACCCCCACCCCAAAAAAAAAAAAAGAGACCAAATTTTTGGAAAAAATTGAACACCTGCTTGATGATGAGAGAGCCGCCCGGGGCGACAACGACGTAGACGAAATTGACGTTGCCATCTCCGACCTCCTTGATCTTGATGTCGTCGAGGTTGCTGCCGAGCTTAGAGGAGAGGGCGGGCTCGGCCTTTATGTACTCGATCAGGGAATTCTCGTCCAGCGAACTGAACTCCGAGAAAGCCATTGTGGAGGGACAGTGGGACTGGGGGGCTTCTGAAGAGGGCGTGAGTCTTGATAGGATTATGAGGGTGGAATGGACTTTATCAAATGGCAAGAGAATCTAGCATGCCGTATGCTCACCAAATTTTACTCATTAAAATAAATAAAAATGCACTTTTGATAATTTTAGTAACTCACTTTTTTTTTTCATTTAAATATTATTTTTTAAATATTTATTTATTCTTACCATAGATGAGTGAATAATACCTTTTAAATATTTGGTGAGTACTATTTATTTTATTTTTTAAAATAGTTTTAAAGTACCCTCTCATTATTTTAACAATCAACTTTTACTATTTACTTTAAATATTTTTTTTAAAGATTTATTTATTCATGTTTTAGCTATCAAAAGAAGAAAGAGAAATGAAAAAGAAAAAAGAAAAAGAAAGAAATAAATTGTTTAGTTAATAGGTGAGTAAATAGTAATTTTTAAATTTGGTGAGTACCATTCACTTTAATACTTTTTTTTGTTAAAATAGTAAGGTTGAAAAGTATATATTTTTAGGTTATTTTGATTAAATTACCTCACTAAAATAACTAAAAAATAATTTTAGTAAGGCTATAAGGAGTACTTTTAACATTTGCTTCATTTTTCATCAGATTAATTTAACAAAATTTATAGTGTGAAGGAAAAATTGTAAAATAGCTATTTTATTGAAGAGAAAAAAAAAAGAGCTAATAATAATTAAATTTGACTATTATAAAGGATTTGCCTATTCAGGAGGAAAACACAAACAAAAATCAATGTTACGGGTACGTTGAACCTGGCCGTTTCTAGGACTAGTCGAAAATGAGGAGCTCTCGGCTTTGGCATCTTTTTTCCGTTAAAAGTTATCCCGGCTTGTCTGCTATTGGTTCTTTGAAGATAGGGGGAACCGGATACGGGCCCACTTGGGATAGAGTGGGCATTTTCTACAGGCCCCACAAAGACTCCACCCACGAACGAGGGATAGGAATATTGTTAAAATATTCAGGGGCTCAAGAGCCTATGCCAAGGCAAAGTGGCCCACTAGGCCCATCATATTTTCTGGTCCTATTTCCTAAACGATGCAGTTTAAACCAACATGAGCAGTGAGCGAGTCTCCGGGGCTGGGCAAAACCCGTTCGAGACCGATCCTATCCGAAGTAACCCTAGCCTATTGTGAATTAGGGAGTAGTTTGAGGATTACTTAGACTTTACCCTATTATATATATACACGTCTTCTCAAAAACCCTAGCCTCTGCAGCCGCCTGCTACTCGCTTCTGAAGGTTTCTCTCTCGCTTCTGAAGGTTCTCTCTCGCATCTAAGGTGCGTCTCTCTTGACATTTCTGCGTTCTTCTCTTTCTATTTCATTTTAGGCACCGCAATTTGCTTGTTACGTTTTAGGGCTGAGAACTCATCTCCGCCGTATGTCTATGCATGAAGTGCTTGAATATGGTTTATATCAGAGGCAGAGCTCACGGATTTACTTTTTGTAGATGATTTACAGTATGTCTTACCGTAATTCGTTTTCTTTTGTTTAGTGAGTGAAATCGTCATATTTTTTGTTCACAAATTGTCTTAAATCCGTTTGTTGTTTAAAAGTTGAAATTTAGCATTCAGATTTGAATGCCAAATTGCCTTCTATTTGTTGGTTTCCCCCAAATATTTGTACTTCTGTATGCCTAAGATCACGCCCTTCTTTTGCTTGTTCAATCTGGTCCCTGTGGATGCATTGAGATTAGTTTAGATTGCACAAAAATTGGGTTAGTTTGATAAAACTTTTTAAATGGTACTTTTTTGTTAAAAAAAGTGTTATGATGTGGCATAAAGATGAAAGAAATTTTGAGTATTTTGTATTTAAATTTGTTTGTTAATGCTTTTGAAAACCCAAAATTTTCAAAAGCATTAACAAACAAACCCAGACAAAATTTGTCCATAAGGATTTGGATGCTTTGTCTTATATTATAAGAGAAACCGATTAGAATCTGCAGCCTTTGGATCTAGTTAGTGGTACTCTGATTTTAAAAATTAAAAAAAAAAAAATCTTGGGAAAGTTTTTAAGTAGCTTTGGCATATAACGATTGTGATCTCTGATTATCTAGTTTTGTACAATTTACATTGAAAAGTCATGAAGGTGCCATAGCGTTCTTATAGTTATCAAAATATAGATTTGCATAACCTGTTGTATTATATGGCTATATATTATTCCTTTGCTTATCAGCTTTTGCTAACTGCTCTGATGTTTCTTACTCTTTATTGTTTAAGACAGCAAGACATGGTTCATCACTTAATCCCCTCTGTTCCTTGTTCCTGTTCCTAACTCCTCCCTGGGATTAAGCCTGTTGTAGCTCTCTCTCTTATTTTTTCCCTTTTTTTGTTTAATTTTTTCTTTTCAAATTAAAGTATTAGATCATGTTAAAGCAGGGATTGTGTGTATCGGCTTTGTGCTACAATCAGTGCACTCTGTTTCCGAAAGAGTTCCCTGCGAGATAGATCTGGGGAAGGTGGGCAGTTGTGTTTCCTCTCACCCGTTGAAATTCTCAACAATCATCTTCCCCACATCTCGTTTTTCTCTCCATTTATTTACAAATTACTGTTTAAAAAAAAAAAAAAAAAACTCCTCCCTGGGATAGATTGATGTTGATTGCTAGAAAGCCCAAGATAGAATTGTCTGCTTAATTTTGGTTGTATTGGTTGGTAAGGCAAAAGCGAATTTATACCGGAAAATTAAAACAAAGTATCAACTGCAAGCTGGTATTTGGTTGGATATTTGTCCTAGAAAAACTGTTTTTGCAGTTTATCACCCCTCCCTTTTTTCCTTCTCTTTCTGAAACGTGTCATTGCAATGATCTGTTTTTGGTCTGGATTCAATTTAGTTAAGAACTATTTTTGGTTTTTTAAGAATCTGCATAAATGTTCATATTGTTCATATTGTGCAGGATGGAATCTCAGGTCAAACACGCTGTTGTTGTCAAAGTTATGGGCCGCACCGGCTCAAGAGGGCAAGTGACCCAAGTAAGGGTGAAGTTTCTTGATGATCAAAACCGATTCATTATGAGGAATGTGAAAGGCCCCGTGAGGGAAGGCGATATCCTTACCCTGCTTGAGTCTGAAAGAGAAGCAAGAAGGCTGCGTTGAAGGGCTTGTTGGTCCCACCGGCCACCTCCTATCGTCTCAGTTTTGTTATCTCGCATGTTTCTGCTTTCTTCTTGTCGTAGCTTAATGGAATTATCAGTGTCCTGTGTTAGTCTATTTCTCTGGATATCGAGTATAACAACTTGAATTTTGAGGTGGAATATTATACTTGTATGGGATGCTTAAATTTTCTATGTTTGAAAGACTAAGTTTGGTTTGATTTATAAATTCTTAACTTTTTCTGGCTGCAACATAAGTTTAGTCCTCTTTTTCAATGTACTCATTGCTTAAATAGTTTTTAAGAAAAATAGAGGACATAACTATATGACATTTGTTGCCGTACCCTGTTGGAGTTCAGAGCTTGTGATTTTTACGATTCAAGCATCTGTGTAATTCTCTGCTAAATTACTTGTGCCCTTGACTTGAGCCCTAGAAGGTTTAAAGTTATTGGTTGGGTTAAAGATTAGACTAGTTTTGTTTATGTCTCCTTGTGGTAAGATTCGGAAGGAGTTATACTGTATACCCTACACTCTATGCAGAAGTTATAACACAAGTTTGTATGGTGTTGAAAAATTTATGACAAAACCTCGTGTTACAGCCTTCCAGGTGTACCAGCCGTTATGAAAAATGTTTGCCAGGCCTTCCAGGTGTTCATTGGGTAAAGTTCAAACATGCTGAATTTGTTCTCAACACCTCTAATATACCAAATCTACAATGATGTTGATTAAATTTGAATGTGGTAATCCAAAATGGCTAAAGGCCTATCTATTTGTGTTTATTACTTGGATTAAATATGTTTTACATCTATGTGGTTTTAAACTTTATTTATTTATTTTTTCACTTAGGTTCTCAATGACTAAAAACGGAAATATTACATCCATTCAAGTTTTGTCCATAAATTGATCAAAATTTATGTCTATGCGAATAAAAACATTAAAAATTGAAAAAAGAAAATTGGAAAAAGAAGGGTGGCTCCGGTCACCACTAGTGGATCTATTTGGTCACCCCTAACAGTCTTGGGGTAGTTCGACGACCTTTGTTTGGCTTGAGATGGTTTTAACCGCCCTAAACCGGCCAATTGGAAGATGGTTTGAGCACCTCAAGGGAAACTTTCAAATTTTTTAATTTTTTTTAAAATTTTTTTTTTAACCTTTTAAGGGTAATTGAACCACCTTCCATAAGATCAATTTAGGGTGGTTTATTGTAGGAAGTATTTATTCAAATGCAAATAGCATCTTGTCGCTTTCTATATTATAAGTTGTGGTTAAAAACTTAAAATAAGTTAATTTATATAATATTTGACTTCGAGTTTATAAGTGTTCTTTTGGTTTAGTGGTTTCAAATTGTGCGCATGGTTTGAAAAAAATAATTACTTCAAAACGTGATTTTTAAAAATTGTTGTTAAGCTTTTGGTAAATTCACAAGTTGAGCCTTTAAAATCTTAGAATTTTAAAACAACACCCCTTGTTTCATACTCTTAAGAATGTTAACCTCTTTTTGGTTTAATCCCTCCATCTCTTTGTTAAGCAAAATTTCGACGATAAAACCAGCCATGCACGGTGCACCCATACATATATATGCTGAAGCTGTGAGTGGTACAAAACATGGAGAAACTCAAAAGTTGCAGGTACTAGTGCTAGTCTTGATCATAAGTGAATTTTATTATTCATTCAGTATAAATATATAAGAGAGAATGAAGTAAAAATACATATAATTAAGTATATCTATAAGAACACCAAGTAATTTCCATACAATGAAATATTCTAGCAATAAAAGACTCAAGACTGTATTTCCATAGAATGAAATCCAGCAATAAAAGAAAGTTGCTGACACACGATAAAGCACACAACTTTGACTGAAACAAATAATAATATGTAACATCTATATATAGAAAATCAACAGCAAAGTGATCCATTTGTGCCATGTGGTTGCAGGTGTCTGTTGTCGATCATAATTCAAGGGCTCTTGGTTGCAGGCGGTGGTGAGAAGAATGGGATGGAAGGAATTGTAGTTGGAATAGTTGGTAAGGAGGGCATGGCTGGAAGCGGTGGCAAGGTGACCTTTGGGATTGATGTTGGGATGGTGGGCAAGCTTGGAAGCGGAGGCAGCGTCGGCATCGGCAGCGCCGGTTGAGTGGTCGGCAAAGTTGGCTGTGGCAAGGTTGGCATTGAAGGCAAAGGCGGCAAAGTTGGCAACACCGGCAAAGTTGGTGTGGAGGGTGCAGTCGTTTGTAGAAGATGGCGAGCAGCCAAGCTGCTGCTGATCATGCTGGAGAAGTTGAAGACAATGAAGAAGGCTAAGATGAAGCAGTTGCGAGAGGGCGCCATCACTGATCAAGGAAATTCACAAAGCAGAGAAGTTCTCTTGGGTTTGGATGGTGGTGGAAATGAAGGCTATCATCATGGGGATTATATAGGGAGATGGACGTCCATCTTGCATGGTTTATGGTTGGGAAAAATGTAGGAAGACGGGACTTACGAGTTTTCCCCGTTGTTAGGCCACCTCCTCACCCATCTTTCATGGAAAAACTACATGAAAAAGTTGACTTGTGTTATTTTGGTTTCTTAATTTATAGTAGATTGGTTTTGGCTACCAAGCTTTTTTTATTTTATGATTGGTCAGTTTGGTTACCTAATCTGAGTTCTCACCCCATGAGGTTTTTTTTTTTTCAAGGAATTTGATTGATTTAGGTTACCGATACAAGTTTCTGGTATAGACATTGTTCAAATGACCCTTCCTAAGAGCGGCTGTTTTACTATTAAAATGACACCTGGTGGGGTTGTTTTAAAGCGTCCCTAACACGTGTTTTTTGTAATGAGACAATCTTTGAAAATCAGCTTGCAAAAGAAGAGTGACCAAGTACTTATATACATATAGTTAAGCTTGTATTTAAGGTATCTAAAACATTTGCCATCTCTAATAGACTAATATTAAATGATATAAATTTCTGATTGAATTCATTGTTGAAAATCGATCATTTTTCAAAAAAAGGGTGTCCAAAAGCTTATATATATGGTTAAGATTAATTACACCTAAATTATGTGGGATATTTAAGACTGTAACAATCACCCTTTGATTTTTAGTTAATAGCAAAGCTCCTTTTTTTTTTTCTTTTTTTAAGGATATAAATTTTCTACAAATTAGGTTATAGAAATTTTTCTACAAATAACTCTTTAAAAGTACCATGTGTTTTTTAGGATGTGTAAAACACGTGTTACATATATATATATATATATATATATATATATATATATATGTCTGTCGCAAAATTGTACTTAGACTACTTATATATAGAACTTGACTCCTCCAAAATGTTATTGGCACATATATGATATATGATCTTGGATTTGATATATTTGTGAATCTATTAAAAGGGATGAAGACAAGTATTTCAGCTTTACAAACTAGCTCCCAATAGTCAAGGATAATTAAAAATTGAGTAATGATTAAAACTACACTTTTATCTTCTAATTATCTCATCCTGCTGATGTGGCAATACCACCAATCAACCCTTATTTAAAAATAAATAAAAATAATAAATTCAGAAACTCGTTGAGCTAAATCTAAACTTCTTAATTCAAATGGCATATATGTATTTTTCGAACGGCTGAAACAACTTCAGTAATAGACTGGAATTTTCTTCTTTCCTTGAGAAGCAACTTTGCCAGCTCAAGAGCCTGGCGTTCACAATCTGCTCGCTTGCTGGCATCAGTGATTGAATCAAAATCCTCAACATTTACCACTCCAACAATTCTCCTGTCAACAAGGAGTTTAAAAATCAAGAGATATTAGAGTCAGATTTGAATAAAAATTTCACTAAAAAGTACAAGAGGATGATGAACATTAGCAGAATTCTCCTACATAAGCAAAATATAAACATGATATAGCAGAATATTAACAATCCATTTAATCAAATACAACTCTTCTAATATTAAAATGCACAAACAGTTAAACATTCAAAAACAGAGAAAAGAAACAGAAAATATGGTAAAACATAAGAATCTGTGATCTGTTTTGCTACCTTATCATTTTGGCAGCACCAAATCCAAGGGTGTCATGGAACAAATCTTCCATAAATTTCTTTTGCACAAGCCCCTGAAGCTCAGGATTGTTATATATTGAAGGAAGATAAGCTTCACCAGAACCATCCTTGTGTTCATCCCAAAGTGCAATGAATTTCTTGTGGAAAAGATTCCAAGTCTCTTCAATCGTCCTCAAAATCCACTCCTTATATGTCTGCACAATAATGTGAATATCAGATATACCTCCAAGCAAGCCTATAAGTCATGCTTCCCACAAAAGGAAATAGTAATGGATAGTTTCATAAGAAACAAATTGCAAAGAACTTGAACTTCAACAAAAGAAGAAGAAGAAGTTCATGTCTTTTATCTTCACTAGTATTGGCTTAAATTTATTTTGTATTTCTGCAATTTTCTTAACTCTTCTTGTTGATATTATATATTCAATGATCGAATTGCTACAGAATTTCTAAAGATATATCGAAGTGTATTAATTAGAAAAGTAGTAAGATTTTCAAAACACAACATTTAAATAAAAACGATTCTTGTAGGCAGAGGCAGAGAACAGTCCTGATTATAGTCCAGCAGGAATAAAAATATAGAGGAAAGCACAGATGGATATGAATAAACGAAGAAAACTAGATATTACAAATGCAATGGAATACATAGAAAACAAGAAAAAACATATATATGACAGGTAAATGACACTATTTAGAAGAAATGTGCTCTGTTTCTTTCAACATAAAATTGTTGATGGACAATATCCTCCTCTATTAAGGAACATCATTTCCCATGTTCCTGTATATCCTCCTCTGTTACCCAACATTTTCAGGAGACCAATTGGTGATTTCAACCAAGAAGAGAAAATTCATTTGAAAATCAGTATCTTACATGTAAATTATTTTACTGGAGTTAGCTATTACACCATCAAATATCTCAAAGGGAAGCAAATGGAGTTAGAAAATAACAAGCGTAAAAACAAAGACACAGGCAATTATTAAATCAGTACAAACCTTTCTGTCATTCACTTGATCAGCATGTCCATCTTGTGCAAAAAATGCCAAAATCAAGTTCCCAAGAAATGCTCCAACGTCAAAACCCATAGGTCCATAGAAAGCAAATTCTGGATCTATAACTTGAGTTGACTCACTAGTAACCATGACAGAACTAGTGTGGAGATCTCCATGTATAAGAGCCTGTGCTCTCTCACCAAACCTACAGGAAAGCCAACTCTCCGATCAATATCACAAGACACTGGAAAGTGGAAACAATATAAAAAGAAAACAACAAGAAAGAAAGAAAGAACAATACTTAGATTTCAACTCAGCAACTTCAATCTTCAAAACATTATCCTCCCGAACAGCCTCAGCATCACGATCAAGATAAGGGGAAGTCCAATGATTATATTGAGAAACCTTGTACGGGTCAGAAAAAACAACCTGCGCAGTGTGCTTGCATAACTCTGCGTTCCCACAAAATTCAGCAACTGCATAGAGCAAGCCCGAATCATATATATAAGCACGAATCGCCATTACAAACAAATTAAAGAACCAATATAAATCATCACATGCATTATGCATACCTGAACATTTGTGCTCCGTGGTGGAACGATAAAGGAGGGATGTAAAGTAAAGAGTCCTTGCCATGTATTCTGAGATGTGTTCCGCCAGCAAGGGGTATTCGATCCCAGCAATCAACCCTTTTCTTAGGATTATATGTGGAGGCTCCAAGTAACGCATGCCAATCAAAGACATAGTACGATCAAAATAGTAAACTTGAGGCACATGCTCAGGACATAAGCGCCCATGCTCTCTCAGTGCCAGTGCCTCAAAATAAGCCCTTTCCTTCGTCATCGGCCAAGATTCCCCTATACAACGTATGTATGGGATAGCCTGAAGAATTACACAATCAACCAGACCTCCTATGGATTATTAATTACACTTAAAAAAAACCCCCTTAAACTATATATCACGTCTAAGAAAATTAAGTTTTTATTGACAGCAAAAAGAGTTAGATCATGTCTAAAAAAATGCATGTGCATATGAGTGTCGAGATTTCGTCCCTTTTAACTATTTGGGTTAACGGAGGGTCATTTTGCTAACATTAATCGGTAGTTGAAGTAGGTTTATAACTATAAGTAAGATAGGTGGTAGTTTGTGGGAGGTTACGTGTAAATAAGTGAGAGTTGAGGGGATTAAGTACTATAATTAACCCTATATATCAACCATCCATAAGTCTATAAATATTTTACAGAACATAACAAGCAAAATTGGGGGGGGGGGGGGGGGGGGTGGGGGTGGGGAATGATATATACCTGCTTGATGACGAGAGAACCGGCCGGACCGACGACAATGTAAACAAAATTGAGGTTGCCATCGCCGACCTCTTTAATCTTGAGCCCATCGAGGTTGTTGCCAAGCTTAGAGAAGAGGGAAGGCACGGCCTTTATGTAGTCAATCAAGGATTTCTCGTCCAGCGGCCTGAACTCCGAGAAAGCCATTGCAGAAGGAAAGTGCGGGACGAATTTGGGGTTTAAGAAGGAAAGTAGTCGATGTTTTCGAAGCGTGAGTCGTCAGAAAGGAAATGTGGCGGCTGGTGAGGGTAGCCCCATTGAAGGAAAAGAAAAATCTCCGGCGGCGATACATTGAACCTGGCATAACTTTGGATCTTAATTTGATCTTTCCATTTGAAAAACGACTTGGGATACCACCAGCGCCTCACAAATCACATCAGATTCGTTCAAGGTTATATATATATATATATATATATATATATATATATATATATATATTCTCTCAAATTACCACAGCCTAGATATTGCATGAGCCTGATTTCATAAGTTTGGGCCACGCGTATAGATCGGTATATGACAAGTAATGTTATAAGTTTATCTTGTGTTTATCTTAAGTCTATCCAAGAATAATGTCACATTAAAATCACCATTGAACTTGTCATTGATTATTATTTGATTTTTAATCAAATGGTAATTTTAATAGTAACATCATTCTTAAATTGATTTAAGATGAACATTAGAGGGACTTCTAGAATTACTCATATATGACCGTGCACTGATCAATTGACCCATCATTGTGGATTGCCGATCTAGGGTCCCATGCAAACCCAATTCATAGGCTTCTAGTTGTAGTTCAACAAATTTGCTCATGGGTCATTGATAGTTGCGCTTGGATCAACTCTTTTTTCTAAGCAAAAAAGGTTGAAGAAAAAAGTCAATTATAGCTAATTAGCTATTCTATTAGGTCAGGATGTGACCATAATAGAACAAACTTACAAGGTACTGCTCAAGAGGAGCCTATACGGCAGAAACTGCAAGTACTTTCTTAAGACCAATCAAGCCATGGTTAACTTATTAGCTTCAATTATGCCTTTTATGGAACTATAGCATTTAACTGCTTTGTGGCCACGTTCCACGGTGTCCGCATATATTGTAATTTGTTGTTTGCAACAATATCTTTTATATATAATTCATGTTGGAGATTGGAATCCTATGTATAAAATTGAGATAGTAAAAAACCCTAAAAACTAAATTTGATTTTAGCCTGGTTTTTGTTACTTACTTTTTTTTTTTTTTTTATCATCACTATATATATATGAATTCATACAGCTTGAATAAGAGAGAACGAAGTAAAATTACTAAATAGAATATATATATATATATATATATATATATATATATATATATATATATATATATATAATTTCCATACAATGGGATATTCTAATAATAAAAGACTGTATTTCCATACAATGAAATGCAGCAATAAAAGACGTTGCTGACAGTACAGGTCAACGACACAACTTCGACTTCGACTGAAATAAATAAAGACTTAGATAAATGTATAAACTCCATATATAGAAATTCAAATGGAAAAGTGATCCATTTATGCCATATGCGGTTGCAGGTGTCTGTTGTTGATCACAATTGATCAAGGGCTTTTGGTTGCAGGCGGTGGTGATGAGAGGAATGGGATGGAAGGGAATGTAGTTGGGATAGTTGGGAAGGAGGGGAGGGTTGGAAGCGGTGGCGAGTTGACCGTTGGGATTGTTGGGTTGGAAGGCATCGTCGGAAATGGAGGCATAGTCGTCGGTATCGGCAGCGACGGTTGAGTCGTCGGCAAAGTTGGCTGTGGCAATGTTGGGATTGAAGGCAAAGGCGGCAATGTTGGTTGGGGCAAAGTTGGCACCACCGGCGTTGTTTGTAAGAGATGGCGAGCGGCCAAGCTGCTGCTGATCATGCTGGAGAAGCTGAAGACAACGAAGAAAGCTGAGATGAAGAAGTTGCGAGAGGGCGCCATGACTGAAGGAAATTCACAATTAAGGCAGAGAAGTTCTCTTGGGTTTGGATGGTGGTGGAAATGAAGGATATCATCGTCGGGTTTTTATAGGGAGATGAACGTACGTACATACGCCGACGCGTACGTACGAGGTTGTCCACCATGCAGGGTTGGTTGGTTCCTGATGATCCTCAGGCATTATGGTTAGGAAAAAACCTGGAAGGCCGTCGATCAGTCGATGAGTTTTCCCGTTGGTAGGTCACCTCCTTACCCATCTTTCATTAAATATTATATCCAACGCTGAAGGGTGGTTGGGGTTCTTCATTGAGTTAATTGAGTGCAAGTAATTAATTGGTTTTGGTTACCAAACATTTCTTATAATCTCTCTGTTTGGTTATCTAATTATCTATGTTCATAGCGGTTTTAAACCATAATTTAATGATTTAATTATATAACATTTGCGGTATATCAAAACTAAAGTCGAATATTTTAGCTTTGAAGACAAGTAATTCAGTTTTGCAAACTACTTCCCCAAGGGAAGGATAGTTTCTTTAGAATCTTATTTAATATTTAAATTAACTATTGAACTAAATGGATTATCGCTAATAAATAAATAAACAAAAAAAAACTTAATAATGTAGTTGGGACTATAATTTAACACGATATTGTGAGATAAAATTGTGATTTGTAGTATTACTCTCACTATATATATATTATGTTTTTATTTCACAATATTAATGTTACAGTAGCAACTTCTTTTTTTTAAGAAAAAACTCCACTTTAGACCTTTAAACTTTCACAGGATTTAACATATTCTCGAACTTTAAAATATCTCAATTTTGACTTCTGAACTTTCAATTACTCTCAATATAAACGCATCTGTTAGATTTTAAATGTTAAACATTTTATACGGCTGACTTTCGTATAAAATTTCAATTTTACCCTTAATTTCAAAATGTTATTTTATTTATTTTTAAAAAAAGAAAAATTATGGATATTTTGATCTTTTTTTTAATCCACATTGAAAGCAATTCAAAGTTCTAGGGTCTAAATTCAAAGATTTTAAAGTTTGAAAATATGTCAAATCGTATAAAAATTTAGGGGATTAAAGTAAAATTTCCATTTTTTTAATCAAACAATGCTAAATGACAATCTCATGTCTTTTTTGTTTTCTTTTAAAATTATTACGAATTTTAAAGTTAATATTAAATTTGTAATAAATTATTTTTTAAATTTTAATTTAATGATAATTTTTAAAATCATGTAGGTAATATTTTCAGCCACAACTAATATAAAGTTAGTTAGGAATAAAAACGTGGTTTGCATTTATCGTTGGGATACCAAGTAGACGTGGTCGCTTCCCTTGCCTTTGCCCTCCCTTCCCGCCCACTCCGATCTCTGAGAATGGCGAGGTCAGTGGTGGGAGTGCTGGCCTTCCTCCTCAGTTTCTGTTATCAGATCCCCGCACAGTTAGCCGTCGGCCTCACTGGAAATGCTAGTTTCCGCCTCCGACCGCCAAACGATACTTTGTGCGCGCACCTCATTCGTCCCGCAGGATACCATTGCTCCGAGCACACGGTACTCTCTCTCTCTCTCTCTCTCTCTCTCTCGTCAATTTGTATTTTAATTTAATGGTAGAGTGAGATTCTTTGTTTTATTCAATTTGTATTTTAATTAAATGGTAGAGTGAGATTCTTTGTTTTAGTCACCGTTCGTTTGGTTTGTGAGAAACTGGGGGAAAATGAAAGAAAATGGAAAGCTCAGAGCTATTGATTCTCTTTACTGGAACAAAAAACAAAAATAAAGGTAGGACTTTCTGAGTTAAATTGAGTTTTTGGATTTTGAAATCGTGTTTGGTAATTGTTGCTTTTCTTTTCCTCAATTTTCTTGGGAGTCAAATAGCCTTACCATCTATCTCCATTCTGTGGTAAAATTTGTGAGCAATTCAGAAGTTGTCCTTGAAATTTGTGGTGGAAGTGTGGAATAGGTGTTGGGATTTTACTTGCTTTGGTTTCTTTGAGCTTTCTAGTGACCTAGTCTTGTTTTGATTATTTAAATCGTCGTTAGCTTAAACTTAAATTTGAAGTTTTCTTGTATTCTTAGGTTCAAACGAAGGATGGTTACTTATTGGCCCTTCAGCGCGTGTCGTCGTCTCGTGCTGGGGATATGAAAGAACAGCGGGGTCCTCCGGTTCTTCTTCAGCATGGGCTTTTCATGGTGAGCTTGCTCAATCTTTTTTGCTACATCTATATCCTAACTGGCCCAAAATTGGAAAAGAAAAGAAAAAATTTAAATCATTGAAATGGCTTTATGGGTATAAAAATTGAAATCTTTCACTGTCGCTACTAATGACTTAATATAGTTTACTTGGTCTAAAAAATGGAACTTCGTATGCAATTTACTGGTGGTCATGAATCTATGTTTCTTTGCTTGGTCATCACTACTGGTGTTGTTTCTTTAAAGTTTATGTTCTGATTATTTGAAGTTATTTAAAAGGGTTCTTCTGGTGTTGAAGTAACAATTCTTCAGAAAAAATGTTCCCAGCATATACTGCTTCGCTCTAGGCGGTGTTCTCTGACTGTATGCGTTTTCAAATTCAAATGTCTTTATTGCCATAAGTTTTTTTACGTTTACCACTTGTTACAACCATGAATTTGGACACTATTTTTAGATGAAACTCAACTGTATTTCATTGGGAAAGATTAAATTGTCCTACTCTTGGTGATTGCAACAGTTCTATACAGTAAGTTTGGAAAATGTGCCTTAAAGTGGCTTGAAAAATGGTTCTTCCAATATAAGTTTTCAACAATGGGATTATGTACTTAAAACCATTGAGTTGAACATGTTCACTGGCTTTACTTGATCTCATTGTTTCCTAAATTTCGAATACAAACAGGGAGGTGATGTGTGGTTTCTGGATTCTTCAGAGCAATCATTGGGCTTCATCCTTGCAGATAATGGTTTTGATGTTTGGGTAGGAAATGTGCGTGGAACACGTTGGAGTCATGGGCATATATGTTTATCAGAGAAAGATAAGGTTACATGGCACATCTCTCTTATATTGTTAAGTTATTTTCTAGTTTCTTTAAGGTAGGTTGTGCTCCTAGTGGAGTGCCTGTAAATTGCATGTGAAAAGTCTGGTTCTTCTGCTGATTAATTCCTTGCATTTTGTTATTAAAATAGGTAGGAGCACAATATGAAACATTATCGAGCTACAAAGTATGATAATTGTGTGTAAATATTATCAACAAATTATGGAGAAATTGAAATAGGTCGGCACACCATTATTCCTGCATCAGTCTGGCAGGGTTGGGCATTGAATTATTAAACAGGAGAGAGGGAGAGGATGAAGGGGATCAAAAAAAGAATACATATTGATACTCAAATTTGCAGTGAGATTATCAGTATCAATTTATCTTGAAAAGCTATTTGCTATATAAGGTTTTCTTACATACTTTTTTTTCTCTCTCAAGATTCTAATATATTCATGCTGATTTATATCTCATGTCTGAGGATTGACTAGTGTCCTGAGACTGTAATTATGTTGCATGGCAGTTTATTGAGGAACGCTTATACTTGTAGTTTCTAAATCATGTTCTGCTTCTGTAATGTGACTATACTAAGCTTACGTTTTTCTTGCAGGAATTTTGGGATTGGAGTTGGCAGGAACTTGCTCTGTATGATCTTACAGATATGATATGCTACATAAATTCGATAACTAACACCAAAATTTTTGTTGTTGGACACTCACAGGTCTTGCACCTCTTCTTTTACCTTATACACCTCTTGCCTTTTGGCTGCTTGCTTTCCTACAAACTTTAACTTATTTTCATGATTCTCAGGGTACAATCATGTCTTTGGCTGCTTTCACTCAGCCAGATGTAGTGGAAATGGTTGAAGCTGCTGCTCTGCTGTCTCCCATATCATACTTGGAGCATATCACTGCCCCGTTTGTACTTAGAATGGTTAATATGCATCTTGATCAGGTATTCATCATCTTCTTTGTTGAATGATATTGTAGAAATGGTTTCTGGTGTTAAAAATGATTGTAGATGTATTTGTTTTGGACAGATGATTCTTGCCATGGGCATTCATCAACTCAACTTTAGAAGGTTTTAAACTACTTCTATCCTATTCTTTCTCTTCCTTTTTTGCTTAAAATTGAGGCTTTACTGTTTAATTTTTTTGTGCTATACATAATCTTCAGTGAGTGGGGAGTCAATCTCTTGGATTCCATATGTGACGGCCATGTAGACTGCAATGACTTGCTAAATACCATAACAGGTTCTTCTTTTCTCTCCCTCTCTTCATGCGTGTATGCATGTGCATTTGCTTGTTAGGACATGGGCATCTGACTGTATGTGTGTAATCTGCATATTGTTCTATGCACGCACACATTCAGTTTGGCATGTTTGATGGAAATATTTTTCTCCAATCTATTCTTCAAGGAATAATGCGGCATAATGTGCTCAGCTCCCACCTTCTTTTTACATGGAAATATCTATGTTGCTGGCTTCGGTCATGCAAGTCAACCAGCAGTGAATTTTTCAATGTAATAGTTGCTTCAATATGAGTTGAATTCACTGATGAAAATATATTTTGAAACTTGTTCACAATTTTTTTTTTTACTTTAGCATCCTGTTTCTATATTGATGTGGCCCTAGATAGAGCTTAATGTCAACAAAACGATCTGTGAAGCAGGCCCCAATTGTTTGGAATAAAGGCTTTGTCAAGTTCCCATTTTTCAAAAGCTGTAATGTTCGCTTGACTTTTAAAGCTGAGTCCCATCCCAAACAGATTAATTTGGGACAGGTATATATTAAAATTTGAGAATTGGGGGGCAGTTAGGGAAAAAAAATTGATATATTCTTTTTGAGGAAGAATGGGGGAGGGGGTAGGGGTGTGCTAGATGTCTGACTAGATTTAATAAAATCTTTAGTAATGTTCTATTTTTGATTAATATTGAATCTAATATTTGTATTTTACATCGTTGTTCCGCTAACTGGAATTTTCTATGCTTTGAAATGTGACATATGATGATCACTTTGGCCAATGAGTTGAGCCGATTTGGTCTGAATAAAAAAAAAATTCAGGCATCTCTAGTTAGAAGTATTTTCTTCTGGATGAAGTTATTTTGTATTCTAGTCTCGCAATTTTTTTTTTTTCTTTTTCTCTGTTTTTGGATGTAAAGATATCCAGCTATGTTATGAAGTTTTAGAACTGTGGGGAGGGAGTTGTTCTGTCTTCTTGATTTAGTCGTTGTTCTTGTGAGTTTGTTCTGCAATCTTGTGGGACAGAAGCCATATTCTGTGTTATCAGATTGATGATTGCAACCCATCCAATTACTTTTCCTTGTTACACTGGTTTCTTTCTAGATTGAAGATTTGCAGAGTATACAATTGTTTGGATCATTTGGTTGGTACAATTGTTAGACCAGTATTGGAGTTGAATTGATGGGATCCTTGATCAATATTCCACTCTCTGTACCTTTCACCTGATTCAGCAATGTATCAAAGCAAATAATAATGGCACCTTATTCCAACAGTTAGACTTTTCGATCATATGGATTCTTTATTCCTAATATTTGTAGCATGGAAAGGAAAGTACCGGAAAGAGTGAATAGGAAATGAGATCTCCCTACCGATCCTTGATACATTTATGGGAGAAACATCTTCATGTCAAACTACTTATTTTGGTAGGTCTATTTGCTTAGGTGAAAAGGGAAAAATTGTCCTAACCCTTGTTACTGTAGTTAGGTTTAAGTCAGTGTAATTTGAATGCTCCATACTGGTTTTGTACTCCTTCCGCAGAGCAAATGCAGTGGCTTTATCTGGAACATTCCTGAGCAATTGTAATTGTTCATATCATGGTAACAGTGAAGCTACAAGCAATTAAATTATACTTTCTGCAGATTCAAATACTGATGCCAGTGATAGTTGAAGGATCACTAGACCCAATGTTGGTCCCAAAATTAACTGAAACAAATTTTTATCCAATAGTAAAAGAGAAAAAAGTTGCCTTCTGAATCGTATCAAAGTGCCATCTGATTGAAGTACTTGTCGCATGTTAGATGAAGCACAAATAGCATAGCCAACCTGTTTCAACAATGAGCAACCCTCTGAAAATAATAAGTTCGCTTGTTTTCCCTTAATTGGGATTAATATTTGATATGTTATTATATATTCCCAATTTCCTGGTGCTGCATTACGGTAGCTTAAATCTTCCAGTACCATTTCCTGAATTTGTCATTACTTGATGCAATTGATGCTCTAATGTCAAATGTTAGCTCGTTTTTGTTATTAGTATTTCCTGGAAGGAAGGCCAAATAGTTTTTATTTTCGTTTTATTATTCAATTTTTATTTGTGGTTAATAGGAACGGGGTGAGGTAGATATAAGTCTTAAGTTCAAATCTTACAGTGTATGAAAGTAACAATATAGCTACTTATGCAAACCAAAAGTTGGAAGGCACTCTTGTGCTATATTAAGATGCTTGATAGTTAGGTGTATTTATTAACTTCTGATGAAGTTGTTTCAATACAATTGCAGGGAAGAATTGTTGCTTCAATAATTCGCGGGTGGATTTCTATCTTGAATATGTACCTCACCCATCATCTTCGAAGAACTTGCGTCATCTATTCCAAAGTATGCCCCAGATGTTTTCTTTTAGCAGCCTTCTTTATTAGTCGATTTTTATAACCTTATTGAGACTGAATTCCAGTAGTCTTCATGCATTATGTTTCAATTTTTAGAAGCTTGTTTGACACTTTCTAGTTGCAAACATGTTGAGGCTAATGTATTAGAATGCTTCAATTTCTGTTTCTTTTTTATTTTATTATAATTTTTTTAACATTGCCGATTTCTTCTCAGTTTTGTTTACAATAATCTCGTTATGTTTTGCAGTGATTCGGAAGGGTACTTTTTCCAAGTATGACTATGGACTATTCAAAAACCTAAAGCTATATGGTCAGCCAAAACCCCCTGTATTTGATCTTGGCCACATACCCAAGTCATTGCCACTATGGATGGCTTACGGAGGCAATGATGATTTAGCTGATGTGATGGACGTGCAGCACACTCTCAAGGAATTGCAGTCCAAACCGGAGTTGCTTTATCTTGAGAGCTATGGTCATATAGATTTCATGTTGAGTGTAAATGCAAAGAAAGATCTTTATGACCATATGATTCTGTTTTTTAGGTCATGGGGGAAGTCTAGTAGTTTCTGAAATGTTGGCTAGCAAATATGTAAATTGTATGGTCCGTGGAAGTACTTTCCTTTTTTTCTTTTTCTTTTTCTTTTTTTTTTTTAATGCATGGATGTATTTGACTAACTATATTGTACATATATTGTAAAGGTCATGCTTAGAAAAAATTTAAAAAGTAAATAAATAAATCGTAAAGGTCATGATATTCCCCCCTTCTCTGTCTGAAGGTGATATTATGAGCCGAAATTAAAGTGGTATTAGGTTTTATTACATTTCTGTATTTTATGAATTAGTTCTTTTGCTTGGTATATACAACTCAATCACCTGTAAGGAGTTGAACTAGTGGCCCCACCCTCTGTGAATGGTTTATGGAGGATGGTTATGCCATTAATTTAGTCCAAGGATGATTGTCCAGTATTTATTACATTTAATCTGAATTTTCTGTTTGGCTTGAAGAAAGGCAGGAGAAGAAAGATATCTTTAATTTTTGAAACAATGTGAAGTTGGACAGTCATCATTGTGCAGAAACAACAATGATGACTGTCTCTTTATAATCTTTTACTACTTTACTGCATTGCAAAGGAGCCACCAGGATAGCTCCGTTTTGCGTGAAGGAAACTGAAACTTCGTCAGAGGGCAAATGAGTGTCCAGTAAAGGTGTTTCCAAATGCATCGGGCTACTCATCAAAGATGCCATGTTCCATCCTAGGCCTGTTGCTGCTAGATTGTTTCAGCTTTTCATATGTAGTTATGGTTGTGTTTGGGAAGAGATTGGATTGGAAGAAGTGGATTGGTACTGTAGCAGATTTGATTGATAGGAGGAAAAAAGTAAGAATGTTTTGTATAGAAAAGTAAAATTTTTTGTTTTGTAGTGATTTTTTTATTTGAAAAGTGATAAAAAGTGATTGATGTGATATAAAAAGTAGGAATATTGATGTTGATTTTGAGAAAAAAAATTTTGGGGATTTTACAAAGCCAAGCCAATCCCTTGGCAAACAAGGCCTATGTGTTTGTGAGGCAGCTCTACCACCCAAATGATTCTTTAGATCGTACCCTATTTAAACATGCATGAGTATCTTTTAACGTCTTTTATTTAGCTTTGACAGGCATGAAGTGATATTTTGAGAAAGCCAATCTTGTCTACTTTATGGCCCTGTTTGATAACTGAGTTGGAGAGTTACTGTTTATGAAGAGTTACTGTAGCGCCTACTGTTGTTGACCATATTTGAATTTGGGTTTCAGATGTTTAGGACTGTATTTACATTTTTACCCTTATTCTTAATTTCTCACGGAGCACGTTTTCTCTTCTCCCCCATTTTGGTCTCTCCCCTGCTCCTTGCAACCTCGTCTTCAACCTTGCCAAACCGAAATCCCCAATCTTGGCCTTGAAATCTCTCTTCTCCATGTCAGATTCTCCATCTCCAACAAGATGAACTGGGAAGTGCTCGAACTTCAAATATTTCAGTCCTCGCACTTGCCGGCGTTCTGCATCTCGGTCGGCGAGGTACCCCGTTTAACAAAGACCGATCCACCGCCGTTTTTATGGCGTTTCCAGTTGCAGATCTAGCTAACAGGAATACGAACTCCGAAGCAAACTACTAAAAGCGCCAAGACATTCACTAAAACGGCAAAAACTCAAAACACCCAAAATCCAAAATCAACTTTTTTTCTCTTGCAAATATCATCTTGGAGGTCTAAAAAAATAAAAATAAAAAAGACGCACGAGAAGACCTAGGGCTGTTGTTGCAAAACTCACACAGCTTTGCGAGGGGGTTTGACAAAGCGGGTTGTTGTTGTTTTGGTGAATACCTTGGGTTGCTGCAAAACTCACATGGGCTTAGAGCCGTGAGCACGTTGAGTACGTTGCTGCAAAACCAATTAGGCAAGACGTGACCGCTGCGTGCAGGTGGGCTCAAAGGTCGTCGGTGAGGGCGAGAGCAAGTCACGCGAGAGATGGGGTTGAGCTCAGAGGCGCTTTGATGGGTCCTTGGGCGAGACGGTCTCGCGTTCGTGAGGTGAAACAGGGCAAGAGGGCATAATGGTAATTTATTATAATGATAGGCTGACCATTAGGCAGATTTTAAAACGCAAAACGACAAAAAAAAAATTAAACAGTAACTCTTGGGAATAGTGGATCTACAACCCATTTCGGTTATCAAACACCCCCTATATGAATTCTTGTAAGAGAAATGTTAGGGGTATTTTATTAGAATTGTCAAGGGTATTAACTCTATTATTAATGAGAAGTGTTAGGAAGCTAAATAAATGAATCTAAAAAAATTTTCAAATTGACATGATAGATGAGTGACATACAAGGAGAGAGAATTGCATTTTTTTTTTTTTTTAATTTAAAACCCCTTGTCAAGTTAGTTTAGAAATTTTTCTTGACTTATTTGTTTGGCTCTGTAGCACTTTTCTTTACTAATATATAAGTACTAACATTATGTAGAGTTTATTTATCGGTATTCATAGCATTTTTCTTTATTAATTGTTTTGATCATCTCCAATGAATAAGCTTCACATCATGTTAGTAAAATAGTTAGTACCCCTAGTATTTCTCTTTTAGTAAAGCTAGTTTAGAAATTGGGAGAAATTGGAAAAACTTGCCATTTGTTTTAGTACACTACAGAGTAATGATAAACACTCTCATTGTATCCTCTCAAAATTGATATGACATATAAAATTATCATTAAATTTGTAATAAATCATTATTGAATTTTGATTTAATGATGATTTTAAAAATCACATCAATTTTGGATGGACATAAAGAAACGTTTAGCAATACTCTACACTACATGTATACACCCACTCTAATTTCCACAATAATTCGTTATGTATGGATGATGAGATTCTATTGATACGGAGCCAATTCCAATAGACTTATTGGAGGGTCCCATTGGTGTGCATCTAGTAGGAATTGAACCTACGAATTTGCCGATTATGAGTTGGGCGCTTTAACCATTCAACTATGGATGCTTATCAGGGATCCTCATACACGGTAAATAACCATATTCTAATTGAAATGAAATCTTTAAGATAAATCAATGCAATTTAGGAGGACTCAATAAAAGACATCAATTCAAATCCTGGATTTTCGAATTTAGAGAGATATTGAGAGGGATCAAGAATTCTCACTATTTCTTAGATTCGTGGACCCAATAATTTCTGTTTGTGGACAAATAGGCATAATTCCCAGAACACTTGCTGTAACTTTATTGATATGCTTCCAAAAACAAATCCTTCGCATATCTTCTTAACACTCCAAAGTCCAAACAAGACCTGTGCTGTATCCATGAACCATGTTGGATTGACATTGGACTCCTGTTATTTAGTGGTAGACTTGGAAGTCACAGCAGCACATCTCTTCCTAATCTCATCCGCAAATGCTTTAATATTCTGGTCGGATGAGCCACTTTCTGCCACGGCCTCCGCAGCTGCCGCCTTCCATTTCAATGCACGTTGCTTCATTTCCACTGCCTTTGGGCCCAACGTTGCCTCCAGCAAGCATTTCTCAACCTCATCTCTCAAGATCAATCTGCTTTCGGCCTGGCCACGGGATAATCTCATCCCCACTCCAAACACATCCACCAAGAACTTTGCATTAGTAACCTGATCACCCCATTGAGGAAAGGTCACCACCGGCATGCCTAAGGCGAGGGCTTCCACAGAGGAGTTCCAACCACAGTGGGTTATGAAACACGCAACTGAAGGGTGAGCTAATACCTCTTCTTGCAGACTCCATTGTATCACCTTGCCTCTATTCCCAACTTTTTCCATGAAACCATCGGGTAGAACATGCAACTTGAAAGGGGCATCTTTATGAGGTGGTTTCATTACCCACAAAAAGGATGTTCCAGAATTTAAGAGCCCGTAAGCAAGCTCATCCGCCTGTGCTTGTCGTATGTTGGCAGTACTGCCAAAGGAGATGTATACGACGGATGCTGGGGGCTTTGAGTTGAGCCACTCAACGCAATCATCAGCTTTCAAGAAGTCACCACGGATGCTTGTGTTCATTGCTTTTGGGTTAATGAATAAGGGGCCAACAGGCTTGATAATGTAGAGCGTTGACATGTAATCAATGATCTCGGGCTCGAGCTGCTGGAACGTGTCCATCAATATGCAGAATGGTTTCGATAAGTTCTTGAACTGGCGTAAGATGAGCCTCCGTAAAGAGTGAAATGGACTAGAAGGGTGCAAGAAGTCAGGGACTTCATCGTACTTTAAAAGAGGCATGCAGGGCAGTTGAACATCAATCTTGGTCTCGGTTTCAGATGGGAAAGGCACTAGGTTATGGTAATAGTGATAATAAGCAGAAAAGACTGCACAGGACTGAACCCAGAGGACGGCATTAGGGATGCCAAGTTCGGTGGCAACATCACAAACCCATGGGTCAAAGGGATTGTTTATAAGACATGAAACTGGACGATGCTCATGAGAATGTTTCTTGATTATTCGATGAAGTGCATTCTTTCCAGCAAGCTCAAGCTGAGGCAAGTACTCGTCAAGGTCTTTTCGTCTAGGATCCTTCTCTTCCCAACCATCCTCAAAAAAATCAAACCTTATAAAACCATCTCCCACTGGAGTGGCTTGGTCAGTGATGTCATTGGCTTTTCGCATATCTTTTCCAATGGCTTCTGTTGTAGAGAAAGTGACAAGCATACCCTGGGCAGCGAGTCTCTTGCCTAGTCTAAGCAAGGGGTTAATGTTCCCTTGGGCTGGGAAGGACACCAGAAGCACATGAGTGGGAGCTTCAGTTGCCATTGTGTAAATTGTTTGGCTGAATTATAGGAAAAGCGACTGCAAGGAAGGAATACCCTTCGTCACTTGCGTCTTGGCGCAATTCTAATTTTTCTTAAGAAACCAACCCATTCCCATATATGGTTTGGTTCCTTCATTGGTCTCGTGTCCTTCTTCCAACCACAAAAATGGTTTGTTCCTTTTTCTGCAAAATGTACTGGCATGTCTCTTTGATCACACATCGATACCACAAAATTAAAGGACTACATGTTTCTTGATAATTGTAGGACCCTTGATATTTTCTAGTCTATGCATGCACATGATTTTGCTCAAGGAACCCCACCCGCCCCTCCCCCAACGAGTTGATTTGATGCTTCCTTTGTGCTAACCAATCCCACCTGAACTTTTCAGAGAATTTCTGGTTAAACGTGATGATGGGGGACATTAGTGAAGTGGATCCAAATAAGAAACAAACAGCTTTTATTCATGAAGGAGAATTATGCAATCATGATGATTTAGTCTTTTTTCACAAGCACTTGCCAGGCCAAAGGCATGATGGAATATTGGAGGTTCTTAGCTCCTTTCACAAGAGTGTTACGTTGGCCTAAGAGTAGAATGCTCCTTCTCTTTCCAAACTTTTGGGACTTGATCAGCCATAGAAATCTTATAGAGCTTGCTGAATTCCTCCCATTACTGATCCCTAGTTGAAGCATCTTGAGTGAATGAATGCCTAGTAAGGCCCCTACACGTGTTTTTCGAGCTTCACGTGGGTTTCTTTTGATTCTGCGGCATTGTCTGTTTCTAAACATTTTGCATAACTTGGTATTTTATTAAGCATTATGCATTTGGGTAACATTTTCATAAACTGTTTTTGAAAATGGCTATTTCCATGAAATCTGCTTAATTCCTTCAACTAATGACCTGGTTAAAGATTATTAGGTATGTTTATTTATGCATTTTTATTTGTTGTTTGAAATAGTATTGTATGTCACATAAATGTCAAAATAATTTTGAGTATTTTGTGTTTTGAATTGTTTATTAATATTTTTTTGTTTGACATGTCTACACAAGAGGAGAGAAAAGGGGAGAGATGGATTCGATTTAGTAATTTCTACTTCATGAGGCATACTATCCAATTGACGGAATTACTCCTCGAGACAATTAATGTTTTTGTTTAAATAACAAAAAGAGAATTTAACCATGTTATCCTCGTTGTAAGTGGAATTTTCTCTCTCCCTATCTCTCATGCGGCAGGCAGCCAACATTTATCATATTTCTTTTAAAAAGCATTTTCCTCGATAACCACGCTTGCCTAGGATAGTGTTACTAATCATAATCAACCTTACCTTCTCCTCGTTGAATTAGGATTCTCTCCAACTCATTTGAATTGGAGAATATTTTGTTAGTTATAATGTATGAATATTTTTGTTCACTCAAAAAGTAAAAAGACAAAAATACTCATAAAAATATAATTAACTGAATATTCTCCTGTTTAAATAAATTGTAGAGGATATTGTTCCCTTCTCATTGGATGCAACTTGTAAGGATTTAACCTTACCTTCTCCTCATTGAATGTAACATGTACGAAACAAACAGCCTCCACTTCATCATTGGAGTGGTAATTCTTTATAAGGTATGTTACACAACAATATTCTCATAAATTCAATATATTAATTATTAAATTTGTTGACTCATGTAGATCCTACACAAATTAACCGGTAAATTTATCTATTTACTACGAAGATGGTTAAAAATAAATGAATTTTATCATTTTTCTTGTTTTAACATTCCTTATTGTTAAAAAACAAGTTTGTTAGGACTAGGACTAGGATTGAGAGAAACCTTTAGATTTAAGAACGATGGATTTGCCACATTGTAGTCGAGCCTAGACAGCTTAGCTTTCTTGGGATTTCTCTTGTAGTCTTACGTGAGTAAACAGTATTTACGTCAATTTTATTTTAATATTACTGTTTAATTTTTTAAAATAATATTTTAATATTAAAAATAAGACCAATATAAATACTGTTCACTGATATTATGATTATCGCTGCTTCTCTTTTGGGGTTGTGACTTGATAAGCATCAAATAATTAAAGTAGAAAAAAAAGGGCGTGGAGGTCGGGAAATCTACTGCAATCTCTCCACGTGCCCCTCTTTCATCATTTCCGGATACCTCTTCATTTCCTCTGACGTCCTTCGTTAAAGGGCATGCATGATAAAATATTTTATATTGTAAAGACATATTGTGTGATAAAATATTTTATTTTTATTTTGCAATTGTGTTTTATTATTAATATTATAATAAAAATAATATGACCGGCAAGAATCATAAGAAGATATTGATTTACAATTATGACTCCCAATAATAAAAAAATCTCAAGCATTATTTCAATTATGGCTTTCATGCCCTTGCCGACAATTATGAATTTGGCAATTATTATAAATCTACTTTTCAAAAGAATCCATTCAGGAATGTGTTTTGACAATTATCAAGAAACTTACTTTTCACAATTATCAAGAAATTTATTTTTCCAAAGATTCTACTTTTCAGATAATTATCAAGAAATCTACATTTTAAAAGGGAAGAGAAATAAAGGAAATACTTGAATGAATGATCTCTTCTTCATGAAATATGACTTTTGATCAGTTGAGATACTTAAACTTAAAAATATTTTGAAAAGAAAAATGTTAGGAGTTTTTTTCATAGGTTCTTTTGACGTTTTTCCAGTTTTACATAAAACATAATTTAAGAAAAAATAAAATTGTAGCAACCTCCATTACCAATTTTCTTAGGCATTAACACCAAATTTGAGGCATTAGTACCAAATTTGTGAGGCATTACCACCAAAATTGAGGCATTAGCACCAAATTTATGATGATCAAATTCATTTTGGGTGATATCATCCCTAAAGGGTTAACCTTCCATCCTTAGGTTTTAGTTTTGAATCCAAAAACAAGTTTTAAAGTATTAAAATCTAACTATTAACTCATAAAAATTAATCGGTTGACAAAAAAATGGTACTATAATTTTTTTTTTCTTAAATCATGTTCTACGTAAACTGAGAGAACGCTAGAAGAACGTTATAAAAAGAACCCTTAATAAACCCCTTTTGAGAATGCCTTTGGATGACCTTGTGCAGTTTGCAGAAATTAGTTATTGTTGGGAATAAAATCCACCGTGGTCACACTTAATTAAGATATCCTCCGCATGAAAACACTCCATTTAATTATATGGTAATTAACCAGCATGGTATTTACATTCAAGTAAAACAGTACTGTTAAAGTGAAAACCTTATAAATGGGACTCGAGGTAAAATAAAAACAACAAATAACTTTTTTTCAAACAAGTAACTCTCTTATATAATCACCTAAAAAAAAAAAAAAAAACCCCTCTCTTATATAATCAGATCCCAATCATCTCTTGACGATTTCACAAAGATGAAAATTATGTGTAGTGGTGCGGCTTCTTACACATACAGGCCGAATAATAGCATATGCGTTGAAAGAGGGTGAAAGTCGGGTTAAGGAGGCCAACGGTGTTTTTGCTTAGGTGTCAATTGTTGATTGGAGACCTTAAACATGGAGTTTTAAGGCATATCCTGATTTAAGTTAAACTCTTCTTTATATTGAAATGTCTAAAAAATATATTTTTATGAGTATAATGAGTTTAATAATTTTATTGAATGAATTTTTTTTTACATGTCCACGTAAGAGAGGAAAAAAAAGTTCGAACTAATGATCTCTATTTCATTAGGTATAGTATCAGTCGATTGAACTACTTATTTGGAATCTATCATTTGCTTATTTATGAACTTCGATCCTCTCCATTTCAAATAAAATGGAGGGAATCCATTTAATTACTTTTAGAGGATAATTTTGTTATTTTTAAATTTCATATTTTTTATTTGAACAGAATTACTTTATAAAAGCAACTAAATAGATCTCTTTCATTTCATTTGAAATGAAGAGGATCCTTTAGCGAAAGGATAAAGATGACAATATTCTAAAATATTACAAGAGAAAGGATAAAGATGACAAAGATTCATCTGGAAGCCACACAATTAAACACAAAGTAGTTGACTGAAAGATGCTGCATGCATGTTGGGTGGATGATGGTGTCTTGTTATTGAGTGGTACTTGACGTGGAATTCACAGCACCACATGATCTCATTCTAATCTCGTCAGCAAATGATTGAATATTCTTGTCGGAGGAGCCACCCACTGCCACCGCCTCCACAGCTGCCGCCTTCCATTTCAGTGCACGTTGCTTCATTTCCACTGCCTTTGGGCCCAACGTTGCCTCCAGCAAGCATTTCTCAACCTCATCTCTCAAGATTAATCTGTTTTCGCCTTTTCGGCCTGGCCACGGGATAATCTCATCCCCACTCCAAACACATCCACCAAGAATTTTGCATTAGTAACCTGTAGGGGTGTCAATACGGTTATGATTAGCGGTTAGCGATTAGTAGTAATAACCGTTAACCGTTTTTTCAAATTTTGACTTTTTTTCGGGCTTTTATTACTATTGTAACATTTTTTACACTCATTTGTTTTTTGTATTTTTAGTGTCTTTTTTGTTCTAATTGCTATAAAAAGAGCCCTTATTAAAAAATCAAAAATATTTGACCTTAAATTTATATTTATTTGTACTTTAAAAAAAAATCCTCAAATATTAAATCATGACCAGTTAACTTTAAAAATAAAAAATAAAAAACATAACATATAAAAAAAAAATTCAACACATTGTTTAATGAATCTAATATTAATTACTTAATTTAATATTATACGAATAACATTATCATTGTACATAAATAAATATTAGGGAAAAATACAAAATTAGTCATTGTGGTTTACTTAATTTACAATTTACTCCATGTGGTATCAAAACGAACTCAAAAGTCCATGTGATATATATGCAAAAAAAAAAAAAAACAATTTAGCCCTTATAGTTAAATTCCATCCATTGACTTAACGAATTCCGGTAGCGTGCCTTGTCACATCTAATTAAATTATGACACGTGTCATGTTTTATTTATGACTTTTAAAAATCACACTTGGATTTTTCACGTTATATTATTATGCCAACTAATATTCACACCTTAGCTTTTTTATTTTTTGTTTACGTTAAACACGTCAGGTAAAATATTTTTAAAAACCCTAATTCTATCAAATTATTGATCTAAAAACCTAATTCAAAAGAAAACAAATTATTATTCTTCTTCCCTCATCTTCTTCTTCGTCTCTTTTTCTCTGTCTTCTTCTTCTTCTTCTTCTCCCTTTTTTTCTTCTTCTTCTTCTCCTTCTCTTTTTTTTTTTTTTTTTTTTCTGTTTTTTTCTTGTCGTGGTTTTTTTCTCCATCTCTTCTTCTTCGTTTTTTTCTTGTCGAAGAAGAAGAAAAAGAATAAGAAGAAGATAGAGAAAAAAGAGACAAAGAAGAAGAGGAGGGAAGAAGAATAATAATTTGTTTTCTTTTGAATTATATTTTTAGATCAATAATTTGGTAGAAATAGAGTTTTTAAAAATATTTTACCAGATGTGTTTAATGTAAAATAAAAAAATAAAAAAAATAAAAAAACTAAGGTGGGAATATTAGTTGGCATAATAATATGAAGTGAAAAATTTAAGTGTGATTTTTAAAAGTCATATATAAAATATGACACGTGTCATAATTTAATTAGATGTGACATAGCACGCTAACGGAATCCGTTAAGTCAATGGATGAAATTTAACTGTAGGGATTAAATTGTTTTTTTGCCATACCACGTGGACTTTTGAGTTCGTTTTGATACCCCATGGAGTAAATTGTAAATTAAGTAAACCACAATGACTAACTTTGTATTTTTTTCTAAATATTATTTAATTAATATTTAAATGTTTTTAAAAATAAGGTCCAACTTCAAAATTTCACCATAGACCTCCAAATACACCGGGCTGACCCTGGGGCTTCTGCATAGGAGTTCCAGCCGCAGTGGGTTATGGAACACGCAGCTGAAGGGTGAGCTAATACCTCTTCTTGTGGACTCCATTGTATCACCTTCCCTCTATTCCCGGCTTTCACCAGAAAACCATCGGGAAAAAAATGCATCTTGAAAGTGGAATCTTTGTCAGCTGATTTAATTACCCATAAAAAAGAGATCCCAGAATTTAAGAGCCCGTACGCAAGCTCACCCACCTGTTCTTGTACGATATAGGCAACACTACCAAAGGAGATGTACATGACCGATGCCGGGGGCTTGGAGTCGAGCCTCTCCATGCAATCATTGGCTTTCAAGACATCGCCACGTACATTTATGTTTGGGTTTACTAATAAGGGGCCCATGGGCTCGATCATGCAGAGCTTCGACATGTATTTCAATGGTCTCGGGCTCCAGCTCCAGGAACGTGTCCATCAATACGCAGAATGGTTTTGGATAAGTTGTTGAACTGGCCTAGGGTGAGCCTCCCTAGAAACTGAGCTGGACTAGAAGGGTGCAGGAAGTCAGGGACTTCATCGTGCTTTAGAAGAGGCACGCAGGGCAATTGAACATCGATCTTGGGCTCGGATTCAGATGGGAAAGGCACCAGGTTATGTTGATGGTGATAGTAAGCCAAAAATGATGCACATGAGTGAATCCAGAGGAAGGCATTAGGGATGCCAAGATCGGTGGCCACGTCAAAAGCCCATGGGAAAAAGTTAGGGGTTGTTTATCAGACACGAAACTGGATGATCCTTGTCGTCGGCGCGTTTTTTTGATTATTTGGCGAAGTGCGTCCTTTCCAGCAAGCTCAAGCTGACGCAAGTAGACTTGAAGGTCTTTCTGTCTAGGGTCGTCCTCTTCCCAACCATCTTGGAAAAATTCAAACCTTATGCATATATAATAGTTCATAAATTTTTTTACAAAATAAAAAAAAAAAGAAAGTAAAATTGAATATATATATATATATATATATAAATCATTCTGTGATTGTTTCTTTAATTGAAAACTACACCAACTCTATCAGCTGAACCATCTTTATTGAGTTTAAATAAAATTAGCTTGGGGGCATGCACAACACTAAAATAATAAATTTAAAAAAAAAAATTACAAGATCGATCAATAGCCCTAGCTTATTGAAAGTTCGATTGTTGTCAATTTCAAGAAGTCATACTTTTATTCCGTTTTGGTCAAGTAAACATTTAGATTGAAATTTTTTATAAAGTACAAATTCAATATACTAAATATAACTCTGGTAACTTTTTTTTTTTTTTTTGATATGTCCACATATGAGGGAAATAGTGATTTAAACTAGTAACCTCTATTTTATTAAGCATAGTCTTAGCCGATTGAGCTACCTCTTGGGAACAATATATCTTGGTAACTTACATGAATATGAAAGACAAAAAAATTATTTAACACCCCCCCCCCCCAAATCGTAGCTTGCTAAAATTCTCATGCATCCTTGAGAGACTGTGAAAATGACCGCAACTTGATTACGGGTCTTCACGAAACTTGAGTTGTACCTCGATCCTTTTTGACAATTCATTCTTTAAGAAAGTAATTATATGTTTTGTCGATGTACTTGTGGTGCTTTCAATAATTGTCTCCACCAAATTGAATAACAAATACATGATGTGTAGGAAACATATATGACACTACATCATATGATATATATATATATATATATATATATATATAATGGGCTTCACATGATGTAGCGTCATATGCAATTGGGTAGTTATCTTTCTATGATCCAAATTTTCAGGCTAAACACTAAACACTACCACCATAGCCCACAAGTTTGAATTCATTACAAGATAAACAAATTAAATTAATATTGTAACACTCGCGTAATTAAATTCTGAAAGAAAGTAGAGAATTAGGGAATAAATAAAATAATAAAAATAATGTATATTTTAGGTGAATTAGGGCAGAGCTAGCTAGCACAACGAGGCTGCTTGTGCATGTTTATCAAAAAAGAATAAAATTATAAGCTCAAAAGCTTTAAAATTTCGAATTTGTGTCTCGTTCAAACAAAAGTGTTTTCAATTCGAACGAGAAAGATTAATGTCCAAGTGTTAGTGACCGGAAGAAATGGATGATTGACATTAAATAGAGAATATCTGCAATATGGTTGTGGCAGATAAGAGGGGTTTTCTGCCATCCAATAGGAGTAAGACACCTCACATAAAGTAGAAAAAATACACAAAAAAGAATTACACCCTGCTGCAGCTAATTTTCAACTAAAGAACAAAGAAAAGAGAAAGAAGAGGAAGAAAGGAGAAGGAAGAACGAAGACACGGTGCAAAGTTGCCAGACCCACGGTTGGCTTGGATTTGGCCGGCCACCGAGACCCACGGTTGGGTCTCGCAGGCCGTGGGTCTGCGAGACCTACGGTATGATTTTTCTTCGGTTTTTCTTTCGTTTTTCCTTCCGGTGGGTTTGGTTTTTAGGATAATAAAATCCCAAAAAGAGTTAACCTTCCCCTCTAGGTTTTAGTTTTGAGGCATTAGAAACGAGTTTTGTAGCATTATAATCGATTTTTGAGGCATTATAAACGATTTTTTAGGCTGGGTTTGGGTGGCCGAATCTTTTTTTTTTCACTGGAGAGACAAAAATGGCAGCTGGAGGTAACCGAATCTCTCTCCCCTTGTCCCCCTGGCCGATGGGGTGGATCGCAACCAGGCCGCTAGGGGTGGATCGTGACCACCCAGGCTGGTTCTTTTTTGGTTTTCGGAGTTTTTTTTTTGCCGAAGACAAAAATGGCCACCAGGGGTGGCCAGATCTCTCTCCCCTGGCCATTGGGGTGGATCATGGCCACCCCCAGTGGCCGGATTTTTTTTTTCGTTGGAAAGGTGCCGGAGATGTGTGGTGGGGGCGGTGTCTGTTCACCAGAGTTGGCGGTGGGTGGCCGTCTAGGTTTATTTGGTTTATGGATTAGCTGATTGGGTGTTTTGATCTCATTTTAAATTTGTGTATTTTTCTTAAAAGGTTGATATGTCAATTTATGAGTGGTGGGCAAAAAACTCCAATTACTTTGAATGATCGACAATGACATCTCTCTATGTGTTAACAGTAGAGTAGTAGGCGCATATCAATAGACGTGACCAAAAAGTCGACTAATTTAATGTGGTCGTGTCCCATTCGATGAAGTATCAAAGTCCATGCACAATTGGTGTACGTACGAACAATCGAATATGTTCGGATCCAAAAGTTCCACTTGCTCGACCTGCTGCTTCATGTTCATGATTGATGAAGGATCATATCAATGTTGCATGTTTTAATGTTAGATAGTTTTAAAAATTAAAACTAATAATTATAAGCACCTTATCATACGAGCTAATTAAATTTTTATTTAGACCTAGATGAATTAGGTGATCATTAATTAGACCTAGATAATAATATATATATTATGTGCATAATTCTATTTACAGCTCAACTGTACAACGTACGTGGTTCCAGTACTGGGCAAAACGAAGATACAATTATTGAGTTACGGAACAGTAAAAAAAACATTTACATTTAAAAAAAAAGAAAGTTTCCTCACTGAATTTGATTACTTACGAATAATGCTTCAAGTTTTTTGTGTCTTTTTTATGTCCCTTTAATGATATAACTCTTAAAATTATTATTAAATTTATAATTAATTATTATCAAATTTTAATCAAATAATAATTTTAAAACCTATCTTATTTTTTTAAAAAAAAATAAAAAAGTAACACAATAAAACAGACTAATAGAATTACTCAGAACTTTATCATATGCTTCAAGAAAACAATTCACTGGCCAATAAAATTATAATATCTTTATCTCCTGATATTATAACCTCCAAAGACCGAACATGATGTGGCCCACAAATAATCATGAACATTGAACAATATATGCATGTTGGGTTACTTGGATAGATGTTGGTCTCTTGCTATTGAGTGGTTGACGTGGAATTCACAGCACCACATGATCTCATTCTAATCTCGTCAACAAATGATTGAATATTCTTGTCGGAGGAGCCACCCTCTGCCACCGCATTCGCAGCTGCCGCCTTCCATTTCAATGCATTTTGCTTCATTTCCACTGCCTTCGTGCCCACCGTTGCCTCCAGTAAGCATTTCTTAACCTCATCCCACAAGATCAACCTGTTTTCGCCCCGGCCACGGGATAATCTCACCCCCACTCCAAATACATCCACCAAGAACTTTGCATTAATAACCTGATCACCCCATTGAGGAAATGTCACCACCGGCATGCCTAAGGTGAGGGCTTCCACAGAGGAGTTCCAGCCGCAGTGGGTTACGAAACACGCAACTGAAGGGTGAGCTAACACCTCTTCTTGCGGACTCCATTGTATCACCTTCCCTCTATTCCCAACTCTTTCCAGAAAACCATCGGGAAAAACATTCATCTCGAAAATGGAATCTTTTTGAGGTGGTTTCATTACCCATAAAAAAGAGATCCCAGAATTTAAGAGCCCGTAAGCAAGCTCATCCGCTTGCTCTTGTCCTATGTGAGCAAGACTGCCAAAGGAGATGTACACGACGGATGCTTGGGGCTTCGAGTTTAGCCACTCGATGCAATCCTCGTCAGGTTTCAAGAAGTCGCCGCGTATACTTGTGTTTGGGTTTATGAATAAGGGGCCAACCGGCTTGATCATGCAGAACCTTGACATGTAATCGATGGTCTCTGGCTCGAGCTGCTGGAATGTGTCCATCAATATGCAGAATGGTTTGAATAAGTTCTTGAACTGGCCTAGAATTAGACTCCCAAAAAACTTTAATGGACTAGAAGGGTGCAGGAATTCAGGGACTTCATCGTACTTTAAAAGAGGCATGCAGGGGAGTTGAACATCAATCTTGGGCTCGGATTCAGATGGGAAAGGCACTAGGTTATGGTGGTAGTGATAATAAGTCGAAAAGGATGCACAAGATTGAACCCAGAGGACGGCATTAGGAATGCCAAGATCGGTTGCCACGTCACAAACCCATGGGATAAAGGAGTTGTTTATAAGACACGAAACTGGATGATCCTTGTCGGCGTGTTTCTTGATTAGTTGGCGAAGTGCGTCCTTTCCAGCAAGCTCAAGCTGACGCAAGTAGACTTGAAGGTCTTTCCGTCTAGGGTCGTCCTCTTCCCAGCCATCTTGGAAAAATTCAAACCTTATAAAACCCTCTCCCACTGGAGTGGCTTGGTCGGAGATGTTGTTGTTGGCTTTCCGCATATCTTTTCCAATGACTTCGGTTGTGGAGAAGGTGACAAGCAGGCCCTTGGCAGCAAGTCTGTTGCCTAGCCTGAGCAAAGGGTTAACGTGGCCTTGGGCTGGGAATGACACTAGGAGCACATGAGTGGGAGCTGTAGATCCCATCATTTTCTTTTTTCTTTGGCTGTTTGAGTATACTGAGAGGCACACACAAAATTAAGCTTGTGCTAGCTGATCAACGATTCAACAGGAACTAAGTGTGGCTGAATTGTAGATAAGGCAACTGCAAGGAATTATTAGAACCCATATCATCATTCATCGACAATTGTCATCTTCTTGACCAAGTCTTCGCATGGCATGATAATATTGATCTCCACCATCAAACGTTCAAACCAACCATACAAAGATCTCACCTTACCCCTATATATTATTATTTTGGAGAAATATTATACTTCCAAAAAGTTCTCTCTATGTTTTTAAATGAGGTGTCATTATCTAATAAGTTAGTGATACATTTTTTAAAATAATAAATCTATTATAATAATAATTAATTTTTTTAAAAAAAAATTAAAAAGTGTAGCAAAGTTCATTGTTATTGAGATCCGGATTTCTTTGAATTTTGAGATAAAACGACAAGTTATATATTCATTGGCTAATTCAAAGGTGACATTAGAGGCACTTTATTTATATATTTGCCGGCTAGTTCTAATGAAAGAGAGAAGCAGAGATGACCCATCATGACATTTGTCATTATTGCCAATTGATTCTGATTAGCGTTAGTGGCACTAACGCTAACATCTTCATCTAGATGTTAGTAAATTTCACTAACCGCAACCGCTAACCGCTAGGCGGTTAACGGTTAGCGGTTAACCGGCTGGTTAGCGGTTAGTGAAATAGATAACCGCCCGCTAACCGCTTTTTCAAAATTGAGTTTTTTTGGGCTTTTCTTTGGGCTTTTTCAGTGTCTCTTTGGTCCCAATTACTATAAAAAGAGCCTATATTAAAAAATAAAAAATATTTGACCTCAAATTTATATTTACTTGTACTTTTCCAACAAGGACAAAGAAAAAAAAAATCAAATAAAAGAAAAATAAACCAAAAAAATAATGGATTAGGTATGCTTGCAGCTCCAGTGACCAGTACTCTTATTGTATCATTCTCTATGTTTAGAAAGCTCTACATATATCTAACAAGCTTCTAGTGACTAGTACTTTTACATTATGATCATATTTACTTAATCAAGTTTGAGATCTTTTAATCTTAATACTTCAATTATTGTTATATGTATCACATTGTTGAATCTAATATCAATTACTTAATTTGATATTATATAGTCATATGATCTTAATAATTAAATTAGATATTACGATTAACGATTTATATTGTGATAATATTTACTTAATCAAGTTTGAGATCCTTTAATTTTAATACTTCAATTATTGTTATAAGTATCACATTGTTGAATCTAATATCAATTACTTAATTTGATATTATATAGTCATATGATTTTATTAATTAAATTAGATATTACAATTACCGATTTACATTATGATAATATTTACTTAATCAAATTTGATATCCTTTAATCTTAATGCTTCAATTATTGTTATAAGTATCACATTGTTGAATCTAATATCAATTACTTAATTTGATATTATATAGTTATATGATCTTAATAATTAAATTAGATATTGCGATTAATGATTTATATTATGATCATATTTACTTAATCAAGTTTGAGATCTTTTAATCTTAATACTTCAATTATTGTTATAAGTATCACATTGTTGAATTTAATATCAATTACTTAATTTGATATTATATAGTCATATGATATTATGATCTTAATAATTAAATTAGATAGATTTTGTTTACCTCTCTTTGATTGAGAATTGAGATAGATTTTGCTACTCTTTTAACTTATATTAGTATGAACTTGCATACTTATAACTTATTACCTATGAATATGTATGTATAATTTATTATTATATAATCAAATGATTTTATGATTAATTGATCATGTAATATAATCATATAAATTATAGTGATAATATATTAATACTCAAAGTGTGATTTAATTATCTAAAACAAAATGTGATTTAATCATTAATGATCAATTGATTATGTAATATGTATAAATATTATTATAATTATAAAATATAGTATATTATAGATTATGATTAAGAGAAGCGGTTAGGCGTTATAAGCGAGGTTAGCGGTTATAACTAGATTGTTAGCGTTAGCGGTTGGCGGACGGTTATTAACCGCCCGCATTGACACCCCTATTTGTCATCGAGGGACAGGCGTATGGGCTATAACATGAAAGCGACTGGTAATTGGTTGGTGAGCGGCTCTAATCGGTGGATCATTGGTTGATACTTGGTAGAAAGTAGAAACGATCCCCTCCATTTCAAATTCTCTTAATTTTTTTTTTAATTAGTGCATTTAGAAAAAATAGTGTTATCAAAAAATTATAATTTTAAAAAATTTTGGACAATTTTATTATTCTAAATGCACTAACTAAAAAAAAAATGAGAAGATTTAAAATAGAGATGATTATTTTCCGTATTTGGTAAAGTTATAAGAAAAGTTGAAAAAAAAAATCACACCTTCCAATATTTCTTATTATGGAAACTGAAAAATATATCATCTTTGACAGCCAAGCGATTTTTATTGAGCCTAAATAAAGATCTAGTGATTTACCAAAAAGAAAAAAAGATCAAGTGACACGTATCGCTAAGCTCACGAATGTTGTACATCTCAGTTAAAGCTTCGCTTTTTCTCATTTATTTTGAAAATTTTCCAAATTTCTTATTCTTTTTGCCCCAATTTATCCAATTTTTTGGTAGTTAAAAAATAGAGCAACCATGTTTCTTATCTTTGGCTGCAAAAAAAAAAGGAATGAGAATTGTAATAGTATTCTTAAAATAATTTGCTCACGAAGCCCAGATGTAGGCGCAGTAGAGTGGGCTTACAGCTATTTGAGTTGTGGCTTGGCTTTACGTGAGATTTCGGCCCACTAGCTTGCATGATTATCTTTTCCCTGTAAAGTGTAAACTAACTACCGCCAAAAAACGAAGTTGAGAAATAGAACGAAATGGCTTTTTTTTTTTTCAATTATGAAAGAAATTGACCAAATTAAGTTCAATAATTGGTTTATCAAACTTAGAGTGAGAAATAGAACTGTGAGATAAATAATACAGCAGAATATATATATATGAGAATAACTTCAATTCGATTGTGGCAAAAAGGCTGAGTATTTTACCCACCACTCACAAGTTGACACCTCACCTAAAGAGAAAAAGATGCACAAAAAAAAATTAAAACCATGCTGCAGCTGATTAAAGAAGAAAGAAAAGAGAAAGAAGAAGGAAGAAGGAAGTGGAAGGTTGAGTAAGGGGTCTCACCTAGCCGGATCTTGCTGGAGACCCATGGTTTGTTTTGTTTTTTTTTTTTTTTTTCTGGCCGTGGGTCTCGCAGCCTCACCTCGCCGTCGCTTTGCCCAGACACCTCGCGGCGACCCACCTCGCAACATGTCGAGGACTGGCCATCGAGACCCCCGGCTGAGTCTCGCTGGCCATGGGTTTGGTTTTTTCTTAGTTTTAGGATGATAAAATCCTAAAGGGGTTAACTTTTCCTCCTATGTTTTAATTTTGAGGCATTAGAAACGAGTTTTTAGGTTGGCCGGATTTTTTTTTTTGGGTTCGCCAAAGACAAAAATGGCCACTGGGGGTGGCCGGATCTCTCTCCCCTTGGCCGTTGGGGTGGATCGCGGCCACCCCTAGTGGCCGGATCTCTTTTTTTTTTTTGCCGGAAAATTCGCCGGAGTGGGCGATGGGTGGCGGTGTCTAGGTTGATTTGGTTGGTTGATTAAATGATTGGATGTTTTGATTTTATTTTACATGTGTGCATTTGTCTTAATATGATGAGGTGTTAACTTATTATTGGTGGCAAAAAGGTTAGGTATTTTGCCATGACCAAACAGCAGCATCTCTTATATATATATATATATATATATATATATTAGGTAGTTCTCTTGATTTGAGACTGGATTTACATAAAGCTGTTCCACTTGTTTGGCTTGTGACTGGTTGCCGCCTTTAATGGAGTCACCTGCCATTATAGTACCTACAAGGACAAAATTTGTGGTAACGATGAGCTTTTTTTTTTTTTTTTTTTTAAGCAAATTGGGGAAGGGTTATAAGTGATTAAAATACTGAAAATGGGTGGGCTCCTCTACAATAGACCCAAACATAGAAAAAAAACAATGCAAGTAACAAAGTAGGAAATAGGTCAAATAAATAGCCTGGTCCTTTCCAAGGGACTGCATATAGCAGTTTGAAAGGCAAACGAAATGCAGGAAGAGTCATAAATCTCAAGAGATTTACAAACCCTAATTATAGGTGTAAGAACCCCATAAGGTCCAAACCCATTTGCACTCCCAGCAAGGAACAAAATCAACCACCCGAAAGAAGTCAACAAAGGGAAGGCACTAATTAGATTCGAGTTAGGGACCAAAGAAAAGGGAGTACTGTCTCCGAAAGCACTAGTCTCCACAACAAAGATAAACCTTAAGACCAGATGGAGACTAAAACCCACAAAACCCAAACATAACAACGGGAAATTAAAAACAACAAAATACAATAGGAAGAAACATGAAAACACAGAAAAATAAAAAATACAAGCAGAAACACAACAAAAAACCAAACCACCCGTCATGGCGATGATGAAGGTGGAGGAACGGCCAGATGGGTGAATAGTCCTGGGGAGGAGGTTGCAGGAGAAAGCTACTGCCCGAGGTGTGAGAAACAAGCGCTGGCACGTGAGGTCCATGCTCTGGCGCATGGAGCTCACACTCCGACACGTGCAATGCAGGCGGCGGATCACGAGGGGTCGGTGATGACGATGGAGTGGTGCGTGTAGGCCCAAGTCAGCCTGAGGTAAGTAGATCAGAGATTTATCAAAACCCATCTAAAAACCAAAGTAGATCTGGGCTGCTTCGTGAAGGACGGCGAGCGACAAGCGGTGAACGGCCAAAAGTGGAAGGAGGCAAGCAACCCAGGTCAGCAGCACGGTTGGCGGCGGAGGATGGAGCGACACCACAGTGAAGAGAATGGGTAACAAAAAGACGACAACAAAAAGTAAACAACCAGAGCCAGAGAACAAGAAAACGGAAAGGGGAGGAGGAATAGGATCCCTCCTCCCCCACAAACCACACCGGCGGTGGTGGATAACCTCACAAGGAGGTAGTGTATTCTTTACCTAGAGAGAAGGAGGAGCTTCTCTCACTATAATAAAAGGTGTAAAGTTAAATCCAAAAGGTTGGTAACGATAAGCTTGACTTGCTATATTATATGTCATGTACACATACAAGGTGAATCCTAGCAAAGTTTGAAATGGTATGAAAATGACTACTATATATACGATTGTCATGTAATTGGGTTAACGTGGCATTAAAAATTTATTTGTTTTTATTTTTACAAGTATTTATTTGATGACTGATTTTCATGGCCACTTTAACAAGTTATATAGCAGTCTATTAATTAAATACTATTACTATTTAGTTCAGCTTTTTCTTTTTACTAATTCATAAAGCTAAAAGGCTAACTCATGCATTTGAGAGATGGTTGTTGGATTGATCACATTCTATGTAATGATGTTGTCCATTGTAAATTTATGAAAGTATTCAGATCTTACAATTGAATCAAATTAAAATTTTAACGGGTTAAATTGAAAGTTTTTGAAACGTTTGGAGGTCTTCTCAAAATAGTAGTTCAGAAGTTTAAAGTGAAGTTTTTTCATACTTTTAATGAGCTTAAATAACAGAGAAATGATTCATTTCTTCATCTAGTCATCCTCCAATTCTTTCAATTTTCAAAATTATTATTGGATATATGAAGCCATGTGGGTCTCACACATATACCTTATAGATGCAATGGTGATTTTAACACTTTTAGGGCTTGTTTGGGTGTGCATTTGATATTCAAAAAGTTCGTTAAAAAAAATATATATATCATTTGGTAAAAGAAGTTGAAAATGCTTTTAAAAGTCAAAAAATAACTAAAACACACTTTTGGCAAAAACTTCCATTTATTAACTTAAGAATAATGTTAAAGTCACAACATAAATCCAACAAATATCCAACGTATCTCCTACGTGTCATTTAAAATAATAATAATAATAATAAAAATAACAAGGCTTGGTATTTTGAATTCAATTTTGTTCTTTTTTTATTTTTTAAATAACACGCGCGTAAGAGAGAAGTTAGGTTTTTGTTGAATCTATGTTGTGGCTATATTACATCTTTTAACTTAAAAGCTCTATTTCTCAAATGTAATCTTAAACATACTCTTAGGCCTCATTTGGTTTGCAGATTGTTTAGTCAATTGGAAAAGGATTAGTTACCACTGGGATTAGCTACCACTAGGAATAAATTAGCTATTCATATTCTTTTGTTTAGTTGTAACGCTAAAATAGACTACATAATCCTATTTCTTCATTTGGTAAAATGCAATATGTTGATGAATGGAATCGTATTGTGATCTTATTTCCTAAAATACCCTTATAATATGAATACAATTTATATTATTAAGGACCTTTTTTTGCTTTGAAATATAAACAACTATATTATTATTATTATTTTTATTATGTCATGTATGTGAGATTTTTTATTTTTATTTTTTGCAATTATGCTAGAAAATTAAAATTATTTATATAAAAAAAAAATCACATAATCACCATATTTCATATTTTATATCAGTGATTTCCGTCTGAATGAGGAAAAAAAACTGAGAGAAGAAAAGCAAAATTGTGTGCGATTTGAAAAAAAAAAAAAAAGACTCTAAGAGAGAAGACAACGAAAAAAAAAATTGAAAAAGAATAAAGAAAAACTGAGAGAAGAAAAAAAAATCCAAGAAACATAGAGAGAATGAAATAACCAATAAAATAAAGATCGAAGAGAAGAGAGGGGAGATAGATACATTGCTTTGAGATATGGAGATTGTTGCTTTGAGAGATAAAGAATGTTACTTTGAGAGATAGATATCGTGAGAGATGTGAGAAGCATAAGGTTTTTTTTTTTTTTTTTTTGTAATTTTACACGATATTTTTAATTCCACAGGAAAGGATTAGATAAGCTACTCATTTTTTAGTGGCTTAACTAACCTTGTGTTTATGGGATTAGTAGTCCCATGAAAATAAACTACTCCCAAAAATAGCATGTTACCAAACAAATGACTAGTTAGCACTAACGTTAGTTAGTTCAATCCAAAAGACTAATCTATAAACCAAACGGATCCTTAATGTTAAGCATGATGATTATGCGAAGAAGTTTGACATGGAGAATGAGACGTTTGAAATATCAACAAATTTTGTCGAGACAACAATACCCCTAGAACCGTTAAAAGATAGTTTCAGGAACTCCCAAATACAAAAGATGTATTTCTTCAAAAAAAAAAAACAAAAGATGTATTATGCTTCAATAATCCACGTCCTTTATTCATAATCCCTATGACTTTAAATACTAATAAATAAGTCATGTGTAAGTAAACTTCTATTTTGGTTGACCTATTCACGCATCCTGCTATGTTCTTACTCCTACTGTCTTTTCTTATAAATAAAATATACTCTTATTTGAATTTGAACTAAATTACTGCTACTTGTCTTATCTACTATTATCTAGATAATTAAAAAATATCCTTGAGATCTATATTTTCAACATTGTCTTGAGTTTTAAAATAATTTCATGGTTTAAATATTACTATCTGTGATGGTGTTTATGCCAATTGAATAGATTAACGTTATTAAGATCTAATGTAGTTGTCGTGTTTAATTAATTATTATCAATTAAATGAGATTAAGTGAATGTTAAGAATAAAGTCCTCTGTACCCGCCGGTTTGGCTGCAGCCTGCAGGCATTCCCACCCACATAATTACAAACATGTCATCGGCGAGTACTTTGTGGATCATTGAACAAACTTACAGCATGCATTTGGCTTGGGTGTTCAACATCGCCGTTATTCATAAAAAAATAAAAAATAAATAAATAAATTGGCTGTTGACTAAGATCGGGTTTGAGAGTGCAATTTTAAAAAGTGCATTTTTAAAAATTATATTTTTAAAATTGTTAATTTTTAAAATCACATAGATGTTTGATAAAACATGTTAAAAAATATTTTTTTATCAATTAAGTACATATTTTTTTAAGTGAAATTGTAATTTTGGTTTAAATTTACATTTTTTCAAATAAGTACTCTCTAATCACCTATATAAATCGTGGATTTTTTTATGATTTTAAAATTTACGGTTTTAAAATCTTAATCTCAAACACTTTAAAATTACAATTTAATTTAAAATCGCAAATTATTTCTTTAAAAATTCACTCATAAAACATGTAGAGTAATGATATTAGCCACACTAACGTGAGTAAACAGTATTCACGCTAATATGAACAGTAATATTAAATAATAAGTAATAATATTCTACATGCTGTGAGTAGACAGTATTTATTCTAGCTTTTAAATAATATTAAAAAATGATATTATTAAATTTTTTTATAATATTTTAATATTATTTAAAGACTAGAATAAATACCGTTTATCTCAAGATGAATATCACATCTCCTAAATAATATTAAATTTGTTTTGAAATAATAAAGAATTTTGAAAAGTGGGTGCTTGGAAATTGGAACATAGCTAGGCGAGAGAAAAGGTTGACACTGACGTGGTGACTGGTGGGTAGGTACTCTGTCTGTGCATCCATGATCCAGCTAGAACTTGGGATTCGCTCTTTGTTTGAAAAAAAATTAAAATGTGAATAACTTATATACTTAGGTTGCACAAGAACAATAAAAATTATTTTTAATTTTATGTCACAACATAATTAAAAATCAAAAAGCATATTCTAAATATTATTAGCGAACGAATCCATATTTTCTAGTATTATTAGATGCATTATTGTTTTTAGAGAAAACTTTGAATATAGACAATCTGTAAAACATACTTTTTACAGCATCTAATAAGGTACTACCACATATGCAAGTTATAAACTAAAAAAATAGTTACACATCCACCTGATTTTGAACTCATGTTAAGCCATAGCACCACCTATACAATGATCAAAGCCACAGACCAAAGCCATTGCTGCCCGTCATTGTCCAACGCCGTCGGCCTCTGCCCAACATCGTCGTGGAGTCATCTTCTCCAGCAATGGAGTCATTTTTCCGACGTTATTTTTTCCGACATTAGGATGATAAAATCCCTTGAGGGTTAACCTTCCTCTTCTAGGTTTTAGATTTGAATAAAAAACGATTTTTGTGGCATTAGAAACGATTTTTGTGGCATTAGAAACGGATTTTGGGCATTAGAAATGAGTTTTTTGGACTGGATTTTGTGGGTTTTTCGACGGGTCAGGTGGATTTTTCGACGGGTATCGTGGGTCACGGAGATGTTGACTTATGCTATGGCGAACATGAACCCGATCTCTGACAATGTTTTTATGCATATATGCTACTTGGCTTGGTCGCCGCTCTTCCAAGGCTTCCCTGGAAAGCACTTGCCGTGTCGCAACTTGTAACGTCTCCAGGATGAGCTACGAGGACTACTATGGGTGCCTTGCGTGGGACCTGGTTAGTCACAGGGCGGCCGCGGTGGGCTCTATGTACAGCAACACCCGCCGGAATGTTGCGCCGTTCCGTTCGAGGCGATCAAATCGCCATGGGTCCAGCGAGACCCACCGTGGGTCTCTCCAGACCCCGGCAACCAGACGGCATCTACCTTGCCAACAGGGGCGTTTTGTTCTTTTGATGTGGTCTTATTTGCTGTATTTATCTCATTTTAATTTTTTGCAATCAATGATGTGTCAAGATGAGATTGGAGGTTGTAAAAAGCACCTTTTGCATATAGTCTACACCTAAGGAGCTCTCTTGTTTTTATTATAAGTTGTTTATATAAACCGATATAATAGCACTTTTCAAGAAATTTACGAGACGTTCATTTTTATAAAATGTGAATTTATAAAAGAATTGTACGCAATAGAATGTGTGCTAATTAACTTGAGATTTTTTTTCTTTGTTTTTCATCCCTTTTTGATGCGTCGGATCAATTATCCATATAATGATAGATTAATAAGCAAATCAGGTTGAACGCAAACATAAATTTAGTGGCACTAATTAGGACTCGGGAATTGCATAATTAGAACAGAAGTTACATAATTAATTTATATATAACAAACTTAACTATAAAAGGCAAATTAAACAAGCATTGCGCCCAAACCAAAGACGCCTAATGATGGAGCAAAGAAAAAGAAAAAAAAAGGTAAATAAGGAATACCCCATATCAGGTATCCCACTTATTGCATACAAAATCCCGTCCGCCGTCCACCGTCCAATCCTTACCTAACACGTACCCTCCCGAGCTTCACTTTTTTTTTTTTTTTTAATTTATTTGAACAGCTAACCCAAAGGCGCTACCGAATTTAGGACTCAGCTACCTCCACCGTCCCATTTGCCTTGGACTCGACCAATGCTGCAAGCCCATTGGCGACTGATTTGTTGGCCAAATCTTCAACGCCATTAGCCGCTGACTTACTAGTGAGGGCAATGCTTCTCTTCCTCACCTCATCCACAAAGTCTTGGATGTTCCGGTCGGATGAGCCACCCTCCGCCACTGCAGCCTCCGCTGCAGCCTTCCACTTCAAGGCGTTCTGCTTCATCTCCGCTGCCTTGGGACCAACCGTGGCCTCCACCAAGCACTTCTCGATCTCATCCCTAGTGATCACCTTGTTCTCAGCCTCACCGCGGCACATTCTCACTCCGGTCTTGAACACATCCACCAAGTACACTGCGTCGGTGACTTGGTCACCCCATTGCGGGAACGCCACCACCGGCATGCCGGAGGTGAGTGACTCCATGGTTGAGTTCCACCCGCAATGTGTCACAAAGCATGCAACGGAGGGGTGAACCAAAACTTGCTCTTGTGGACTCCAATGGACAACCCTGCCTTTGTCGCCAGCTTTCTCCAAGAATCCGTCAGGGAGAACGAGGAGTTCGTAGCCGGAATCCTTGTGAGGTGGCTTCATCACCCACAAGAACGAGACCCCGGAGTTCAAGAGCCCGTGAGCAATCTCGTCGACTTGGGCTTGTGTCAAATAGACCACACTGCCGAAGGAGATGTACACCACGGACTGCGGGGGCTTCGAGTCTAGCCACTCCATGCAGTCATCAGCCTTCATGAAGTCACCGCGCACAGCTGTGTTCTGTGCCTTCGGGTTCTTGAAGAGAGGCCCGACGGTTTTGATCGGGCAGAACTTGGACGCGTACTCGATGACATCTTGCTCGAGTTCCTGACGATATAATAGAAATTAAATGATTACATTCATTAAATTTAAACTTTTAGAATAATTAAGTGACATGGCATTATAGCAGAGTATCTAAGTTTGAATCCTTTATTTGTCATTCAGTTTTTATTTTAATTAAACATCTTATGTGTTGGATCTCACCAATTAAGGTGAGTTTAGTTTAAGCCCAACTGTTAATGAAATTGATACAATATAATTAATTATATGATTAAATTTACCCATTTTGATTACTTTAAATTTTTTAGATAAATAGTGAATTAATACCTGGAAGGTGTCCATCAATATGCAGAAGGGTTTGTCCAAGTTCCTATACTGTCCCAAAATGGCCCTCCTCAGGAATGGGTACGGGGTGGTCGGGTACAAGAAGCTAGGAACTTCATCGTACTTCAAAAGCGGCATACATGGCAATTGAACATCAATAAAAGGTTCTGCTTCAGAAGGGAAAGGAACCAAGCCATGGCAGTAGTGGTAGTAGGCGGAGAAGCAAGCGCAGGACTGGACCCAGAGCATGGCGGAAGGGAGGCCGAGACTCTCAGCCACGTCGGAAACCCAAGGAATAAAAGGGTTGTTGATCAGGCACGAGATGGGACGCCCCTGCTCTGCGTTTCTCCTGATCATCTCAGGGAACACCACTTTGCCGACGAGCTCCAGTTGCGGCAAGTACTGGTCCAAGTCTTGGCGCCTCGGCTCGTCCTCGTCCCAGCCATCTTCGAAGAATTCAAACCGGATGAAGCCTTCGCCAACCGGAGCAGGCTCGTCAGTGATGTTGCTGGCTTTCCGCATCTGTTTGCCGATGCTTTCCGGGTGGAGAAGGTGACAAGCAAACCCTTCGCTGCCAGACGCTTCCCAAGTCGTAGAAGAGGGTTGACATGGCCTTGGCCAGGGAAAGAGATCAGAAGAACATGAACTAGAGCTTCCGATCCCATTCTCTCTGATCTCCACTAATTGAGAGGGATTTAAGACTAAGGTTTTTAGATTTGTGCAAGTGTGCTTGTGTGGTTGTGTGGGATTGGATGGTGGGCATGGGGATGAGGAAGACTGCAAATATATACCGCAGGATTAACGCTCAAAAATTCTAGAATTTGTTGGAAAGAAATACGACCGTTAGGTACCTAAATTATATGCCTGAAATTTGAAGGTTTGGTTAAGAGAAGCAAAATCAAAGATGATAATAAGGCAGAGACCGAGGGGTTGCCATCGACGTGTAAGTGATATCAAATGGTCATCGTCAGCACAAGTGTTAACTTTCTTCAATTCACAAATGTAAGATGTCACTTGACGTGTCAATCAAACAATTTATTAAGTATATATGTAAAAATTGCGATGAAGTAAATCTGAAGCAGGAAATTTGATAAAGGAAAAACAAAGGGCTTGTTTCGATGATGATCATGCCTCATGCAGTACTATAGTTTGTCTTTATTCTATCTATATGTACCTTTTGAATGAGAGGAGGACAAATTAATTTAATTTTCTTCGTTGTGAGTAAAACCAATTTGAATTGGTCGTGTGCTTTCCTTGTCAAGAACATTTATTTTGTAATAAGACTCTTGAATAAATTAGACATTCAGTCATTTGTTCTTCAGTCGCAGGCGAATAAGCTACACTTCGACGTCGCTATATATATATATTAGCCAATAATTAATATTTTGTTCGGTGCCCTATTCCTTTACTTGCAACAAGGTGCAAAAATTAATTAATAAGCATTTACGTGTAGCGAGCATTCGCTCAACAATTAAATTTATTCTTTATTTTAACTAAAAAATTATATATTTTTATTTCTTTTAACTATACACGTTTTTGAAAAAGTACTTCCGTTATAGTTATCTATTTTTATTATTCTATTTAAATATTTATTTTTAATAATTTTTTTTGTAATAAAAAAAAATTGAGATGAGAGAGAATGATATAGAATTAAATAAATGTTTTTATTTTTATATTTGTGTTTGTATTCCGGCCCCCAAGCCAAAGAGAACATAATGATCAAGGTATTATTATCCCAACTCAAAACCCGGATTTTCTTTTATAACAAACCCAACTCAAAATTGGATTAGGATCCCCCAACTGAAAACTGGATTAGGATCCTCTCATTTTTGAGGGGAAATATGAGATTCTCATATTTTTAATCTAAATTGTCCAATTTTATTCAACACTTTATACAGTGTCACATGACGTCCCACTATAAATAATTAATAAAATATTCTTTAATTTTTAAAAGAAAAAGAAAAAGAAAAAGAATAAAAAACTAAAATAAAAGATAAAAACAATGGGGTGGCCGGCCACCCAAGTTGAGCCATGGGGTGACTACGGCCACCCCAAACCGGCTAGTCTAGGGTGGCCGAAGCCACCACATGGCCCTTGGGGGTGGTTGACCACCCCAAAGGGCAAAATTTATTTTTAAAATGGGTTTGGCCCTTAGGGGGTGGATGATCCACCCCCAAGGGCCATAGGCCCCCCCCCCTAAAGCAGTGGTTGGGGGTGGATTCCCCAAGGGCCAAATTAAAAAAAAAAAAAAATTAAAATTAAAATTAAAATATTTTTGGTGTGGCCAGCCATTCATTGTTTCTTATCTTTTATTTTAGTTTTTATTTTCTTCTTAAAAATTAAGTATTATTTTATTAATTATTTATAGTGGGACGCGTAGCGATTTGTGGATTGTTGGATAAAATTGGATGGCCAAAATTAGAATATGAGATTCTCATATTTCCTCTCTAATTTGAGGGGATCCAGATCCCTCAAAACTTCAGTCAAGTTTAATTACTAGTTTCCTAATATAACTTACATCCCAGACTCTATAATCTAAATCACCGGCCCCATTAATTGTGAAGACCCTTAATTTTCCATCTTAATGATGACCAATTAATAGATAGTCAACATAAATTACAAACATATGAAAGTCTTAGGCTGACAGTATTAATTGTACCTTAATTGGCGTTCTCGGCTCTACGTAAAAATATGATTTAAGAAAAAATAAAATTGTAGTACCGTTTTTTGGCTAACAAAATAATTTTTATGAGTTAATAGTTAGGTTCTAATGCTTTAAAACTTGTTTTTTGATTCAAAACTAAAACCTAAGGGTAGAAGGTTAATCCTTTAGAGATGGTATCACCAAAAATGGATTTGATCATCCTAAATTTGGTACTAATGCCTCAATTTTGGTACTAATGTCTAAAAAAATCGGTGGTGAAGGTCACTATAATTTTATTTTTTCTTAAATTATGTTTTACGTAAGACTGGAAGAACGCTAGGAAAACACTACGGGGAGAAATCCTAGCATTCATGCATAGACCCATGCCACTTTTATGCATAATTATTCTTTTTAATTAACAACAAATTCTAAATATGCATATATATATATATATATATATATAATGTGTACAAACTAGGTCTCCCCGCCTGCCTTTTTGAATTTTTTTTATAAAAAAAACCCTAGGATTTGTCTTTTTAATTAGGTCATTTTATGTTGACTAATTTTAGGACCATTAGAAGATTTTTTTTTTTTTAAAAAAAAAAAAAATTAATTTAGTAATTAACAAAATGTAGCAACAAAATTTCTAGTTAGAAAATGACACCGAAAGCATTTTTCTATCATCTCATGAACATTGATTCAACGCGTTCATTAATTGCTGCTTAGTAACTGAGAAATTTCTACATGAAAAAGGAGGATTAACTCACCCGTACGTTAATTACCTTCTATTTTCACCATACATTATATTCTCCCTTTAATTAAAGTAATGATAATGATGGATGGAATTTCTTACGTACGTGCAATCTAACCTTCATCCTTAAATGACAAACATGTCTTCCGAACGTCAAAACGAACCAATCTTTGGCTGAAAGGAAAAAAAAGACCTTTAACTACTCTCTCCTACCGGTTCCAATATTCATTCATATTATCAACTTTTCAAGCATGAAAGTTGACCATTAGCTTAGGATTATGAAAGTTAGAATAGGAACGTTCTTTCATTTCACTTTCTCCCAATACAAAGGTTGTCATTGCTGTTTCAATTTACAGAAGGGGTAACCACCGGTGGCAACTGTTTAGTTTAGTGATCTTAAGAAAATTTTCGTAAGGCTAAGCATGTATTAGAGTATGGGTTCGACTCTTTGTAAGTGAAAATCACCCACACAAATCTAATTAGTATTAGCCACCTTAAAAACCACTAAAGTTGATTCTGATGGAGTTGAGTGAAGTTATGACTTAATTGGTTTTGAAAAAGTGTATGTAGTTCTCGCCGTCTAATCCCTTCCTGAACAGTTTTCAACAAATAGTTGCTAATATAATTACGCTTAGGTAAAATAACTTACTCATTAGAGCATCTTTAATAGTGTAGCTAAAATGGGGAAAATAGCTATATTTAGTTATTTTCGCCATTTTTTTTACTCTAACAGAATAGTTTAGAATTAGCTATTATACATTAACTGCTACAGTGAATGTAGCTATTCATTGTAGCACACTAAATTGAATTTTAATATAATATAATATTATTTTCAATAATATAATAAAAAAATAAGAAAATAATATTTTAAAGTAAGTAGCAAATATAATAGAGAATCTGTTAGAGATGACATTAAAAAATGAGTAGTTAAAATGAAGAATTGTACTTTTTGACTAGTTTATAATAGCTATTATTAGGATTGACAATTTTTACACAACTCGCGAAAACGACATGAATAAACAGGTAATGGGTTTGGGCTAATCGAGTTCGGGTCTACTCGTTTAAGACTCACGAATTTTCGTGTTTGGCGGGTTGACCCGCCAGACCAGGAGATTATTCGGGTCTGACGAGTCTACTCGCTAGACCCCCCCCCCTTTTTTAAGAGAAAATAATAAAAAGTTAAAAACTAAAACTAAAAACTAAAAACCTAAGGTCCTAAACGCTTATTCGTGCATATCGTGAATCCGTGAATAAGTCTACCTTAATTTGCGGCAATTAATATGCCAATTTCTTAATTCATTAGAAAGCCATGTGCCTCTCAATTAATTAATGCTTGTGCCTTTGGATATTCCTTCTATTCCTTTGCTTTTGCCTGATTGGATGACTAGCTTAATGGTAGCCTTGGCACTTTATGAAACCCTGCAGTAGAGTTTATGCTTGTGCCAGTAGATTGTTTATTCAATTTCAATATATCAAGAGTGGAATTACACTATTGCATGCTGTGAGGTTTTTCTTTAGGAAATGATATTTCTACACTTGTCTCTCACGCATGCTGGAAGGTGGTGTGAAATCATAAAAATTGGACGTTTAATATATATACTCTTAATAATTTATGTTTATATTTTTTCTTTTTCATGTAGGACTATTTAGCATTTGCTGGAGATGATGCTAGTTTTCGAAAGAATCAATTGAAAATTTATTTGGAGGAACCTAGGTCAGTGGACTTGGATGAATCATTTGACATCTTTTCATTTTGGAAAGGAAATCAATTCCTCTATCCTGAAGTAGCTGCTATGACTCAAGATATTCTGAGTATTTTTGTTTTTACTGTTGCTTCGGAATCCACTTTTAGTGTTGGTGGACGTGTGATTAATCAATATAGGAGCTCACTCAAGCATGATATTATAGAGGCATTGGTTTGCACTTGAGATTGGTTATATGGAGATAAATGTAATATTAGTTATTTATATATTTAATTTATTCATTTACTTGTATTATTTTTTGACTACACTATAATAAAATAACACTAATTTTTCTTATTTTTTAATACAGAACTCGCACAAATAAAGTTTGGATAGCAATGAAAATGAAATTTTGACTATTAATGTTGATTCCTCTGACATTCCAAAATCATCTGGAATAGAATCTGTTAATATTTCTTAAACTGAGCATATTTGATATTTGTTGAATGAACTATGCAGATTGAAGGTTTAATATTTTTTTGTTAAATTTGTGGTGTTCAAAGATCGCAATCCAATGTTTACTTTGGTGAAATGGAGGCATAGTAAGTTTTCACATTCTTGGTCAAAATTAGGTTTTCAATTGTGAACATTATTTTTCCTTGATGTAAATTGTAAAGAAGAGTAAGCCTTTTTTACATAGTTTTGTCGTACATGTCGATTGTTACAATGGACGGTTCCATTGGTTATTTGGTTATATGGAAATTGGGTGAGACAAATATGGAGATTAGGTGAGAGTGTGAGACAATTTAGTTATAAGAATAATAGGATACTTGATCTCACCACATTAGGCAATTGGGTGAGACAATTATGAATTATATGGTTGAATACTTGAATCACAAAGTTAGTTTTAATAGTAAATGGATTCATTGAATTGTAATAATAAATTAAATGAATATTAATTCAAAATTGTAAATTGTAATAATACAATTTAAACAAAAATAAAAATTAGCCTTTTAGGGGTTTTATAGGGTTTTTTTTATCGGATCGGGTCGTGTCTGCCCAATAAGACCCGGTTATTTTAAACGGGTCAAATGGGTTGTGTCGGGTTACCCAGTTATTTTCGTGTCATAATCGTGTCAGACCCGATTACCCGTTTAGCTAAACAGGTCATGTCTGGGCATAGGTTAATCGTGTAACGGGTACTCGCAGGTTGTAAACTAGTCATGTATAAATACCTGTTTTGCCACCCGGGAGATGCTCTTACATAAGCATTATCTAGAATATTGCCGTGGGTATCTCCATATATACTATGAGTGGGAGAGCATAAAACAACAGTGCCTTGTGCCTTGAACATCTTGCGGTTTTTGTGGCCCTAATTATTATTATTCTTGATCATAACTAAAATTATCATTAAAGAAGAAGAATACAAAGGTTTAAAGGTGCACCAATGCAACCGTACAGCCTTAGCTAGAATCAAAAGAACCAGCTATCTTTTTAGTCCTCCCATCTCATTTTCCTACTTGTAAGTCAATTAAACTTTAAAGGACGCGGTCAAACAATAACGCTACTCGTGATATTGCTGTAAAGTGTGCAAAAAGTTTCATGCCTTCCCCATGTAATTTAAATTTCTACTGAATAAATAAATTAATTAAGTTGAGACTTTTTATTTTTATTTTTATATCATTTAATATTGAAATTAAAATATATATGTGTCCCACGTTGCACTCCAAAAATTAAGGAGGGAAGTTTCATCTAGTAATTGTTCCATATCCGAATGTCAACTACAACGGAATATTAGTTCATGACTATATGACACATCAACTAATATATATGCTACTCATTTAACATGTATGCTAATACTTATGGAATTTGCTTTACATTTTAGCTAAAAAAATAATTTTTTTATTACATTTTTAAAGCACATGTATCCCGCTCTCTTTTTTATTTATAAAATATAGTTTACATTAATTAAATTATCAGTTGTCTTAAAAATTTTAAGTTTTTGAGACAAATGATAATTTAAACATAGTATCATAGTCAAAGATAATGAGATTGAATTTTGACTCCATCATTTAACCAAATTTCAATTAATTACTCTACGTGTTAGGTCTCACATATTAAATTTATCCCTTTTTTTAAGCTTAAGTTTTTAGAAGAAAAAAAAAATGATAATTTAGCAGTCTACATGTTTTCTAATCTAACACTTAATTAAATGATTAAATTTACTATTTACTTTGTATATTGCTATGGTTTTTGGAAACACAAAGCAACAAACCTTATTATATAATTCTATAATTTGGGGCTGCATGATTAATTAAGCTCCTTTCCTTCTGTCTGACTAAGGAAGTAGTAACGAGAAGTCATGCATGCAGAATATATCACCAATTGACCAATACATGCATATGGCAGGTGAATGTTTTTTTTTCTTCCTTAATTTTGTATTATTATCTTTCCTTTGTCGGAATAATGTAACTAAATGTCATTGTACAACAACAAATCTTGCATGAAACAGTACCAATACTTCTATATATGCTTTCTTTCAATGAGAGTTAGTAAGAAGTACAAGAAAATGGTTGTCTTTCTTAATTTGATCGCCAAATGGCGTGTTGACCTTAACTCTCTAGCTTCCAGGGTGGTACAACCATCGGTCCAAGGATGGTTGTCTACAGGGAAAAAAACATGACCACCTGGAATGTTAGTCGCCGCAAAAAAATAAAATGCTTTGACCACCACATATTGTTGGATAATTATGTGTGCGGCCGCCTTTGAAGATAGGATAACTATACTACTATATATCGATCGAGGGCTTTGGAGCTGGCAAACTTTTTGGCGACAAAATTTGCTGAAAATCTGGATCAGCTCCCGAGCCTTATTGGTTTTCTCAAAAGAAGTTTGAAAAGTTTGATCTGGATTAAGACCCCCTGTGCCCCCACTCAGCTCTTGACTTATCAGGTTTAATAATCTTGGAGATCTAGAAAGGTTTTAACCAGTAACAACTTAGCGAATGTTCGTGTGTACAAATATTGCTGTGTCGACCAACAGTATATGACGCCAAATTATACGTACATTTGTTGATTTCTTTAATTATTATGTCTGAAAAATAGAAGAAAAAAACAAATGATTGGACCCAATCTCAAGGTTACAAGAACCATGGGTCACAGCTCTTCCACGTGGAGGATAGAATTTCTGACGTGTATATACATGGATATATAATTGGATAATCAGATTTATTGTAACACCGTAAGCTTTTAAATCAGGAGATTATATTAACTATGTATGACATCGATCGTTATCATAATATGATAATACTATGTCTCACAGTATGATTGAGCTAGCACGGACTATTCTGCCTATTGATTCATATGATACGTACATTCTACATTTAATTCCTTAATTAATCCTTGCTTCTTTATTAAAAAAGGAATATAATTCTTTCCGATTCATTATGGATCGTAGAATATTTAGTTTATAGTTGAGATTTCTTTAAAAAAATCAAAGTGCCACATGTCATTTTAATAAAAAATTAATTTATATTTTTAAAAATAAATAAAAATAAAAATAATAAAAAATTGAAAACATTTTCAAAAAACTAATGGTGGCTGGCCACCCCATAGGGGGTGGTCGGGCCACCACCGTTGGCCTAAGGGTGGCTTCAGTCACCCCAGACCGGCTGACCGAAGCCACCTATGGCTACTAGGGGTGGTCCGGCCACTCCCAAGGTCCAAACTAGAAAAAAATAAAAAAATTTGTTGCCTAGCGGGGTCGTCGGGCCACCTCCTATAGGGTGGCCGGCCACCTTTAGTTTTTTTTTAATATTTATTACTTTTTTATTATTTTGGTTTTATTTATTTTTTAAATATTAATTTATTTTTTATTTTTTTACTAAGATAACACGTGGTATACTTATAGTAGTTAAATTTCTTTAAATAAATCATAACTAATGGATCGGAGAGGATCCGAATCCTTAAGAAAGAGATTGTATATATATATGATCATTTAATTAACACTCTAGCTAACATTTATCGGGGTTATTTTTATAATTTTGGATGCAGAAAGGAGAAAATAAACACTTAAAAAATAATTATTTCTCAAGTAGCAAACAAGGTATAATATAATATTGTGGTTTCAAAACAGACAAATCCGTAACTTGCAAGTCGCAACTACTCGATTTTAATTAATAAACAAGTGACAAAAACCATTCACGATCATTCATGAGATGCTTCACCTGATAAAATAACAAATAAAAAATCAGTGGAAAGCTTGTTGGTCAAAAGAAACGCGGTTCGCCTAATCATATCATATGTATAGTAGTTGAAAAGACGGGGAAGTAGCTCCCGCTGCTTTTCAATGTCCGAGTATGAGACCTGCAAGTCCAACCAATTCTTTTTTATTCATGATGAACATGAAGCATGAAACAGCTCTATTTCTATAGTGCACAATTTATTTAATTAACTGTAATTTTAAAGGTTAATCAATTGAATCAAGATTTTATCAAACACTTAAATCTGTCTTCAAGAGATAAATTAATCGCTGTGAGTCACGTCTAATGAAGTGGAGATCATTAGTTTGAATCCCTCCTCCTCTTCCCTTGCGTGGATATGTGTGAAAAATAAATAAAAAAAAAAAATTGTTAACCCAAACGAACTCCACTCACCACCAAGAATTGTAGTTTAATGGTCTCAAGAGAATTCATATGAGGTTGGGCGCCCACTAGAGCTTGGGTTCGACTCCCGCAATAGGAATTCCTTAGCTTATTAGTGTTCACCATCTTGAGCCTCATTGATACCCTGGTGGAGCGAATTTCTAAGCTATAATTCGGTTGGTCTTGAGGAAGCGCCTAGGATTCTCACTGTCTAGGACTCTCTTGAACAACGCCCCATAGGTTGGTACTACTATGGTTATATCTTGGTAGGATAGTTATAATTCCCTCCTCCTCCAACCCTTTTATTTAGGAAAAAAAAAAAAAGAAAGACTCCTCCCTCTCTCTCCCTCACACACACACACAGATATTGCTGGGCTTGGGCTTAAGTTGGCTGGGCCAACATTAACCCTAGACCCAGCTAATAATAGTACGTTGGGTCGGAACCATGGTGTTATGGCGTCATATTTCAATACAGAATGTGCGGTCTAGGCTTCTCATCTCATTACTTCCGGTTCTTTTATGGGCCATATGCCCATATTGGTTGAAGTAGGTTGTCTTGCTGTCAAAATCTACAACTTTAAAACAGTTTGATTTGTTGTCACTTACTGAACTATATTTTTAAATGAATATCTTTCACTTCAAGTCCCTCTTCCTAAATCTATATAAATCTTTTTTTCTTTTTTTCTTTAAGAAGACATGGTCTACAGTCGATTAAACTACTCCTTAGAGACTAAATCTATATAAATCTTAGCAAAATTACAAATCTCCCTTATCTTTGATATTAAAGTCATCTTTATCTTAGGAGTAAATTTTGAGATATCAAAACTAGTAATTTTACATTCCAAAAATGAAAATAATTATTTTAAATAAAAATTAAAATAAGGATTATTTAATTTATATTTAAATAAATAAATAAACTCACTTAAATTGATTGCCTTAGGCCACAAATACTAGAACAAGTCATTCTGCCAGTTGCATGAATGTTTTAAAATTAAACGCTGTAAAATATTTTTGGCAGAAAATTTATGTTTTCTAAATTTTTAAATAAGCCTCATAATTAAGCCACGACTTTCATAATCACTTGAAGCAATTTTTCATAAATACTTGAACCTTAAACAATCTAATCTTTGTTCTTTGATTTTCTTTGTTTAAACCACATAAGCAACACAAAGAAAAAAAGTTAGAAAACCATGGCAGCATTTTCTTAATATTTCCAATTGATTCATATCATTGTCGTTTATTTGTAAATGGCCCTACCATAGTTACGGTGAAACATTATCCTACATATTCTCATTTATGAACGAGGTACATTTATGACCACTAACCTAGACCTGCTTTCCATGGCCGGCAGCACTTGCATGCACCACACGCAATTATAAACACATCAAACACAAGTGGAACAACCGCTAATAATCTCATCCACAAGAACTTGGATATTCCGATCCGAGGAGCCGCCACCGGCCAACACCAACCGAGCCGTCCGCTTGAACCCCGCCGCATTTTTCTTAAATTCCTCTGACCCAGCCGGCCCATCCATAACTTCTTTGATACATTTTTCTACTTCCTTGGCTGTGACGAACCCATTGCTTTCCGGCTGAAGCCTCACACCTACCTTAAAAACATCAGCAATAAGCTTTGCATTTGTAGGCTGGTCAGTCCACTGGGGATATGCAATCATGGGCACGCCAGACGCTACCGCCTCTAGCATGGAATTCCACCCACAATGCGTCAAGAAGCATGCAATAGCTGGGTGGGCTAAAACCTGTAAAAATATAATTTAAATAATTAAATTTTTATTTTACACTTTATTTATTAAAAGAAAATTTAAACTCACAAGAATATTAAAAAGTAAGGTTAATTACTTTTTTAGTATCTAAGTTTTTTTCTTTTTTTTTTTTCACCTAGATTCCAATTTGTATAACATATAGTATTTGATTTATAGGTAAATTAAATACCAATTTAGTACATTCGTTACCATTCCATAAGTCAAACTAATAGATTGCCTGTATGGGTGGTTTTAGCCACTCCTGTGGTTAATTTAGGTGGTTTGACTACCCTCATTGAACCACCCTTATGGGGTGGTTCGGGCACCCTCCAAGACCTTTGGAATGATTTCAACCACCCAAAAACCTAGGTATGTACTAAAAACATAATTAATCTTAAAATGTAAATTAAGATCAAATTTATCACCCATTTAAGCTTTTAACGATATACCTTTGTTTGAGGACACCACGGCACGATAATTCCTTGGTCTTTTGTATCTTCGAGAAACCCTGATGGCAATGCTCCGGCACCATCTGGCGTTGTTAATGCTGAACCCTTCACGACCCAAAGAAATGGACGGCTACTGTTCTTTAGCGCTGCTGCAATGCTCTCAAATTGCTTATCAGATAAAGCGATGATGCTGCCGAAGGAAATATAGACAACCGAAGAAGGTGTTTGATGGTTGAGCCACTCCATGCAGGCTTCGTTGGGCTGCCACATATCAACACCAGTATCAGGATTTTGATCCTCGCCGAGTAGTGAAGGAGGGACTAAAGGACCAACAGGGTGTATTTGACAGAGCTCTGCCATGGAATCAATGGCTTCCTTCTCAAGCTCATAGAAGGAGTTACACAGTACCCACTTGATCTTCTTCATGCTGTTTTGGAACAACTCGGCGAATAGCTTCGGAAGACTCCCGAATGGATTTGAAGGGAGAACGAATGATGGAAGGTCTTGTGTCTGCAGCAATGGCAGGCCTGGTAATTCAACACTCATTTCTGGGTTTGTTTGAGTAGGAAAGGGGTTAAGGTTGTTGTAAAAGCGGTAGTAAATGGCATAGAGAGCACAAGGTTGAATCCATAGCATGGCGCACGGAATTCGATGCTCCGCCGCAACGTCTGCCACCCACGGCACAAAGGGATTGTTGATGATGCAAGAGAGTTTCTTTTTACCGCCATGGAAATTATCTTTGATAAGGTTTGAGAGGCTAATCGGTCCGACTTTTCCAAGGGTCTCCATGTAGTGGTCAAGATTTCTCCCACGGTCATATTCGATGCTGAAGCCGTCGGAGAAGAATAGAAGTTGGATTCCGGCGATGGAATTGGTGGTGGTGGTGGTGGTAGTGGAGGTGGAGGAGGAAGACTTGCGCTGACGATGCTGGAATATTTCAGTGATGGCTAGGGAGACGTGGAGGCCTTTGGAGACAAGACGATTTCCTAGTCTAAGCAAAGGGTTGATATGACCTTGAGCGGCGAATGCCACCATTAGCACATGAATTTCTTCTTTTTGCTCGTTCAAGGCCATGATTCAACAGACAGAATTGAAGGATTTGGAGAACGGGTGGGGAGTTCAGATAAAGGGACAATTGGAGTGGTGAGTAATGATAAATATGTTTGTGGCCGGGCAATAATATGATTTCTTGTCAAAAAGAAAAACGTACGTACAATCTATTAGATGTAGGGAAAAGCGTAGGACACACTGAAATCCGGTATTAATTTCATCCTGCAATTAATACATTTCTTGACCAAATGGACGGTCCAAATTGTAACAAAAAATTAAAGAAAAAACAAATAGTTCGGTGGGTGTTTTATTTATTTTCTAATTGAATAAGGGAAAAGGTAAAATAAATGATCTTTTTCATTTATGATTCAAATGAAAGAGAGAATAAGGGATGATATGAAAATGTTTCTAAAAACAAGATGAAAAGCAACTCATTTGATTAAAGCATGTGCACGAAAAATTAGGACTACGAAACACTTTCAAAGCATTTTAACTTTTAAAGGAAGATAAAACTAGACTAACATCAATAATACAATTAGCTAAGTTCCAAGAGAAAAATAAGATAGGGTTAATGATGGCTAGAACCACTAGAAGAGTGTCATATATATATATATATATATATATATATATATATATATATAGATATTTGTTGTACATTAAATTAAGGCAAACGAAATCCTTCAGAAAAAATTCTTGTCCACAGATATATGCGGATAGTAATTGTTGTCTTCTTATTCATAATTTCTCATCACCTATCCTTTTCCCCAGTGCTTGTTTCTAGTGGCGGGAATATCTTCCCTTTTACTAGCTACAATCTTCCATGTGCTGCCTCAATATTGTCTGCTTTCTTGATCGATAAGAGGGTTTAGTCCATTTCTTTTTCTCCAGTCTTTTTCAGCGGTCCAAGAGAAATACTATAGTCTATACCCATTTCGTTATGGATTTAAAGCCGAGCTGCTTAATTTCATAGCGACCCAAGAAAAGTACGTACTAACTACGTTACGAGTCATGAAAGGCCCACTATATAAGAGTCCACCTCTCGCCTCAGGTATTTTGGTTGCAATTAGGCCCACTCTATATGAGTCCATTTGTTATTCAATTAGGCCCATATACATCTTTGATTAGCTATATATATATATATATATATATATATATATATATATATATTCTGCCCAGCCTGGTCGGTGCGTTTTGATGTTGGAAATTAAATACATATTCCTTGCTATAAATTAAATGCACGGCATCATCGGGTAGCCTTTGTGGTTTCAATTCTCGCCAGAAAGTTTGTCGAACACGTGTTCCACGTACAGTCCTTCAAATTTCAATTGAGTCTCACAAGAAAGATCGATGAAGCAGACGATGCGAAAACCCACAAGTGCCACTGCAAGCAGAGGTGAAGTGGCAACTTTTCGAGGCAATTCGATCCGTTTATTTTCGATGAGAATCCAGAGGTTTGCTGAAATAATTAAGGCTTCAATGCATAGACGAATCTTTATCCTTTTTGGAAGGAAGGAACAACTGGGGTCACAGCAAGAACGGATATTGGCACAACAACAACAGATGGCCACACAACAGGAGAATCTTGATCAGGTGCGGAGAATGCTTGAAGCTGTTATGGCGAATACAGGAACGATCGCGCACCAGACTTTGTGTGCCAGACACGAAGTCTCCTGGTCGTTTGAGGGTGAGATCACTGAGATGAGAGATTATCAGTTGTCAGTCGACCAACTAGTAACGTTATATATATTTAGTGTTACCAGCTGGGTTTTGGAAACCAAAATATGTTCACTCGTATGCATGTAAATTTGCTTCATTAATTATCTAACGTAAGTTATGTATTTATATGTACTTTATAATTGGGATTAAGATCTCCTATAATTCTCTTTAAATTTGAGATTTTAAATTTATAAATCTCAACGTTCATCTCATTTAAGCATCTAAAATATGAATCCGGATCCTCTCCAGTCCATGGTTGGAATTTCTTTAAGGAAAACCTAGTATCATAAATGTGCCGTGTCATCTTAATAAGGAACAGGATCCTGTCCATTTCAAATGAAATGGATAATATCCATTTAGTGTAAAATAAATAGGGGTAGTATTGTCTTAACGTTAAAGTTGAAGAACTAATTTTACAATATTACCCATCATTTTATACTAAATGGATATTGTCCATTTCATTTGAAATGGACAGGATCCTATTCCATCTTAATAAATACATATTAATTAATATTTTAAAAATAATGAAAATGAAAATAATAATAAAAGATGGATAGCCAGACCCCGTGGTTTAGCCACCCCGAACCACCCCCAAGGCCCAAAGAATTTTTTTTTAGTTTGGGACTTGAGAGTGGCTGGACCACCCCTATTGGCCATGGGGTGGCTTCGTCCACCCCAAACCGGCTAGTCGGTCTAGGGGTGGCTTTGGCCACCCCATGGCCCTTGGGGGTGGTCCAGCCACCCCCTATGGGTTGGCCGGCCACCCTTTAGTTTTTTTAAATATTTTTTAATTTTTAATTATTTTTAAAATATAAATAATATTTTTTATTATTTATATTAAAATGATAGATGTCTCATTTATGGCCCTAGAATCTCTATAGAGAAATCTTAGTCATTAACTAGATATTCTCCGATCCATTTTGGATTGGAGAGGATCCTAATCTTTAAAATATGTCATGTTTCAACATTTAATGAATTTTGATATATATGGATTATGAGTTTTGGACTTATATATTATTATGAGTTTTGGGAGTGTTATTTCAAAATTTAGATTGTATAGATTTGAGTTGTTAATTTGGAGTTAATGTTTTGAATGATATGATTAGGTAAATTTGGAGTCAAAGTATTGAATGTAATCATGAGAATATTTATAATGTGACGTTTTGTAAGGTCACATAAATTGTAAAAAATTTATGAGAAATTCTTTAAGGTTTTGTAATTTATGAATTGTAATATTGTTATATCAGGTATCAGCCAAAAAAAAAGAAAAGAAGTTATCAATATATGCCATTTTTTTTTTTTTTTTCTTTTTACCAGGGTCATTTGTAGTGACGTTTTACCATTCAAATGTCACCTTTTAAAATGTAACGCTTGAATAGTCAAACATCACTAAAAATGGCCCTAGGTAAAAAATAAATAAAAATTCTTTGTCTATTCTATTATTCCATTTTTCATTTTATATTTTCATAGCATTATATTTTTCTTTCGATTCCAACATGCATGCAACTTGAGATAAAAAGAATTTGTGGCGTTGGAAAACTTATTCAAAGGGTAACAAATTTGAAGTTCACGAAACTTTCATAATTCCTAAGTTTATTAGGTGAAAATATGTCGTTGAAAGAATACAAAAGTAATTTTTTTTCTTCTATTTGCAACAGGTGTTTTATTTCTTTATTATTATTATTATTATTTAGTTTAGAGTTTCAACTTTTGGTTCTATATAAACCTAACAAGGATGGCTTTAGATGCATGCAGAGTTATGGGTTTTTTTTTGTCAGTTTTCTATTAATAAGAATACTTCGGTGTGAATTATTATTACTATTATTATTATTATTTTGTAATTAATTCCTTGAATTTTCTAAGATTATTGAAGAGTTTTGATTTTTGCAATTGTTTAACTTTGCAATACACCATACCCACACTCCATGAATTCGTATCAAAGACAAGAAGTGCGTTGCATATCATGTTTCCTTCAAAGAGAATAGCATGATGAATGTGTGTGTTTTTTTTTTTGATACACGTACGTCTTATACCAATGCGTTGTTAAACAAGCCTTATTTTATAAGAAAATATTACAACATTAATCAATAGTTGAGTTATGGTTGAAACAAGAGCTTCTTTAATTCATTTGAACTGAATAATATTCAGTTAGTTATAGTGAAAGAGAATTTTTATCTTTTCACTTTTTGAGTTAACTAAAATGCCCTTTCACTATAACTAATCATTTGATTTAAAGATCGATGATCCTCTAATTCGTTATGGTTCCGATTTAACCAACCCTTATTTTATAAGAAATTATTACAACATTAATGCATATATATATATATATATAGTACCATCTTAATCATGATCTTAATGATGCCCCACACCCCAGCTAGGACCTGATGCCTCGTCATAGTAGATTTTCTCTCCAGTTCTGCGACCTGCCACTCTTACTCCTGTAGTTCTCCCTTCAAGTATGGCTCCATAATCTTGACCTACAGGCAACCCTTGTCCATTAAGTGGTCATGCTTCTGTGAGATAAAGCATGGAACACAACCGCAGGGAAACAAGAAGAAAGAAAAACAAGGTAGAAAATCTGAGTCCTCTAGCCATGTTAGAGATGGAGATGCTAATTATATATGATAATTAGGCTGGCTTGGGATTTAGACGTTATAATTTAAGGAATGGCAGGTGTTCTATTTATACCACCTTTTTTTTTTTTTTTTTCTTTTTTCTAAGCTTCTATTTATACTACTTGATCAGGGTTCTTGGTTTACTAGAATAATCTTCGGGTAGCCATTCTGGTTTCAATTCTTGCTAGAAAGTTGTTCGACATTGTGATAAAGGTAATATAAGGTTGTTTGGATTAGATTAATGTTAGGATTAAATTTAGATCAATAGTTGAATTAAATAGGATTTCAATTATTTAGGATTAGGTTTATTTGAATATTTAATATGTTATCTTTTAGGTGTTATCATGTTGTCAATTGTAGTCTATTTATAGATCATTTTTTAGCGAAGAAGGCAGAGAATGATTTAGACAAATTATGGCATGTCCTATCCCGAGTGTTCTTCAACCCAAGTGAAGAGTTGTGATCTCCTCTACCCAAAATGAGCACTCAAATCTCATCTCATGTCACAACTCAACCTCATTACCTATCAATGGATGAAATTAAGGCTTCATTGCATAGACAAATCTTTAGCCTAGCTTTGTGGATTGGTTGACTTAATTTTCTTTTGTGATAATATGGAGTGCTTAAAAAAAATAAAAAATAAAAAATAAAAGAAAGTTGCCCATATTTTGAAAAAAAAAAAGAAAAGAAAAAACAAAAAAAAAAAGAGGAAAAATCAGTTGAAAAATAAAATAAAAAAGAGGCCCAGTTCCCCATCTTTTGGTCCTTGTTTGCCCATTTATTTGGTCTTTTATTAGTCTTTTGTTGGCCAAATTTATTTGGCATTTGTGATATTATTTAAAACCCAAACTCATTTAAAGTATATAGTTGATCTCATTTCAACCAACTGTTGGCTTTCATCTTAACCCATAGTTAGCCTTGTTTTGAAGATTCTCAGTTTATTGTTGTTAAAGGCCCAATTCCCTTCATTGTTAATTTATTTCAAACTCAAGATCCTAGAAGCTTCTACTTTAAGTTTGAGGTGATGTTATAGTATATTTGAATAACCCTCACAAAGATGAGTGCTAGAGGATAGGGCTGGCAATTTTTATACGACCTGTGAAAACGACCCGGACATGATACAAAAAAACAAGTAATGGGTTTAGGCTAATCGGGTTTGGGTCTTAATCGGGTCTACCCGTTTAAGACCCGCGAATTTTCGTGTCTGGTAGGTCTACCCGTTGGGTCTGACGGGTTGACCCGTTATACCCGATTAATAACCGAGTCTGGCGGGTCGACCCATCAGACCCAGTTTTAAAAAAAACTAAAAACCCCACTCGACCCCAGACTCCCCTAGTACCCCCATGGATGGAATCCTTTGAGATTTGCATCTCTGCTATTCTTTCTTGGATTACTTTACGGTATATTCCTGCAATATTATTGTAAATAAAACCCAAAATTTGTTTTATTTTTTTTTCCCAGATTAACCAAAGCTGAGAAATTTATGCATTTCTCTTTTTCTTTTTCTTTTTTTGATTTGATTTGGGTGGCTCTCTGAATAAATTTATGGAGGAGGAGAGGATTAGAGGAACATATTGTTTGAGAAATATAAGATGGAAAGGCTGTTAGGGAAAGGGACTTTCACCAAGGTCTACTATGATAAGGAAATGGTCTCCGGAGAGAGCATGGCGATCAAGGTGATCAACAAGGATCAGGTGGTGAAGGAGGGAATGATGGAGCAGATAAAGCGCGAGATCTTGGTGAATATCTCGGTGATGCTGCTGGTGCGCCACCCCAACGTGGTGGAGCTCAAGGAAGTCATGGCCACCAAGACCAAGATCTTCATCATAGAGTACATCCGAGGCGGCGAGCTCTTCACGATGGTTGCCAAAGGGAAGCTTTTTTTTTTTTTTTGGCCTTAATAGGTTTTATTTTAAACGGGTCGCATCTGGTCCTGTGTACCCAATATGACCCGGTTATTTTAAACGGGTAAAACGGGTCGTGACGAGTTACTCGGTTATTTTCGTGTCATAATCGTGTCTAGACCCGATTACCCATTTAGCTAAACGTGTCGTGTTCATGTATGGGTTAATCGTGTAACGGGTACCCGCGGGTCGTAATCGGGTTGTGTCAAGTACCTGTTTTGCCAGCCCTACTAGAGGATTACAAAGGAACATGTGACAAATTATATTGTGGATTTGGAATTTGTGAGGAGCCTCCTAGATATTGTTAGGGGTGAAAAAGCGAATGGTTATTAACCACCTACTAACTACTAACGGGCAAAATGTACTAACAGCTAATCGCCTAGGCGGTTATGGTTAACGATTTTAGGTTTTGAACAAACCACTAACTACTTAACCGTTAACTGCCCTTATGTATATTATAATACATGAAATGACGCCGTTTTGGGTTTAAAAACATAGAAAATATAGAAATGATGTCATATGTAGTAGGGTATTATACATAGAACTATTGATAAATAATGTACATAACAATGACCAAAGAGAAAACCATGATGAGTCTATATGATTTATTGAGACACATACGTATGTATGTATATGTATGTATGTCTTAACCAAGCCTTATTTAATAAGAAAATATTACAACATTAATGCATAGTTCTTGAATATAGAATATGCATCATATATGGAGTGCAAACCATCTCTTAAAGATGATCTTAATGATGATGCCCTCCACCTGGGCTAGGACCTTCCTTGTTAGTTCTGCGACCCACGCGGAACCCTGAAGTAGTCTTTTTAGAAGCACCTTCAATGGCTCCAGCACCATGACCTACAGCCAACCCTTGTCCATTCAATGGCCGTGCTTCTGCGGTGAGATAAAGCATGGAACACAACTGCAGGGAAACAAGAAGAATGAAAAACATGGAAGAAAATTTGAGTCCTCTAGCCATGTTAGAGATGGAGATGCTAATAATGATAATCAAGCTTGGGATTTAGTAGTTATAATTTAAGGAAGGAATGGCATGTTGGTGTTCTATTTATACTACTTGATCAGGGGTCTTGGTTTACAATAAAATGCATTGAATCATCGTGTAGCGCTTTTGTAGTCCAATTCTCAATTGCCAGAAAGTTTGTCAAACACACGTGTTTGACCTTCCTTCAAATTTCAATGGACACAAATTTCTTTCGAACTGGTTTTGATGAAATTCATTTAACCTATTTTAATAGGTGACAAGTTAGCTAGTGTCATTTAACATGTATAAGTTTCTAAAAAATCAACATTTGGGTTCCTAAATTAGTGAAATGACAATAAATAACTGTTAAGGATTATTCAAAGATGGATCCAACTTTCAATTTGGGAAGGGCCAAGGGCCAAAAATATTTTGGGGAGGGACCAATTTTACCTTAAAATTTCACTTTTTGCCTTAATTTTTTTTTTTCTTGTAATTTGGGGGGGACTAAGGCCACTCCCAATCCCCCCAAAACCCGTCCTTGGATATTAAAGAAAAAAATGTGAGAGCAAATGTAGCTTTAAGGCTTTTATATGTGGACACAAGTCATAGACCAAACCACATAAAATATCTTGTCTGGCAACCAAAAAAACAAATTCATTGCAACAGGAGAACATAAAGGCAACATAAAGTTTAGTTTCTAAAATGACATCACAAAGTATGATCTCAATTTTCTTTATTCTCCATTATTCACTTAGCTTTGTTTCAACACAATTGCAACAAAGTCCCTCCCACATGATAGAAAAACAGGGTTGTAGAAATTTAGAAGAAAGAGAAGAAGGAAGAAGAAATTTAGGGGAAAAGAGAGACAGGATAGAAGAAGAAATTTAGAAGAAAGAGATGTAGGAAAAGAGAGACAAGATTGAAAGAGACAAGTGTTAGCAAGATTGCTTTGATACCATGATTGAATAAGACACAAACAGAGAAGAAGATAATTTTATTCAATGATTTTACTGTAGCACAGCTTCCTATTATGTAGACCTATGACTATAGCTATACAAGGGGAGATTCAATGAATCTTGGGATTGTGTCTGCTATATAATTAATAAATATAATTACATGACCTTCTAGATTTATCCTTTCCCTTTGTTATCATGACATGAGCTGTAGGTTGACTTTTCCATAACAAGCAGATTGCATTCCTTAGGTGGTTGATGCAATGACAGAGTGCAAGGAGATTTGATACTTCCATTTTGAGCTTTGTTGCCTTGTGCATCTATAGCTAATATTGCCAAAGGATCTAATGACGATGAGGTCATAGACATATAGTTAACACCACATACACTGCTGCTTTTAGTACAACATGCTGAGCACTGGAAGTAATCCTTAAAAGTATTGTCTTTTCAGGATTAAAGACCATTATAAGAAATTTGGTTGTTATGACCACAAAAAGTATTTGCTAATAAGTTGTCACCATGCCATTGCTGTATTTTTTGAAAATAAATTGACGTGGGATCTTATTCCTGCTCAAAAAGAGCGAAAAACAATCAAGAGGTGGAATATAATCCTTCCCTCTGTACAATACCACTAATGTTATGTGGAAGAACATTCCATCTAATAACATCAGTGACATGGGTCCTAGCTAACATTGCTAGTTCGTGGGCTGCTGCATATGCCATTGCTGTATTGAAAAAAGGATATCAACAACAACTTGAATGTTGTCGCATTGAGAAGGCAAGTGTATTGTTTGAGCTTCCTCTACCAAAATGCTATCGTGGGGCCAGTGGAGGAGTCAGACAATTTATATTAAGGGTGCCGTCAAAATTTTTTTGGCCTCCTAAAATTTTTTTCACCCTAAAAGTTTGGTAAACACACAATATGTATTTACATCACAAAAAAAAAAATGTTTATAAATATATACTTAAATTGATATATTATAAATGTAACATGTCGGCACTATATCAAAAGACAAAAATACAAAAAAAAAAAAAAAAAGTGTCTAGAACTGCACTTTACGGTCTCTTAAAAATACAAAATCATCAAGTATCAAATCTAAATCAAAGCTCTTAGCAAGTTAAATTAATTAATTCATAAACTTAAAGTTTATTCATGAACATAAAATTTTCAAGTTAAATCATGACCCCGTAAGAGACAATTAAAGTTTATAAACATTAAACAAAAAAATAAACAATCATATAGATATTAAAGTTTACCATATATGTGTATTAAATAAGAATTTTTTTTTTTGTTACAAAGGCTTATGTGGCTTCGCCATTACGTGTGGCAGATATGTCATGACATGACAAATGGATGATATGGCCACTCTAATTGGGTTAAGTGTACACGTATCACGATTTTATTGGTAATGACATAGCCACATGTACTAGTGAAAAAGTAGCCGTTAATATTTTTTACGAAACATTAATGATTGTAGTAAAAAATGGAAACTTTACTTTATACTCTTGAACTATCACTCGATTTGACATATACTCCATAAAAAAGACAAGGTGCGTTATGTTGCATACTACCACACACTAAAAAAAATATATAATAATTTTTGGCATTTGCCATAAATACCAAAAAATCAAAAATTTGTATCACTTTTTCTTCTTTTTTTTTTACATGTCCACACAAGAAAAAGCGATAGAGATTCAAATTAGTAAACTCTGCTTTATAAGGTGTGGTTTACAGCTGATTAAATTACCTATTGGAGACCGTAGCACATTTATAAACACTAAGAAAGCCACACCCTTTTTCCTGGCACGTGATGCTATGTGCCTGTGATTATATGTGTCACACATCCTTCATCTATGTGCCAAGATTTCTTGGCACATACAATCATGTACCATGAAATTCCTAGCTATATGTGAAAATTAATAAATGTTTGGGGTCAATATTTTCTTTATATTTAACTCATTTCATCTTACAAAATAACCATTAGATTTGTAGACTTATATGAATTTTACATAAGTCAATGGTGGACCTCACAAATCTAATGGTAAATCTATTGAATTTATAAGAGAATATAGGCCACATAGAAAAAACTTATTGACCCCTAACATTTTTCGCCAAAATTTGGCACATTGTACAAAAATTCGAAATTTCTTCTTTATCGATCTGCCCAGAAATTTGTATTATTTCACGAGTTTTTCTATTTTCTCTTTCTCCAAACTGCACTTAGGTTTGAACGAGCATTATTTTTTTCTTAGTATTATCTTCATCTCTAAACAAACTCTCACCTTTAGTCCTCCTTCCCTCTTCACGGTTTTTAACTTCTTCATTTTTCCTCTCTCATTTAGTTTGAAAATGTGTATTTTTTTTTTTATTGTGGTTAAAGTAAGCTTCTTTATTTAAATAATTTGTTCTATAGAAAATAATGTTTAGTTTAATTCTTTTTTATTTAGTTTAATGCTTAATTATTATATTTTGTTAAAAAATGAAAAAGTGACCTCACTTGTGAGTCATGTGGCCCTCCGTTGAGTCACTTGAGACACAAATCCCTTGTTTGGCAATGGACTGGACTGGACTCAACCCAAAATCTCAAAAAAAAAAAATTCTCAAAATCAATCACAATATTTGTACTTTTTATATCACATTAATCATTTTTTATTACTATTCAAATAAAAAAATCAATACAAAACAAAAAATTTCACTTTTTTATACAAAACATTTTTACTTTTTTCCTCACATCAATCAAATTTACTACAATACCGGTCCACTTCTTCAAGTCCAGTCTATTGCCAAACATAGCCAAAGGGATCATGACCCAATGGGATCACAAAAGTAAACCCCGGCAGGTCATTACCTTTATGACCCACGTTGGGTCACAAGTGACCTTCCATTGGGTCTCAAATATTAATTAGTGACCCAACAGAGGGTCACAAGTGAGACCCATCATGGGCATGGTAGGTCACAAAGTGACCCTCTAAAGTTTAAATCAAAATAAAATGTGGTTGTTTGGGTTATTTTTGTAAATCTAGACGGTTAATTTTGCTCTTGTTTTTTCTCTAGCACACCTAAGCAAAAATAAAAAATCTTTGATTAGCTACATATTTTTGGCCCAACCTTTTCACTCAATTTGGGTCGGTGCGTTTTAAAGTTGGAAATACAAGTAATGATATAAGGAAGATTAAAGTCATCTCAAATGTGATATGGCTTTTAAAATCTTCAGTAGATTAAAATTCGATAATGATAATTTTCAATTCAATGATGATTTTAAAAATCATGTCACATTTAGAATGACTCTAATTTTTCATATATCATTATTCTAGAAACACGTATTATTTGCTAAATCTGTATGATTTTTTGAGACACGTACGATATGTTTGTATGTCTTAACCAGGCCTTATTTTATAATAAAACATTACAACATTAATGCATAGTTCTTGAATATAGAATATGCATTATATATGGAGTGCAAACCATCTCTTAGAGATGATCTTAATGATGATCCGGATCCCTCAGGCTAGGACCTTCTGCCTCGGGATTGATGATTTTCTCTGTAGTTCTGCGACCCACATGGAGCCCTAAAGTAGTCTCTTAAAAAAACACCTTCAATGGCTCTAGCATCTTGACCTACAGGCAACCCTTGTCTATTTAGTTAGGGTTGGCAAAATAGGTACCTGACACGATCTGATTACGACCCGCGGGTACCCGTTACACGATTAACCCATACACAAACACGACACGTTTAGCTAAACGGGTAATCGGGTCTAGACACGATTATGACACGAAAATAATCGGATAACCCGACACGACCCGTTTTACCCATTTAAAATAACCGGGTCATATTGGGTACACACGACCCGACGTGACCTATTTAAAATAAAACCTATTAAGGCCAGAAAAAAAAAAAAGCTTCCCTTTGGCAACCATCATGAAGAGCTCACCGCCTCGGATGTAATCCATGATGAAGATCTTGGTCTTGGTGGCCATGACTTCCTTGAGCTCCACCACGTTGGGGTGGCGCACCAGCAGCATCACCGAGATCTCACGCTTTATCTACTCCATCATTCCCTCCTTCTTCACCACCTGATCCTTGTTGATCACCTTGATCGCCACGCTCTCTCCGGAGACCATTTCCTTGTCGTAGTAGACCTTGGCGAAAGTCCCTTTCCCCAACAGCCTTCCCATCTTATATTTCTCAAACAATATGTTCCTCTAATCCTCTCCTCCTCCATAGATTTATTCAGAGAGCCACCCAAATCAAATCAAAAAAAGAAAAAGAAAAAGAGAAGTGCATAAATTTCTCAGCTTTGGTTAATATGGAAAAAAAAAAACAAATTTTGGGTTTTGTTTACAATAATATTGCAAGAATATACCGTAAAGTAATCCAAGAAAGAATAGCAGAGATGCAAATCTCAAAGGATTCCATCCATGGGGGCACTAAGGGAGTTAGGGGTCGGGTGGGGTTTTTTTTTTTAACCGGGTCTGATGGGTCGACCCGATAGACCCAGTTATTAACCGGGTCTGGTGGGTCAACCCGTTAGACCCGACGGGTAGACCCGCCAGACACGAAAATTTGCGGATCTTAAATGGGTAGACCCGATTAAGACCCGAACCTGATTAGCGTAAACTTATTACCTGTTTTTTCGTGTCGTGTTCGAGTCGTTTTCGCGGGTCGTGTAAAAATTGTCAGCCCTATATTTAGTGGACATGCTTGTGTGAGATAAAGCATGGAACACAACTGTAGGGAAACAAGAAAAATGAAAAACATGGAAGAAAATTTGAGTCCTCTAGCCATGTTAGAGATGGAGATGCTAATAATGATAATGAGGCTTGGGATTTAGTCGTTATAATTAAAGGAAGGAATGGCATGTTGGTGTTCTATTTATACTACATGAGGGGTCTTGGTCTACTATAAAATGCATTGAATCATCGTGTTCTATTTATATTATGTGTTTGACCTTCCTTCAAATTTAAATGTACACATGTAAATTTCTTTCAAACTAGTTGATAAAATTTATTCAACTTATTTTAATAGGTGAAAGTGTCATTTAACATGTTTAGGTTTCTAAAATAATAATTGTTTGGGTTCCTAAGTTAGTGGAATGACAATAAATAATTATTAAGAATATTAAAGAAAAAAATCTAAAAGCAAATGTAATCTTAAGGCTTTTATATGTGGACATAAGTCATAGACACTGAATCACGTATAATATTTTGTCTCATTTATTTATTTATTCTGCTATTATTTTATTAATTTTTCCATTTTATTTAGTACGAATTTCTTTCGAGACATGGGACTTTATTTTTTTTTAAGCAATACAAAGGCGACGGGTAGAGGGGGACAAAGAAACATGTGACAAATTGAGGATTTGGAATTTGTGAGGAGCCACCGACGTACTGTATATAGTTTATGCTAGGCAACCAAAAAAGTAGGTTCATTGCAACAGGAGAAGATGAAGGCAACATAAAGTTTAGTTTCTTAAACGACGGCACGAAGTATGATCTCGATTTTCTTTATTCTGTATTATTCACTTAGCTAAGTGAAAAGCTAAGTGAATAATAATTACAACAAAGTCCAACCTCCCACATATATACACTGCTGCTTTTAGCTAGTACAATATAATATATGCTCATGAGCAGCCGGAAGTAATCCTTAAAAGTATTGTGTTTCTAGAATTAAAGATCATTATAAGAAGTTTGGTTGTTAATTAGCAATGACAAAAAATATTTGCTAATAAGTTGTCTCCATTGCTCTATAAAAAGGTTATTAACAACGACTTGAGTGTACGTTGTTGCATTGTGGAGGCAAGTGTGTTGTTTGAGCTTGTTCTACCAAAATGCTGACGGGTTGATATGTCATGACTTTACAAGTGGATGATACGACAACTTTGACTAGGTTAAGTGCACATGTGTCACGATTTTATTGGTGATGACATGGCCACATGTACCAGTGGCAAAGTAACCGTTAACATTTTTTATGAAACATTAACGATCAATGGTAGTATTTTATTATTATTATTATTATTTGTAAAGTTGAGGTACACCATATAATTGACATTTTTGAAAATTAAAGAAGAATTTTCGGTCAAATGAAAAATATTTTCCATTGACCACTATTTTTGTTAGTGTATATGTGGGGCTTGTCCCACATTGGTAAGATTGGAAGCTAAGGCTCCTATCTCCTTCCTATATAAGGAGGCTCTTGTATCCATTCTAAGTATGCTATTTAATACAATGTAGTCTATTATATGTTTCCGCTCTCTCTCTTCTCTCTCTCCTTCCGCTCTCTATAATATATTCTACAATATATTCAAAATGTTAATGTATATGTGGGGCTTGTCCCACATTGGTAAGATTGGGAGTCAAGGCTTCTCTCTCCTTCCTATATAAGGAGTCTATTGTATTCAATATCAAATATCACAACACAATACAATGTAGTCCATTGTGTGTTTACGCTTCTGCTCTCTCTTATTCTTCCGCTTTATACAATATATTTAACATGGTATCAGAGCACAGATTCTGAATCACCTTAAATTTATTTTTTTTATTCCGCACATATATATATATATATTTTTTCTTCCGACGCCGCTTGTGTTTTCCGGCAAATATCTTGCTCTGCCCTTTTCGGTTCTTTTTCTTCTTGTAGTTTCCGCGGATCAATATACCGCTGGAAACCTCGGAAGACAACCGTTGCAGAGCTACCGCACACAGCCTAATCGGAGTTTTCACGCTCCCTCACGCGCTGCTCGAAGTCTCGGCCGTTCCGCCACCGCCGCCTCGCCACCAGCCGCCACGGGGATATATTTTCCTTCATTTGCAGCTGCCACCATCTGCGCGTGCACCACAGCCGATCTCTTCAGACAAATACACGTCACCCTAGTAGTTGCATACCACGCGTCGGCCCTAGCGTGCCACATTAGCCCTAGCGTACCATGTCATCAGTCCACGTCAGCCCTAGCGTGCCACGTCATCAGGCCCTTTGACTGTTGACTATTCGTTGACCGTTGACTTCGGTTTGACGTGATCTCGAGTTGGATCGTTGACTTTGACCGACTCAAAAGTTGACCCGGTGTTTCCGACTTAATTTTTCGTCCTGATTTCAAATTTTTGGTCTATTTTTGCTTTTGGCATCTCTATATGGCAGAAAACAAGATTCTTCTCCAAATTTAGGCATTTTTTGCGGTTCATGTCGATTCATGCATTGGTCATTTCGGTTCCACGACCTTTTTTTTCTTTGGCAGATTCAATCCGGTTTATTCTTCTTATGTAGGCACTCTCGTGTCGATGATTTTTTTGGGCCAAAGAAGCCCCTTTCAACTGGCCCACTTATGCCTTGTCAAATGCCGCCATCACTGGTCACTGCAGCCTCTCCTAGGCCATTGATCCATTACTAGTGAGAATTTTTTGGGTCAGACTTTAGCTCAGCCGACAAGGCGAGACGGTCCAAGGGTTTTAGGCATGTTTAGCCTTTTTTAACCGGCCCTTTTTCTCCATGCTTAGCCTCTTCAACCGACCGAGTCAATCTACTAGTTAGAATTTTTGGGTCAGACTTTAGCTCAGCCCACCAGGCGAGACGGTCCATGGGTTTCAGGCATGATTAGCCTTTTTTTAACCGACCGAGTCAATCTACTAGTTAGAATTTTTGGGTCAGACTTTAGCTCAAATTTCACCAAAGTAGACGGTCCATGGGTTTCAGGCATGCAAGTTTCTTCATTACTAGTATATGGTTTTCAAGTCAAATTACAACCAAGTGAACCAAGCTCTTCTTTTATGGCGTTACTTCGGCAACTCTTTCGGCACAAGCAGCTATTTTGGCGAATTCATTTATCATTTTTCTTTTACCCAAACTCAAGTTTACACATTGAGTTTGAGGGGGATGTTAAGAATATTATTTTATGTTAGGTTATTTTTCATTTTTCTTTCCCTTACTTTTATTTTTTTTTTATTCATGCTTTTGTTTTCCAACCTCAATGTTTAGACACATTGAGTTTGAGGGGGGATGTTAGTGTATATGTGGGGCTTGTCCCACATTGGTAAGATTGGAAGCTAAGGCTCCTATCTCCTTCCTATATAAGGAGGCTCTTGTATCCATTCTAAGTATGCTATTTAATACAATGTAGTCTATTATATGTTTCCGCTCTCTCTCTTCTCTCTCTCCTTCCGCTCTCTATTATATATTCTACAATATATTCAACAATTTTATGTCACAGTAAATACTGTAAAATGTGAAAATCATTTTTTAAAAACTAATTTAAATCAAAAGAAACAGAGTTACACACATGTTAACCCATAGTCAACTCTCCGGTCAGCCAATAATTATTTTTCAACCCCAAACTTTATTTTTTAACACCCTTAAAGGTGATTCATGACAAGTGACAACTAATAAACTTCACAACCCATTGTTACAAAGATACATATAATATACTAACCAAAACAAGTTTGGTTACATACAACGTAGAACACCTTAAAGTACCACATAGTTCTTCAGACGAATATGTCTTTATTTATAGTAATCGGGCAATAGAGATTACTGGTTATTACTAGGAACATCCTTATGCCCCTGACCAAGGCTAGGGCATGAGTACTTGACTTCCTCCGCAGTTCGAGCACTGTTGTGTGCATCTCCTTTGCCACCGGCGCTTAGCCCTGAACTCTCTGCAGTCATCCCATTGATCAAAGATTCTTTAATGTCACGATCAGTCTTTCCAGCATTACCAGGTAGCAACCATAACCCATTTAATGGCCTTGCTTTTGCACCGTAAAGCATGGAGCTCAACCAAAGGGAAACAAAAACAAAAAACAAGGCAGCAAATCTGAGTCCTCTACCCATTCTAGAGATGTTTATGGTAAAAGGCTTTGGAAATTAATATTCTTGGATGTTATACTACTTGATCAGGGTTCTTGGTTTACTAGAATAATCTTCGGGTAGCCTTTCTGGTTTCAATTCTTGCTCGACATTGTGATAAAGGTAATATAAGGTTGTTAGGATTAGATTAATGTTAGGATTAAATTTAGATCAATAGTTGAATTAAATAGGATTTCAATTATTTAGGGTTAGGTTTATTTGAATATTTAATATGTTATCTTTTAGGTGTTATCATGTTGTCAATTGTAGTCTATTTATAGATTATTTTTTAACGAAGAAGGCAAAGAATGATTTAGACAAATTATTGCATGTCCTATCCTAAGTGTTCTTCAACCTAAATTAATAATTGTGATCTCTCCTACCCAAAATGAGCACTCAAATCTCATCTCATGTCACAACTCAACCTCATTGCCTATCAATGGATGAAATTAAGGCTTCATTGCATTGACAAATCTTTAGCCTAGCTTTGTGGATTGGTTGACTTAATTTTCTTTTGTGATAATATGGAGCGCTTAAAAATAAATAAATAAATAAAAGTTGCCCATATTTTGAAAAAAAACAAAAAAAAAAAGAAGGAAAAGTCAGTTGAAAAATAAAATAAAAAAGAGGCCAAATTCCCCATCTTTTGGTCCTTTTTGGCCCATTTATTTGGTCTTTTATTAGTCTTTTGTTGACCGATACCTATTCTTGTTGGCCAAATTTATTTGGTATTTGTGATATTATTTAAAACCCAAACTCATTTTAAGTATATAGTTGATCTCATTTCAACCAACTGTTGGCTTTCATCTTAGCCCATAGTTAGCCTTGTTTTGAAGATTCTCAGTTTATTGTTGTTAAAGGTACAATTCACTTCATTGCCAACTTATTATTGTTGTTAAAGGCCCAATACCCTTCATTGTTAACTTATTTCAAACTCAAGATCCTAGAAGCTTCTACTTTAAGTTTGAGGCGATGTTAGAGTATATTTGAATAACCCTCACAAAGATGAGGGCTAGAGGAAGGCAAAGGAACATGTGACAAATTATATTGTGGATTTGGAATTTGTGAGGAGCCTCCTAGATACTGTTAAGGGTGAAAAAGCGGACGGTTATTAACCACCTACAAACTACTAATGGCTAAATGCATTAACAGCTAATCGCCTAGGCTAGGTAGTTATGGTTAGTGATTTTAGGTTTTAAACAAACCATTAACTACTTAACCGTTAACCGCCCTTATGTATATTTTATATATATATAATACATGAAACAACGCTGTTTTGTGTTTAAAAATATAGAAAATTTAAAAATGATGTCATATGTAGTAGGGTATTATACAGAGCATTATTGATAAATAATGTACGTAACAATGACCAAAGAGAAAACCATGATGAGTCTGTATGATTTATTGAGACACATACGTATGTATGTATATGTATGTATGTCTTAACCAAGCCTTATTTAATAAGAAAATATTACAATAACGCATAGTTCTTGAATATAGAATATGCATTATATGTGGAGTGCAAACCATCTCTTAAAGATGATCTTAATGATGATGCCCTGCACCTGGGCTAGGACCTTCCTCTTTAGTTCTGCGACCCACGCAGAACCCTGAAGTAGTCTTTTTAGAAGCACCTTCAATGGCTCCAGCACCTTGACCTACAGCCAACCCTTGTCCATTCAATGGCCGTGCTTCTGCTGTGAGATAAAGCATGGAACACAACTGCAGGGAAACAAGAAGAATGAAAAACATGGAAGAAAATTTGAGTCCTCTAACCATGTTAGAGATGGAGATGCTAATACTGATAATTAGGCTTGGGATTTTGTAGTTATAATTTAAGGAAGGAATGGCATGTTGGTGTTCTATTTATACTACTTGATCAGGGGACTTGGTTTACAATAAAATGCATTGAATCATCGTGTAGCCTTTGTGGTTCCAATTCTTGCCAAAAAGTTTGTCAAACACACGTGTTTGACCTTCCTTCAAATTTCAATGGACACAAATTTCTTCCGAACTGATTTGGATGAAATTTCATTCAACCTATTTTAATAGGTGACAAGTTAGCTAGTGTCATTTAACATGTATAACTTTCTAAAATATCAATGTTTGGGTTCCTAAATTAGTAAAATGACAATAAATAAATGTTAAGAATATTATTCGGGGACGGATCCAGCTTTCAATTTGGGGAGGGTCAAGGGCCAAAAAAATTTTGGGGAGGGACTAATTAGCAAAAAATACCTTTATTTTTTTTTTACCTTAAAATTTTTGTTTTTTGCCTTAATTTTTTTTTCCTTGTAATTTGGGGGGGACTAGGACTACTCCCAATCCCCCCAAAACCCGTCCTTGGATATTAAAGAAAAAATGTGAGAGCAAATGTAGCCTTAAGGCTTTTATATATGGACAAAAGTCATAGACCAAACGCATAAAATACCTTGTCTAGCAACCAAAAAAGTAGGTTCATTGCAACAGGAGAACATAACGGCAACATAAAGTTTAGTTTCTAAAACGACAGCACGAATTATGATCTCGATTTTCTTTATTCTCCATTATTCACTTAGCTTTGTTTCAACACAATTGCAACAAAGTCCAGCCTTCCATGTACACTGCTACTTTTAGTACAACATGCTGAGCAGCCGGAAGTAATCCTTAAAAGTATTGTCTTTCAGGTTTAAAGATCTTTATAAGAAATTTGGTTGTTAAGACCACAAAAAGTATTTGCTAATAAGTTGTCGCCATGGCATTGCTGTATCGAAAAAAGGTTATCAACAACAACTTGAATGTTGTCGCATTGAGGAGGCAAGTGTATTGTTTGAGCTTCTTTTACCAAAATGCTATAGTGGCCGAGGCCAATGGCAAAGCCAGACAATTTATATTGGAGGTGCCGTTAAAATTTTTTTGGCGTCTTAAAATTTTTTTCACCCTAAAAATTTGGTAAACACACAATATATGCATCACAAAAAAACGTTTATAAAAGTTCATAAATATATACTTAAATTGATATATTGTAAATGTAACATGTCAGCATTATATCAAAAAACAAAAATACAAAAAAAGTGTCTAGAACTACACTTTACAGTCTCTTAAAAATAGAAAATCATTAAGTATCGAATCTAAATCAAAGCTCTCAGCAAGTTAAATTAATCCATTCATAAACTTAAAGTTTATTCATGAACCTAAAATTTTAAAGTTATATATATCACGACCCCGTAAAAGACAATCAAAGTTTATAAACATTAAACAACAAAATAAACAATCATACAGATATTAAAGTTTACCATATATATGTATTAAATAATAATTTTTTTTGGTTACCACATGTAATGTATTAAGTTTCAGCATTATTAAAGTTTACTATACATTGCATTACATCATTAGAATTTTTTTTTTTTTTTTTTTGGGAAAAAAAAATTTATATCTTTGGCCACGGCACCCCCAAAGGCTATGTGGCTCTGCCACTACGTGGGGCGGATATGTCATGACATGACAAATGGATGATATGACCACTCTAATTGGGTTAAGTGTACACGTATCACGATTTATTGGTAATGATATAGCCACATGTACTAGTGAAAAAGTTGCCGTTAATATTTTTTCGAAACATTAACGATTGTAGTAAAAAAGGGAAACTTCACTCTAAACCCTTGAACTATCACGCGATTTGACATACATTTCATAAAAAAGATAAGGTGTGTTACGTTGCATACTGCCATACGCTAAAAATAATTATTATAATTTTAGGCATTTGCCATAAATACCAAAAAATCAAAAATTTGTAGCACTTTTTTTAAAAAAAAATTATGTGCACACAAGGGAAGAGGAGAGAGATTCGAATTAGTAAATTCTGTTTCATGAAGTGTGGTCTACAGCTGACTACCTATTGGAGACTGTAGCACATTTATAAACACTAAGAAAGCCACACCCTTTTCCTGGCACATGATGCTATGTGCCTGTGATTGTATGTGTCACACATCCTTCATCAATGTGCCAGGATTTCTTGGCACAAACAATCATACATGTACCATGAAATTCCTAGCGATATGTGAAAATTAATAAATGTTTGGAGTCAATATTTTCTTTATATTTGACTCATTTCATTTTACAAAATAACCATTAAATTTGTGGACTTATGTGAATTCCACATAAGTCAATGGTGAACCTCACAAATCTAACGATAAATCTGTTGAATTTGTAAGAGAATATAGGCCAAATAGAAAAAACGTATTGACCCTCAACATTTTTCACCAAAATTTGGCACATTGTACAAAAATTTGAAATTTCTTCTTTATCGATCTGCCCAGAAATTTGTATTATTTCACGAGTTTTTCTATTTTCTCTTTCTCCAAACCACACTTAGGTTTGAACGAGCATTATTTTTTTCTTAGTATTATCTTCATCTCTAAACAAGCTCTCTCAACTTTAGTCCACCTTCCCTCTTCACGGTTTTTTACCCTTTTTTTTTCCTCTCTCATTTAGTTTAAAAATGTGTATCTTTTATTGTGGTTAAAGTAAGCTTCTTTATTTTAAATAATTTGTTCTATAGAAAATAATGTTTAGTTTAATTCTTTTTTGTTTTTAGATTAATGCTTAATTATTATTATATTTTGTTAAAAAATGAAAAAAAGTGACCTCACTTGTGAGTCATGTGGCCCTCCGTTGAGTCACTTGAGACACAAAGGGATCACGACCCAATGGGATCACAAAAGTAAACCCCGGCGGGTCATCACCTTTATGACCCACGTTGGGTCACAAGTGACCCTCCGTTGGGTCACAAGTGACCCTCCGTTGGGTCTCAAATATTAATTAGTGACCCAACAGAGGGTCACAAGTGAGACCCATCGTGGGCATGGTAGGTCACAAAGTGACCCTCTTAAGTTTAAATTAAAATAAAATGTGGTTGTTTGGGTTATTTTTGTAAATCTAGACGGTACTTAATTTTGCTCTTGTTTTTTCTCTAGCACACCTAAGCAAAAAAAAAAAAATCTTTGATTAGCTACATATTTTTGGCCTAGCGCCTTTTCACTCAATTTGGGTCAGTGCGTTTTGAAGTTGGAAATACGAGTAATGATATAAAGAAGATTAAAGTCATCTCAAATGTGATGTAACTTTTAAAATCATCAGTAAATTAAAATTTAATAATAGTAATTTCAAATTCAATGATGACTTTAAAAGTCACGTCACATTTAGAATGACTCTAATCCTCCATATATTATTATTCTAGAAATACGTATTATTTGTTAAATCTATATGATTTTTTGAGACACGTACGAGATGTTTGTATGTCTTAACCAAGCCTTATTTTATAATAAAACATTACAACATTAATGCATAGTTCTTGAATACAGAATATGCATTATATATGGAGTGCAAACCATCTCTTAAAGATGATCTTAATGATGATCTGTATCCCTTGGGCTAGGACCTTTTGCCTCAGGATTGATGATTTTCTCTGTAGTTCTACTACCCACACGGAGCCCTGAAGTAGTCTCTTCAAAAAACACCTTCAATGGCTCCAGCATCTTGACCTACAGGCAACCCTTGTCTATTTAGTGGACCTGCTTGAGTGAGATAAAGCATGGAACACAACTGTAGGGAAACAAGAAAAATGAAAAACATGGAAGAAAATTTGAGTCATCTAGCCATGTTAGAGATGGAGATGCTAATAAATTAATAATGATAATCAAGCTTGGGATTTAGTCGTTATAATCCAAGGAAGGAATGGCACATTGGTGTTCTATTTATACTACTTGATCAGGGGTCTTGGTTTACAATAAAATGCATTGAATCATCGTGTTCTATTTATACTATGTTTGACCTTCCTTCAAATTTCAATAGACACAAATTTCCTTCAAATTGGTTGATGAAATTTATTAAACCTATTTTAATAGGTGAAAGGGTCATTTAACATGTTTAAGTTTCTAAAAATAAATGTTTGGGTTCTGAAATGACAATAAGTAATTGTTAAGAATATTAAAAAAAAAAAATGTAAGAGCAATGTAACCTTAAGGCTTTTATATGTGGACATAGGTCGTAGACACCGAATCATGTAAAATATTTCGTCTCATTTATTTATTTATTTTGCTATTATTTTATTTAGTATGATTTTCTTTAGAGACATGGGACTCTTTTTTTTATTTTTCTCTTTTTTTTTTCTTTTTTTTTCTAAGCAATACAAAGGTGAGGGAAAGAGGGGGGGCAAAGAAACATGTGACAAATAATTATGGATTCGGAATTTGTGAGGAGCCACCTACGTACTGTATATAGTTTATGCTAGGCAACCAAAAAAGTAGGTTCATTACAACAGGAGAACATGAAGCTAGGCAACATAAAGTTTAGTTTCTAAAACGATGGCACGAAGTATGATCTCAATTTTCTTTATTCTGTATTATTCACTTAGCTAAGTGAATAATAATTACAACAAATTAAGTCCAACCTCCCACATATATACACTGCTGCTTTTAGCTAGTACAATATAATATATGCTCATGAGCAGCCGGAAGTAATCCTTAAATTCTAGAATTAAAGATCATTATAAGAAATTTGGTTGTTAGCAATGACAAAAAATATTTGCTAATAAGTTGTCTCCATTGCTCTATAGCCTCTATAAAAAAGGTATTAACAACGACTTGAGTGTATGTTGTTGCATCGTGGAGGCAAGTGTGTTGTTTGAGCTTGTTCTACCAAAATGCTAATGGGCTGATATGTCATGACTTTACAAGTGGATGATACGACAACTTTGACTAGGTTAAGTGTACATGTGTCACAATTTTACTGGTGATGACATGGTCACATGTACCAATGGCAAAGTAACTGTTAATATTTTTTACAAAACATTAACAATCAATTGTAGTAATTTTTTTTTTTGTTAAAGCTAAGGTACACCATATAATTGACATTTTTGAAAATTAAAGAAGAATTTTCGGTCAAATGAAAAATATTTTCTGTTGACCAATATTTTACGTCGCAATGAACACAGTAAAATGTAAAAATCATTTTTTGAAAAGTATTTTACGTCGAAAGAAACGGAGTTGCACACATTTTAACCCACAGTTAACTCTCCGGTCAGCCAATAATTATTTTTCAACCTCAAACTTTATTTTTTAACACCCTTAAAGGTGATTCATGACAAGTGACAACTAATAAACTTCACAACCCATTGTTACAAAGATACATATAATATACTAACCAAAACAAGTTTGGTTACATACAACGTAGAACACCTTAAAGTACCACATAGTTCTTCAGACGAATATGTCTTTATTTATAGTAATTGGGCAATGGAGATTACTGGTTATTACTAGGAACATCCTTATGCCCCTGACCAGGGCTAGGGCCTGAGTACTTGACTTCCTCCGTAGTTCGAGCACTGTATTTGTGTGCATCTCCTTTGCCACCGGCGCTTAGCCTTGAACTCTCTGCAGTCACCCCATTGATCAAAGATTCTTCAATGTCACGATCAGTCTCTCCAGCATTACCAGGCAGCAACCCTAACCCATTCAGTGGCCTTGCTTTTGCACCGTAGAGCATGGAGCTCAACCAGAGGGAAACAAGAACAAAAAACAAGGCAGCAAATCTGAGTCCTCTACCCATTCTAGAGATGTTTATGGTAAAAGGCTTTGCAAATTAATATTCTGGGATGTTATATATCGATCTTATGAAAAGAATGTCATTTTGGTGCTCTATTTATAGTATTTGAGGGTGCCTTGAAATGCATTGCTTATAGACACGTCGTGACTTTGCCACCACCTCTCTCCATCGTCATGCTAGGCAACCAGAAATGGTATAGGTTCATTGCAGAATGAAAATTCTAGCTAGAAGGCAACGTAGAAGTTTAGCTTACTGAACCGACAAACGCGATCTAGAGTCAAAAGAATATATCTTAATTTCTTGCCGTATGCGTTGATATATATATATATATATATATAAGGTCAATATTTCTCAATCTATTAGGGCCGACTTTGTAAGGCCATACATGTATGTTACGAAGAATGAGATCATCTGGAATATCCGAATAATAATAATAATACATAGCATAATAGCAATATTATACGGCACGAAAGACTGTGACAAGCACATTGGAATTTGGAGGTAACAAGAAAATGTTAAATCTAGTTGGTTCATCCATGCAAGTAAACAAATGGAGTTGACCCATGTGGAGAACCATGTACGTATGCCATCACTAGCTAGTCTGGTAAATTTGCAAAATGAATAGTGAATTTCTTCTATAATGACATGCATATAGTTTTTAAGCATTCATGCGCATGCATGGTTTCAGCCGAAGTCTGCTCAAAAACTTTACTCTGGGCTTGTTCGATGTCTTAGGTTGAGTTTTTGAATTTATCTCGGACACAAACTAGAACCAGTTTTAATTGTTCAGGCTTTTTTCATTTCTCTCCATTTAAAAAAAATAAAAAAAAATAAAAAAACACTACTACTTAAATTCGATTTGCTGATCGATGTCGTTACGTGCGTACTAAACTTCTTTGAATATATAAAATGGAGCTAGCAACGATGGATGTTGAGGCCGGTTGGATAAGAATCCCATCAAGAGGGATTAAAATATGAGCAATAGATGGCAATATCAGAGAAAAATAACGTAGGATTTTGGGTTATATACCTGGGGCGAAATTTATCAAAACAGGCAATGATCGAGACCTAGCCTGCATGCATGCACTTACAAACTGGTAATTGTTAAGCAAGCAGCACCACTCAATTGGTTTGTGTAAAGCATCTCATGCAATTCGATCACTTCAAGGGTTATCTCTTGAAGCCTTATCACCACAAGACCTGAAGATAAACGTAAAGAGAGAGAGATCGATGTCTTGCAATTTATCATGACAGTTTGCAGTAATAATTGTAATGGAGTAAAAAACTTATTGTAATTGTGTATATCTAGTGTCTTCAAAAGTAAAACTACTTCGGGGGTAGTCAACTGTAGGAAACTTGTCAACTATAGAAGAAGAATTACAGTAAGTTTATATTTACAAAACATATTTAATTATAGTAAAAACATGACTTGTACCTAACAAACGACGAATTTGTCTTCTACCGTAGTAAGTCCGAACTTTTGTCTTTTTTCCATAAAGGTTCTTCTACAACCTAAAACTCTGGTGGTTGGAGGTTTGATTTGTGTGGTTTAATGATCAAATCAAGAAGAAATTTGAAAACTAAGGCATAGGAATAAACAGTTCCTCTCCAAGGGCAAGAAACAATGGTTTAGAGGTTTAATGAGCAACTAGCTAGGTTAAAGAAAACTAGAGTTTCACAACTTAATCGCATACAATATAATTCAAATGGGATTCTAACATCATTGATCGCAATCAAGCTGGTATCGAATGCGATCAGATCTCTTGATAACTCTTTGTGCGACACTATAATTATGCCTCATACTTTTTTTTCTTTCGAATTTATAGAAGTATTTGTCTTTTTTAAAAATTTATGAGTATTTTGGTCTTTTTATAAGATAAAAGGAATACAACATTTTAAGAGTGTTATATAGGCCATTTGAAGTTGATCTGGTTGAAAACTAATATATATTACATTCAATCGATGCAGATAAGAATGGAGGCACTACAACGTATAAGTCAGTCAAACCCTAGCTGATAGATATTATAGTTTGGAGGTAAGAAATATATAAGGGAGTGGCTGAAACCTAAGTAAGAGAAAGGATATACTTGTGGCGCATCCTAGGGAGAACGTATGAAGGGGTGCACCCTGCTATTAGTCTTGGGCCTAACGTGAGCTTAGCCATATATATATATATGTATAGCTAGGGCTAGGTGTCGGTTTGGTTAATAGGGTTATTGATTACTGACCGATAAGCTATCGGTTAATCGATCATATTGATAATTAGTTAAATCGGTCGGTTAAACCGGTTTTCATTAGCTTTTTATTAGGCTTTTTACTGGTTGCTAATTGGGCTAAAAATTAGTTGTTTTGAGAGCCCAAATACTTTTTATTCGGCTAAAGTATAAAATAACTTATTAAAAATTAGTTGTTTTGACCCTTTTAGGAGCCCAAATATATGTATATATATATATTTGGCTAAAATAGCTTATTGAAGCTTTTTTTATATTGATTCACTACATCTTTTTTGTATTATAAAATAAAAATCAAAAGAGTTAAAAGTATAAAATTATTAAAAAAATTAAAAATTAAAAATCCTTATCGGTCATATTGGTTTTTCGATAACAATTTTTTAACCGATCAATAAGCTTATTGGTATAAATTTTTTAACTAATTACCGTCCAATAACTATCGGTTGCAGTTAATATCAATTCGGTTAACTTCGGTAATCGGTAACCAGTTAGTCTGCTCACCCCTAGGTATAGTATGTGCATTTTTTTTAAAGTCTCCTTGAACTAATTCATAACGGTTAGGCTTTAAAAACTTGTTGGTATATATAATGGTATGTAATTTCTTTTAATTATAAACTCATGTTGTCAATAATAAAATTTGTAGAACCAAGCATTATTCAAATTAAAATTTAGTTGTTTGAAGTCCTAATAATGGACCCGAGACGTTTCAGTCCTAAATTCCTAATTGTTCGAAGTCCTTCGATCGGTGACTTGGACATATGGAGTACGTATTGTGCTGATAGACATTGTAACAGTGGTGAAAGAAAAGTTAGGAAGAAAGAAAGAAACAAAACTATTATTATATATGCATAACTGTAAAAATCAATCATTAATATTCTTTTATTTTTATAACATCAATCGTTATCGTACACATAATACTTCAGGAGAATATCTAGTGCTACCTCTTACAATGACTCCATAATCACTGATTTGCATATATATATATATATATATATTATCAAGCACCCCAAAAGGGAAAAGAAAACCGGATCCAAGCAAGGGAATATATATCCCCTTTTAAGGAACAGTCGACGATGGAGTCAGTTGTTGTCGCCGATCTGTAACAAATTCATGTCCCGCGCCAGGACTAGGACCAGAGTACTTCGTTTCTCCTAGAGGTCGAGGCTTTTCGGGTCTGTGTCCCCCACCAGGCGAACTTGGCCCCGAGCTGTTCATTGGCCCGAAGAAGCCGTCAATCTCTTGGAGAAGATGGCCTCGTGAGGTTGAGCTGATCAATGGCCGGGCTTCTGTTGCAGAATGCAGGAGGAAAAGGTAAAGAAAAATGGCAAGAGAATTCTTTGCTCCACCCATATTGTCAGATATATTTGCGGTCAGGAATATGTTTTTCTCAGTCTGCTTGAGGAAAGAGTGTGGGGGGTGGAGTTCTATTTATAGTGTCTGAGACTTTGAGGTAAGGAGGTGACTAGGTGAGTTCATTTTCAGTTGGGGAGGGGGGAGTGCTTTTTGACAAAGAAAAAAAAAATGGAGAAAACTGTTCAAAATGGAGTGCCGCCACCTTTTGTTTCATACCATTGGCAGGGAAGCAAGACAACAACGCTGATTCTTTCGAAAGTTTGGTTTCTATAACGACTTCCAGAGTCAAATGCATGAGGTTTTCATACTACTGTAATGGGAAATCCAAGCTTAAAAGGAATTAAGTCCATATTATGATATCAAAGAAGAGGATTTGAAAGGAAAAAAAATAGGTGAAGTGTTGATATAAGTAACCAAACGTGTGTTGTAGTGAAAATGATTTATTGGACTATCTACAGACGATCAGGGGAAAAATCAAGGGTCTCTAGTGATTGGTTTTGAACCTAACCTGAAAAAAGGCCATCTCTCACTGTATATATACATTTGAACCTGCCAATTAGTCGCAAAAAGAAGTTCAGAGCATGTTGACATCACCATTGAGGCGGCAGGAGCGACAGTGACATCCACATGCCACTTTAATTGAGGTTGCATGAAATATGATTCAGATTCAATTGATGGGATCATGCAATTGAAGGCATGGGCAACCCAATTGATCACATGAGCCATCACACTACATAAAATATTTAATTAATTAAAATAAGAGATAAATTACAGAGACGTCAATTTAATTATTTAGTTAATATTTTAATTGCAATTTTCAATTTATAAAGCCGTGATTCGAACTCACATTTAATACTAGCTATACTTATCACACAAAATTAACCGATAAAAAATATATAAATTGAGTGATTCGAACTCATGTCCAATACTACACTTATCACAAAAAATTAACCAATAAATATAATGAATTTAATCATTTAGTTAATATTTTAACAATTTTCAATTTCGGGTATGGATCCTTCAACATAATTGTCTATTGAGCTAACGGATCTGCACCTGCTTTTTTTTTTTTTCTTTCTTTCTTTATTTCAATTATTAGTCCTAATATAAGGTCAGATTTTGAATTAATAAAGGGATGATGACAATTATTTTTTCAGTCACTCATCTTCTTAATTAACGCATGCATTAGCCAACAAAAAAAAGGTACGTATATAAGTTGTAAACCCCACTGCAACAACGTGGCACTTTCTTCCCGTCCATTCCATGCACCTGGGTTTAGCCCTTCTAGCTAACATTCTTTGAGCATCTCCAACAAACATGCTGAACAAAATATTTAGCTAAATGTAGCAATTTTCCTTCTCCAGCAGACATGCTAAACTACAATTTGCTACAGTGAAAGTCTACTGTAGAGCATGTTATTTGAATAACGATCTTCAAAACTCTCAATTTAACTCCTGAACTTTCAATTATTTCTCAATTTGGACCCATGATAAATTACATAAAATTTTCAAAAAGATCAAAATACCCCTGATTTTTATTTTAAAAAAAACATTTTGGAAGTTGAAAATTTTAAATAGTGAATTTTGAACGGTGACTTTTGTATAAAATTTCATCTTCCAAAATTTTTTTATTTTTTTTTAAATAAAAATTAGGGGTATTTTGGTCTTTTTGAAAAATTTTGTGCCCTAATTTGTACGGATGGGTCCAAATTGAGAGCAATTGAAAGTTCATGGGGTTAAATTGAGAGTTTTTGAAGATCAGTTATTTCAAACCCGATAGTTCGGGTCTAAGTTTCCTTTTTATTAATTTTTTTCTCTCTCTCTCCCTCTCTCTCTCTATCTCTCGCTCATCTTCTTCCCCAAAGAGGAGTGGCTACGATGGTGGAGAAAAATCAACTCATCAGTTCAAGAAAGCCTAAATGAATTTTTTGATGATTCAAGAAAGCCCTAATTTCAGTGAAACTAAAAAGAAAAATAAATAAAAAGAAAAATCAGAGATGGCAATACCAAAACTTGAACATCGCACGGAGAGGCTACGGTCTCAAATTAAGTCGACAAACTCTAAACAATCCAACAATCTCTTTAGTCTTTTTTCCTTGGACTGGAGATTTTTGGGTCTCTATACGAGTATTCTGTCGTTAATGGGGAAGAATCAACTCATCGGTTTCATCTGAATCAGACTCATTGGGGAAGAAGACGAGAGAGAGAGAGAGAGGGAGAGAGAAAAAAATCACTCCTCTTTGGTGTGGAGGAGTGATTTTTGTGGAAGAAGACGAGCGAGAGAAATGGGAGAAGAGGAATGGATGTTCTGGAAGAGAAATTGATGTTCTGGAAGAGAAGAGGAAGAGAGAGATGGGGAAGAAAATGTGCGGTTGAGAGAAAGGAGATCGAAATAAAATGAAAAGATAAAAATAATAAAATAATATTAAAAAATGATATTTAATTAGAATGATGGTTAAAATAGATGTTCTGCTGGAATGTGTAGTGAAAAACTAGTAGCTAAAATTTTTTTTAAAAAAAAAAATAAGTGTATAGTGAGTGGCTAAAATAGCCACTCATGCTGAAAATGCTCTTAACTGAAGAAACCCTAAACCATCTAAAAGGGCACTGATAATGACATGACAGAAGACATGTATAGTTGCTCTTCGGCAGCCCATTAATATTGTAGCATGCTTCAATTTTTGTTTGATGTCTTTTAGAACGTTTTGTCATACAAAAATTTCCTATAAAGTGGCATATGTTTTTTAAATATGTGAAAAACACATTTTTTTTTAATCACATGTACTTTTCAAGTGATGTTTTAGTGGTATTAATTAAAGAGAAGAAGCGTGGCAAGATTGTAGATGCTTGAGAAATTTTTTAATACCGCCATTTATAAAATTGGATCGAGTTGAAATTTCTTCTCCTATTCCAAATTCTAACTCAACCTTTGCAAAAATTGAAAATTGCTTTTAATATCTGACTCTACCATTTAAGATAAGTGATGATTTAATTAACACAGGATGAGCAACAGTGACAGTGTCGTTTGATCAGTAACACGACATGGCACTGTTGAAACGATGTTGCCCATGTTCCTAGAACGACACCTCTTTGAGAGGCGTCGTTTTCACTCCAAAACGTCATCACATACGACCCTAATTAAGCTATACGTCCCCAAACATAGGGATTTTTGTAGTGTTTTAATATTTTATTTTTGTGTCTGAGCACAGGGTGATGACCATCATGTGAACCAAAATTGTAGAGCACTTTGAGTTATGTGGAAAAGAGATAATAAATTACTATAATTCGACATACAAATTCAAGGAGTAGTGCATGTAACATTTTTCATTTGTTTGAAATGGCACGAAATAAATTGTCAGCAACTTAATTAAGAGTTTTAGGGAATAAAACGTATATTTGTTCAAAATTATCTTGCTTAATTAGGGCGATCACTAAGCTTGCTCGACTGAAACAAATTATAAAAAATATGATAATTGGCAAAAATTGAAGTAGCTAGCCTTTAACCCAATTAACGAATGGAGATGATGATGTCTGTGATGATTTGAGTTTTCATTGTTGTCATCATCTAAAACAGTAACACCCTCTAGCCTTTGCACGCCCATCACTTGATTCCATTAGAACCTAACTTAGGCTGTGGTAGATATTGAATCAGGCAAGTGTCCATTAATTCTCACAGTGAAATCAAGCAATCATTTCCAAAAATCTCTTGTTTGAAACTAAAAGAAACCATCGCATCGTCAGGCAAAGTGAAAGCGACCGACTTGAGTTCATAATAATTGAAAGGATCCTACTTATCTACTTTGCTTGTATCACTTGAAGGACTTATTGGACAGGAATAGGATACTTTCTATCCTTTTCGCTTGAAATTTAGAGATTTAGATTAAATTTTATAATATTTAATGGTGCATATATATAGAGTCACAAAATTAAAAAAATTATAAATGATGTAGCAACGTAGACAACATATACACTATTAAATGCTGTAAAATCTAATATATATTATAAAATTAATGATTTCTCTCCATTTTACTTGAAATGGAGTGAATCTAGCTACCATCGGACATTGGTTTCCCCATCGATGATAAAGTTTAATTTCTCCAAATTGTTGCGGAAGAATTTGACTATTGGTTCTTATATATAGTACGTGATTCTCACATATATTTTTAAAATGAACTTGATTTTTTAATTCTATTAAAAATGTGTGTAAGAATCACATGCTTTAAAGACAAAGAAAAAAAAAATTGTTGTCATTTTGTGATTACGTCTTCATCAATTTCCAAAACCACAAATTAATGATAAAAATTCGGCATGAAACATTGCCTAAAAACAAGTCAAATGATTTCATTTTCAAGAGACTTTTTAAAGGATTGTTTCTTCCAAAAAAGTGTACGTGGCAGGTGGCCCAAAAATATTGCACGCTAGCTGACCATAAATCCAAAATTAACTTCATATGAGGCTTCCAGGCTAGCTAATGCCTCCAAAATCAACGACTTGGAAGTATATTGCGTACGTTTTGCGTAAAGTAGGATAGGTTGATTTATTTTTAACGTGTGGGAGAAGGAAATGTTACCTCACAACTTCTGTGATGGAGCTAGCTATCAATACTGCATAATTGGTTGAATTTTACTGTGTGGAAATGTCAACGGCCTTGATTTTCCCAATGGATAGCTTTAGGCATGGCACAAAATCCTCCTTTTTGCAACCACGACCAGTCAAACAATTATTCAGAAATTAAAACCCATCTTGATGCATGCATGAACCCAGATTAATTTATATATATTCTATACAAACAAATTTGTTTGTAAATAATTCTCGTGTAAAGGAATGAGATGCATGGATGGAATGTAGGATGTATAGTTAATTAACCATGAAAACTACTTATAATTTCTCAATTTTTATCCGCAGGCATGTTTTAAGTGTATGATATAAAAAGTTACTTAAAATACGTCGTATTAGTTGGTGTAAAATGAGTGTGCAAAGTATGATTACTCAGATATATATATATATATATTTGAGAAACAAGGGTGGAACTAGAACATTTAGTTTGGGAGACAAAAGTTAATTTTTAAAGGTATATTAAAAAAAAAAAAAAAATTGGGACCACCCTTGTGGCTTGGGGCCAGGAGGGAGGCTGCCCCCCAAGCCAAAGCGTGGTTCTGCCTTGATGAGGAACGTGACCCAAAACTAAGAAAATTCGTAGCGTCAATTATCTACTTACACACAAATATATGTTAAGGTTGTGTTTGGTGCACGTGTGGAATAGATATTTTATTTAAAAAAAAAAAAATACATTTTATTGAAGATTGAAGAAAATGCAATGGAATAATCATTCTCGTGACCTGTAAAGGATCCACTATTTCAAGTGTTAGAGTATATGTATACTTTAATGCCAATGTTATTTTATTGCACATTCTTTCATTCTTATTAAAGTCTATTCTTTTTCTAATAGAATAATCATTTTAGATACCAAATGTACCCTAAGACTTACTAGCATTCCACATGACACACGTATTCATAAAATATAGATTGTCACGTAAATTTGTAAGGGAATTATAGTATTCTAAACATTTTTTTTATTCAAAACTAAAGAACCCCAAAAATGACGGCTGGAAAGAAAATCTATTTAATGACAGCAAGAAACTTACATTAGCTTCCAAGAGAATACTTGTAAAACTAATCCAAGTAATCATAATTAATTAATTAATCTCTTCAATGCTTTTTGTCCAATTGTCACGCAACAACACTTTTATAAGCTTAGCTTAATATGTTGCCCCATAATAAGATGGATGGCAAATTAAGGTCTTTTCATGTTGGTGCCATTGTTCTGCTCTTGTTCATGTTTGGGACGACACAAGCTCATGATCCATTAAACCTTGTGAAGCTGGATAGCTCTTTCAGAGGATCAATGGAGGATGTATCTGTGGACAGATTGCCTCTTCCGATATTGATCAAGCATCAAGGGCCAAGCCAACACAAATCTGGGAAGGGTCGAAATTTGCTACAACAGAATTTTAAGAAAGACTCTGGTCCAAGCCCCGGTGAAGGACATGAGCATTTCAGTCGCATGCACCCCTAGCTAATTAATTAAAGCCTTATTTGCTAGGGTTTAATGTTTCAAAATTCTCTGCTTTTTTTTTCTAGTTAATTGAATATACATGTACTTAATTTTTGTTGTGTTTGCTTCTTCTAATGTGATGAGAATAAGGCAACTGGCCAAAACATGATTGTTTCTTCTATTGAATAAATGATGTTTACTTGTATGAAGTCTCATTTGGTAACTCTTAGTCTCTTATCAATATGTTTTTAACTTCAATATGACTGGGCATTATTGAGTCATTTATCATAAGGAAAATGATAAAGTTACAACTTAAACTTAACTAAGACCTAACTTTTCTCTTTAAGTGTCAGCTTTTTTTTTTAATAAAAAAAAAAATGTCAGTGGAAGAAAGATAGCCTTAAATTAGAAATTGAGTCTAAAATAAAAGAGAAGTTGAGTCTTTATTGGATCTATGTTGTGAATGTATCACATCTCTTATCATAAAATGTTGGTCCAATTTTGTATGGTTGTTGAATGAAGAATTTTTGGGTCTTTTGAGGTTGTTAGGCTAACCTCTATATATGGTCCACAGAGACAGATTTGGGGTGAGACTGGCTGGAGCCATGGTCCCCCCCAATTCCAAAAAAAAAAGTTAAGCTGTATTTTTTTTTTTTTCCCTCCCCCCCCCCTCCCCCACCCAATTTTTTTTCTTTCTTTGCTTTGGTCCCCCCATTCTTCTACCTGGCTCTATCCCTATATATGGAGAAGGTGAATCATGAGTTGGAGCTCGCCTTTGACAGGCATCCTCTTGTGGGCCATGAGCCCAATTAATATGAGAATTATTGATGAAGATCTTGTGAACTCTTCTTAGTAAAACTTTTGGTTATAATCATAATTCAGCTTGAGTTAACCTTTGAGATCGTGCCATGTGGATTTTTATTTTGTAAGTACATATTACATTTATTATGTCAGTTATTAAACAGTTAAATTTAATGACAGTCAACGTAATAGCACCAATTTATAAGAAAACTATAATAAAAATTGTATCACGGTAAACATTTTTCTTTTAAATAAATGTTTTGTGTCGTTTATTTATTTTCTCGATATTTTTTCAGGGCAACCCATGAGTAATCGTACAAGCACTCTGCGTAGGTATGGTAATTAGGCCCATATCCTTTCTCTGGGCCCTAACCAATGTAACGAGACAAGCCCACAGCCCATAAAACATTCCCACTTTACCAGTCACCGGAAAGCACCCCAAATTTCCCGGTAACTAAAACCCTTCCCCTTCCCGCAAGCCCCACCCAAAACCCCTAAACAAAGGCATGCTACTCCGCCTCATCAACCACCTATCTCCACAGTCCACCACCGCATGCGGAGGCGTTAGACGCTGCATCTCAGTCTTACACGTGTCCCGCTCATACTACGCCACCGGAAAAGAACCAAAAGAGAATGATAACGACGATAACAAAGGCGGCAGATGGTTCACTTTGCCTCCGTTCACTCCGGCCCTAAACGGCGCCGCATTGGGAAAAGAAATCTACCGCGGTCGAGCCCAGACAAAATCCGATGCAACCACCATCACGGCGCTCAAATGGGTGCTCCTGTGCTGCCCGGAGCTTCCGAGAAGCCTGGTACAGAAGCTCTTTCGTCTGAGACAGGTCCCCTCCTTACCCCAATTTCTCACTTTGGTTTTTGAATTGTCCCAAAAAAATTGAAATTGTTAAACGGCCTCAATTCTCAAAAAGACTGATTTGAATTACAGGTTCGAAGAGAGTCCAGTGATGTACAACGAGAACGCAAGCTCAAAAGGGTAATTAATAAGTAATTCTTGTTGCTTGTTAACCGAAGGTTTGATTTTGTTGGTAGAGAGTGTTTGATACTCATGAATCGATTGCTGGGTGTCTTGTGTTTGGTTTAAGTTGTCATGTGGGAGATATTTGTGTTTCTGATATATATAGCATTGTTATTAAAAGGTGGCGGCGAAGGACTCTATCGAAGTAGGAGACCGAATATGTCTTCCTATTACTGTTCGAGAGTTTCCCCTGGAGAAACAAGATTGCCATTGCAATAAGGAAGAAGTGAACTTCGTCCGCAGCCTTGTGCTGCACAAGGTTCTCGACTTTTGATTCTTTTGCTTTATGTGTGTGATAGAGAATTCTAACGGTTATTTTTAGTTAAATGGTTTAGATTTTAGGTGTCAGTATACAACTTAGTGAAATATAATGAATTATCAAAAAAAATTTATTTATTTATTAAGAACTCCATAGTAGGCCTGTGTTTTAAATTTTATTTTTAATTAAATGGTTTAGTACAATTCAGTGAAATATAGTGAACTAATTATTAAAAAGAAAAGTTCATTAATTCATTAGGAACTCCATAGTGCGTTTTTGTGTGTGGAAGGATCAATATTCTCTAATTCTCCACAATGGAGTTCTTAAAGTCCTAACTGTTATTTTTAATTAAAGGTTTAGAATACTTTAGATTGTACACAACTTAGTGAAATATAATAAATTAATGAAAAATTAAGAATGCTCTAGAGGTAGTAAATGATAAGATGGTAAAATCTTAACCATTTAATTAATAATTTAAAGACTCCACCTTTAAATTACCCTACAAGATTTTGAGGATACTAATCTTTTTGTTTTGGATATGTGTCTTATTGTGCTTGTTGAAATTAGGATCCAGCCATTGTTGTTGTTAATAAACCTCCTGGAATGCCTGTACAGGTAAGCTATCAAAATATTTTGTTTTGGCTTCTTTTCAAAATTTTGGACTTTTGGGTTTTCTGTTTTAAAGTTTGGCTGATGCTTACGTTGGACAGGGTGGTGTTGGCATCAAAAACAGTTTAGATGAACTTGCTGCCACTTGTTTAAGTTATGATTATTCAGAACCTCCTCGATTGGTGAGTGTCCTAGTGAAATTACGGTGAATGGTATCACTATGCAATAGAGTTAGCTGAATTTGTCATGGAGAAAGCTTCATGTATATGCCACACAAGCTATCATGAATGTCCATTGTTGCACGTTGTGCACATGTTCCTCAAGATACATGGCAATTGCTCAGGAATGAAATGAGTCCGCAACCTATATGCTACCTCTGAATTTATGAGGTCTTTGCAAAGATATGAGATATGCTACCATTATGGTGTATTTGCTATCTTCATAATTTATTAGCAATTCAAATGACTAAGGTTCAAAATAATAATATGCTGCTTAATTGGTTGATTCTTACCTTAGTTGAATCCTTTTCTTTTCTTCTCTCAAGATACATGGAATAAATATTTTCTTTTTCTTAAAATATAATAGAAGCTTCCATTGTACCACACCTTATCTTAAACCGTTAGGATCCAGTTGGTGTGCAGAAATATATACATATATTTTGTCCAAAATTGTAACGAAATTGGAATTTAGAGAAAATTACTTTTTTTTTTTGGATGGTTAAAGAATTCAATGGAAAAGCCAAATTTCAAAATCCCTTGCTATCTATTTTATATTTTTCATTTTCCTCCACAATTTCGTCAATTGCTTATATAGACTGCTTATATGCATGGATAATCATCAATCTCCATATTACCATAACCAAGCATTGTGCTTTATAGGTTCACAGGCTTGATAGAGATAGTAGTGGGATCTTAGTGATGGGGAGGACACAAACAAGTGCGACAGCCCTACATTCCATCTTTCGTGAGAAAACTTTTGGAGCAAAAGATGTGAGTAGTCATCTATTCCCTGTTTTTAGATGCCTAAATGCATGAGAAGTGAACTCCCATTAGTTGGTAACAATTCAACCTGATTGTATATCTTAAGGACATTGGCAATGAAGAAAGAATCCTGCAAAGAAGGTATTTGGCACTTGTAATTGGGTCTCCAAGACGTCCAAAGGGGTTAATTTCAGCCCCATTGGGGAAGGTAAGGAAATCTTGATTCTTAACAGTCATAATTTATTTGAGTCTTTGAACTTGCAGTTCATAAAGCTATTTATTTTTTCTGCTCTTCAATCATGGGCCTTACCATTTTGTGGCTCAGTTAAAGTTGGAATGCCATTACCCGTTTGTTGTGTGGCTATAGTAGTCCTTAAATAATCGTGCTGGACATGTGGCACATTTAGAATTGCCCATGTCTGCAGCTAAATGGTTTTTACTTGTGAAATCATGGTAGGCAATAATCAAGATGATTAGAAAATTGCAAGCCATCCAGAGATGAGTAGGTATCCTAATTTTTTAAAATTTGCAATGGTAACCATGTGCAATACACAATTATGTTACTGATGAATGAATAATGAGATAATAATAATTAATAATATATGGTTTGTTGTTGGAATCGGGTCATAGTCACGTAGACACCATGTAGGAGATGCCTCACTTGCCTGGTTGCTTTGGCGTCACCAAACTGCATTGATGATACTGCTGTACTGCATATGCTAGTACATTACCTCAGTAGTTTTGGTCTATGGCTCAACAAAGGACAGGTTCCAAGATATAGCAGAACAATTTTGCAGCCAATAACTTTCAAGAGTTGGAATATATTTTTCAATCCAAAATGATAACCAAATGGAGATATGACAATAGTTTTTATTAATATTTTATTTTTAGTTTCTGTTTACTTATTATATTTATATTTTTAATGTGATTGCATTTAGGTGGTGGTGGACAATGGAAAATCTGATCGGATCACAGTCATTGATAATAGCCAAAATATGTCATCTCAGCATGCAATAACAGAGTATCGAATAATTAAATCTTCTTGTCATGGTTAGCGATGAATTTCATTTCAAGTTTTACTCAATAATCTTTATTCTCTCTCTTGGGCTACTTTATACTAATGGAGAGCATTGCAAGTCATTTCTGTTCAGAGACTTTGACAATCTTCAAAAAAGTGCATACGAGTATTATTTATCGTTTGGCCAGCATAATTTTGAATGGAGAAATGCTAGGGGTACAAAGACATTTACAAAGACAAGCATACATACTTACATAGCAGTGTTAAAGAAAAAAATTCATCTTCGTTCTTCCATCCCCACCTTTCTCTCTCTCTCTCTCTCCGTCTTTCTGTCTCGAGTTTGAGAACATGAGCTGTGTGAATCTATTTGCATATGTCCAAACCTGTTCGATCCTCCACCCTCTGGAAAACATACCCATTTCGTTCATACCCCCACATAGAATTCCTATCAAAATTATTTTTGTTCTGTTACCCTCCAACTATATCTATATAAAGGAATCAGAAACACATCCTTAACTATCTTCATCATTCTTGTAGAAGTTTGTGGATATGACATGTCCTCTACTTGCTTCTTATACTAGTGGTAATCATGCAGGTTTCACATGGCTCGAGCTTTCACCTCTGACTGGTAGAAAGCACCAGGTACGGGCAGCTAAATGCTATCTGGTCATGTGTGAAATGTGTCTTTTTTTCTTGTTGGTCCCTGACTCATTATTTGCTTTATGAAAATCCTTTTTCCCCGATGTGGGAAACACAGCTCCGCGTACACTGTGCTGAGGTATTGGGAACACCGATAGTTGGAGACCTCAAATATGGATGGCAAGCTCATAGGAAGTGGAAACATTTGCCTTGCCCTAATCTTGAAAAGAAATCAAATGAGAATGTTAGCAAAGGGAAGACCATTCCCTTTGGCCTTGATTTGGAGAGTGGAAGTATCTCCGAGAAGCATCCTCGCCTTCATCTTCATTGCAACCATATGGTATTGCCCGACGTGTCTCTCGCTTTGCGAAATGTGCAGTGTTCTTCAGACTATGATCTTTCAGAAGTAGAAAACCTCGAGTTGGTTGCTCCTTTGCCTTCATACATGCAAAGAAGTTGGGCTATTCTGAATTCTTGAGCCACGAGCTTTTGGTTCTTTCTATTGGTGTTCATCATCATCATCATCATCATTTTCAGTTCTCTTGATATTATGCCATTTTGCCTCCATACATGCCAAGAAGTGAGCCTCATCGGAAGATTAACTATGTCAGAGGCAACACTATCACCTTGCCACCAGGTCCACCACCAGCCTTTTGAACCTATGATTTGGTATTATGCTTAAATGTGGGCTAATAACGAAACCTACGAAGACAGGTTGTGGGATTAGCCATGGGCTATCATTTTGCAACGTTTGGTGGCTTCTTTGGATTCCTGCAGTTGGGATTTTAGAGATTCTGGTTCTTCTTGCACAAGTTTTATTTAAGGGAAAACTCCACTCATCTCCCCGAGCTACTTAGCAATTTTCAATATTGTTTCTAAACATAAAAAATTAAAATTAAAAATTAAAAAAAATTAAAAAATTAAAAAAAATTTGTAATGTGAAGTTTTAATCTTTCAGCTCTTAAATACCCGTTTTATTGCCATAAAATTTATAAAGACAAAACTATACCCTTAGTTCATAAAAATTAGAAAAATAATAATAATTAAAAAAAAATTGAAACACGATACTTGATGAAATAATTGCACATAAGAAATTTATTAATCAAAGATGACTAAAAATATTATAATTAAACTTTTTTGTTTGAGTGTGATACACGTGGCGATATTATTCTTGTAATCGGTAGAATGTCACTAATGAATAAAGTTATACTTTTTTGACTTTTTACGTTTTTTTAACTCAAGAAATAAATAATAAATAATAAATTGCTAGCCCAACGGCTTGGCTGAGTTTTTTTTAACTAAGTATGAGCCCAAGTTTGGCTCAGTTACGCCTTTAAACTTTTATGTTTTTAAGGATAAAGTCTACTTAACTTTCTTAAACTATCATTTCAATGATAATTTATTCCTCAAATTATCAATTGCGACAATTTACCCTCCAAACTACCAAAGCAATGATGATGTACCTCCAATTTTTTTTTAAAAAAATGATGAAATTACCTTTACCAAAATAAATTTTAAAATACTAAAATTTCATTTCATTTTCAAATTTTTAAGGGTATTTTTGTTCTATTGAAAATTTTATAAGGGTGATTTTGTCATTTTGCTAGCATTAAGAGGTACATTGTCATTGTTTTGTTAGTTTGGGAGGTAAATTATCGTAGTTGATAGTTTGAGAGGTAGATTGTCATTGGAGTAGTAGTTTAAGGGGATTAAGTGAACTTTACCATTTTTTTAACTTGAAAATTAAACGACGAGCTTGAGTTGAGACAAGCCAATCAAGTACCCAACTCCGCTTGAATGGGTTCTTTAGCTAAGTTCAAGCTCAAGCTTTTAGGCGCAAGCCTTGGCAAGTTGAACTTGAACACAGTTTTATAACTCAACTCGAACTCAAATGTGACCTATTAGCCAAACTAAGTTCGCCAATCAAACTAGGCTCGTGCCTTGGTAGATTTACCTTATAACTAAGTTATTTTACCCTTGTGTACTGCTTTGTAAAGCCTTTAGAGAGGTCTAAATCTTTTTTTGTTCCATTTCCATCTTTATATTATTTTTTGTTTTTTTCATTTGAGTTTTGTTGTTTGAGAGCTCACTCCAATTTTGACACTTCAGAATTAATTGAAAAGTACCTCATCAGCCAACTATTCTATCAATAAAAGTTGCATAATCCCACATAATTGGCTTCCCCACCCGGAATCCATTAGATATCTTATGATAACTTAAAACTGTGGACCATTCTTACCAAAAAAAGAAAAAAAAAAAAACTGTGGACCATCATGCTATACAATTGCGTAGGTGCGTAGGCATAGCCATATACATTATTTTTTTGCTCTGGTGATCTGCCTCTTCTAGCTTATGCTTTGATTGCTTGGTGGTGGCAATCATGAAAAGTAAAGTGGAAACGTCATGGATAAGAAAACGAAATATGAAGCAAAATCTGTCCATCTTGAAGCTTATCTCTATCTATCATGCTGCTGAAGTGTCGTTGTTTGCTGATGTGGCAGGTGAGTCATCAGCATAAGAAGATGATGCAGATATGAGTTAAACATCCTTAACAAAAATATACATGTTTTTTTTATTTCTTTTTCTGTGCAAAAATAAATGATAAGCATTTACCAACTTTTTCAAACTCCTCTCACCAACTTAGATTTCACTATCATAGGGGCAAGTCAAACCATGCCACGAGGTGGCCAATTAGTGGTTGAACTGCTTAATCAAGAAACCAAATATCTCTTATCTGTAGATTATTTAAATTCATGGTTGGTGGTTGATGGAGCTCTCTAGCTTTTCCTTCTTAGACATTGACATTTTTAACCCATTCTCTAAAAAGTTGTTAAGGTGGTCTTCTTTATACACATATATAAAGAACAGATAATGTATTTGGATTATTGGAGTTGTTAAACCAGGTAAATTAATTTACTTAATGTTGAGTGTCCAAATGCATCATTGGTTTTAATCTCGACACTTTTAATTAGCTATTATTTCCCATATAACTCTAAAATACATGCATTAATCACAAAGTAAATGACCTTAGCAGGAGATAATTAATTAGCCAATCTTAATCATAGTTAAACAAAACATAAGACGTTTCCTAAATTTCTACGGAAACAAACAGCACAAGAACCGAGAAAGTTTGGCTTAATTGTTTATAAAACCTACTACCTGTCTTTATGTCGGCCACCCCACCCAATACAAACGAATCCACGCTATTTCTTTCCCGGTGGTAGATTTTCAACAATTTCTGGAAATCTTGGTGGGTGACGTATACATGACGCATGGTCCCCTTCATTGATGTACGACACAAAACGACCAAGCATTTCGTTTTAAATTCATGTCATATCACTGTAGCGAGCAGTGATTTTTGTCCAACCGTTCTGTTCAAGCACGCTGATAATAATTATTTTATTGTTTAAATAATATTTTATGACCGACATGCTTACTGCTTAAACACGTTGGTAAGACAAAAATCACTACTCCATTGTAGCATATTTGCACTCGAATTTTTCAAGGATTATGGTTAGTGTAATGAGCAGAAGAGGAATTAGGGATAACAATTTGTGTTTGTATCTCACCATATGAGAAATGTTAGGGATATTAATTCTTTTACTAATAGATATTTATTAAACTGATGTGTCATTTATTCATTGTAAAAAACCAAAACAATTAATTAAATATATATATAATGTGTACTAATGAATAAACTACACATCATTTTAGTAAGCTTATGTTAGTGAAAAAAGTTAGTGCCCTTACTATTTCTCATATTAGATTTGAATCGTGTCAAGATATGAGCATAAAATTATATAAATCAATTATAATCCAACTCATTTGATTAAACGAGTCTCAACGCTAACTCTCTAATTTTGTATTGAATTCGCATGACATGTCAAAAATTGGCAAATCTTAAATGTCATGTATGTTACTATGTTCGAATTGTGTCAAAATATAAGTGTAAAATTATATAAGTGAACTTTAACCTAGCAAATTTTAATTAATTTGGTCAAACTCATCAATCATAAATCGCTAAATCCATATTAAATTCTTGAGAATTTTATGAATAATGTCCAAATTTGTGAGTTATATGCAAAACTAAAATTAGGTTTGAAAGACAAAATTTTATATATATGCTCGTACAAAGAGAAAAACAGAAGAAGTATTGGGATTGTGAGATGGCAACGATAATAACAAGCATCCCAAATAGAGTTGAGTTGGTAAAACAACAGCCAACAAAGGAAAGTTTTTCCTCCCTTCATCCTAGTGGTCGTGTATTTGACTTCGTTTGCAGTAATAGTTGCGTGAACCAATTACTATTATGAGAGGAGCTTTACTGATTTACACCTTAATAAGGTTATAGTGACGAACTTGCCTTTCTAGGCAACAATTATGGTTTAACTGAACATTTTACAGCAGGTGAAATTCCAATGGTAACGCCTAAGGAAAAAATTATGCTAGTTGCTCATTTCCACTTTTTATTTTGAAAAAAAAAATAAAAAGGAAAACTTTAGTTTACTTCCTGAACTTTTAGCCAATTGTACTAACCTCATATGAACTTTCAAAACACTCACTTAGACCCCCTGAACTTTAATTAACCCATTTCCACTTTTTAAGAAAAAAAAAAAAAGGAAACTTTAGTTTGCTTATTTAACTTCCAGCTAATTGTACAAACCTTCCATAAACTTTCAAAACTCTCACTTACGCTCTCGAAAACTTTGATTTGCTCTCACTTTGGACCCTTATGTTAATTTCAATGTTCAAAATGGTGTTGTTTTGAATTTGGTGAATGCTGAAGTTTGGGGTTCAAAACAATGTAATTTTAACATGAGGGGTTCTAAATGAGCAAATTAAAATTTAAGAAATTTAAATGAGAATTTTAAAAGTTTAGAAGGAGTTTATACATACTTTGGAGAGCAATCCAAAGTCTCAAAAAATAAAAATAAAAAATTAAGGGGATCCGATTTCAATTTTACTGCAGTAGAACACTCACGTCAATCAACATCCCATCCTGTAAATCAGAAGGAGTTCCTGTACGCAAAAGTCAACAGCTATCTAAGAATGTGGTGGACACTTAAATGGGGCAGATTAATCTTGTGGATGGCGATGAAGTTGCGACTCACTTCGGGAAACAATGGATCCCCAGTCCCCACCCACTGGACTTTACCTACCGCACCCTTAGAAGATTATTATTTTTAAAAGATTTATTTATTATTTTTTAACTACTAAAGGAAAGAGAAAAAAAAATAATAATAAGAGAAAAAAATAAATTGTTTAATGAATATGTAAACGAATAATAAATTTTAAATTTAATAAGTACAATTCATCTAACTATTTTTTTTTAAATTTAATAAGTACAATTCTTTTTTTTTTTTTTTTTCTTCTTAAAATAGTGAGATTGAAAAGTTGCCATTTAAACTATTTTAGTAAAGTTGTTTCGGTGAGGCAGAAATGAGTGATCTTAGCCCAATGTGGAGTAGACGTCCAGCTTTTCCATCCGTAGCTTTGATTTTGTCCAATTCCTTATGTATTTTTTAATTAATATACGGTATTCTTTCTCTTATATATTTCTTGCTTATATATAGCAATTCTGATTCCCCAACAATCTCACCCACTAATTTTTCTCTCTCACACGCTCTTTTTCAGGGGGCGTTACTCTCTCTCTCTCTCTCTCTCTCTCTCTCTCTCATTCTATCCCCCTCTGCTTTGCGTGTTGGATGAAAATGGGAAGCCTTGAAACAGAAAGAAAAGTTACAGGTTGGGCAGCCAAAGACCCTTCTGGGGTTCTTTCACCTTATACATACACTCTTAGGTAATCATCTCAATCCCTTATTTGATTCTCTTCTCTGCAACTTTGAGCTACATGAATCAATCTCAATCTCATCTGGGTTGCTTCAAAAAACAAAATTTCACTCATGCAGAAACACAGGCCCAGAAGATATTTACATCAAAGTAATCTGCTGTGGAGTTTGCCACACTGATCTTCATCAGATCAAGAATGATCTTGGCATGTCCAACTATCCCATGGTTCCTGGGTATACTAAATACAACCCCTCCTGCTTCTTTTTCTTAAACCTTTTCTTATATATATATATGTAAAAATCTATAAACTTTTTCTCAATTGATCAACCGAACAGGCACGAAGTGGTGGGTGAGGTGGTGGAGGTCGGACCAGATGTTGCCAAGTTCAGAGTAGGAGACACCGTGGGAGTTGGAGCCATCGTCGGATGCTGCAGAAACTGCCGCCCATGCAAGGGGGACACAGAGCAATACTGCAACAAGAAAATCTGGTCCTACAACGACGTGTACAGTGATGGCAAACCCACCCAAGGCGGCTTTGCCGGTGCTATGGTCGTCCACCAAAAGTAATAACAAAACCGAAACTCTTTCAAACGAGTCTAATTCCTGAAATGGTTAAAGTTCATTTCGTCATATTCTTCTAGATTTCTTAGTCTATATCCAGGAAGGATTCGTAGAATCTTACTTTTTTATTTTTAAATTAAGTAGTTTAGATTATACCATCATATTCTAGAGTTTTGGGTCCTCTTGAAATTCAGCCATATACTTACATTATGAGATTCATTTGCATGCAGAGTAAGACTTCACCAATATGAGTCATGTTTGTTGCTATAAATAACAGAGGATACAACTCCATGCTTGAGCTTCAAAATGAGAAATTTAACAGTATAAAATTGTCATCGGATGAAAATTAAGGTAAAGCTGACGTTTTTTATTTCTTTTCGTTCACAGGTTTGTGGTGAAGATACCAGATGGGATGGAGGTAGAGCAGGCGGCGCCGCTGTTGTGCGCCGGAGTGACAGTTTACAGTCCACTGAGTCACTTTGGTTTGAAGCAGAGTGGGTTGAGAGGAGGGATATTGGGGCTTGGAGGAGTGGGACACATGGGGGTGAAGATAGCAAAGGCCATGGGGCACCATGTGACTGTCATAAGCTCTTCGGATAAGAAGAGAGAGGAGGCTTTGGAGCATCTTGGGGCTGACGATTACCTGGTCAGCTCCGATTCGACTCGGATGCAGGAAGTCGCTGACTCGCTGGACTATATCATTGACACCGTGCCTGTGTTTCACCCTCTTGAGCCTTACCTTTCTTTGTTGAGGCTGGACGGAAAGTTGATCTTGATGGGTGTCATCAATACTCCTCTGCAGTTTCTCACCCCCGTCGTTATGCTTGGTGAATCTCTCTCTCTCTCTCTCTCTCTCTCTAGTTCAGACTTGAAGCTTGTGATGCTTGATTGTGGATAGCATATTATTGGCCTATAATTGCAGAAAATTTAGGCAAAGATTGAAAAAAATTTCGGGGTATATGATTTCCGAGAGTGTTTGGTATGATTGGTTGGTAAACTTCTGCTCTGATTTTTTTTTTTTTTCTCTATTTGAGAATTAAAGTCAAAAGTTGGAAAAATCTGTTCTGGAATCTTGCTCTCTGAAATTTCGATTGCGTTTATGGTTGCTAATTGTGGGTGCTCTGTTTTTTTCTGCTTTAATAGGGAGAAAGACAATCACAGGGAGCTTTGTAGGGAGCATAAAGGAAACAGAGGAGATGCTCGAGTTCTGCAAAGAGAAGGGCCTGAGTTCCATGATTGAGGTTGTGAAGATGGATTACGTTAACAAAGCCCTTGAAAGATTGGAGAAGAATGATGTAAGATACAGATTCGTTGTGGATGTTGCAGGAAGCAATCTTGATCAGTGAAAACCATAAACACCCAAATCCTAATACTGTAATTTCAGCTTCGTTTGAGTGATGAGTTTTCAATGTGTTTCTCCATAATAAGAAGCTCTGGACTCGGGTGGTGTTTTCTGAAGGATTGAAAGTGAATGTTTTGTGTTTTTCAATTATAATGCGATGTGATGTGATGAAAAATGGGGGTTAGTTTCCTTGTAGGTGTGTCATCAGTTTGCTACATTATTTGGTTTACCTTCCCCTCGTTGATCACATATTAATTTCTCCACAAATACTATTTATAGTAATACAATTCAATATGGTCAAAACATGTAACGCTATTCTTGTCTTTCTTAACTTTTACCCAAGATATAGATGATCGGGTTGTCCGTGGTCTCTTCCAAACCATACCATAATATGCTTGAACAATAAATAAATATATCAGGCATACCATAATATGTTGCATCTTTTTCCGAGGGAGGTGTGATTTTTTTTTGTGACTTATCGGTTATCACTGTTTTGGAGGATAACTGACCAAAAAACATGAGAATTGAGTCATCACCATTCCTTTGATGCGGACTCACAAGCACTCTCTCTCTCTCTCTCTCTCTTTCCCTTTTGCACGAAAGACAATTCCTAGTAAACTAGTTTTGTACCCCGGTGAAACGTCAATCAACTCCATGTGGCAACCTTTTTTTTTTAAAAAAAATTAAAATTAAAAGAACAAGTTAAGAGACATAGATTAACGGTAACTATTTTAATTAAGAAAAATGTTATGGGTTCTCCTCGTAGGTTTTCTTGACTTTTTTTAATCTTATGTAAAATATGATTTAAGAAAAAAATAAATTGTAATAGTCTCCACCACCGGTTTTTTTATGCATTAGTACCAAATTTGTGAGGCATTAGAACCAAAATTTAACATCAAAATTAAGATGATCAAATCGATTTTGGGTGATACCATCCCTAAAGGATTAATCTTTCATCCTTGGGTTTTAGTTTTGAATCAAAAAATAAGTTTTAAAGCATTAGAACCTAATTATTAACTTATAAAAATTAATCTAATGGTAAAAAAATGGTACTACAATTTTATTTTTTCTTAAATCATGTTTTACGTAAGACTAGAAGAATGTCAGGAGAATACTTCGGGAAGAACTCTTAGCAAACCCCTTTAATTAAATGTGATTATAATAGCATTTAATAGTTAGAAACTGTATAAAAAGAATTTAGGCGGTATTTGTGAATGGAATGAGATTTGAAAGTGGAATGCTATTGTAACATATTTGATTGATATAAGAGAAAAAATATGAATGTTTTATATAAAAAAAATAAAAAAATTTATTTTGTAGTGATTTTTTTATTTAAAAAATAAAAAAAAAAAAGAAAAAAAAGTGATTGATTTGATATACAAAGTACGAATATTAAAGTTAATTTTAAAAAGAATTTTTTTAAAATGAGATGGGTCTCATAAACAATATTATTTCATTTCATTCACAAACACAGCCTTAGATAGTTAGAAACACAATCACGAAGTCATAATCCGACCAAAACATCAATGATAGTATAAATGTAACTTAATGAGCTCTATATAAGTACGTAGATATATATCCTACACAAAGTTATAACACTTTTGACAAAAATTTCAACTAGTTAGCTAAGTTTAGGTAAAGGTGATAGATTATATTGAACATGAAAGAAAGAGTCTTTGCTTGAAACGAAAGAAGTTTAGCCAATTTACTCAACAACTTTCGTTTGGCCCCACCTCACCAACATCATCTTGGTGGGAGAGAGTTTCTTGCCTTCTACTTAAAACAATTTGGAATGTCATATGGTCCCTTTAAACATCCTTTTCAACAACCAAGAATTTAGAAGTCGGCAAAACGTCATAAAATTATATTCAAATCCCGTTCAAGGAAAACAGAATACTTTAACGCTTCAAGCCATGTAGTTGTTGGACATCAAGGCCTTGAAAGGTTGAAATTTAAGAATGATGGGGATATGGATATGGAATTATGGATGGTTCTCAACATTGTTCCAACACCCATGAAATCAAAAATTAGTTTTGTATTGAAAAAATTATATCCCATCATAAACCCAAGTTTTGAATCAAGAACTGTCGGATAGAGCTTTCCTCTTTCCAATTGCATTTGAGAAACTTTTTTTTAATAAATATTTTTTTAAGGATAAAGTTAAAATAAATAGTATTAAAAAATTATGTATATCTAGCGAATTATTAAAAAATTAAACACATGTAATTCGATAAAGGAATCTTCAAACCCAATTTAGAAAACTAAGTCCATAACTTAAAGTTCTTATTGCATAACACTTTGTGATACTTTTAACAAAGGAAAAGTATATAAGCATATTCGAATTAAATCTGGCCCATTAAAAAACACTACAACACATATACTGTTGAACCAACTGATACCATTTCAGCAAAGATCAAAACACATTGAAATTTGGCCAATTCAAGCTTCAACAGCTCAATTCGGTTTGGCAAAGCTTGTTTGCATCATTAAAAATAAGTGACAACTATGATCAAATATGAACCAATATATCAGATGAAACCTTTCGATCAAGAAAAACCTAAAAATCACTTCATCAAAAATAAAAAAGAAGCAAACCGAAAAGAACGAAGACGACGACAGAGAAGCACAAATTTGCGAAAAAGAAAAAAAAATTTGGACCATTTCTCGATTTATGCGTGTCATCCTTGCGCAGGGGCCATGCTAATCTTCTCTGTATCGTTCCAATTTTATCGGATGTCCCGAAGGACAAGCTCTTCTCTTCTGCTTTGCGTTATAAAGTCATCTTTACCGTTCTAACTGAGCGATGTGGGACGCGTTTGCTCCCAGCTGAAACGCGACCTGTACGTCCGAAATTGGGCCGGTGCACGTCTTAACTTAGGCCTGGACCAGCATCCCATCTATCATACCCTACCCGAGAGGAGGAGGGGCACTTCACTTGGGTAACGTCTCTTTCCACTTTTGCAGCCAAAGAGAGACAAAGCCACAGCCACAGCCACAGCCACAAGCTCGATCCATAATCCACTCCTCAGCATCACGACGAGCCAAAGAAATACAATGCTGTGATTAGGATGAGATCTTGCTGCTTTTCTTCAGTGAAGAGAGAGAATCTCAAAATCAAGTCATCATCCCAGAACAAATCTTGCTCCAACAAAGAGCAAAGGAAGGAAGAAGACAAGGCCAGACTCTCTCTCTCTCACTGAAAAGTCATAAATGATGCCGTCTTGTCTTGTCTTGTTTGAGGGCATAGATAGACCCAACTCTAGCCTGAAGCATTGAAAGTTGAAACTGCAGCTTTTTTCTTCCTCTTTTTTTTTTTTTTTTTTAAAAAAAAATTGTATAAATATTTTTAAACAAATTTTATGTGCTTAATGGATAAATATATTATTTAATATCTTTTTCCGAAAACAGTTTACTAGAAAAAATGAGTAATTATCCTTGATTTGACGCACCATGTATCTTCTTTTCAAAACACCAGTACGGGGAATTAAATTCAATCAATGGCGAACTTACTTAAAAATCAAGTGAGACTGCAAGCCCTCATGTGATTGAATTGCTTGCTAAGCTTTTCAAAGCTTTGGTTCAACTAGCTTGAATTGGCCACAAACGACATAAGTACCAAACCACCCACAATGTTGGTGTTATAATGAGAATCAGTGACTTTGTATCAAATCTGAAGCAATATCTAGTTTTTTTAAGGTCAACAAGTGCCCTAAAAAAGTGAAAAATTACAACCCGCTTGAAAAGGGGCCGACACTTGAGTTTTGGAAATATATATTGGCTGAAGAGTGACAAGAAGGGGAAAAATGGATGCATTCAACATATCTATTTGATCAATATTCTCAATAACAAAATATACACTTAGCTGCCCTGACTTCACTTGGTTCCAACTTCATTTTTGCAGTTGTAAGATGCCCACTGCCCAGAAAGAAAGCTAGGAGGAAACTTGTTTCAAGTGGTGGGGCTGCTTTTCATTTCACATTTTCCATAAACAAATCATTGCATTCGTCAAAGCCTTCTCGCGTAGATGCTGTCCCTGAACTACTCCCCAAACCTTTCATTATATATTCTACTTGAACTGTTAGTTAGCCTCAGTGAATCATAACCTTTGGCTAAAATACATGTTCATAAAATATCTTGAAGGGTTGAAGCCGCTCAAAATCACTGCAAAGTCAAAGATATTGAATTCAGCTACAGCAGAATCCGAAGCAAAAACACAATCAAGAGTCATATTCAAACACTTACAAATGGGAGAAAGGACGATGACAGCACCAATGGGGTATAGAAAGAATGTGGTTCTCTCCAGAAAGGGCAATACTGCAAAAGGACATCGCATATCAGTTCATGAAAACAGTCTACAATCTTATTTGAACTTGGAAGTCATACTCGGGAAAGTTAATGAAACATGTTTCAGCAACAAAAAGTTCAAACATACTGATTTTGATTACAGAATGAAAGAAACAACCCACTAAAATTCCCTGGCACCAAGTTCATTTCACTTTAACGGTTGTTTAAATTTAGTTAAGTATGCCATGGATCCAAAATTGGTTTATAAGTCATCCCAGAAAATAAACGTCAAATATCCATTGAAAAAGGAATGTCGCCATTTTGGAACTATACGCATAAAAAATGCAACACTTGACATCTTTACCACATAAATAGCATAACTTCAGCCACATACGTACTTACATTTTCCGTGCAACAAAATTTTCATTTCACTTTCTAAAAACTGATCTAATTTTAAGATCCAAGTCAGAAAGCCACAGGGCTGTTATTTGTACCCATAACCAATAAATGAGCAACGAATTAAAAGCTGGGACAAGTAAGAACTAAACATTTAGCTTACCATCATAGCCTAAAAAGTTCAGATAATGGTAGTAAGCAGCAGCCACCATGTAGAGCAAGTTTGATAGCAATACAGGAAAGAAACCATGGGCTACCAAAAGCGGTGACAGAAAATATTGTATCACTGCCACAAAAACAAAGGCATCAATTAGGTGCATTAATTGAGGTTGAATCTAAAAAAAAACGAAAAAATGCATAGGAAAGGAGCAGTTACCATAAAGCATAACAAACATAGGAAAGAAAGAGTTGCAGTGAACGTCAAACGCATACATCCTTCAGCCAAAGAAGACAGGACCATGCAATTATTAGATTCTAAAATACATAATAAAAGAAAAATAAACCAAATTTATACATTAAAAGAAACACTTCAATTTAGAGGAGTGAAATTACCACAACATTAGCAAAATACAAACGATGAACACGTGAATATATGCAGCTTTGTGATTTATGTTCGAGATAAAATTCGGTTGAACTGTAGAATTAAACTAGTAAAGAAGTGGGAAGAATTTTGAGACTTACCATTCAACTCTTTGCTCAACCACATGACTGTTGGAGGGAGCCTCTGGCCGAAGGTAAGAATTAGTCAGGAACCTGTATGGACATTGAGGAATGCAACTTGTAATTAAACCATTGTGAGTGAACAACTTAAATGGCAAGAGACCTCAAATTCCACAATTAATTTAGATGGTAAACTCTTTCTTTTATAAGTAATTTAGATAGTAAACTCTTATAAAGCACAGACATCATTCTTTTTGATAAGTTAAAACACAGATATCATTGTCAAAAAATAGATGAAAATTGACAATATCACGACAGACAGACTACTCTTAGCAAATTCAGCTGCACTGGCTACTAACATGGTTATATATCATGCTTTAGAAACTATAAAGCCTAGAAATCTTGGACAGGGTAGGCAGCTTCACAGATATTGGCATTGAAATAAAGTACATTCAACAATAAGACAACAAGAGTAATATCATCTATTACTGGAGGAAGTCGTTCTTACCAACTACATGTAGCCAGAACTACTCCAGTTACTAAAAAATGAAAAATCAATACTGAGATAACTACATAAACTGCATGTGCAGCACTATGGCCATACCTGAAATAAAAATAAAAAAACAAGACGAGAATCAATAGAGAGTAAAGAACTAATAATATTACAGGATATATATATATTTTTTCTAAGCATAGTGCATAAATTGTTGAACAATCTAAAATAATATATAAGGCATAAATTCAGTAGATTAGACATCTTTGAGGTGAGAAATTACTTAACTGGAAAAAAAAAAAAAAAAAAAAAAAAAAGCACCAAATTTATGTGCCATATTGACTCTTCAAGCATATCAATATTAAATACTGGCCACACATTTGACTAGGTTCCTTCTTTTTCACATGAGGGGTAATATGGTATTTCTTACGTTTAGTAGATGTAGCAATGGCCCATATTTTGAGACTATTTGTGCTATCATATCTTTATCTTTGGTCCTTAGCAGTTCAATGCTTCCTTTATGTGTAAAATTATCTAAAACCTGCAGTTTTTAAATAAAAATTCCTATTAATCAAGTGCCAGCCACTACATGATTAATCCAATTGATCTATCAATTTTTCGGAGATTAGTGCAGGGAATTTTTTAGCAGCTCTCAAACTCCTTTGCAGGTGTGATTGCCTTCATTCTCAAGTGTGATTGCTTGCAAGACCACATGTTTGATTTTCAGGGTTCTATCCGCTTCTTTCTTCTCCTGCCGTCTCACCAAATCATAGATAACTATTAACCACAATCTTCCACCTATAATGGATCAAACCCTAGGCGTCCTCATTAAAGAAGAGAAAAATAAACATAGCTACAAAGGCCAGTGATTGCTTTCTCTTTCTTGCTAAAATGGGTAAAACAAGAACTGAATCATGTGTTTGCAGCTAAGTAGATCTCTAAACATCATATGCTTTAATTTCATTCCAAAACCCTTTTCTACCAACTACTTGACTCTCCTTAGACCGTTCTAAATCAAACCACTACAATACAGTTCTCGAATCTACAGAACTTTTCATCAGGTTGCAATATGAGCATTTGAACTAAATTTGATGATCCCCTCAGCTAAGTAGTTGACTAACTCAAGGTTTTTGACATTGGTTTTAAAAATGGTATAACGGTCACTATTTAATGGCATTATAGCACCAGCCATCAAGAGCAAGCATCTTAGAAACTTACGCAGCACAATAAGCCAAAGTTGCAACTGTCAAAAGAAGGCTGCAGATCACAACAAAAGCGGGGTCATCTCGTGCCCATTGATTCTTAGTTTCTGAAACCAAAAACAAAGTAAAACTTTTAACTTGAATCTACCATTAGCAGCAAATTTCACAATACTACACCTTTATTGAGTGCTTACATAGGCACTACAATTAAGAAATTCCAGAAATGCCAATCAACATTAGTTCTCAATGTTCCTCATTCTTTAAAGTATATGTTTAGAAAACCAAAGTAATCCTGCCCATCTAAAAGTCATCCCAATGACTTGAAGCAACTTTTGAAAACCAAATACAGAAAGCTATATAACATGAATAATTTAGTAAAACTTCCAAAACATATATTATTAAAACGCAAACATATATTACTAAACTAAGTAAGCATCTGATATTCCCCAATTTTTGTCATAATATCAACTAAAGTACTTCGCTGATCATTAACTTAAGTCACTATGAGCATTATTAAGAACTTCTGCAGGTGATACTTATATTGAAAGCTTATAGGCATCACTATCACAATAAAGTATATCTTAGCTGATTTTATTTCCTTCCAATGTATGCCAGTTTAAAAGAAAACCAATGTTCCTACAACTGTGATACTTAGTCTGCTGATAGCTACATCATTCAACAACAATGGCAAACCATTAGTGCAGTTGATAGTGTTAGCCAGAAAACAACAGCTTTTGTCCAGTGTCACTATGGAAAGTTCGAAACCGTACAATTTATGACAGTGCAGATTGATAATTACAGTTCGTCAAAGATAATATTAAAATAATCACACATATAGTCAACTGAAAAACTAGATGAATACAATAGCCATAGATTCAATAGCACCAACCAGATGACATAAGCAAATGATCATTCAATGGGAAGTGGACTTACGCTTGTGATACTTTGTGTGCTGATAGCTACATCCATTGTAATGTTCCACATGCAAAATACATAATTACGATAATAAGAAATTTTCTAAATAATAAACACAATGCAACTTGTCTATGGTATAAAAATTTGAAGAAAAAAAATCCTCCTCTTACATAGAATGAATAACTGCTGTGGGTAGTAATAATCATAATATAGGTAGAAAGACAACAACGATAGAGATCATGATGTGGATGATGATCAGAAGGGTGGACACTTACACAACTTTTGGTGAGGTGCATAGGTGAAGCATTTGCCAAAAGGTATATTCAACATCCATTTGTTGCCACTACAGTGAACCAGCCAAAAGCAAAAGGAAATTCATGAGAAAAATTTAACTTAATTAAAATATGAATGATCAAATTCAACTAGCAAATGAGTTCAGTCATGTCGTCAAAGGTGTAAAAGGACTGCTTCCATGACCAACAATCGAAAGTTTTCAAGGAGCAAGGTGAAAAAGTAAGGGGCACAGTAAGCAAACCTGACAACAAAATGGACACAAATATGCTTGTAATCACAATGGAAAAAAGTATTCAATGTATCCTAGTGGTTAACAGTTGGAATTTCCATCACATATCATAGTCACTTTAAAAGATGACATTGCTCTGATCATGTGTGGTTTCCTAGGGCCTTTGAAACTGCTCAGATCAGTTGTGTGAGGCGTCACCCTAAGATCTAAAAGAGCATGCAGAATCTGAACAATCTCATCCTCAGATCTATGAATTTGCATTAAAAAATTATATAAAAAATAAATAAACGAATGAACTCAAGAGTAATACTTCACCACTACGAATGGAACTTCCAGTGTAGCAATGATCAAGTATGGCGTATAGTAAATGCGGAGAGCAGGACAGACTGTTTATACAATCATACGAGTATATGTCCATTCACACAATGTTATATATGAATACAATTGGATTAGCAGAGAATTAACAAGAAATGATATTCCCTTCTTTCTCGGATTTTCGTTCTGAGTCAAAGAAGTTGGATACAGAAAACGAAATGGATAGCAAATTTACAAGAATTGCTTGATCAGAACTTGCAACCAGCACGGAATTTGTGCATGAATTTGAGCAGATATAAGCTAATAATCTAAATTAACGGAAAAATAGATGCTGCTAGTCGGAACATGTGCTACTCCTGGATCGAGTTCATGAACATGAAATGCTCCTATAATACTCGTGCAAAATTGGAGATTCAATTGGCACGGAGATCAGATCCGCTTAGAGAGAGAAAAATTTCAAAGAGATAGGAGAGAGAGGAAAACCTTGACTATTCGGCGGAGGTACTGAAGGAACATAGGGTTAGCTCGGGATGAAGAGGACGGTGACCGCCCTTTCGAGACTGTGGGCAACATCTCCTTCGGACTTTTTGCAGGTTCTTCTTCGATCGAAGATCTCTGAGATTTCCACAACAGCTCTCTCTCTCTCTCTCTCTCACTCACTGTGCTGGGTACAGATAGAAGGAAATGTAAAAACGACGACGATTTATTAGTAAGTTGGGCCTAGTTTTAGTTATGTAGTAGTTGGATTCTTGGTGGGCTACGGCTAGGGCCTAATTATTGCTCAAACGCTATTGCTACAATTATTTAAAAATGCGAGACAGTTTACAAAGAGGCTGAAGATCGACCTGGACACAATTTCTTTCTTTTATTTCCATATAATAATAATGTAATTCTTAAAATTATCATAAAATTTGTGATTAATTATTATTAAATTTTAATCAAATAGCAATTTTAAGAGTCACATCATCAATAGATTGACACAAGAAAGACTTGTAAAATTCTCATTTCTTTTATAATTTTTTTTTTTTGACATATTTGCAGAAGAGGGGATGGAGATTCAAACTAATGACCTCCGCTTCATTAAATGTAGTCCCAACTAATCGAACTACTTATTGTGAACTTTTTTTATAACTTGTTAACACAAATAAGTGATCTAAAGATTTCTTTTTTTTTTTTTTTTTTGGCTTGTTTGGCTCCAATTATATGTTGAGACGTGTTAATAAATTATAAAAAAGTTGCAAATATAATGTTACTCTTTAAAACACACGTTTATCTCATCTTCGTTGTCATTCAGGTGGAAATAGTGATAAGATAAAAATGTAATTTTTTGTAAAAGTAATACTTGATTGACAATGTCATGTCAACAAAATAGAATAAACAAATTTCTTAATTTTGAAATTTTATTTGCTTGATATTTCATTCTATTGATATAATTGTGTGCATATTTATTCACCGTGTCACATCAACAAAATAAAATAAAAATGCCATTTCTTACATTTTTTTAAATTTTGTTTGATAGTTTTGAGTTGTCGACACCAAACAACACACCCACCCAAATAAGTTGCAACTGGAGATATCAAGTCAAACACACAATTGCTTTTTTAAATCTAATTGAAAATCTGGTAAATGAGCCTAAAATTGAGTCCAAGTTTTATTTTTATTTTTATTTTAATTTATGTCCACACAAAAGTAAAAAAAAGAAATTCAAATGACCTTCGTTCATAATTCACAGCAACTACCTCTAGAGAACAATTGAGTCCAAGTCCTGTCTTCAAGAGAATAACCACGCAACCACGCCTTTAATAAACGTTACAAGATCGAATCCCCTCCCCACTCTTACGTGGACATGTCAAAAAATTGAGTCCAAGTCCTGAGTGTCATTCATACAGGCAAGGGTCTAAAATTCGTCACTGAAAATCCAAGCCCACACTTTCCTCATGCTCGATCGATCGGCTCGCACTACTGAGTTGGATAATCACGCATCTTTTACACTCTTTTTTAACGAACGACGACCCCCTCACTTCACTTTTATTTTTAAGAAGAAAATAAATCATGGTTTAGAATGGGACAAAAAGGTCATTATGCAAAAGGCTCCTGGTGAATAAGGTCAGAAATAATGCAGAATTTCGGTACAACCGTACTGTACGGCTCATCCCGTAACTTAACCATCTCCAATAACCCAAAAACATATATAACTAACTCAACTAATCTCCAATTTTTTTGTTTAATCCTCATCTAAATACTGTACACCAGCCTCAAAATTATTTTCTTTTTTCGGAAATATCAAAAGACAAAGTTAAAAAGAAAAAGAAAAAAAAAATCAGAAACAAATTGGCCGTTTGTTTCTGTTTTTGCCTATTCCGAACAGAAACCTTCTTGCTCTGATTTCCGTTTTCTTTTTGCTTTTTTTTTTTTCTCTGATTCATAATTTAATGGTCAATACCAATGCGCTTTACGCCCTCACAAAGAATCCCAGCCTTCTGGCGCCCATCCATGTAACTCTTCACTTCCTTTTTAACCATGTCCTTCAGCAAGTCAACTAACTCCGGCGAAAACTTCGCCGTTCGGTTGTTATGATAGGGCGGTGATGATTTGGTGTTGTACTCTAGGCGAGGCGGCGAGTCGTGGCCGCTGCACGGCTCGAGAGACTCGGTCCCTGGCAGAGACAGAGTAAGCAGAGTCGACGGGTCGTCAGTAGTTATAGGGATCGGGCGCGGCGGTGACAAGTACCGAATCGGGTACGGTGTGGATGTCGGCGGGAGACCCGAATCGCTTACGTCGGATCCGGACGGGCTACCGCGGGGGCTGTAACACGAACCCGCCGATTTCTTGCGCGGCCGATTCAGAATCTCGTCGGCTGTCGAATCGGCGTCGTCGCTGTTCACCATCGAAGAGTACTTTCTCTTGAGCGTGGAGTTCCAGTGGTTCTTGATCGCGTTATCGGTACGGCCGTTGAGGTGCCTAGCGATGGTGGCCCACTTGTTGCCGTACTTGGCGTGGGCCTTGACAATGATCTGGTCCTCATCCGGCGAGAATGGCCGGTGCTCTACCTCCGGCGAGATCTGGTTACACCACCGAAGCCGGCACGACTTCCCCGAGCGCCCCGGGATCGCCTTGCTTATCACCGACCAGCTCCGAGGACCGTGACTCTGCACCAGCCTCCTCAGCATCTCGTCCTCCTCTGGGCTCCACGGACCCTTGACGCGATCTCCATCCCTCTCCATCAATCAAAAACCCTAACCGTAGAAGAAAACCTGTAAAGCCTCTTTTTTCTTTTTCTTTTTGTTTTCAGTTTCTCTGAGAGGCCTCGGGAGACTCTGTTACGAGAGAGGTGGGGGAGGAGTAGGAAGGAGGGGTTTATAAAGGAAGGGTTAGGGTAACTGATGGAGCCGGTTAACTAACACAGGTACTAGGCGTTACGCGAACCGGTTCTGCTCGGTTACAGGTTGCGCCAATATACAGCTGTATTAACTACCACGCGTCGCCACGTAGGCTCGTGGATCACTGAGAATCCTCACCAAAATCTCGGCGCTATGGGTTTCTTATTTGACTCGTACATACAGTTATGGAAGTTACTCAGAAAGGGAAGGAAGGAGTGTAGGACGTTCTGGAGGAGGGAATATATCGGGAGAAAATGGAGAGAAATTGAGACAGTGAGAGGAAGAGAGAGAGAGAGAGAGAGAGAAAGGATTTGAGGATAAGTTTGACTGATCCAGGCTGGAGAGCATTACGTAAGGGAATTTGGTTTGGTTTTTTGTCTTTTTGAGGTTTTTTGGGGTGCACGGAAGTGGTGATGTGGAGAAAACGACAACAACGGTCGCGGAATTGGAGAACGGATCATTACTGACAAGCTGTCAGTCCAGCCTGTAATACTTGCAGCACGGAGGACACTCCAACGGCCTTCTCCACCGACACGAGGCGGTCACTCTCCGCCCCAATTTGAACTTCCCAACCCAACCCAACCGACTCTCTCTACTAACACTGGATTTTATAGAACCGCATAAGGTACAGTTTAAACATGCACATCATGGGACCGAAGAATACGTATTCCTTTGGGATAAGTTATCATTCTTTATATTTTTTTTTTAAAAAAAAAATATTAAATTAAATAAAAACAAAGTAAATCAATAAATATATATTTTATTTTTTGGCAACACAAATAACATACTAAAAAAGATTTAGTAAAAATGATAAGAACGTGTAATTATAATGGAAAATGTTGTGTGGACATGTCAAAAAAAAAAAATAATAATGAAAAATGTTTAAGGCTCAAGTTTTTTGTCCAATTTTTATCTTTTTTTTTTTAAAAAAAAAAAACAAGGTAAAAAATGAAAAAAAAAAATCTAAAGTAATAGTATATTTTTTTTGTCCTTCTTTTTATTGGTGTTTTTTAAAAAATAAAATTTTCATTTTTCTTCATAAAAATGATCATTTTTTGTACGTATGTATTATTGATATTTAAGGATGTATGAATTTGTCACATCATTTAAAATTTTTAAATAATGCAATGCTATATATATACGGTTAGATCTAATAAAATCTAACCAGTGAAATAAATCTTTATTCATTGAACTTGAAACGGAGAGTACCATATATATAGGGTTAGATTTAACAAAATAAAATCTAAATTGTAAAATAAATCTTCTTCAAATGGAGATAATTATGTTCTTATTTTGGTAGGAATTAAAAAATAAAAAAGGTTGAAAGATGTTGATGGCGCAGATAATTATGTTGCAAGTTGTAAGTTTAACGGTAATGGCAAAGAAAAATTCAAAACCCGAACAGAACTTTCCTTTAGTCACGTTGATTTAAATTTTAAAAATTGAAAAGTTAAATAATAATAATAAATTTAATAATAATGATGATGATGAGTGGATAAGTATGTTAGAAGTTAGTAGTAACGGTTAGTGCTGAATTTCGGGTAATTACCAAACTACCTAATACAACGGTGATGGTCGTTGGTAGGAATAATTTGTACTCTGAGTAGTCAACACAAAGTGTTGGTTTAAGACTTTTCCTCATATGGAAAAGGCAACGTGATGTTATTTTCTATTTTCCCTTAACTTTTCAATTACATTTGTAGGTCGGTGAATTACTTTATTGTTTAATTATTCGTAGTCTAGTCCTAAACATGTAGACTAAACACTAAACTTCAGTCTTACATTACATGAATATCTCGTGTATATATATAATTTTAATTATTTATTTTAGTCATTTTGGAATTATAGTGCATGTATTGTTAACGTTTTTTTTTTTTGTTTTTTTTATTGATACAAGTGGCCGGTATTAGAGCCACCAAGAAATGTCATGGATGATAAGAATTTAAGGGAGGTTGTAATACTATAATCCCATATTGAAAATATGAATAACACACATAGAGTGATGAGTAAATTATAAAGGCACTTACGAAAACTAATTAAGTCCCACCTTTGTTATTTGTTATGTGAGACTAAACTTCATAAATGATTTTATGGTATTCAAAATGTAACTTAACTAGTCTTTTGAAGTTATAATGGAAAAATAGCTAGCGTTTTTCTTGAGACGTTACAAACAATCTGTTTTTTATATATCATGTTTGTTAATCTATTTTAGAACACTATTTTGTTCTTAAAACAGAATAAAACACCAATGTTTGCCAACATCTTTCTTTATATATATATGAATTTTGTGATGGAAGAAAGTTATCTAAAATTGCTTGAAAAAATGTATTTTTTTTTAATTAAAAATTATGACATGACATGTATTGAGACATATTTACGTTGGAATTGAGATATTTATCATATAATTAATATGACACAATTAGTATCCCAATTTTAACATGTCTAATTCAAATTGGAACTGAACCCAAGTCAAATGCTTCGAGCCTTGTTTAGGAGGTGCTCCACAAAACATATACTAATAAAGCAAAGTTATTAAACTGTTTCCATGAAGAATATTTTGGTCACATAAATTTTTATTGGTCCCTTTTGCTTTAAATTATGTAATTTGACAAAAATAGGCATATGAGCTATTATTAAAACCCTAGTTTAACAAAAAGCCATGATAGTGCGTGAAACCCATATCATTCCAACTGTGAAATGGATTGTGAAGATGGTATAAACAAATACCCACATGTATATACAATTTACACGTGATAGAGATCCATTAGAGAATAATCAAGAATGCATGTCTTCTTTGCCAATAAAATAATGACCATTGCTTTCCCTAGGTAGAGCACATGTTGCACCCTTGATTACGCATGGTGAGGAAGAATCAAACCCTAGATACAATACTCCCACACCTCAATCAAATGTTAGATTTTAATTATATTTTAATTCTAAGATGACATAATTTGTGTAACTCTTGGTACTTGTCCAAATCAAATGTTTTCAAGAGAAAACGACAAATTCTAGCAAGATCTAATTAGCAATTCAGGTAACAAATACGAGAGATATTCTTATGACGTTCACCCGTTCCAACAAATTTCGGGTAATTCACTCAGACTATTAACAATTCGGACAAAAAAATTGCTAACATTAATGATGAATCATAGTGAGCACAATCCTATCTTCTTGCCAATTTGTGGTGCTTTGGATAATGGGTTGTGCAGTAAAAGGGATTATTATAAGGAAGATTGGCACGTGGTTGAGAAGAATCCTTTGGTGATTTAATTAATGGGTATGAGAGGAGATAGAGATTATTGCTTTCCCAAGGCATTGCACATGTAGTTGCTTTCATTAGCCCATTTGTCTCCAAAAGGGTAAATAATGCTTGAAGCTCAAGGTTGTAGTTATAATTTCTATATTGTATTCATATGTGAGGCAACAAAGTCATCAAAGCAGGCAGGTAAAAGTTCGATGATTGCTTGATCGAGATTTCAAAAGATTGAGCTTTTTTACCTAGATATTGAAATTATAAAACAACTAAAAATAATAATAATAATAATAATAATAATAATAATGATAATAAGAAAAAGAGAAGCTTTCTCTCACAGACTCACGCCATTTCTTTTTTCGGGGAGGGAGAAGGAATTCATTATTTACATTCCTCAATGAAATCGCATATCCTGCCTGTTGTATAAATTATGTACATATATTTCTAAATTTGTTAGTTTTTTCAAATTTGCTTGATCCAAACCGTCGATTTTGTTAAAAACACCGGTTTTGCCTAGGAGAGAAAGATGGTTACGGTTAACAATTATTGGTTAAAATTGCTAACTATAATTGCTTAGGCGATTAGCCGTTAATAATCCTAATTACCACTTTTTAAAAGAATTTTTTTATATATAAAAATAAAAAACCAAAATGACGTTTTTACGGTAATACGATAATACTCTATTACATATAACATCATTATATATACATATAAACACAAAAAGAATGTTGTTGTTTCATGTATATACATTAGGTAGTCAGCGGTTTTCTTAAAACTTAAAACAGTTAACCGTAACCACTTAGGCGGTTAGCAGTTTTTCCTAACTACCTTCAAAAGCGATTAGTGGGTAGTTATTTTTTCACCCCTAGTTTTGCCTGTAAAATCATAAAGTACTCAAACACGCTCTAAAACATGAGGGTTGTTACATTATAAAGGACCATATAAGGTGATTTATAATGCAAGTGATAATGAAACACACATGACCTGATTTTGTTGTAAAGAGCATTTCTATTAACTTCCTTTTATTGTTTATTTTTTCTAAATTTAGGGAACAATACTACTCTTTACTTTCCTATACACATATACTTCACAGTAGTTTCTTTTATATTTTCCTATGTCACTTAAATATTATTTATGTACAAAATATAAATTTCTACTTACCCTCAACCCTTTTACTAAATTCCAATACAATCTTCAATAAATGGTAAAGAGAGGAGAGAGGAGAGAGAAACAATTTATTAAAATAATGCATGAAGAAGCTATAGGGTTCCCATATATTGGGTAGAAGTTGTAGAACTGTAACATTTATAATACTCAGAGAATTGATAGGATATCTGCTACGAGTGATTATTTTTTTAACATTTATCTTATATATAGGGAATGAAAGGGGTTATACTTTATAGGGAAGCTAATATGGTATGCATGATGATCTTGGATTTCATTCCATAAGTTTTAGCAGTTAGATTTAAGAACTCAAAGTTAATCCTTCCATCTTGTATTCTTTTTAAAGTAAATGGGGAAAGATTGTTTTAATGGGAATAAGCTTTGTTTAATAACACCCCCTTTTTTTTTATTAAAAGAAAAAGACTAACAAAAAATTTAAAACATAAAAATATTTATAATACCGTTAAAACTATTTTCACGTTTATATCATCAATACATTCTTTCAAATGTTATTTATTTATTTTTTAAAATAGCACATTCTTAAAAGCATTAATGTCTTCGATAATCCTCATTTTTAATTTTTAGGAATAAGATCCTCTCTATTTCAAATAAAATGGATAATATCCATTTAATATAAAATGAGAGGTAATATTATAAATTTAGTCATTTAACATTAATGTTAAGACAATATTACCCCTCATTTTACACTAAACGGAGAGGATCCTATTCCTTAATTTTGTGGCCTGATTTTAAAGACATTTTAATGCTAGACTGCGGAACATAGGCGAAAGCTAGAGTTTGTTATCACAATAATTATTCTATTTTGCATGCTATAAAACGAAATAATTTGATCCTTTTTGTAAAGGTAGACTTACAAATATTTATTTGGAGTCCATGCCTTATTTATTTTTAACTTTTAACTTCCGTCCAAAATCTTTTGTCAGACCCAATCATACAATGACATGTATTAATTACAAAAATAAAAAATAAAAAAAATTCAAGGGTTGGTCGAGCCACCTTCTTTGACCAAATGAGAGGGAGATGTGGATTTTACAAGGCATATTAATGGATTCGGTCAAGATTTTGGACAAGTTGAGAGTAGAGAACCATATGGTTGAGATTTTGGACAAGTTGGACAAGTTGAGATTTTTCAACAAGGGATATTAAGAAATTCTGTCAAGATTTTGGACGGAAGTTGAGAGTAGAGACTTAATTGATTTTATTGCTGACCTCAGTGAGTTTTCATCAAATTTTTATACCACGGAAAGTTTATTGCAAATCGGTGTAACAAAAAGGACTGATTTAACATTTTTTCCCACAATAAAGTTTTATGATTCATTACATTTGAAGGAGAAATGAACATGATTAGGTCTTAAACTAAATCTATTCAAGATTTTCAATAGTTCAGCCAAATATGTTCATCAATTTCACCTATGACTGTAAATGGCCTACAGATTCTGTCTTGAAACATCAAAACAAGTGGATGAGTTGGTGTACCTCGATTTCCACTGGGATTAAAAAAAATTCATTGTTCCTTAATGCTGTGGCTCATCTGAATCTTCTGTAAAGTTGATGATATCACCAAACAAAATCTTATGTTCAAAAACTGTATGCTCTAAGCCTCTAAGAACAAATAATACATGTGAAAATTACATGTTCTAAAGTCATATGTTAGTTTAAGAGAATGGTTGAAAAGATTTACCCCAACTCAATTTGGACAAAAACTTTCATTAAAAAGAAAAAAGTTGTAAAAGAACAGAATTCAAGAATGAGACTGAAATTTGTGACACATCTGTAGGCATGGCTTTCTAATCTCAAAACATTTTCTTGCAGCCAACATCCCTCAATGTTCACCCTCTGGAGCAAACGTGAAGTTGAAACATCAATGAAAAGCTTTTCCCAGAAAAGAAAAAATCAACTAACAGCATATGAATGGAAGTTGGACAACCATCAAGCATTCTTCACAAATCAGCTAGTACTCTCATCCCAATGCCAAAACAACCACCTAGGAGGCAAGGAATATTTACGGGTATAACAGCAGTTTCTCGCATGTATTCTCTCCTCTTTGGTCTAGTGATCCTGAAGGGGATAGAAGAACCACTTCCCTAAAAGACCAAGCAGCCAGTTCCACCCTAATCAATACCTTACTCAAAAGCCTCAAATGGGGATATAGATTGACAGTGATGAAAGTAAACATATTGACATCATTTGAGTTGAAATGAATCTTCTAATTATCAGCAAAGGAATAACCTGAGGGGAAAAACCCAAGCAATTCCACATTGACCTCATACGCGTAGGAGAAAGAGACCAATAAAAGGAAAGAATAACCACATGCATCTAACAAAAAGAAGGCACAGGTTTTGCCGGGCGCCATAAGCAAGTATTGCAGGCAACCAGTTTCTATGACAAGGACGGAAAGAACCCATAAGCAATCAATTATTTATAACAAAAACAATAATCGTTCTATAGAAGCATATAAAACGGGAATTTCAGAATATATATATATATATATATATATAAGCCAGCCAACCAAGATATCTGAAATTTATTAACAACATCATGACAGTCTGTCAGCTAATGACACAGATCAATAGCTACAATTTAAAAGAAAATTGGTGATGGTAAACAGCCGCCCTTAAATTTTTTATCTGACTAAACCTTACAAAATACGAAACCCAAAATTAAGGCAAAATTCCAAGCACAGTAATGATTTAAGTGGTGTTTTCTCATCAAGGAAACTAGTAAAAAGAAAAATAAAATATTTATAAATAAGATAATTATACTGACCGAGTGTATGCTACAAACGAATTCCAAAACTCCTCAATTACTCTGACCGCTTCCACTTACGAAATAGACCCACAGTCAGGTTATTGGGGAAAAAAATGCTTATTTGTCTTGCTTGCTCATCCCTCCTGGGAAGCAGACTTCTAGTTGTTAATCAAAACGAGGTATCTGCGATGCAGATGCATGATAAAGAATGCCCTATTTCTTGAAGGCTATTCAGGTTCCAGTTCCAGTGTTACTGCTATCATTGAGTTCTTGGAAGAAAGTTTTTGCGGCTTCATATGTAGACCAGCATATAGCAGCGGCAGGAGCATGGAAAAGCATCCGTGGAACCCATCCCCGCATGAGTCCTCTGTATCCATCCTTTTTAACTATTATTTGAAGAACATCCCCAATTGAGCCACTTGTAAATCTATCACAGCCGCATACACCCTGTTCAACCAATTAAATGTTACACATCCTGAATGATTAGTCACTAACCATCACACAGGTCGTCTCAAGAAATTACAGATTATGTAATAAACATTTACCAATGAATATATATATATATATATATATATATACAGTTGGTTTTCAAAACCCTTTCTTTTCCAATTGTTCATTTTTATTCCTAATGTTGTTGAAGGGGTACAGTTCATAATTGAGCAAGACATTGGAACCAAATATTGTGATGCCCTCATGAGCACTATCAATAATTTTTAATTTTTAATTTTATAGTCTCACTATCAATGAATTTGTAATAGGTAACTAGTGCCTGTCTTTATTACTATAGTTCTTTTGTTCCATGCTTCTTCCTCAAGAGATGGAAAGAGTACTACCGCTTGGTCATGAAAGAAATTTAATTACAAAAGTTTCATTCCACCATGATGGCTAATTTGAGAAATCAAACTTCATAACCAAACACAAAAGTCATGTACACAGTAAAGCATGAAAATCTTTTGAATAAAACCATTCTTTCAGGGGAACAATCACTACCCAATTCCTAGTAAAGATAAGTATAATTCAGGTATAAAATAGCAGTAACATCTATGTACATTAAGATGGAAATGGATCCTCTCCATTTCATCCATTTAGTGCAATTAAGAGGGTATACTTGTCCAAAAAATTTGCCAAAAAAAAGAAAGGACAATATTTTTGATAAGTAAAGTTGTATATAATCACTGCATGGAGAGGATGGATGAAATGGAGAGGATCCTTTTCCAAAGTAAGGACTTGCAAACCATTCCCAATAGTGATCAATGAGTAGCTTGTGTTCATTAGCAAAAAAGCAAAAAAATTACAATCACCGCATGCAACATCACTCTTACGCATGCCATACATTGCATATGGAGTACTTACCTAAAAAATCAACCGGAAGCTATGGTTTTCATGCATAATTGTTTATCGAAGTGCTAAACATGCGCAACAAATTTTTCAAATTAGATTTCTAAGAGAGCAATACATGTTGCTTCTGCACAGTTGTTGTGTTCCTACCTTAAAATTCAAATGCTACAAACATAGATATACGAATGCCGGCAACACCACTGCCTAAGATAAGCCCCAAATACGAACAAAACCTTAAAAACCAAACACACACCGCAACTACAAAAGAAACCAATATTATACCTGACACTGTAATTGGGTCTTGACCACATCTAGGGGCGTGGTCACCACCGCAGCCAAAGCCCCAGCAGCGGCACCAGCGGTGGCATGCACGGCCAACCGCTCATCGCTCGCACTCTCTGGCGAGATCTCCATCAACCCCTTCTTCGCCGCCTCATATGTCGAAAAGTGCACGGCTGTGAACGGTGCGTTCATGACCACCGTGGTCCTATAGGACGCGTAGAACGCTCTAAACCCCTCCTCTTTCAACACCCTCTTCACGCAATCCCAGACACCCCGATAGGGACTATTGCTCAGCTGAAGCCTTTGCTTCACCATATCCATTGGCGTGAAAACGGCATCGCTCGCCACCGTCGCGCACACGCCCGAGAAGGCGTGCGCCGCCGAGTTGTTTGGGTTCCCACTGGAGAAGTACTTCTTGCACACCTCGTAGACCGAAAAGTACACGGCGTGGGCCGGGCCGGCCCCGAGACCCATTGCGCCGATTCCCCTGTAGAGCCCAGCGGGACCCTCAGATCTCAGAATGGACCGGAGGGCTTGCCGGACGCCGACCGACTTGACCGGGCATGATCCCATAGCCTGCATGTGGGTCTTCAAGGTGTCGACCGGGTACATGGCCATGTGCTCGACCATGCCGGCAATCGAACCGGCGATCATAAACTGCCAGAAGTGGAGACCGTCATGGGCCGAGACGGGGAGCTCCGGGTGGAAGTCCGGCGGCTGCGATACCGGCCGAAACTCCGGGTTTTGGAACTTAGCCGTGGCGTCTGTGGCCATTGAGACTTAGCGTTTGAGAAGAATTGGCAGTGGAATTAGGAATAGAGACCTAATGGGTTTTCTTTGGAAAGATTGAATTTCGTTGATTCGAGGGCTTGGGAAATTAGGGTTTCGGAATGAAGTCAAAATTAGGTGTTTAGCTGCCATACACAGCTAGGCCAAGGTTAGGGCTGGAGATAAAATGGTTGGGTGACGAATGACAATTGGCAAAGGGGTTTTGTAGTCGTTGATGAGCTTTGAACTTATGGCAGCTCAAGATTTTTGGTTGTCGCTTTTGACTATGTTGGCTAATTATTATGTTCCAAAGAACTAGGAAATTTAGGGTTACTCCAATTTCTCAATCCTAGTAAAACTGGGAGAGGTGGGGGGCCCGGTAAGAAATTAGACAAAATGGGAAAAGTAATTTGTATTTTGGTTTAGATAAATATCATTTGATTTTGTGTAATAAACACAAATTAATACCAATTCTCCAGAAAATTTGGGGTTTGGATGGAACAAGGAAATCTACTGTTATAAAAGAAAAGAAAAGAAAAAAAAAAAAAAAAAAGGGTATAGCATTGACCATTTATATAGATTAGGATAACACTCTCCTTGTTAGAAAATGAAAAGAAAAACTAATTCAATCTTTATTTTAAAAAGCAAAAGAAAATCCAATCTTTATTTGAAAATGATTGTTTTTTAAAAAGCGTATTACTAGACGCTGGAAAATATTTTTAAAGATAATAAATAATGAGATAAATTATTTAATTAAATATAATAATTAGTATTTTAATTTTTGTATACAATGATTAAAAAAAATAAAAAGTATAAGGAATCTTGATATATCATAATACCAATATCTTTTTAAGCCGTCTAAAGTGATTGAATCATTTTAGAAATTTTTTTAAAAAAATTTTTTTAAAAATAATATGATTATTAAAATTATTATTTAGTTAAAATTAAATAATAATTAATTATAAATTTAAATAATTTTAATACCTATATCATTCTTAAAATTACTATAAAAAAAAAAATTGCGAACATTACTCAAAGCGTGATATTATTGGCAATGCGCGAAATATTAATTTAAAAACAGTTAGCGGAGATACTTTGAATTTGTAGAAGTCTCGGGGCACTTTCATGTAATTAACAATTCCTATGTCCATTCCCACGACTCGAGAACAAGTGAACAACCAGCCAAAGTTACTCAAACCCTCGATCAAAGTTCTTCGTCTAGTACAAAATTTCAAATTTGGGGGTCAAAAAAGTAATTAGGGTTTTTTTTTGGGGACGGCGAACATGTCGATGGGGAGGCCCAAGGAGCTTCAGGTGGTGAACAAGCCGGAGCCGTCGGCTGGCTCGAACGCGCTTGTCGAGTACACGCCGCCTGTATTCAAGGAGGAAGAGGAGGACCTGGAGGTCAAGCTCCGGCGGATCCTCGATAACGTTCCGGTCCGCGTCAGCAACACTTCCGGTAGCTCCGCCGGTTCCGGCTCCGGAGACTTCCACCAGGTAATATTTCCATACTTTAAGCGTGCGGTGTTTTATTTTTCTAATTATAGGGCTTTTTTGTTACTGATTTGGGAATTTGGTGCATTTTATTGCTTTCTCGTTGAGTTTGGTAGAATACATATATGGAGAGAACGTCTTTGTATGAGGGAAGGTACCAAATTTGCATGTGACAAACTGGTTGTGTGAGCTATATAGAGAGTGCTTTGGTAATCTAGAGGCACACCCAGAATTCTTGTTAATGCGGGTGTAAAGGGCTTAGCAAGAATTTATGTGAGTAGATGAGTAATAACTATCGGGCAAAATGGTGATCCTAATAGAAAGATATCGATGTCGAAATATGATTGGTCAAGGAATTTTACTGGGTTTTCTCCGACAGTTGATGCGAATGCTTGGAGGTTCTGAGTAGGACATCTCCTCTGGTAGAGGAAGTTATACGTATGGAGAAAAACTTGTAGAAGATGAAGAGCAACTGAGCCGGCTGGTAGGTCCTTGGTGTATTATGCTAACTAAGGTTAGATAATGGAGGCAAAAAATAGCAGGTGATATCTACCAAAGTGTGGAAATAGTGAAGACATGTTGTAAGATTTGCTATCATTGAATTTGTTATTGTAGTTGTAAGCCTGGTGTCAAGCTGGAGCAGAAGTAGGGAATTCCACTAAGGTTTTCTAATTTACATTGATGCCTTTCAATGAAAGGGTTTGAGTACTCTATGTTGTGTATCTAGTACAAGAGATCCATCAGTGTATTGGTGCTCATGATTATATCACCATGATGGGCACAAATCAATGAGATTGATAGTGATGAATGAATGGAATGAAAGAGGGGATGTATTGAGGGAAACATGAAACATATTTTTGGTTGTCCTGGTGTAATTCAAGGTGTGATTGAGGAGGATAATATAAATAATTTTTGAATTAGATAAAGAGGCTGGAATTTAGATTTGCGAGTGTTGCAGAATTAACCTAGAGATATTTAATTTTTGAAATTTTACTCATCAATGTTCAAGTGCTAGCTATCCATGATTCACAAAGTAGACCTGCGACTGATTCGCAAATGATTATTGATGAGAACCAAGTGCTCTAAGTGCTGTTAATTCACTTTGGAGCAGAAAGCATCTCTTCCTCCCATAATCAAGGATGGAGGGTAAAGTCATTATTTCAATTGGAGTGTGGGCAGGGGCGGATCTAAGGGGGGTCGAGGGTGGGCATATGCCCACCCTCAACTCTTAAAAATCTTCTTTACCATGGTATTTTTTGTTTTTTTGCCCTTATTATGCCCTCTCTCAACCATAATTATGTTCTCTACTCTTATGCTTAAGTTATATTATGTCTTTTAATAAGTTAAAATTTGAAAAAAAATTAAAAACCTCAGATTCTCACTTTCACTTTCAGAAGAATCGAATAAAGAAGATGATGAACAGTGTTTATTCCATTGTCCAAACGCTGCTTTTGTTGATTAACACTTATGTCGGGGTCGGGAGGTGGGGTCCATGACACAAATAAGTTAAAGGAAAAAAATAAGCAAGGCCTTTAAAAGCTGGCGGCAGCAAGTAAAAGCATTGAGCCTTTGACTGCTGCCAGCTTTAATTATTATTATTATTATTATTTTATTTATAAAAAAAAACCCTAATAACAAAAAAAAAAAAAAGAAGGATTTTGCCTCCAGTTTCTCAACTAAAAAAAAAATTTAAAAATATGTTATTTTAATTTTCATAACAGTAAACCCTAAGAAAAAATAAAAGCTTTGAGCCACCACGAACTTACAATTGAAAAAACAAAAGTGATTAAATTTTTATTTTTCTAGTCTTCTAACTTTCTTATTTTTCAACTTCAACAAAATTAAGCCTCAATTTTCTTTCACTTTTCAACTTCAAGTAAAAATTTAGGTATGTAAATATGTAAATAAATTTTTAGATTAGATTTAAATTATTCTTTTAATTTAATTGTTTTAATATTTATATTGATAATTTGCTATTCAGGAATCAAGATTCAGCCTATTCAACTATTGTTAATAATAACTTCACCGAAAAATTGAGTATGTAAAATTGTAAATATGTAATTAAATTTATATTGTTATTCAAGAATCAGGATTCATTGATTCGCTTAGTATGATAAAGAATCGTTGAGAGAGCATTCTCAACAATGAATATTGTTAAAAATCGTTTACGTAATAAAATGGGAGATCAATGGATGAATTATTATTTGATTACTTACATTGAGAAAGAAATATATAAAACTATCAGTAATGAAAAAATCATGCAGCGATTCTAAGGTATGAAAGCTCGTCGATAACAATTGAATTAGCGCTAGTTGTGACAAAACAAATTATAAGTTATATTTATATGTTTTAGAACATAATTACATTTTTGTTTAATTTATTCACTTATTCCGTTAGTTATATTTTCTTTCAACTTTATTTTTTGTATTCATTAAAAAAAAACATGCCCCCTATAGATGAAATTCCTGGATCCGCCACTGAGTGTGGGTATGTGAATTGTCTTTACTCATCAAAAGAAATAATGTGCCATGAATGGGTTGTGCCCCATCATTTTGGGTGATTGAAGGGTTTAAATTTGAGATAGACAAAAGCTCTTATACAAAAGCTCTTATTGCAAATTTATACCATGTAGAGGCTTTTCGGAACACTTGGCACTGGGAACATGGGCGAAGTAGGTGATCTGGGGTCTGTGCTCTCCTTCTATGAGTTGGTGTGTGTGTGGACTACAGGATAGAGTGAAGCTTAACTGGTGATCACTTGCCATGTGGACTATTGTAATTGGATCAAGTTGCTGACCCATGTGATGGGAAACCTTCCCGCATGCTTTGGAGATCACTGTAAACTTTAATTATTGGTCCTTTGGTAGCACCTGTCCTGAACAGGTGTTTCATGTGCAAGGATCGAAGAAGCATTGGTCATCACCTAGTCTATTGTTGTGCTACTTATAAGCCATAGCATTATATCTTCTCTTATATGTGGATTATGGGTATTCCTATCTTTAATGGAGAACTTGATTCTGGGGTGGTTTGTTAAAGACTTGAGCATGGCGAGTAGCATAACCTTTCTTCCTTTAATATGTTCTGGAGGAACTTTATTAGATAATCTTTAAAGAGTTAAAGAGTTCCTGCCTTGCAACCTAGAAGCATTTCGTTAAAATATGTGTAAGTCATTGAGAATTGTTGGTGTTTATTGTTGATACTAATTATTTGGTCCCTATAAAATAATTTGTTTGATTCTTTTTACTATTTAAAAAAACAATAGTTTTAACTTACCAAAAAAATAATAATAATAATTTCCTGGAGTTTTATGCATTTGGCTGCAAAGTTACTGCGTAGAAGGGCTTGTTCTTTGCAGTTACTAGTTATTTTCTACAGTAAAAAAATCAATGTTTGTTAAATTCTCTAGTTTGTCAACCTGGAACCAAACTGGCTGTAGGTTGATACTTATATTCCTAGGTTACTTGAATCACTTGGTTTATAGCCTGCATTGGACCTAGCTCCATGCTGACCAATAAGTCATAGATTAGGAAATCTGTGACGCACACTAATTTTCTGTAGTCGAAGTCAGGGAAAAGTTGGAAGAGCCATAAATTGTTAAGCTTTTGATGGAGATGTGATGTTCTATAGGATTCTTAATGCCTAACCTAACCTATTGGCTAATGGTATTTTTGACACCAGAAAAATATTGATCAGTTTGTTGTGTTTTAAACATTTGTAATTTAGCAACAATTTGGTAGCCTTTGGGCTTCAACTTTGGTGATGAAGGGTGGGGATCCCTGTTACTTAACCTTTACTTGACAAAACCTTTTTAAGGGTGTTTTTTTATTTTTTGTTTGAAAAAGTGTGTTGATTTGACATATAGGTGAAAGTAGTTTTGAATATTATGTGTTTTGGGTTGTTTGTTAATACTTTTACTTTTTTAATAGAAATCAAAAAGCTTGGGCAAAAAGCGTTGCCAAACGAACCTAATGTTTACTTATTGTTATTTTCTCATCTGTTTACTTTTTGCATGACATGTGGATGAGTGACTGGTTATGACTAGATGGAGATGATAGCTGGTAAATTGTATTACATATCTCATATTCTGTTTTCCCTCATATTGCTGTCACAACAGTATCGTCAAATGAGACGGAAAGAGCAAGATCGACTTACTAGGATGGACGTCGACTACCAAAGAAGAAAAGAAGTGGCTGAATTCAATATGAGAAGGGAGGAAAGAATGAAAGCTGCCGAGGAACGGACAGCAAAGAAGCGTTTGAAAAGACAAAAGAAAAAACAAAGGAAAAAGGGGAAGAAAAGCGAACTGAATGGAGGAGAAGATCATCATAAAGAAGAATCTTCAGATGATGAAGGTGATTCTGATGATGGTGAGGAGGCAGCAAAATGAATGAATAAGCTTCTACCAAAGTCTTATTTTCAAGTATTGGCTCAAGATTTACATTAGCATCTTCAAGTAAAAGGACAATGGGGCACGCTAACTTCTTTTGGATTTCAGTTTCTGTGTTCTACTTTTTGCCGTTTGTGTAAGCTGAAGTCCTCTGTATGTACTTGCGGATCAGATAATCTGAAATGGTTGGTTCTATTATAGACAAATTTGCTACCCTTCTTGCTGGTGGACTGCTGCCTCTTCTACCCAAATGCAATTGGAATGTCGATGACTTGTGTAGAACATAATGGGTTGAGTTTTGTTTGTTTGAGATGTCCATATAAATAAATGGACTGGCATATCCTACTTATCTAGTTACAAGTTAATTGAGGTATCCTCATCATTGTATCTTTGTTTATTATATTTATTTTTTAATGACAAGGAACCCCTTCGAGGCAGGGCCTCTTTGGGATCCATCCCTATCGAGTAAAACTCCATATAGACGATCACCATGCATTAGGTAATTGAGACAACTCAAAAGATCAACCTCGTGGTATTACACTAAACAAACGACAATTCAAGTTAACTTTTTCGTGAACATCTTAATATTGTATCTTAACAAATATAAAATGTATATTATCTCAAATGAAGGATTCTTCATAAAATATTGCTTGAAAGATAGAATTTTGCCTTTTGGACGTATTAGCTCTTTCACCTTTTTTCTAACTTTTTTTTTTTAATTTTTTTTTTTTATCTCTAAAGAATTGCTTCTACATGAAGTAACATTTTATTTTTTATCTTTTAATTTGATATTATTTTTCAATAATAATTCTTAAATCACTATTTATCTTAAAAGTTAATATTAATAATAAAAAAAGGTATTTAATTAATAAAAAAGCGTAATTAATTGCAGCAATGCCACGTGAAAAAGGAAGCATGCGGAACAAAATGAAGCAATCATTTTGGGGCATGCGAAAACAAAACGAATTCATTCAGTCTTGGCCGCTGTAATAACTCTCGCCGCATCATCTCCTATATATAATGGCAGCCTTTGTCGTAGTAGTAGGTATAATTTGCATTTCTAAATAGCACAGTGAGGAAACTGGAAACGGTTAACAGACTTCGAGCCCTTCCTTTCTACAGAGACATATTTGCCCTGCCAACATCACATTTCCTTCTCTCTCTCTCTCTCTCTCTGTGAAACCCTAAGATTCGCGCCATGGAATCGAACCCTCCTCGTCGCATAAACGTTCATCAGGCTCTCGGCGGTGGATCAGGTTCTCTCTCTGAATCTATGAATCCATACATACCTTTATGTAGGTGCGTATAAATACATGTATATGTATTTGTATGTCTATTATGTGTTCGTCGATGAATCGGATTCCTCATATAGCAAAAGTTTGGTGTATTTTCGGAAATGTAATGATTAATCAACCAATTAGTTAATCAGTTATGAATTGATTGATTTTGTGGATTTGGGTTTTTGATAATGGTAGTTGCTGATGTGCTGCTGTGGAAGAATTGGTATGGAGGGGTTGTGGGGCTGGTCTCTGCCACGACCTTGTGGTGCCTCTTCGAAGTGGCGGGATATAATCCTCTATCATTTGTGGCAAATGTTCTATTGCTCCTTGTTGTCATTCTCTTTTTCTGGGCAAAATCTGCTTCTCTTCTTAATAGGTATTTTTCCTCTTTTATGCATAAAAGATGTTTATTCGGTTACTTTGGTCATTGCTGTTTTCTTGGTGGGGTTCTGTTTGATTTTCAGAAATTGACAAATCTAGGCAGTGAAGAGATTAGCCATGAATATTTTGTTAAACCCTTTTGTAATGAAGAGATTAGGATCAAGATTCATAGGAACCATGTTGATGGATGATATGTTGGTTTAATTACATACTGAGAAAACAAGTGGAAAAAAAAAATGGAAATTTTGAAGCATTTTGACCGAAATTTTCCCAAAATCTGGGTTTCTTTGGAACAATTTATTGTGATATATACTCTGGACCTTGCATTACCGAGATAGAAAATTCAAGGTTTATGGGATTTTGTTTGGGATAAATGAAATTTGCTCTGTGCTGTGTGATTTAGGCCTCTGCCTCCCATTCCCGACTTGGAAATTTCTGAGGAGTTTGTTGCGAAGGCTGCTGGTGCAATGCAAGTGTGGATCAATCCTGCATTGTCAATCGCACGTGACATTGCGGTTGGGCGGAATTTAAAACTTTTCCTTAAGGTTGGTGCTTTTGTTATGACTCCATGACATCTTCTTCTACTTCTTCTTCATTTTTCCTTTTTTTTTTTTTTTTTTTTCCTTTGAGAAATTTGATTTATTTACTTTTGTGGTTTTTGTTTTCAGGTTGCTATTGGCTTGTGGATAGCATCTTTTATTGGCGGTCTCTTCAACTTCATTACCCTGGTCTTTATTGGTGAGTTGCTTTGCTGCCCATTATTTAATAAAATGTGTCATCCTTGAAAGAACTGCTTGACCGTTCAATTTAATTTCTGCAGGGGTTCTTCTTAGTCTTTCAGTTCCTGTGGTTTATGACAAGTTCCAGGACCATATTGATGAGCAGCTGTGTGTAGTGCTTGGAATCTTACAGATGCAGTATAGGAAAATTGATGATAACCTTCTAAAAAAGATTCCAATATCTTTAAACAAGGAAAAGAAGACACAGTAGGTAAAGGTAAACATAATCCCTCTCTCTGACTTGGCATTGTCATACGCTTACGATAATCTTTGCAAATTCTGCATGGCGTGCATTTCATTAATTTAGTCATATGTGTTTTAAAAATTTGCTGCTAAGATAGAATTACTGCAGCATGGATTGAAATAACTCGCAGCACATTATATACTAAGATCTTACTAGAAATATGAAATCACCTGTAATGGGATGGTGATACACTCAATCAAAATATTATCTTTGGTTTTGAGAAGTCTATCACTAAATACATCATTTAGATTCCCTTACATATATTCATTTTATCTTCTATCACCTTTATGGAACCTGGTTGATTTGTATATATATCAAATATAAAACCCTAGGCTCAATGTTTGATATCTGCTAACTGAATGTGTTATCTAGTTTTGTAAGAGTTTCTTGAATTGTGTTTATTAATGTGCAGTTTCACGTTTTTGGAGTATTTAATGCTCATAATATCTCAAATTAATTTAAGATTAAGGATTATACTTGGCGTGATAATTGAATTCTGATATTGATTTAGAACATTGGACTTGGAAGGTCAACTCTGTGTTGTAAGAGTTGATCACAGCTTCAGAATGATTATGCAATTTACTTATCATGTCTACAACATTTCTTTCTAATAACGCAGTTAGGTTCTATAAATGTGGCATTGAAAAAATTACAATCATACCTATCGTTATTATTCTTCATAGAAAGGTCATGCACCAGTAAAGCAATTCTTACCATCTTGATTGAAACAACCACCATTTGTAGACATTAGCTTGTCACAGAAGGCTTTGGTAGTGAAACAATTTTTTTTTTTTTTTTTTTTTTAATTTATTCAAACTTTGAATCTTAGTTATGGTTTTGATGCAATTTAGAACCTTAATTAAGGATGTTAATAATAATTATGAGGCAGCATCATTTTGATATTTTTGCATGTATTGTTGAAATTCGTTTATTGATATATATGATAAGTTGTCCGGGGTTTTCTAGATTAGATGATTAAGATGGTTGCTTCTCAATTGGTAGTTTGCTCTCCCTTACCATAAATATAACTTTTCATTAGTGAGGTTCAGTAGAGGTGGTTTTATTGCTTGGGGGTGTAAGTCTGCTAGTGATAGCAAATTGTGGTATACAGGTAATGCGTAGGACTTCAATTTCTATCTAGGATAATTGTATTGAATACTAATTAGCGAGTTGCCATTCAGTTTGAAGTGGTTTCTTATTACAGGGCCCTCCTTAAATCTATTTTCTTGTTTAGCGCATAACAAAATTATGATGGATTGATCCTAATTTTGCATTAAAATAAATAAATAAATAAAAAGGAAGAAGAAAGGATACGTTGATTTTCAATGACTCTGCTATGATGTTTTATTAAGTGTGTTGTCCCAAATAATTTCTGGCCTTCTGAGAAGACAACTCAGCACCAAAAGGTATTATACAATAAAATGACAAGCATGCTGTGTTTGGTGTCTGTCTTGTATTGTGTTTAATGTTTGCATCCAATTGAAAATAAAGGGGCATTTAGTGTTGTTGTCTCGTGTCTTGCATGAAGACCTTTTGTATTCTTTTCCCCTATTGCATCATACTGATCTTTTCATATACCAGTACCTCTAGTTTTATCTTTGTACTTAAGTAGAAATCTTGTGTAATTTGAGTTGTTATGTTTGCTTTTCGCTACTCTTTTGAACGTATACTGAAGCATATATATATATGTATTTGGTGCAGGATATCGAGTAGTTTGGCAAAGTTTGATTAGGAGGTTAGAGATGGGTTTTCAATACATGAAGTCTTTTAGATTTCTGTTTGCCGGGATGCTGTTAGGTCATATTAAGTGCCAGTTAGCATGATTCAAAAAACAAAAACAATCTCCCACCATTCAGGAGCAGGTCTGACATACCACATTTTCGAGTGTTCAATTTTTCATTTTTTGGTTTTCTATGTTTTTCTTTTTCTTTTTCTTTCTCCTGGGGAGACAGTTGATAATTTTTGGACTACAGTTCCTTGACCCTTTTGGTTATGCTTTCTCTGTTCGTCTGCTGTAGATGACATATTGCCCTATTGTGAGGGTAAATTTCAGATTGATAATGAAATGTAGAATTTTCGAACTTCCTGGCATCCTCGGCGCATTACTTCTCCCTATAGTTGTGATGACAATGAATTCATTTTATTTGTGGAACCATAGAAGTCTCTGTGGTGGATATATGAACGACCAAATAGGGTCGTACAATTTTGCAGAGTATTCTCCATAGTGGTCAAGTGCCTTCATAGTAACCAGCTTCAGCAAAAGAATAATCAAACACTAAATTGCTGTTGGAGTGGGGCCAACATTAGAAGATGGCCAGAAGAAAGTTTTTGAGTAAATTACACAGTAGCTAAATTGCTTTGTTTCTAAGCCAAGACTTTCGCTTTTATATCCAATGCAACAAACAATCACCTTTACCTAAACTTAGCTGACAAGTTGAAATTCTTGTTAAAGATACTTGTAATATTGTCTAGAGTGTATCTACATCCTTACGAAGCCAATTAATGCAATAAATTGCATGCACAATCTATTTTTATGTATTATCTTTGTAAAGTTTTATAAGTGTATTGTTTTATTTTGAAGAACATCCAACAGGATGTCTAAATATCTTACTGATATTAACATCCATCAGAGTATCCATTGCAGTTTCACTAAATCTATTTTTTGGTTATTTTGGTGAGGCAATTTAACTAAAATAGCTTAAAATACCACTTTTTAACCAAAAGAAATAACAAGATGAACAGTAAAATCATCGAACACAAAATTTACTATTCACTCATCTATTCATTAAAAATAGTGCTCAACATTTGGTGCTATGTCTGAGCACTATTTTTCTTTGATTTTTTTCCCCTTTTATGTTTGTTAGGCAACACAAAATGAAGGTGGAAAACAGAATATATATATATATATATATATATATATATATATATATATATATATATATATTTTAGAAAGAAAAGACAATTAAATCAACAGGAAGAAAACTAACAAGAAATTCTATATTTTTGGTCACCTATTTCATTTTTAAGGAATATGCTTATTCAACTGAGATAGAAGATGTCATTAATTTGGAAAACACTTGAACATAATTTCAAGTGGCATCACAAAGATTGTTTGAAATATTATGATTTTGTTTGACAACCAAATCCCCAACTTAAAATAAAACAAATATTTTTAAAATAGACCATTAAGAAAATATAAACATTAAAAAATATAAAAATTAGAGAAATAATAAACAAATCTTTGAAAAATAATATTTAAATAAAATAGCGAAAGTAAATTGTTAAAGTAGTAAGGCTGAAATAGATTTTCTAAAAAGGTGAATTGTTAAAATAATTAAAAATGTACTTTTTGCTATTTTGGTAAGTTTCCAAGATTTTTTTTTAAAATAAAAATAAAAATAATCATTGAATTCGTAAGTTCCACGTGTAAATCCTAACTTGCATGAAATGGAGGACCTTCTAAATAATATGGTATGGTCCGTATGGACTCTCGCATTTAGCTTTGAACAATCTAACACTTATGTGCAAGTTCTAAAAAAACCCGAAAATTATGAAGATAAAAACCTTATATATATATGCGCTTCATTATCTTCTTTTCTTTTTTTCTTTTTTCTTTTTTTTTTAATTGTATAAGGAGAGGGCTACAAAGAGGGGCCTTACCATTCTTGATCATGAAGGGAAGAGAGGATGAGAGAACTAGAGGGAATGCTACCAAGCTTCACTCTTGAATATGAAGAATCTCTTCCTATAATACAAAGGTTAAAAATAACATTTCTGATAAAGGAAAAAAAATGATTTAAATGTTTAATTTTGCAAGAAATAAATATAATTTTTCACCAGCTCTTAATCATAAATTTTTTATAAAATTTGATATTTACCCTTACAATATATATAATCCAATTAATGTTTTGTTTTAAATTTCTAAAACAACTAAAATAGCACTTATCTGTGATTGACTTCAAGTTCCTGATCAATGGACATTAGATACAATTATTGCTTCACCTAAAAGTGAGAAAAATGGAAATGATGAATGAAATTATATTTACCCAAAAATCAGATGGTATTATACAAAACAATGAAATAAGAAGATTGAGTAATTAAAACAAAATAAATCAATAAATTGAAGACTATAGAGCAAAAACATGTGCTGAACATAATTCCAACACACCGTTTCATTCACCTGAATATCACACTTCTATTTTGCAACTATTTTGATATTCATTGCTCTATTCTTGGCCCAGCATTATGTATGTGACAAACTCACTCCCCATGCAAGTAGCATGAATTATAGAAATCATATCAATGATGCTTCCTTTTCATTTTGTTGATTTACGTATGACTATATGCTATTTAGGAACTTGGTCTTCATTTATATGGTTTAAAAGAACAAGTACTTCATGCTTTAAAATTTTATATCAAACCTACAAACAGTTACCTTCTTCACTACTTCTTGTTTACCGTTTAATGTTATATTTTCATTTGGTGACTCCATCTAATTCTTTAGCATGCCTTGTTATGTGGTTTCTATATGGGGTAAAAGCAAGTTCTTTGTTCAAAATAAAATAAATATTGTACAAACATAACGTCTGAGATAGTGGAGGAAACCATATAAAAATTTACGGACTTTTCACAAGCTCTCTCTACAAAATGTTGGCTAGGTTGAATTTTGAAGTTGGATTACCTGTCATCTTGGAGAAAAAGATAACTTGGACCTGATGTGCTGAGTGAGGAGTTGATTTGTTCATGGTGAATTTGTAACCTGGTGGATAGAAGAGCAGTCTGTAATACTTCTTACTGTATTGCCTGAACAAGCTAATGAGGAAATAGTTTTGGCTTATTAACACCAAACCAGAATTGTATTAATATATTCCTATCATCTGCAGCAAATGAGGGAGTAAATAAGGCTCCTGGTCTATACAAGTAATTCAAATTTATGATATCCTGCTTCCACGCCATTCAATGTATTTGGACAGTTGTAGTACAACAGCACATTCACAGTATATCAAGATATATCGTGGTAATTTCCATTTCCATCCATTTTTCTTATCCTTTCATTCTACTACAGATATATCCATCCATTCTCAATACAGAAAATATACAAAAATAGAAAGTTCCTTACAGAAGCCTCTTGCAAGCCCCATGAACCAAAAGTCCAAATAGCATAAGGGTCGTCATCTAACTTCTTGCTACCATCGGTAAAATTACCACCCTTTCACAAGGAGAATGTGTGAGTGCACCACTCAATAAGTGTAAAATATGTTCACCATACGTGAGTGTTGTGAGCTCTTCTTTTTCCTTGAAAATCTCTATCTTGAATTTACTAAATAGCTATCTCAGATAGGGTTGCCTAATCATTTTTATTTTCCCTTTATTAGCATTAGGTTGCTAAGTGTATAATTAATTCCACTTAACCGCCGGGTACCCATTTTTTGCAAACTTTTCACTTGGTATATCTATTATGTATTCCCTCTTGTTGAACGAATCACTACTCCTTGTTCAACTTTTTTACATAATTCAAGCTTTTAGAGAAAGAGTTGGTTGCTTAATTAATAAATTCATGTCAGATAAAGTTGCAGAAATTACTTATTACAAAGCATTGTTCATTTCTCACGTTGGAAAACATTGTTCCTTCATCACTTAATTAGCTTTTCACATCAGTAGCTTATAGATGTTGACATTCTTCTTCTAATTAACTGACCACTAAATTTTAAACAATCTTAAATGACAATTTATCTAATCTTAACTAATTGATTAATCCAAATATTACTAAACTACTTACTACTTAAATTTTATTATAACAAATTTATTATTTATTATTAATCGCAATTCTCTTATGTTGGGCATTACATCTAACATTTGCATATATACCCCCCTTTAAATTATAGCATTAAAATGGATGGAAATTAAAATTCAGCATAAGATAGACATCCACATACTTTTAATTTGAAATGCTCAAATTATCCTTTTGTTAAAATTTTTTAAAAAACATAAAAAAAACAAAAACAAAAACAAAAAAACAAAAAAACAAAAAACAAAAAAGGTAAAGGCGATAGAAGAGTCATTTAAGATACTTTAAGTCAAACTACATGTGGAACTTTTCACATACTTTAATACGAAAATCTAACCAAGCACGTAAATTGCAATAAAATGATAGTCTAAAGGAGCTAAGTTTTAAATAATAATTTGGTCTTTTAGAGACCAAAAAAAAAATGAAGTGTCATTTAAGGAGATTAAATATAATTTTCTCAAGAAAAAAAATGATAATAAACATTAAATGTATTAAAATTTTAAAAGTGTTTCTTATACAATCAAGAGAAAATTTATTCACAAATATTGTGGAATGACATCTCCTTCATCAATATATATGTATATTCATATCCATGAAGAGAGCACTAGAGAAGTAGTTAGAAACATTTTACCATACCTGGGAGCTCTTCAATTCTTGATATAGACATTCAATGCTTATTCTTATACTCTTCATAGCAGTCTACTATACATGATCCACGAGTGATGCCAAAAATTTTCAATTCCCTTAAACAACGAGCCTTAGCTTACACCAAATTTTCAGTTCTTCAAAGTTGATGGGATAATCTTTGGGATGCATTTTATCGCTAAAAAGGCAATCAAGAATCTTTGTAATAATACACGACACAAAAGGTCGACTGTCTTTAGAAATACACTTTTTAAGATGTGGACTTCGAGTACAATAACGGCTATCTATCATATCCTCATTATCAAGTTGAAAAGGATAAAGGTTGGTTGGCAATGGAGTGGAAGAAGAAGAGAGAGAGGTACGGTGATTAGCATGTACTTTCAATATTATGAGGCTAATCAACTTCATCATCACCAACATTAGTTTTATCATACATTTTTTTTTCATCATATTTCTCCCACTGTATAAATTCTCTTATTTGAATGTCAAATACATAAGCTATTTATAGGAATTAAGTCCTTCCATCATTATCACAATTGAATAGCAAGAGACCCTTAAAATAAAAACATTTTATTCAAAAAGAGGTTTTTTTTTTTTTTAATTAATGAATTGTACCTTCTAAAAATATAAAAATATTTAGTAAAATACCTCTTGGTTCAAGTAATGTCCTTAGCTATTAGCTGTAAATTTTTTACACAATTAATATGTGACTCTTGACAAAAAGTTAACTCTATTAAAAAGCTTACGCAAAAGAATAGGTGAAGAGATATTATTGTCCAAGCACAAGGAATATATATATAAGAGGTATAATCTAGCATTCACAACATATTAGATCATTGGTTTAAGACTCCATTTAAACAGTATTTTGAAATAAATTATTTGTTTAAAAAAACTTGTAAATGTGTAGTATTAGAGTGTCAAGAGGGTAAATCATCATATTATTTATTTATGCAAGTGTATTATAAATGGTAAAAGTTACAAATGCAACTGACTCGTCAAAATGTATTCATCACAATAACGATGAGACATTTGAATAAAAGGAATCTAGAAAATACTTAACATAAAAAAGAAAATATGTAAAAACAAAAGTTAGCAGTAATCGGAAAGTTATGAAAAAAAAAAAAAAATCTATTATTTTTAATTATATAAATGGTCAAAGCACCTTAATATAGCCTCTACTCATTTGAACTTCTAATGACCACAGAATATAATTCATAATCTTTTATAAAATAAACTATTTTTCATATACAAGTATTGACAGTCGCTTCATTATTTAAAAATAAATAAAGATCGTTAAAGAAAAATATTTAAAATATAATGTGTAATATCCCAAATGACATAAATGTAATATAAATACTATAATAAGTGTCAAGTGTCATTCCTCACATGTTTTCGTTAATATTCTTATTAAAATGTCAAATGTCATCTCTCACATGTTTTTTTTAATATTATTAACAGTCATTCTAATAACCTAAGAACTCAAACATTGATTTTTGAGAAATGACACAAAAATTTCTTCAACCTATTCTAACAAGTGACAAGTGTCATTGAGCATGTTTAAGTTTCTCAAAAACTAATGTTTGGGTTCCTAAGTTAGTAGAATGATAATAAATGACTACTAAAAATAATAAAGAAAATATGTGAAACATGACACTTGGTACTTATTAGAGTAGGTCGGACGAAATTTCCTCCGAACTGTCATTTGAGAAACTCAAACATGCTAGATAACACTTGAAACTTATTGGAATAATAGATTTGAGAAATTTTCCTATGAGTGAGATTGAGCTTTTTTTTTTTTTCGTTATTCACAAATTTGTGCTTCTCTATCGCCCTCTTCGTTCTTTTCGGTTTCCATTTTTTAAATGATTTTGTGTGTTTCTTAGGCCCTTTTACGCTTAAAAACATGTAATCAACAACATCAAACTACAACCATAAAGAGTAAAAAAATTGCATACTTGCTTTTCAGTCTTCATGGTGATGTCCCTAAAAAGTAACTCAATCGATTGTGAACCACGCCTTATGAAGCGAAGGTTACAAGTTTGAATTCTCCCTTCTCCTACCCTTTCGTGGACATGTCAAAAAAAAAAAAAAAAAAAAATCTTCATCGTGGCTGCTTCTTACTACCATTATCTGAACTTTTTAGGTTATGATCGTAAGGTAAATGTTTTGTAATTCTTCCTATAAATATCTTCAATCCTTGAAGATATTTTATGAACATGTATTTTAGTCAAAGGTTATGTTTCACTGCGGATAAGAGTTCGGGCAGTAAAAAAAATGAAGCTTTGTGAATTATCAAACCCAGCTTTATAATTAGATTTTTTTTTTTCCTTCCAATTTCGACATTTCAAAGCCATCAAGTCTAATTTTGTGATCTCCAAGAAATAACTCAATCGGCTAAAATCATGCCTCATAAAGTAGAAGTAACTAATTCTATTCTTTTTCCTCCACGCGGACATGTAAAAAAAAGAAAAAATAGTCTAATTTCGTAGACTAATTAACTTAATATCGTCCTCAAGTGATAGTTCAATTGGTTGTTAACCACGCCTTATGAAGCAGAGGTTACAAGTTTGACTTCCTCCCTCCCTCAACCCTTGTGTGGACATGTCAAAAAAAAAAAAATCTATTATTTTTAATTATATAAATGGTCAAAGCACCTTAATATAGCCTCTACTCATTTGAACTTCTAATGACCACAGAATATAATTCATAATCTTTTATAAAATAAACTATTTTTCATATATATGTATTGACAGTCGCTTCATTATTTAAAAATAAATAAAGATCGTTAAAGAAAAATATTTAAAATATAATGTGTAATATCCCAAATGACATAAATGTAATATATATATTATAATAAGTGTCAAGTGTCATTTCTCACATGTTTTCATTAATATTCTTATTAAAATGTCAAGTGTCATCTCTTACATATTTTCTTTAATATTATTAACAGTCATTTAATAACCTAAGAACTCAAACATTGATTTTTGAGAAATGACATAAAAATTTCTTCAACCTATTCTAACAAGTGACAAATGTCATTGACATTGAGCATGTTTAAGTTTCTCAAAAACTAATGTTTGGGTTCCTAAGTTAGTAGAATGATAATAAATGACTACTAAAAATAATAAAGAAAATATGTGAAACAGGACACTTTGTACTTATTAGAGTAGGTCGGACGAAATTTCCTCCGAACTGTCGTTTGAGAAACTCAAACATGCTAGATAACACTTGAAACTTATTGGAATAATAGATTTGAGAAATTTTCCTATGAGTGAGACTGAGCTTTTTTTTTTGTTATTCACAAATTTGTGCTTCTGTATCACCTTCTTCGTTCTTTTCGGTTTGCATTTTTTAAATGATTTTGTGTGTTTCTTAGGCCCTTTTACGCTTAAAAACATGTAATCAACAACATCAAACTACAACCATGAAGAGTAAAAAAAGAAGTAGCTCAATTGGTTGTGAACCACGCCTTATGAAGCGGAGGTCACAAGTTTGAATCTTCCCTCCCCCTACCCTTACGTGGACATGTCAAAAAAAAAAAAGTCTTCATGGTGGCTGCTTCTTACTACCATTATCTGAACTTTTTAGGTTTTGATTGTAAGCTAAATGTTTTGAAATTCTTCCTATAAATATCTTGAACATGTATTTTAGTCAAAGGTTATGTTTCACTGAGGATAAGAGTTCATGCAGTAAAAAGAATGACGCTTTGTGAATTATCAAACCCAGCTTTATAATTAGATTTTTTTTTTCTTCCAATTTCGACATTTAAGAGCCATCAAGTCTAATTTTGTGATCTTCAAGAAATAACTCAATCGACTAAAATCACACTTTATAAAGTAAAAGTAACTAGTTTAATTCTTTTTCCTCCACGCGGACATGTAAAAAAAAAAAGTATAATTTCGCAGACTAATTAACTTAATATCGTCTTCAAGTGGTAGTTCAATTGGCTATGAACCACACTTTATAAAGCGAAAATTACAAGTTCGAATCCCCCTCTTTCCCTACCCTTGTGTAAACATGTCAAAAAAAAATAAAATAAAATAACTTAACATCAATTAATATATGTGTTTTTCCTCGAACATGATTGTACCTTCGTAATGAATCTAATACACCTTTTGGCAACCGTTTAAAACAGTTCTCTTTATTAAAAGCAAAAAAACTTTCCAAAATTTTTATCCAAAAACACCTTATTACAATTATTATCCATCCAAATAAATTTTTAGATGTAACCCTACAAGACATACTAATTTCCATTTTTCATTTCCAAAAACAGTTTTCAAACACAATAATTTTTATTGATTATTTCTTAAAAACAGGTTTTATAACAAGTTTAATAAAAAAAATAAAAATAAAAATAAAAAACCCCAATATCACAATTGTTTAACAGCTGTTGCATGACCGTTGTCATTTTATGAGTAAATAAATTTCATTAAAAGCATAAAGGTGCAACTCAAATATACATGAAGTATATAAGATAAACACCCAACAAATCAATAATAAACCACACAAAAAAAAGGGGGGGAAAAACAAATAATGTCGTACCCCCACCAATTCTCTGTAATCAATTATATGCATTTGGAGAGGGGCTGCAAGATCTTGGAATAGGAATATGCATAAAACTTCAAATTCTTACACAGAAACGTGAATATTCTAGCCATGAAAAACCATAGCTCCAAAAACATGATGTTACCTCAACTCAACTACCCAACGGACACAGCTTAGGCAATCCTAGGAACCGGAAAGCCTTCTGAAGGTGGTAGTGTCACTGATCGCAACAACTCTAATGAGAAAACAAGGCCCAGGAAATGAGAAAGGATGGTGTTTGCTGATGCCTGCAAAAGGAGTAAATAGATGAAGATGGCATACATTAGGTAACTATCAATGGTAAGCTACGAGTCTCACAATTATGCTGAAGAATAGTCTAATGTGTGAACTTTGATTGGCTCTTTTGAAACCCAAAAGCTCAGAAGAGCACTTGGTGCTCATCTAATGAAAATCTATCTTGGCAATGTGACATCATGAACAAAACCCTTTAACTTGTGAAGATAAATGCACTTCCCACGCTTTCAAAACTCTTGTTATGACAAAGAAAACATGTGAACAATTTAGTATTATCCAGCTTCTGATATGGATTATCCTCAGTCCTTTCCTTTTTTTTTTGTTTGAAAAGTATCCTCAGTCCTTTCCTTATTCAGAGGCAAGACATTTTGGATCCTTTAGTCCACGCAGCATGAAGCTTATAAACGTCTCTTGGAGCTACTTCAATTGGAATTCCCCTTTGAAATGTTTTCCTTCTCCAGTGTAAAAGTCTGGCGCTGTTTCTAATTCTTTCTGAAAGTAGGGAAAAACGGTGATGGGACAAGCCAACCACAGCAAGAAGAGCTTTTCTGGGTGGCAAAAAATGTAATAGATAGAGACCATAGTGATAGAAAGCTGGCCATTTCAGGTCAGGGACCCAAAACAAACACTCACTTGTTCTCACAAGGGCCAGGTTGATGCGCATTAAGATTACATAGTATTTCTATGAATTCAAATCCAAAACTTAGTTGATTCTTTAATGAGAAAGATATAAGAAGTCAAATGAGTACCTGTACCAAGAATACATCCAATGGAAGAACAGGACTGTACCCAGGAGCGACTCCCTGGTAATAAGGATTTGCTGAGGAAGTAAGAGCCTTGGCAACCAGCACACCCACTGTGGCTTGCATACCAACAATGGCAGCGCCCAGGCCAAGTAGGTTTACTACTATGCCATTTTTTAAGCTTTTCACAACATCAGCACGAGGAGGAGCCTGGAAACCACAAGCAATATAACACAGAAACTTAGGAGGTTCTATAAATGTAATACTAAAGCATACATTCTGTACACCCATGGCCAGCAAAACTGGGCAAAAATTATTGATCAAAGCTGAGACAAGCTCTTAATTAGGTGGAAATTAAAGGAGGAATTGAATAACATATGCAATCCGTATTTAGGCATTGAAGCAATTTCAGCAGAATTTAAGTCACCAAAGAAAGGATTAAATTATTAGTTTTTCCCTTGCAACCATCAACTCAAGGAGGCCTATACAATTCAGTTAGAGAAGCATTCATTTTCGCATCTGACTTCATATACACTCACGAACTTCAATTATCGTAATAAAAACACAATATGTAAAGCAATTATACCATACTAGAACTAGAATATTAAACCTTCTCATTTAATTGCAACTCAATACCTTTGAAGGCTCATTGGCAGTTCTTCGAAGCCTATCGGAAAGTCGAATATACCCAAATGACCAAAATACTGAAATGAACGCTGCTACAATCCCACCAGCAGTAGCATAAAAAGTGGCGGGTGACGAAATCTTCCCCGTGATAACAACTGAAAACGAAAGAATCACGGCAGCCACTACAGTGCACACAAGCTGTGCCCAAAACCCTATACTACCATACCTCTTGAAATTCCTTGCAGTGTTCTCTAATCTTTTTGCCACCTACACCACCATCCAAATCACTTACTTTTTAAGAACCGATTAAACGCATTTAAATATCCTATAGCAATTTTTTTTTTTTTGATAAGTAATAATTATACCATAGCAACTTTTTTACAAATACATACTCAACGATTTTGATTTAAATTTACAAGCATTTCCAAAACCAGGATTGTTGCTGTGATTACCATTACACAGTATCCCAAAAAAATATAATATAAATTGAAAAAAAAAAAAAAATTCCTTTCTTTTGTTTTGCTTTGCTACAATTTTTTTTTTTTTGATGAATGAAAAAAAAAAATTGTAATTTCTATATACACATATAATCAATTTATTGATTTTGATTTACAAAAATTTCCAAAACCCTACTGCTAAAAACCAGGGTTGTTGCTGTGATTACAATTACACATTCCAAAGGGGAAAAAAAGTACAAAGAAACCCAAATGATATAAATTGAAAGTTCAAAAGAAATTTCTTTTTCATTTCTTTTATTCTGTTTCACAACTTCCAAAGCCCAATTGCCCAAAACCAGGATTGTTGCTGTGATAGCAAGTACACATTACACAAAGAAAAAAAAAAGTATAAACAAAATTACCCAAATGACAAAAATATAAAATACATTTATTTTGCTATGTTTTCCAACATTTTCTCAGCAACCCAACAGCGCATATTTGAAGTTTCACTAGGGTTGAAATCAGAGAGAAAGAAAGAAAGAGTGAGAACCTGGGCGAGCTTCGCCTTTTCGCCCTCACCGTCTGGGGAAGTAACGGCTGGGGACGAAACTTGAGAGGCCCTCACAGCGAAGGAGAGCGTCGTTCGTCTGTGGTGGGTTGCACCGTAAGACGGTGAATGAAAAGAAAGGGGCTGGAAGGTTTTAGAGGAAGAGGGTAGGTTTGGAAGGGGGAAATTGAAACTGGGGACGTGGAAGGCGGGGGTTGGTGGCCGGTGGAGGCGAGAAGTGGAGCATGATCCCGCTGCCACCGCCGTCGCCGGCAATAGTAGCGTTTGCATAACTGAAAGGTCTGTGTGGGGAAGGAGGGGGCAGAGAGAGAGAGTGTCGCGAGCTGAGCTGTGCTTAGGTGACTCAACTCTGCACTTTTCACGAGGCTATCAAATACTGCGGTGTCAAGTGTGGGCCCATCCCTGCATTTGGGCCAACAGCCCACTTATTTGTTGTATTACAATACTTTGTTTGTAGGCCCACGATAGGGAAGTGGTTGCTCCAACCTTTGCCCCAAAATATCACCTTAAAAATTGATCGGGATTTTTTCCAGAATTTTCTGTCCCAATTTTAGAGAATTTGAGCGTGGAATAAAATTCGATCAGGTAGTAATTCGTATTAGTATATCGAATTCAAATTATATTAAGGGATCGTGCATCGTGGGCCAACTCTTGATTATGGGATCGTAGAGTTGGTCGATGGCTCGGTCACGTTCGTACAAAACATGGCTCCCGCTTTATTCTCGGGCACGTTTGTACGTGGCCCGGTTCAGCGCTATAAGCTTGACCATGTTCTCTAGTAAACGTGGTTTCTCTTATTGTAACTGGGCCTGGCCTTTCACAGGTGGGCTCTATATGATGTAAATGATCATTGGGGGCCTATAAGGTATTTTTGGCTGGTACATTACCCGATAGTTATTTGTACAAAAACAGAGTTGGATCCATAACTTTGTCTATGAGGAAAGAATATCCAACTTCTCTAGTTTTAGGAAAAGTCTTTCAATAAAAACATTCGAAACCGGGTGCCAAAGAAATTAAGGTATGATTGCATGGAACATGGATCGTGTTATTATCAAGTCACATAAGAGAAGGTTTCTCTGTCCAAACGAAAAGCTCTGTCTAAATAGAAAGCTCACTCGCATAACAAGTTCTCTCGAGCAAGAAAACCTTGATCAAACAGTATTAAAGTATTAATTTATAACGTGATATCACATAAAAGATCTTCAAACATTATCTTTGTTGTTCACTTAACCTTTTAAGATAAGTGATGATTAACTATGGGGAGGCCTCTCACGGCCTCTATTATTGTCTACCTACTACTTTATGAGCAGAAAAATGAAAAAAAAAAATTGGATTCATTGCTTGAATAATTTAATCGGAGGAATAATAAGGACAGAAGATATAGTACTGATAGAAATATATAAAAATATATATAATTACTGCATCAAAGAAGGCTCAAGAGGTAACTAAGCATCAGCACTTTAGAGAAGTGTAATGTTTAGTCTTAATTATGTGATTAGATGGAGTGAGAGAAAGTATTCTCCAAGGCATCACGGGGTCGACTCCATTTAGCAAGCTAGCTTTCACACTAAATCTTCCTGTGTTTGTCGTTACCATTTCACAGTTTGTCAAATTTTTCTATCTGGAGCATCTTGCAAAAAGGCAAGTCTATTAATTTGCAGCTAATATGGATTATTTGTTGGACAATATTAAAATACTAATTAAATTTATTTATTTTTATAAGTTTTGTAGGATAATTGCTAATTGTTGGACTTTATGTACGTTCGTGCCTAAGTTTTTACTTTTTTATTTTTTTTAACCTAGTGTTCAATTCGTATAACAGATGGTACCTGATTTATAAGTAAATACCAATTTAGTACCTTCATTACTGATTTGTTAGCCAAACTAATAGACTACTATAAGAATAGTTTCGGCCACTTCTTTTTGGCTATTGGGAGTGACTGAACCACCTCCAAGGACCTTATGAATGGTTCGGCCACCTCTAAACAGGTCGTAGGAGTAGCCAAAACCACTATCATGGCAGTCCATTAGTTTAGCAAACTAAATGGTGACAAAGGTACTAAATTGGTATTTACTTATAAGCCAAATATCATATGTGATAGAAATTGAAACTTAAGTGAAAAAAAATAAAAAATGTGGAAACCTAAGTACTAAAAATGTAATTAACCCTATTATAATAATAATTATTTTTATTTGTATTTTTTGCCAAATTATGTGACCACGGTAACAACTCACTCATTTAAAATAATATTTCAGGTGTAAAAAAGCTGGCCATTAATATCCAGCATTATATGATTAGGGTTGTGACTACTGAGTTGGTAATTATTGCAGTACTACGACCTTAAACGACTTGTAAGAAAGAGACACCGAAAGAAGTGAACATCACCATGTGATTGGAAAGTGGAAGAGAAAGAAAGCATTTAGAAAAGGAAAAGCGAAAGAAAACAGAGTGGAATTAGGGTTTTAAAGGAAGATCTTCTCTGGGAGCTCCCACACCATTCTTTTGACAAGGGATAATGCAAAAAGGTGGACAAAGTCCATTTCAATCTTTGACCTCCACACAAGGACAGTGAAGTGAGAAGTGGGTGTCTGGCAATTTTATGGTCCCAATTGCTTGCAATTCGAGGGTCCCGTTGTAGCTTTATCGGTTTCAACAAGTATTAAGACAGCCCGAAATTTGAGTTTCATTGGAGCACTCTCTTAATTGGTTGTCTGGATTGCAATCAATTATAACGAATCTCGATTCTATTATTTTTATTATTATTTTTTTTTTCATTTTTTGGGTTCCCCAATCATATCCAAGTTGGTCATTTGTCTTGCAAAGGAATAGATGGCAACCATTTTTGGCACAACATGTGCTCAATTTGTGATATCCTTGAAAAACAAGTACCGGAATCATTAATGCTTAAAATGGCAGTCACCATTATAGATTTGTAGAGGTTAAAGTTGCCCTTATTTAAGTCAGGCATATGTCGGGTCTTAAATTCTCGCTCAACAAATAAAGTTCAAGATATAGAATATTTAAGCAATCTCTCGTAAAACAATCAAGTTTACATGATATAAATCTCATTCGTATAAAAATCGTCTTCGTTAACAACGTTGCTAATAAGTCATCACAGTTTGTAATGATTGTGAAACTTGTGTGAGTCTCATGAGTTTCATCATTCAAATATTGCTCTGCAACTTTTGTGATGCACATAGGTTATCTCATATGAGGAAAAGAGTTGTTCTTGTAGAATGGTTGGGGTGTTGGTCCACAACCACTAATAATTGGTGGTCTGGGGCTCTGGATCAATGAGGTTCTCAATCTATAAACATCTTCAATGTTCCCACGCATGGCAGAATCTGATTGGTTAACACCTCATCTTTCCGGCATTCAAGACCCATTAAGCCTTTTTTTTTCATCAACTCGATAAACTACTCTATTAGCATCAAAAGATTTTACCAACATCCCAACTTTTCCTGTCTGAATTATGAGAATTTACATGCGCCGAGAGATGCCATCATGCTATTTTTTAGTGCTTAAATCTGACCAAAAACATGTTCAGCAGCATACTCTTCAAGATAAATATAAGTAGCATAAATCATTTATGCCGAAAACAAACGGAATCTAAGACTATATTGAAAAATATAACTTTTATATAAAAAAACTTGAGTAAATTCGTTAACTCTCATGTTAAAAGCTTATTTTCTTTAAAGTTGTCTTTTCTTATATATTTTTTGAGAAACTTCACTTAGAACTTTTGGAATTGCCACTCGTTTTAAAAAGATTCATTCAAATTTTAAAAACTCTTAATTTTATCTCCAAATTTTTAATTTGATACAATATATCCCCTCCGCCAATTTCTAAACGTTAAAAATGTTATAATGATTTTTATGCTCCTGACATTTTTATAAAATTTCAAATTTACTTTTATAAACGTTAAAAATGTTAAAATGACTTTTATACTCTTGACATTTTTATAAAATTTCAAATTTACTTTTAATTTTAATTTTTTTAAATAAAAATGAAGATTTGGTCTTTTTAGAGGTTTATATCCTTAATTTTATATGACAATCATACAAAAATTTTGGATTATTGTGTTAGTTGATTTTTCATGGAACTAATATTCGTTTTATAAATTCAAGTGATAATTTATATTTTATAAAAAAAATGAGTGACGTCAATTATGACATCAAATTTATAAATATGATAAAAATAATATAAACTGCCCTTTTAATTTATAAGAAATTTATTTATTTATTTTTAATAAGAAATTTATTGCCAAAAGTGTAATATCACCATCATTACGCATTTTAATAACCAGTAACATGAAGCCGTGACTAGGACCATCAAAAGTATCGATGGGTCCCGGATTTTATGTATCCTCATCAAATAGGATGAAAAGTAAAGGGCCCACCAATTAAAGCAATGATACCAAATCCTATAAATATAATGCTGTTTATCAACTTTAATATCATAGGTTTAACGGTATACTTAATTTTTCAATGATGATTTTTTTTTTTTTAACAAACAGACATCCATTCAAACAAAAACAGGTTATTCGACAAACACAAAAATTAATAAAAGCTTAGACATAAAGCTAAAAATAAGCTTAGATAGGTTAATCCCATCTAAACAGACTACTAACACCTCTAAGCAGATAAAAGTGAATGACATCTATAAATGCAGCTTGAGAAAACTCTTGTTGGGACGCAATCTGACAAATACTACCATCGGGAGTATGAATCAATGATGAATATTATTAGAATAACAAAATGAAAAAAAAAATTAATCAAATTTAATCCCTATATTTTATTGGGATTTCAATTTAGTTTCAAAGTTTTCAATTTTGAAAGGGAAATGTTAGATGTTATTTTCTAAAAATTGGATAAGGGAAATAAGGGACCCGTGGTGCCAATTTCTTTTTTATTTTTTTAAAAAATAATATTCACTTAAGAGCATGAGAACATTAAGATCACACTTGGCATTCCTCATTTTGAAAATGGGATCTTTAACTTTTCTTCTACTTTCAAATAGGTTATTCTGTCAACTTATCGCTAAATAAATTAAGACTACCACGTTAGACCAGTCAATTAATACCACTTGAATCTAGGTTAATACATTACGTCTCAACCGTAGGTGTCATGTGGCACGTGCAGCTGTTACATGATATGTTAATACTAATTGATTAGTATGATGTAATATACTGTTAATTAATGAAAGGGAAAAATGCAAAATTAGTCCTCGTGGTTTACTTGATTTACAATTTACTCTTTGTGGTATCAAAACGAACTCAAAAGTCCCTGTGGTATGCAAAGAAAACAATTTAGTCCCTACAGTTAAATTTCATCCATTGACTTTTTTTTTTGACATGTCCACACAAGGGTAGGGGGAGGGGGGATTCGATCTTGTAACCTCCGCTTCATAAGGCGTAGTTCACAACCGATTGAGCTACAACTTTGGGACATTTCATCCATTGACTTAACGGATTCCGTTAGCATGCCATGTTACATCCAATTAAATTATGACACGTGTCATGTTTTATTTATGACTTTTAAAAATCATACTTGAATTTTTCACGTCATATTATTTATGGGTTTAGCATAATAATATGAATTTTTAAAAGTCATAATGAAACAAAACACGTCATATTAATTAATCTTGACATGGCATATTAAAGGAATTCGTTAAATCAATGGATGGAATTTAATTATAGGACTAAATTGTTTTTTTTTTTTGCATACCACAGGGAGTAAATTGTAAATAAAGTAAACCACATAGACTAATTTTGTATTTTTCCCTCAACGAAAAATGCTATTTTTTTTCCATCTCTTATCTATTTCTCATCCCTTTCCATTATTTCCTTTTTTTTTTTTTTTTTTTTGGGTCAAGTCCGCCATTGGATCTATAAGACCCACAAGTCTCCCATCCATCTTCATCAACCTAATTATCAAAATTAAAAACTTCAAAACTAAATTAAAAGTGATTTTTTGGATTAAAAAAAGGGAGAAGGTAGAGAGGGCAAGAGGAGTGGATTAGCTAGCTAGGGATGTCAAATTTTTTAAGTAGGGAAAAGGGGGGGTTGCTGTGGCTTGATTGAAAGTATAGTAGTTTTGGGTGGCAGAGGGCAGAGCAGAACCAGTGAACCGCACAGTCCTCCCAATCTAAATAGAATGGCCCATTCCCCTGTACTCAATGTTTGATGAGTCCTTTTCATAAATTACTGTTTTCATGTGAGAGTTTGGTGTTTTTATCTCTTTTGCCTCCTTTCCCTTTTCACCTCAGTGTACTATTTTTGTCTGGCCCACTATTTTATTATTGTTATTATTAAGTTTACTATTTATATATATATATATATATATATATAATGCTAAGTATAAAAAGTTTAGGAATTGCACAAAATGCGTCATTATATATTCTTTATTCATGCCTTTTGTAGCAAATGTTAAGCTCGTTTTCTAAATGAGTAGTGCTAGACTTACAATCGGTATATTATTTAAGTTTATATAAACTAAGGCTATGTTTGTTCTGACGTAAAATATTTAACATTTTTAGCTAAACTAATGGCCATCCTTGAATCAAGTTTTTGTGCTAATAACTACAAGAACCAGGGAAGGAGCTCAGCCAAAATAAGCTCAATGTAGCCACTAATCCCATAAATCATACACCCTACAGGCATAGATTGAAGTCATTTTGTGTGTCTTAAGCCTTGAGAAAACTATTCACTAAAGTTTAATACTATAAATTATACTTTTATTTCATTCAATATAATCTTGCTAAGCTAAAGACATTAGGGATTGAAATTTAGAACCAAATACTCGATAGCAGAGTAGACTTTTGGTTCTTCTGCAACGTGATATGGGCTCCAACTCACTTGGGTGTCTTGTAGCCCGAATGAGATTCCCCCTCTGATTTCCTGGCCTAAATTATATCAATGAAAACTATAAGTTTTCTGAGAGAAAAATAGACAGTGTTGGCAGAGGCACCCATTGCCCTTTTTATTATATTTCCCATATTCTTTTGCTCTCTGCTTCTCTCTGCAACTCGCCCCCTGCTTTTCCGCCATTTGTTTTTTTCTCTGCTCCTCACAAGCACTGCCTTTTACGCTCTGTTTTTTTACACACTCTTAAATATTTGGTCACCAAAACAACCATACCTGTAGTTGTTCACCCTCTCTCCCTCTGTTTCCTAGACTCTATTTCTTCACCATGAACATGTAGGGAAGATGCAGAACCAGTTCAAGAAAGCATGAACTCCAGCACCTGCAAGAGCCTCCATTTCTGGTGGAGAATCATTTCCTTTCTTCTTCTTCTTCTTCTACTTCCATCGTTTGCTCTCAACTCAGATGGGGTCTTCTTGCTTTCCTTCAAATACTCAATCCTAAGCGACCCTCTGTCCGTCCTGGAAAGCTGGAACTACAACGACGAAACGCCATGCTCGTGGACCGGAGTCACGTGCACCGAAATCGGAACCCCTGGCACGCCGGACATGTTCAGGGTGACCGGTTTAGTCCTCCCCAACAGACAGCTTCTGGGTTCGATTGTTGCCGACCTCGGCATGATCGAACACCTTCGTCATCTCGATCTTTCCAACAACTTCTTCAATGGGTCTCTGCCTAATGCAATTTTCAATGCCTCCGAGCTTCAGGTGCTTTCCCTTTCAAGCAATGTTATCTCTGGTGAGCTACCGGCTGAGCTTATAGGTGGATTAAGAAGCTTACAGCTTCTGAATCTTTCTGATAATGCATTGGCCGGGAAGGTACCGGAAAATCTCACTGCTCTGCAGAATCTGACTGTTGTTTCTTTGAGGAGTAACTACTTTTCCGGTAGTGTTCCTAGTGGGTTTGATTCGGTTCAAGTATTAGATCTGTCTTCCAATCTGCTTAATGGGTCCTTGCCTCTTGGTTTTGGCGGAGATAGTTTGCGCTACTTCAACCTCTCTTACAATAAGATTTCAGGAAACATACCGCCGGAGTTTGCAAAAGGAATACCGCAGAATGCCACAATCGATCTCTCGTTCAACAACCTAACCGGACCTATTCCGGAGTCTCTAGCTATGATCAACCAGACAAACGAATTCTTTGCCGGGAATACCGATCTTTGCGGCAAACCTTTGAAGAATCTCTGCTCCATCTCTTCCACTTTGTCGGCTCCACCCAACGACACCTCCACGTCGTCTCCGGCGATAGCAGCCATACCCAAAACCATTGACTCAATACCAGTGACAGCCTCAAGCGGCACAGCAAACGGAACTCAGACCCCAACGCAAGGTGGCCTAAAGCCCGGAACAATAGCCGGAATCGCTGTCGGAGACTTAGCCGGTATTATTAAATCACCACTATTCTAATTTAATTATTTAATTTATATTCTCAGGAAATTAATATAATACTTTAATTTTTGTTGTAATAGGTATAAGCCTTCTTGCCATGGTCATTTTCTACGTCTACCAAGTGAGAAAGAGAAATAACATTCTCAAGCCAACGAATGCGGCAACGGACTTAGAAAAGAAAGTACAAGAGAAAAAACAAGACCCGCTTGGCAGAAAGCCAGTGGCGTGGTCCTGCTTAGGCGAAGAGATAACTTCAGAAGCAACCAGCTCTGATAGCGACGATCCAGAGAACAAACACGAAGCTGCACACGTACATCCAAATGATGATCAGAAAGGTCAGCTTGTGACGGTGGACGGAGAGACGGAGCTGGAGCTGGAGACTCTGCTCAAGGCGTCAGCGTATATGCTGGGAGCCAGCGGCGGAAGCATTGTGTACAAGGCGGTGCTTGAGGACGGGACTGCGTTGGCGGTGAGGAGGATTGGAGAGAGCGGGGTGGAGAGAATGAGGGATTTTGAGAACCAGGTCAGGGCGGTAGCCAAGCTGCGCCACCCAAATTTGGTTCGGATTCGTGGGTTTTACTGGGGAGAGGCTGAGAAGCTTGTTATCTATGACTTTGTCTCCAATGGCAGCCTTGCTAGCGCGAGTTACAGTAAGCCCCCTCCCTTTTCATCATCTCTAGCATACATTAGCACTTCTTTGTGTTTTTCACCAAAATCTCTGCTGTGCATATTAGCAATTCTTTTGATTGAAGCCACCAAATTAATCTTTAATCCCTATATATATAAGAATTTAATACTCTCTTTCTGATGTAAAATTGCCGCTATTATAGCTGAAATTACTGCAACTTCTTACTTCTCTTGATGATGTGAATTATATATTAAAATTTGATATAATTAACAACAGAGAGGCTCACCTCATGACACAGAGCGAACCACATGCATTAACCTGGAATCCTGTGGTTTATAACATATTGACTCCTAGAGATACACACCTCTTTTGTTGCTCAAATTGCTAGCAATTTAGACATTAAATGTGAGATAGAGCTTTTTTACAATTTTTTCGCCTGAATTACCAACAATTCGAACTGAAAATTACTGAAGATCCGAATCCAGCCTGAATCATCTTTGCTGTGCCTGTATGGGAGAGGACGAAAGATGTCCTCGACTTTATGGCAGTACACTGGTTCCAAGTTGTCTACCTAAAGAAAACACATAATATGCCAAAGCATGTGTCATTTTCATTAGCAGACATATTTAACTTGTGCAGGGGGTAACTAGATGGTGATCCTGATCCTCACAGTCCTGTGTTTGTACATTTTTCACTGTTTGCTTAGGCTGACGATTAACAAAACTATTGATCATGTTCATTTCTTTCGAATTTCAGGAAAAGCAGGCTCATCACCATTTCATCTACCTCTTGAGGTTCGACTCAAGATAGCAAGAGGAGTAGCCCGGGGGCTGGCCTACATCCACGACAAGAAACACGTGCATGGCAACATTAAACCGAGCAATATTCTCTTAAACTCTGAGATAGAGCCGATAATCACAGATTTCGGGCTCGAAAGGCTCGTCTTTGGCAACACCAGCAACAAAGCAAGCAACTCAGCCCGGTTTTTGGGAAGCCAACAAAGACCCACGACGACCATTCATGAAGGCTTACCGGACCTCCCCACAAGTGGTTCCAGCCCCTACGCACCGTTGGGCTTGTCGGTCGGAACTGCATGGCCTTATCAAGCACCCGAGTCCCTGAAAAACGTCAAGCCTAATCCCAAGGGGGATGTGTACTCATTTGGGATGGTTTTGCTTGAACTTCTAACTGGCAGAGTATTTTCTGAGCTGGAACTGGGCCAGTGGACTGCCGGCGCCGGTTCAGTGGCGGAGGAAAAAAACAGGGTTTTGAAGATGGTTGATGCGTCAGTCAGGGGAGAAGTGGAGGGCAGGGAGGATGCCATGCTGGCATGCTTCAAATTGGGATTTAGCTGTGCTTCCTTTGTCCCACACAAGAGGCCGCCCATGAAAGAAGCCCTTCAAATCCTAGAGAGGATCCCATGGCCTTCTTGCTAATGATGCATTTGGGTCCCATAAAAGTTACTCGTGTGTTCTCCTTTTGTTGACTTGAATGTTACATAAAGAGCTAGTATGAGGAATGTGGATAGCAGACGTGAGAAAGTGCTGTATGTTTGACTGATTAATCAAAGTTCTACATGTATAAGATACTTAGGTGGTGATTATGGATAGAGAGATCCCCTTGTTGTCCAATAAGTTTTGGGTAACTCGGCCTACTTGTTCAGACAAGTAAGCTCTCTCTCTCTCGAGTTTACGGTCCGGATATGATGATTATAACGAGGTGTTGATGACAATTTGCCAGTGCAAGAGATTGAATATTGATAAAGGATGTGGTGAGTGGGGTTGGGTGTTTGTAATCTGTATCACTAGCTAGCAAACAGTGTGGGCCTTTAAGCACTCTATTTTTTCTTTTTTAATTATGGTCATTGATGGGTTTGGTTTCTTGTTGGATCATAATGGATTAGTTGATTCTTGATTAATAGTAAGTTATTAACCAACTCCTAGAGGTTCCCATAAAAGACACCAACATGCTCAGAAAGAAAAGCGTATCTGACAGAAACATATAGGGAAAAGTAAAATAAAACTCTCCCCATCTGATTATATGGGATCGGAGATTGACTGTAATTCGCTGACCAAATTTTAGCCAATCCGAACAACAATTGACTGATATATGATTTTTTTCCGTCATAATGGTCCCTCACATATTGTTGCCTTAAATTTAAGCTTGAGAAAATTATTGGGCATAGGAGCAATCCAGACCCATGCTGATTGATGTTCCCTCTATCAGTTTATCCTCACTTCACTGGATTAATTAGCTGAAAAGCCTGAAATACATTTATAGATACGGTGTGCCAGAAATTTGATAGACTCTTTGTAAAAACCAAAGATTCTACGAGCTGATAACAACAATTCAGGTTGATTTATTTAAGCTCTATTTGCTAAAAATAAATATGTTTTCTTATTTATTCCGCTGTAAAAAATTAAATAAATAAAAAATAAAAATTGTACGTTTCAAAGAAAAAACGCCCACCGTGGGGCTCGAACCCACGACCACAAGGTTAAGAGCCTTGCGCTCTACCAACTGAGCTAGACGGGCTTACTGATAGAAGTTGCCATGAACGAGATGTGGCTTCAAATTTGTTCGTGCTTCATTTTCTCTCTCAATTCTGCGATCATGAGCTTTAAAAAACTTCAGCCGATGACAAGAAACCATAAAAAAGTGACATTTCAACAACTCGATCATTTCTGAGATCTTGATCCTTCTGAGAAGTGAGAACCCAAGCCACCCGGTTGAGAGGCCATGGAAATACCCACTTCGAAAGAAGACACTCCCACCAAACAAATCTTCATCCTCTCCGGCCAGAGCAACATGTCCGGCCGAGGCGGCGTGACAAAGAACCACCACTGGGACGGCGTCGTTCCGCCCGAGTGTCACCCCAACGCCTCCATTCTCCGCCTCAGCGCCAAGCTCCACTGGGATCCCGCGCATGAGCCGCTCCACGCCGACATCGACGCCAAGAAGGTGTGCGGGGTGGGGCCGGGGATGTCGTTCGCCAACGCGGTGAGGGAGCGCGTAAGGGTGGTCGGGCTGGTCCCCTGCGCTGTGGGCGGGACGGCCATCAAGGAGTGGGCGCGTGGGGAGCACCTGTACGAGAGTATGGTGGGGAGGGCGAGGGAGAGCGTCAAGGGCGGTGGGGAAATCATAGCCTTGCTTTGGTACCAAGGGGAGAGCGACACGTTGCATCAGCATGATGCTGAGGCGTACCAGGGGAACATGGAGACGTTCATCAACAACGTGCGGGAGGACCTCGGTTTGCCTTCACTTCCAATAATCCAGGTTGGCCTATTTCAAGTTTACGAGGTCAATGTGTCAAAATAATTTAAGGCCATTGTCGTTTTTCCATTTAATTTCACATGTTACTACTTACTATTATTGGTAAATAGGCTACGAAAGTCAATTACAGGTTGAAAGGCTAATTGCATTTTGTTGGAGCATATAAAAGTGTCAAATCAGGTGATAATTAATAATCAAACTTTTAAGAGGAATCCTACGCTTGCATATCACTTATTTTGAGCCCTTCATTTTAAATAATGGAATAACTTCAATAAGGGCATTGCCTTATTCCATTAAGGGCATTGCAAAAAGAGGAAGTTTTTTGCCCACTAATAAGAGAATGTCAAATCAGCTTGGAGCAACAAAATAAAATAAGATGCAAAGCACTTGATTTTTATCCCCTCAAAGCCAATCAGCCACCAGCTTCCACCATCCGCTGCTGCTTGTCTCCATCAGCTATGTGGGGTGGCCAGCGAGCCACCCCCCACCAAGATCTGCTGGGGGTGGCTGGTGAGCCACCCCTTGGCCATGGGGTGGCCCGTATCACTCCCAGATGGCCACCCCCAGATGTTGCTAGGGGGTGGCCGACGAGCCACCCCATGGCCAAGGGCCCACCAAGATCCAGAGGTGGTGCGGGCCACCCTATGGCCAAGGGGTGGCTCGCCGGCCACCTCAGCAACATCACACCACCCCCCATGGCCAAGGGGTGGCTGCTCCTCGTTTTTTAGCCTTATATATATTTTTAAATTAATTAATATTTAAATCAATAATTAGGTGTAGTTGTGTTTATTTTGAAACCTTAAGTTTGCTAGAATTAGGTTAGGTGGCATCTTCTTATTGCCCCCCCTCTTTTTCTTTTTGCCATGACCATATAGTAGCAGCACCCTTTTAAATAAGTGATCTAGGTTGTAACAAGAAGTAAGAAAGAGATGCAAGACGTGATTGTTAGGTGGCTGGAGTTGAAAGTAGTCGAACCACCCATTTGGCCACAGCCTTTGAAGTGGTCGGACCACTCTCTTTACCACAAGAGCGGCTAAGGCGTATAGTAGAGTTGTGATGGCCAACCACCCAAAACCACTCTTTGCACCGCAAGTAATCCCTTTTTATCTTTTTTATGTGTTGTCATGATCCCAAATAAAAGCTATTGCACCTAGTGGCTAGTACAATATCATAGGTATTGCACCATGTCTCAATCCAAACAATGTGCCAATGTGTATTAAGTGCAAAAATAAAAGTTATGGTTAAGGTGGCAATTTGTGTTCTTGTCTTGGGTTCAAGTTTGTGTCTAGTTTAGATTGTGTCAATGCATGAATATAGGATTATATAAGTTACTTCTAACCCGTGAATTTCGTATCGAGTTAATATCATATCAAGACATTAGTATAAAACTATATATATTAACTTTAACTCAAATTATTTAATTAAATGAGTCAAATTCCTCAACCTTAATCCGTTAAATTATAATATGAACGTTTTTTTGTTGGTTGCTTGGCTCATTGCGAACAAGTTTAGATCACACCTAGATAACATTATTGTATTGATGTTATACAGGTAGCAATCACATCGGGGGATGAGAGGTACATTGAGAAAGTTAGGGGAGCGCAATTCAAAATCAATCTCCCAAATGTTATATGCATCGACGCCAAGGGTTTGCCACTCAAAGAAGATAACCTCCATTTAACCACGGAGGCTCAAGTTAGGTTGGGCCACATGCTGGCTGATGCCTACCTCACCAATTTTGCACCATCACAGGCTCCTCCTCATCCTTGACTTGAAAGAATGCAAATCTATTCTACCAGGCCACTCTTGGGTGTTTCAACTTGCTTGCCCTTAGATTTTCTTTTTAGTAAGTATTTGATTCAAAAATTGGTTGGTACTGTTACGATAATAGAGTAAGATAGTAGTAAGATAGTAGTAAGATAGTAGTAGAATAAAAACATGATTCTTATCATTACCCTTTTCATCGAGCGGCTCTCTAAATTGCTATATATCATTTTTGTGTGTGTGAACTTTTGAGGTCTTGTTTTGATGTACCATTTGGTTTTGGTTGATAAGCCTTGGTGTTTACATGGAAAGGAAGTGTATTTGTATGCTGGTGTTGGTGGGATTAGATCTCTAGAATTCTTGTGTGGATTAGAAAAGCTAAGAGATGAGGATGATTACCTTTTAGGCCAATTGTAAGTGGTTTCCTATGAACAAACCAACGGCTGTGATTGTCGAATATTGTCCCCTGTATCAAGAACCAATTAGAGTTTTCAGAAGGACATGGCATGAACAATCGACCAATCACAAATAGTCCATTTGTGGACGGTTGAATACTTGTAAGCTAAGTCGGTGCCAAATCGTGCACCTAGAGTGGCAATAGAGCCGGGTATTGGCTAGTTGGGCCCAAGTCAAACTTTAAGAATATATTCGAACTCTGCTCAACATAAATCAATCAAATTCAAACTCGACTTGTTTGATTAAACAAGTAGGTTCAAGTTAGATTTCATTTTTTATGAGCAAATTAACACAAAATTCTAGGCTATTAAAATTATTAACTAAACACAATAAAAATTGTTATTTGAGCTCGACTTATTCATTAAATATATTAAGCTTGAGTCATAGTTTATAAGAATATCCGGCATGCCACCCCCCACCACTCTTAATTAACCAACAAGGATTGGTGGGATGGGGAGGGAGAAGGTTTTTCCAATCCCTTGATAGCTGACTTCTAATTCTCGTTGAAAAAACAGCTTGCTTTTCTTACCGACAATCACGTTTTCATCGACTTTGGTCCTTAATGTACCATGAATAACTTACCATGTTTGTGGAAAAAAAAAACAAATTACCATGTTTGTGTCTTGTGACATGCCATAACTGGATTAGATTCCAACTGATTCTCACTGTCACCAACAAAAAAATTATTGTAAAACCATATTCAAGCAATCAAATTAATGGGTAAATAAAACCAAACAAATCCACCTTAATTACGTGTCTGCCCTCCAATGGAAAATCTCAAATTTCACGCGCAGGTCCTTATAGTCCAAGCGAAAAAGACCCTTTTTTTTTTGTTTTTGTTTTTTTCAGATGCTCATTGCTCACTAACCCAAGCAGCATATCCCATTTGGGTCCCACACGTAGATCCTATATATGTACTATCTTTAATCCTGCGACTTGGGAGGCGTGAAGAACGCAGTAATGCAAGGATTCCTTTGAATACAACAATACAAGTACTTTTTTCTAAGTGTTCACGCGTCATCATCGATAACCTAACCCTCATTATTATGCTAAGTCGTACATTATTATTATTATTATTATTTATAACATCAAGGGAAAGGGATGGACGAAGGTGGGACAATTACACCAAAAAACAAAAAAACAAAAAAAAAAGTTTGGACAATCCAACAATAAGCCATAATACATTTAGATCATTGCGAATAAACAGAAATGAAAAGCAAATGCACAAAATGAATGGTACCATCATATGTATTTTTGATGCAAGTATCAAGAAAAATGATACCTACAAAATGCGGTATGACATTATTATCAAATACGACATAATCAAAAGGCATAAATTTCAAAAGCTCTTTCAACCCTTCTTAAACTCCTCTCCCAATTCCGATGAAGAAATTGTTGAGGGGAAAGCATGGTTTTGAAACACAATTAAGAAAAAAAAAAAAAACCAAAAGCAACTCTTCAAACAAAAAACCATCAAACAACGTTAGTCAATAAGAGAGTGGATTATGGAAGACATGCTCAGCTGTCTGAGGGGCCACTCGTAGGGCGTGTGATGAATACACAAGGGGCATAGAGAGAGATGTTGGAGAGCGAAGAGGGAGGAAGACCAATTTGGCTTATACAACCAAAGATGTAGACTCTAGAATTGACGAGAGAGTGGTGATCAAAAGAGGTGGTGCAATGAGCATGAGCATGGGAGGATCCCTTCACATAAATCGCTTAAAATGATAGATAAGGCCTCAGAAGGCTATGCATAAAACTTTAGAGAGAAAAGAAAAAGGCATAAAGCAATAAAGGATAGATCAATCTAACAAGACTGGTGGAAGAGACATCATAATTCATAAGAAATTCATAAGGTGGGAAGGGGATGAGCTCCTCTGCAGAATAACTTCTTGCACGAGCCTTTACTTTTTAGAAAAGTGTTTGTCTGCTAAGAGTTAATGACTTTTTTTTTTTTCTTCATACAATTTTTTAGTTGACTCTCTGATAAATAACAAATTAATCAAGAATTACATGCAAGTGACTTTTTTTTTTTGTTTTTTTTTCTTCATACAATTTTTTAGTTGACTCTCTGATAAATAACAAATTAATCAAGAATTACATGCAAGTAAGCCGTGAAACATTGTGTTAAATACTTGCCCTACCAATCCTTCGACTGTAATATAATTTGTTGTTGGAGGGATTTGTTCTTTAAGGACCGTGATACACATCTCAAAGGCGTGAGGGAACAATTCCCTTACGTCTTCATATTATATATTATTATAATATAATTATATATTATAATAACATATAATAATATATTATATGAAGGCGTGAAGAAACTGTTCCCTCACTCCTTTGAGACATTCATCACCACCCGTTCTTTAAATGGGTTTTTTCAATGATGTCACTCAATTTTTTAGTCTAATCATGTTAAATTGAATTAAAATCATTCTTATGAAATGTTTTTCAATGTGAGTGTTAATTGTTTTCCGTTCATATTTGTATATTCAACAACTAATCTAGATATACTATATGGGCCATGATATAATGAGACAATAAGAGGTTGCTTGTCTTGAACCAAAAACAACACGAGTACCAAGTTTTGAAGATTCTATAACTCTGGTTTTAATTTAAGGATGCGAAGCATCAACCAACTAAGAAGTTGTTGACCGGTGCAACTTGTCGTTTGTTGGATGTGACAGCCGAATTCATAATAATAGCCAATAGTGTAACGTAACTTTTTTTCAACTAGTATGAATACTATATATGTTGATTAGTCTATTCGTTATTTATATTATAAATTTTGTTTATTATTTGTTCCCTCTCACTTTTTTTTTTTTAACTCTCTCTTCTTCTCTTTATTTTGTATTATTAATATTTAAAGAAAATAGAGTACAATAAAAAATATGTTGGACTGTATATAAAAAAATAAATAATTAAAATAAAAAATTATAGTTTTTCAATATCTATTTTTGCTTCCTTCTGCGGAAGATACTCTTAATTTGACGGAGGAATTGTATGTATACTTTCACTCTTGTTCTATTTTGAATTATATCAAATATATATTTTGTATAGATTTAAACGTAGTACAACAAGAGAATAAAAACAATCTTTTATTATTTTATTTTAATTCGCCTCCTTAAAAGATTAAAAGTGCCAATAATCCCCGTCAACAATTTTCGAATCCTCTCGAAATATAATATTCATTTAGTATTTTTTTTTTTGTGTGTGTGATTATATTCATTTAGTTTTAGATAATGCTAATTTACAACATGATCTATAAACTCATATTCTTTAAATTGACATTATTGTTAATAATTGGTGATGACATCAAAATAGTGTTCCAATCTCAATTATTTATATATTACGTCTTTTTTATTGAAGACTAGTTTGAAATTTTGAATCCACATATTTATGGAGTGTGTTAAAATTTTAAATTAAATTATTAAATTCACTCATTTCTATTTTCACGATAAAGTAATTATATACTAAATTTTTATTCTACAAATTTAAATAATTATCTTAGAAATAAAAAAATTGTTAAATTATTAAAATTTGAGTATAGTAATGTTTATCACATTTACTAATCTAATATTTATTATTCAGTATTTATTATATCTTATCAAAAAATACTAAAAAATTTCCTAATTTTGATTACCAAAGCCTGACTCGCAATCCAACACAGAATCATGGCTGCGGTAGGTCGCTTACCAAACACCAATCTGAGTGGACATTTCCGACCCTCACTCTCACACTCACCATCACAGGCGCGTGTGAAAACCACCATCTCTCTCTCTCAAATGCTAAAACCCTGACAGTTCGGATCTCTCTCACACTCTCAACCGTATTCAGTGCACACCGACCAACCCGCCTCCATATATCCCACCCACCAGATCTCTCACGGTAACACACATACGCGTATACGACTCTCATACACACAAAGCAACGGTAATGGCTACGTCAGCGTCCAAAGCCCTTCGAACCCCGTTTCTCAAGACGCCGTCGTTTAGCTCCAAGCAGCCTCTTACCTCCGCGTTCTCCGTTGCGCTCGGTCCGAGCCGCCGAGCCGTGAAGCCGCTCGTGGTGGTGATATCGGCGGCGGCTGGGGGGCTGGACGCGAAGCCCACGGTGCTGGTGGCGGAGAAGCTGGGCGAGGCGGGGCTGGAGCTGCTGAAGGAGTTTGCGAATGTGGACTGTGCGTATAACCTGAGTCCGGAGGAGCTGTGCACGAAGATCTCGTTGTGTGACGCGCTGATCGTGCGGAGCGGGACGAAGGTGAGCCGCGAGGTGTTCGAGTCATCGGGCGGGCGGCTCAAGGTGGTCGGGAGGGCCGGCGTGGGCATCGATAATGTGGATCTGGCTGCGGCAACGGAGCATGGTTGCTTGGTTGTCAACGCGCCCACAGCCAACACCGTCGCCGCCGCTGAGCACGGCATCGCGCTCCTGGCCGCTATGGCCAGGAACGTTGCCCAAGCCGATGCTTCGGTGAAAAGCGGTAAGTGAATCTATTTGAGTTTGTCTTTGGCATTTCATCGAGCGGTTTGTTCGGTTGAATATGGAAATGGGTTTAGATCCCTTTTTTATGTCGATTTGGATGCCACCTCGATTGTTCAAGTACTTTTGCTTAGAAATGTACTTTAAAAATGACTTTTTTTCTTGCAGATCTGCTTTCTTGTCTTTTAGATTTTTGAAATTTATGGGGTAATGATCCTGGGGTTTGCAAAACAAGAAAAGAACATTTATATACTGAAAAGATAAGACTTATTGTTTTTCTATTTGGTAGCGGTAAGATAAAATCAACGCTTTTTACCTCAATCAAATAGGATTCCTCACAAAGATTCCACCCATTTGTGAGGAATCCTATTTTTGCTATTCCAAATGTTGGTGGTTGTTTCCTGGTTACTCTCTGGCATTTTTTAGTATATGATACATATGTTTGTTTGTCAAGTTTTGGTGGTCACGCATATTCCGAATATATTAGCTTCAAGTCGCTATCTAGAAAACACCAAGACCTCTTAATTTACACAGTTTTGTTAATCCAGGAAAGTGGCAGCGGAATAAATATGTAGGGGTTTCACTTGTTGGTAAAACGCTTGCTGTGATGGGTTTCGGAAAGGTTGGAACGGAAGTTGCCCGGCGTGCAAAGGGGCTTGGTATGCATGTGATTGCGCATGACCCATATGCCCCAGCAGACCGTGCTCGTGCAATAGGTGTGGAGCTTGTGAGTTTTGATGAAGCCATAGCAACTGCGGATTTCATCTCTTTGCACATGCCTCTTACTCCTGCTACAGCAAAGGTTCTCAATGACGAAACTTTTGCTAAGATGAAGAAAGGAGTTCGGATCATCAATGTTGCTCGTGGGGGAGTTATTGATGAGGAAGCTCTAGTGAGGGCATTGGATGCTGGAATTGTTGCTCAGGTTCTTATATTCTTATGCTTGAAGAACTGATATTTTATTGTTTGGGAAAGTCAATAACGTGATCTCTTTGTTATAGGCGGCCCTTGATGTTTTCACACAGGAGCCACCTCCACAAGAAAGCAAGTTAATTCAGCATGAGAATGTTACTGCAACTCCTCATTTGGGTGCCAGTACAATGGAAGCTCAGGTGTGTTAAATAACCAGCATTTATACGCTCTTAACTTCTTCTCTGACCAAGTTATCTCTAATAATATTTGGGTCCAATGTGCAGGAAGGAGTGGCTATTGAAATAGCTGAAGCTGTTGTGGGTGCCTTGAAAGGGGAGCTTGCTGCTACTGCAGTCAACGCACCAATGGTTCCTGCAGAGGTATTGATACATACTCTTGTCTTGTCTTCTTTCTTGGCTTTCAGTGTCAAGATCCAGTATTCTATTAAATTTTGCTTTAGTGTGGATCCACTTTCATTTCTTTTGTCAATCAAAAAAATCATGGAGGAGTCCATGTGTTGCATGTGCAAATTAGTTTTTGATACCAAACAAAGTAGTCTGCTTTATATGACGGGGGTGTTAATTGGACATTTTCTACACCATGGGCGGGTTCTCTAATAGTGTGTTTATATTTCTTCTGCTCTTGATGTAACCCTTAGGTTTCTGAATGGTTGTTTATAGCAGTAAAGAGGTGGTGCACATTAATTTGCAATGTTCACTCCTCCTCTTCCCTCTAATCTATAAGTTCTGATACTAATTTGGATGGTGGGTGGACATTTCAAATTTATCTGGAATTGGGTGTTGGTTAAAAAAAAATTGTAGTTTAGAGGGCATTGCAAACGAGCCTATAGTTTTGGGTGGACTTTTGCAACTAACCCTTACATAGTTTGACTTTATTAAATTTAGTATTTAAAGTGATTCTGGTTTCTAAGAAGCACAAAGGTTCACTATTTTATCATTCCTTTCAACTTCAGGTATTAACAGAGCTGAAACCATATGTTGTACTTGCTGAGAAACTTGGGAGACTAGCCGTCCAATTGGTAGCTGGAGGAAGTGGCGTCAAAACTGTTAAAGTGACTTATGCTTCTGCTAGAGCTACTGATGACCTTGACACCAGGCTTCTTCGTGCCATGATCACCAAGGGTATTATCGAGCCGATATCCAGTGTCTTTGTGAATTTGGTTAATGCTGATTTCACTGCCAAGCAGAGAGGTCTCAGAATAACTGAAGAGCGGATCGGTCTTGATGGTTCTCCTGAGAACCCACTTGATTTCATTCAAGTCCAGATTGCAAATGTGGAATCCAAATTTGCCAGTGCCATATCGGACTCTGGGGAGATTAAGGTTGAGGGGCGGGTGAAGGACGGGATTCCTCATCTGACAAAGGTAGGATCTTTTGAAGTTGACGTCAGCTTGGAAGGAAGTATTATACTCTGCAGGCAGGTCGATCAGCCAGGTATGATTGGAAGGGTTGGGAGCATTTTGGGCGAGGAGAATGTGAATGTCAGCTTTATGAGTGTTGGAAGGATTGCCCCCAGAAAGCAAGCTGTAATGGCAATTGGAGTGGATGACCAACCCAGCAAGCAAGCTTTGAAGAGAATTGGTGAAGTTCCAGCCATTGAAGAGTTTGTTTTCCTCAAGTTGTAGTGTGGCATGATTGGTACTACATCATTCCCCTCCCTCTCTTTCGGATGGGTATGAAAACCACATCCTATTGCCGATTTTGGTGATTTTTTTTTGTTTTTTGTTTTTCTGTGGTGTTGTAGTAGGCTAGTAGCTTGAAGGGAAGGAAAAACAATAATTTTGCTTTGCGATGAGAGAAGCTTGTACTTTTATTGAGTTGCTATTTTCCCTGATGCAAGTTTCTGTTTTAATCTGCCTCCTGTAATTGTATTACTTAATGGATGCATGTTTGGTTCTCTTGGCAGCCTAGTGATAAAGTCGTTTACCAGTCAGTTGATACACTTGGTTTTGGCATCAACCAAATAATTATTTACGGCGTTTCAAATACGGGAGAGCAGTCACAATTTCCGTAGAGAATGACAACAATTTGAAAAAGGCTGAAAGAGCAGCCAGAATAAGTTATTGCTAGTGAGAAAAAATGACTGCTAAAAATATTAAAATAGGAGTTGCAAATTTAGGGTCATGAGAATTGTGGTACCCTCAAATAGATCTTTGTTTATTCTATTCCAAATTGCCTCACTAGGAAGGTGAAAATTTGGCCCATTTAATAGTCATTAGTGTTACAAGAACACATGACTATGAAGGCTACAATCGATGAAGATCACAATGGTAAGCTTCCGATTTAAGGAAAGTAATCTGATTCATATTTATTTCAATTTTATTTTTCTTTAATGCTTTAAAAATGCATCTTATAGTAAACGAAACTACATACTCTGTCCAAATTCTCCCACTATATGCAAACAAACATTGTTTCACCCTTCCATCATTTTTTTTTAGTGACATTGAACCTTACCAAGGCACTCACACAAAGGCCTTTCAGACCCCACCCCTATGAAATAAAATTTGTATGCATGACCCCACCCGCAAGAATTGTGTATCAAGTAATCCAAGAGAACTAGTGTGGAATCGAACATAGGATATCCGAGTCCACGGCTCAACCTAAGCCTGCCTTTGACTTACTAGGCTGCACCCTTAACGCCGACGGGTACAAAGGTACTCTAAAACCCTTCATCATTCTAACCTCAAAAGAAAGATTTAATGGACTGTGAGCATTATCACATTTCTCATTGAAGTCATCAGAAAGTGAACCTTTGAGAGCCTGATTCAAAAAAATCTCAACTTATCACATGTCAAAATCTTTTTTAACTTTTCTTCATTTGACTTTCTATATCTCAAAAGAATCATGCCCATGTTGCCAAACTTGGTTGATTGCCATTCACTATCTTCACTAGAATAATGCATATTGTACCATTTGACAGCCTTGTTTGAAGCCAGGGAAACATCCTAGCCAAAGCTCTCTATGATTTATGAACCGGAAAGGAAAGGAACCTGAGCTACAGTAGTGGGTAGGGAGATGGGGAGGTTATGTACTGCTATGTAAGCAGCAATACCAGCAGCATAACCTGCAAAAGCAAAACCACTCACCTGCAAAAAGGAGAATGACTTCTTTTACAAGAAAGAAAAATAAATTTTGGTTGAAAAAGAATGTCATTAAACAGCAGTACAAACCTTCCGGAAGTACCAAAAGAAGTCCACCTTCTCCATCCCCATAAATGCAACTCCAGCTGCCGAGCCAATAACTAGCATGGATCCACCAGTGCCAGCACAGAATGCAATCAACTGCCAAAACTCAGAATCTTGGGGAAAAGAGGTCAGATCATACATTCCCATTGTTGCTGCAACCAGTGGAACATTGTCTATAATTGCTGATACGACTCCTATTGCAGCAGCAATCACTTCACTACTAGGAATATGAGCATCAAGGTAATTCGCCAATTCCCGAAGAATCCCGGCAGCCTCAAGGCTAGAATAAAAAAATCAAACTTGTTACATTGCAGAAGTAATAATTTCAGGCTATCCCATGTGTGTGTACATTACTCACACACAAACATAGACACACACCCATGCAAGCATTCAATATATGTTTATCAGGAAATTAGGATAATCTATCATAAGCATCTTGATGGTTTCTTTCAGAAATGGTTTTGAGAGTAATAGAGCTAACAGTTTATTATGCAGCACAAAAACCAGTACTTGAAACACACACGGAAATTCAAACAGTATTCCTTATTCACCTGCTAACAGACAAAAGGATTCCAAGAAAGAAAAGAGCTCCTTGAGTGTCAATCCGAGATAAAGCTTGTGGTACTTTCAATTTTTGCCTTTCAGATTCCCCATAGTGGATAGCATCAGTCAGAAGCCATAGAACTCCAAGTCCAAGCAGGATACCCATATAGGGAGGCAAACCGGTTAGGGACTTGAACACTGGAACAAAAATCAAAGCTCCGATGCCTACTGAGAAAACAAGCTGTCCTCGAGGAGCCATCTGTTCAGATGCCAAAAGATTGGGAGCATCCTGTCCCTTCCCACTAACTTCACTGGACAGAAGAAGAGAAACTCATCATTTCATCCACAATCCAATAATTTTAGATCTAACCTTCCAAAACTCAAATTCCCTGGCTTTGCTTTGACAATGCAATAATAATACCTAGTCAGGGACATGAGTGCCAACGGGACAGCTAGAGAAATAGCTGAAGGTATGAATAGGTTCTGTAAGAAAAGAAACTGTAATTATGAGAAACTTCGACCATATGCTTTATAAGCTTTTCTTATAACAAACTAAATACATGGTTGCCTTGCACCTCAAAAAAAAAAAAAAGGTTATCTAAAGGAAAACAAAAAACATGGTTTTAAAATTTCATTGTTGCATAGTGTATTAACAACTATCGTGATTGAACCTCAACTTTTTGAGGCGTATTTTAAAATTATCATCAATAAATTTGTCCTTTTACAAATTATGAGTTCCTTAAATTTGCAAGAGAAATATCCACTGCTTGAGTTAAGTTTAATATACCTGAAATCTATAAGTTTGAACATAAAAAGTATTTTTCACCATCCAGATGACCACAATTAAATGGACATTATTCAGCATTTAAACACTCCAATTTTTGCAACATGGATCACTTTGGACAAGTTCATGGCAGGATCCTGTTCTGCTCTCTTTCTCACACACATATAAGGCAAAGAAAGAGAGAGGAAGTATGCATTAATTACACTAGCCATTTAAATCTTGCAAACTTCACTTTCTCATAATCTATTTTACCTAATTAGAACACACCAATGCACATATCAGGGTTGGTTAACCAAACGCCTAGAACCACAGTCAGGTCATAAAATGACAATTTTGTTTTAGGGGAAGGCAACCCAGCTTATCCGGACCACTCAACTTCACTTTATCTGTTTGCATAAACTGAACATGCAAAAGCAGCATGAAATATATTACAAGACAATACAATGAATACCTTGGTGAGAATAAACATGCATCATCCATTAATACCCAACGAACAGATATTTGGACAATGCAAAATAAAAATAGAAGCATATTCTATCTATGGGATCGGTTTATGAGGATGACGTTAAAACCTTCATTGTCGGCAAAGTGGATATCTGACCATGTATCCACAGCATGGTAGTGGTAACATCACCAATAGGAGTCCATGCACCACCTGCATTTGCTGCTATCACAACAACAGCTCCTAGAAGCCTGTGGATAAAATCCAAATAAAAAAAATGAAGATTAACAATTAAGTCAAATAACTAACAAATGATTAGCAGAAATTGGATTGATAGTTTTCTAGTAAAGATAAGATAGCAAGCAGGCAGCCAGTCTCAATGCAACAGTGAACTCCTTAAAGCCATTACAGTGAATCTATTTGGACACTGCAGTAGAAAGAGGTGTCCGAGAAACATACAAGTATATTATGATATCATTATCTGCCCTACAACAATGTACTCTTAAAATATTCTAGTAAAGATGATGTTCGAGACTCTTATGTGTGACATTAATTACTCTGCATTCCTGACAGAAATCAAAAGTTGATATCATGGTCATTCTAAGAGTGTGGTTTAGATACTGTAAATACTCGGTTAATGCAGTGATCAAATCTTAAATCCTATATTTAGCAGATTAGAGAAACCCTAGAAGATAAAGATCAAGAATGGGATCTTATCTTCCTCATCAATGGTGACAGCGGACTCCACATGCTTGATGATCACTAGTTTTCTTAATTTTCTTTATCTTCTTTCTTTTTTCTAGTTAGGTATTTGTCTTGTATATTTGATGTGTACTTGGGTTGCACCCTTCTGCTTTTTTAATAAAATGAATTAGACTATTTTCTATCAGTTTAAGCTTTTAGATTAACTAGTTTCTTAATATTGTATCAAAGCTAAATATCCCCATGCTCTCCAATACACAAACAATAAAATTGGTCCTCCTTGGAGATGTGCTGGGTATAAAAGATCCACTATTAATGTAAACTCCAAAAGGCATTCCCAAGAAAATAATTAAGATTCACTACATTTCAACTAACTATAGCTGTCAACTTAACACCTTAATTTCATATGACCTTAGGGGGCAAAATAAATGTTAATATATAAATAGTACAAAAGAACACAGACTTGTAAACTTGTACTGAATATTTTTGTTTGATTAGACTGGAGAAATTCAAGACATAATAAGAGACTAATAACATAAAAAACTCGTGAAGATTTCAAATCCTATGAGATGAAATTGAATAATAGTCAGCACATACTTGCGGAATTCTGATGGAGGTACTAGTTTCCGTAATAGTGAAACCATGACAATAGTTGACGTCAGATTGTCTAGGACTGAACTAAGGAAAAAAGTCACAAAACCAACCTGTAATTTTCATGAGTACAAGTATCATTAATTGATGAGGAATATAATATAGACGGTTAGGCTGATAGAGCAAACTCAAACTACAAATGATTTAAAATCAAATAACCATCTAAGGTTTCCTGCAGCGAAAATCATAGCTGGAATGACACGTAATAACTAATTGCTACAGAAACTCTAAAATTTTAGAATTTCTTACTGAAAGAGGGATAAAAAATCATCAATACAATAGCTGATTGACTGCATAATTGCTGTATTATATTTAAGTTCAAGAGGAGAATAGCGGTACCATATTGATGAATCAACTGGAAAAACATTTCAGCGTCACCGATACTGCTGACAAGAAATTTTTGGTAAGGAATATGGCTATCCTGCCCATAAAAATGCTCTCTATGACTACTAATCCAAGTCCCTTAGATTGGTGTGCAACAGAAACTGGAGTTTGGACTACAGTGAACAGATAATAATTTTTGGTTTGTCCATGGTTTTTATCAATCCATCCTTTCTGTTTGTAGTTTCCAGGCTTTTGTTAATGCCCACACACATAATACTAATACCATGAGTTGTTAAAACTTTGGATCATAGGCAAAAAAATATTAATTTAAATTTCAAGAATAAGCTTGATATATTAAACCTCCAACAGAAGTCAGTATGGCCATAATGGAAAAATAAAAGAGCACTCACCACCCAGAGGAGAGTCCGTGGCTTTCGAGTGGTTATGTTGTCAGTAACCAGCTTAAAACCTTGATGAGCATCAACTATCTCTACAATGGTCATTGCACCAAGCAAGAAAAACACTATTTCACTGACTTCTGCAGATGCATGTGTTAGCTCTGAAACAGCTATGTCAGTTGAAGGAGCCTAAACAAGTCAAACACCCAACCAAAGGATACAAAATTAATTAAGACTGAATTTTTTAAAAATAAAAAATAAAAAAAATCAACCAATATTGATTTAAAAGATATAGCCACCAGTGAGAGGCACTAAGACAATGGACCGTTGCATCAAAGGATAATGAAAGCAACTTGCATTAAACTCATTAGTGGTAACATTAAATATACACAATAAGTATTTATGATGACAACTTAAGAGTGGGGCTTCCTTATAGGAAAAATCCTTTTGTTATGATCTGTAATTCCATCTACAGATTAACAATCATACTAAATACATATCTATGAATGGAACATATATGAGATGGTCCTGATATACAGTGTAACTATTCAAACAAGAAGATAGAACTGGCACAGTGCCCAGCCAATTAATCCAACCAGCAAGGGTGGTCTGAGCAAAAACTTTTCCTTTATTAGTTTACGTAAAGTAGCATTGTTGTAGGGATTTTCTTTAATTGATTAAAATTGATTTTGGCAAGAGCAGCTCGAGTGCAGAAATAAGTACTCCACTTCAAGGGAGCCTTATCCTGACCTCTATTACATATAAAATTTCTAAAATGTCTTCTGAAGCATCAGAGTATAAACTGTAGAGAGGAAAGAAAACACACTTAAAACCCTCTAAAGAACACGCTCCCAACATTCTGTTACATCAAAATGTTAGCTATAGAAACAAAATGAAACAAAACCGTTTCAGCACCCCACTTATATAAAGCTAAGATTAACAATATCTTTCAAAAGTTTGATCTGATTTCAGAACATAAGCAGCAATACGTTTTATCAAGGTCTCATATAAGAATTAGTCATCCAAAGCAACTTTGATTTATTAGTCCCAATATCAAAGTACAAAACTCATCAATGATGACACCAAATAAAAGCTCATCATGGACACTATAAATTATATGCTGAAAATTAGAAAATCCAGAAAATAAAAAAATGCCCATAAATGTCATTTTGTTCTAAAATTTACATTACTATGCCCAAGAAATCAGCAGAACTTAGAAAATGTGTATCAACTACAGTCAATCTCATACTAATGGTTATTTGCATATTCAAAGCCCTCATTACCAGCAAAACTTGCATCACTGGAGAAGGAATCATATACAGAGTTTGGCTGGATAATATGTCGTTGGTAATTTCAAGTAGCAAGAAAGAATCTTACCCCAATGCTACGCACTACCCATAAGCTAACAGCCATCAGCAATCCGACTCCGCTTTTATTGAAGGCTAGAGATTCTTCAAAAATGATGCCTGCATATCCTATTCCAAATAGCAATGCCATAGCAACATCCTATTTCACAAAATTTGATAAAATCAGCCAAGGTTACCACTCAAGATCTATTATACCACTTTTTCCTTGAAAAAACAAAAAGATCAACCAACAAGACAAAAAAGGACCTGATTGGCAGCAACCCATGATTGGTTAATTGCCACTGCCCCTGTTACAGCTGCTGCAAATATTGCAAGAGCTTTCAGCAAATCAGTCTTGGGTTGATAAGTGGCTTCAAAATCAAGTGAACTCGTCTCGTCCAGTGAACATAAAGGATCACATGACCCAGAGTCTGGTCTCAGCTCCTGGTGACATGCTAATGGGTCAATATTTAAGTGGAAATATTAGCAGAAAAGATGCAAGCACTACATTACTGATAACAACATCGAAACACAATAAATAGAAATCTTCCCATTAAATTTGACGATTTTATTTTTATTTTTTTTAAATTTTCCCCATGCCCAACAGCACTAATGGGCTATTTTAGAAACCAACACATCTTTAGCTGAAGCAAAACGAAACCTCATTTCCATGATGACATTAAGTTGCCCAAATGAACAAATTGCAGATACTACTACCTAATATGCAATTTATATCCCACTATCATGGGGTTTAACCAAAAATCCATCACTTTCCTCAATTCTATCAACTTCAGTTCACCAAACTTCATCAAAATCACTCATCCAAACTCATAATCTAGCAAAACCACCAAATGGGAACTCTAAAAGAAATGAAATTTGGTACGTAAGGATGAGAAAGAATAAACCTCTAGTTGCTTCTCAGAATCTGGTTGAGCTTGCTGCTCCTGAAACGAAGAAGAAGAAGATGTTGAACCCTTGGCCTTTTCTTCAGCTCTAGCAAGAACCCCATTGCCCAGCAACCTTGTACCCCTGGTTCTACACAAAGACGATCCAAAGCAAGGGAGTGAGGGTTGGGCCTGAAGGAGATAGCTAGGAAGAGATGAAGAGAGAAGTGAGCGTTTCTTGAAATGGTGGGTTGGGGAGATGTGCATCCCAACAGAGAAAGAGGCCATTTGAGCGAGGGGTTTCAAGGTCAGGCACCAAAGATTGAAGAAGAAGAAGAAGAAGAAGAGGTGCTGAAGTTATAAACTTGTACCAAATTGCAGCATAGAGGAGTGGAAATGGGAGTGGAAGCAGTTGTTATTTTCTTTCTTTATTTTATTATCATTATTTATTTATTTTGAATTTGTGGGAGGGTCCGGCCAACCCTGGTCGCTCGCACCAATGCCACGCCCCATCTTGTATATGTACGGTGACGTGTCACATTCCCCAATCCAATAATATGTAAGGTCAATCTTCACGAAGCTCAACTGCTCACTTCCCATAAAAGTGATAGCAGCTGAGAGGCTTTCTTGTGGCGCCACAAACAGCTCCTCTCAAATGGCCTCTGCTCAAATCTCCGCCTCTCTCTCCCTCTCCTTCCGCGGTAACCCTCTCTCTCTCTCTCTCTCTCTGAGTTTCTGGATTCCCCTTTGCCTTATACTTTCAGATAGTGAGAATTTTATATATTTATGTTGCAGATGTTTATGCTCTTAGCTCAGCCATGGCCAAAGCCCCTGCTGCAACTCCTCGGCTTCCTCTTTCCAAGTTTTCACTACGTGGGTCATCCTTCACCACCGGTTCTCCGCTCTGTAAGGATGCTAATTTGATTTTTTATTTTGTTTCCACTAGGTGTTCATGATATGTCTCTGAAAGGAAATGTGGTACTATTTGTCGAACCCAAAACTAACTGATTGTGAAAAATCACACTGTAAATGGGCGATAAGCAAGCACCCTTAAGTCTCTTTCTTTCTCTGAAGCTTACCTTGGTGGGACACCAAGTGGGCTTTGAAATGAAAAAAGAAAAAAAAGGTGCTATACAAACAAGCAATTTATATGGGCTGAAAGTTATTATCTTTAAGGCAGAATGACTGCAACGATTCCATAAATTTACAAAATTGTGTACTAACCAGTAATTCACTGGTTGTTCCAAAAGCTTGCTTAAGGTGATAGAAAATTGTTGATTTAGTCAATTAAATAATGTTCTAACACTTTTTTGGCTCACACTTTTCTTTAATAAGTGTGTCCAACACATAGAATATTTAATTAAAGTGAATGGCGAGAACAAAGATCAACCTCAGGACTTTTGCTTTGATATTTTGTTAAATTATCAATTATCCTAAAAACTTGTCGATTCAAATTACCAATTATCTTAAAAGCTTATTGTGTTAAATCACCAAGTAGTAGATATTATCAAGTGACTTCTGAAGGAAATTAAATAGGCTTTATCTTCATATAACACTATTAGAGCCCCTTGTTCAGTAACCAAATGCGGTAAAAAAGAAATTACACACTCTAGAACCTAAATAGATCATGTGATAAGAAGATACTGATTCAACCAACTGATTGGTGACCATTTCAAAGCATTTCATTAATTTGCAAGCCCTGTTTCATTCACCTACCAGCTTATTTCCTATGCACCATTCTTGGAAGACTGAACCCACCTCCTTTTCACTTTAGGATTGCCTTTTCTTCCTTATTTTGTCTAAGGTGGTTCTCTCGTGTGTTCTTCTTGCATACTTGGGTCTGGGTCCTTAACCTTTTTTTTCTTTTTTCCTTTTTAGGTTAAATTTACTTATAAAAGATGTCCCGATATTTCTATGTTTTTATTTTGACATCAATATTTATCATCTTAGCTAGATTTTGATACTGGTTTTTTTTTTTTTTCCTGTAATGGTACACCAGCGTATATTCAGTGATCAAATCACCTTCCTTAGTGATTTACCTGAGTGCTTTCACAACCATTTCACAATAGCTGTGTTTTTCATGGTCTATTAATAGTCCTTGTCTAGTTTCTATTTACAACATGACGTTGGGCTTAAATTGTTTATTATGACCAATTTTCTAAGTCATTTTATTTTAATTGTTCTCTCTTTAAGAATCAACTATAGTAGCAACATTTCTTATAATTCTGGTGATAATCTCATGTTTGAGATATTTATGCAACTGTATTTCTATTATCATATCTAAGGTACTTCGGTTGTGATAATTATGTTGCAATCTCTTTGCTTACCAGGCAAATGACGAACATGTTTGCTAGCAACACGCACATTGATTCAATTAATCCATTTATCCTCCTGTTTTCAAGCTCATGAGCTTTGGTCTTGAATACTTGGTTGACAACACCTCTACGGATGTGATGTTTAGCGGTTTCTTTTTCATGCTGTAGAAGTTCAGACTGCATATCTGTCATGAAAATGCCCGTCTCAACCTGGTCATTTTTCCCTTTATGAATGTTAAGAGAAAATACAAAAAGAAAAGAAAGTTTGAACTATTTGTAAATTAGTTTGAAATCTGCCATAGTATTCTTGACAACTGAAGGATCACTATCTGACATTTCAAGTTAGTCAGATGAGAGCTGATGCTTGCTTTCGTTTGTAGTGATACGAAGAACTTATTGTCAAAAGAGGACTGCATACAAAGCTATGTCAGTTTCCATAAGATGTGAGCAAGGTACCCAGGACAACAGTTTGGATGTATGGCTTGGCCGGCTTGCAATGGTTGGCTTTGCAGTGGCTATTACTGTTGAGATAGCGACTGGCAAGGGACTTCTGGAGGTATGGTACTTGCTTTGGGTTTGTAGATCCAAGCAAAAGCTATTTACTTTTAATTTCATGCATAATTTAGTATCAGCATTGGTTGTCGTGTTAAGGAGGTGGGATACAACTTGCAGTTTTATACAAAACAGAATTAACAGAAATACCAAAGTATTAAAATCATTAAGAAATCAAAACGATTTTAACTTTTTATATGTTTTACATTTAGTAATCCCAGTGTATCAAATGTTACAAAAGTTTACTCAATGTGCAATGGTTTTGTTTATTACAGAAGCTCGTAAAATATTGCTTTAAAGTGTAAATAACTAATTGAGACACTAATGATGATCTTTTCCTCTATCAAAGCATCGTCTGTAAATTATTTGTTCAAATTTAGAATGAGAGAAAATCATTTTGGTTTAATCTTCTGAGTGAAGCCTCCTTGATCAAACAAACCCACCCCTGCCCCTCTCATCTCCCCATCTCTTCTCCATTCTTATGTTTAGACACATGCTTAACCCATCCCTCAGAGAGTGATGTGTATGGCATCACTGATTGAAATCATTTTAATGAGGATTGCCTTGGACACTAGATATGTCTGAGCTAACTATCCTGTAGTCCCGTTTTCTCAAGTCTTGGGAACCTTCAAGACCAGAGGCTTTGGTGTGGAGATCATGGAAACTCTTGGCTATTGTTGTGTTTTAGTACCTGTTAAACTTAAGATGCCTTTTGGATGATTGTTAGTTTATTCTTTCCTGATGAGCATTTTGAGGCCTTTTTATTAAAAGTCAAAAGTTGATACCACAAGGGGAGAGTGTTCGTTTGTACATATACACCTTTTTTTTCAGAAAAAGGAATGGTGTATCTAATCCATGACAATGCACAAAGAAAATGGTGAAAAAGAGGTTCCTAAGTCTTCTCCTGGACAGGGGCGGGCATAAAATACAGATAACTGACCAATTGACATGCCTGACCAGAAACTGAACAACATCCGTTGGTTTTGACATTTCTATGGGCCAGTGCACCTTCGGAAGTAACATAACCGACAACATCGAGTCTATTATTGGTGCTGAGGGTCCGAAGAAAACCAACTTGGTAACATCAATATAAAACACGGTATTCTCACAGTTGCTCTCCACCAAACTCATCTACGTACACCCTAATCCACTGCAGCCATAGCCCCAAACCCCCCACCAAAAAAAAAACCCTTGGCTCAATCGTCAAACCCATCTTGCCCTTCAACACACAAACCCCATTTGTCCAGGAGAAGGGCTGTGCACTGACCCGTCGGTCAGTGTTCGGTCAAATCGATGGTGTTAGTAGTTGAGAGCTGGCCAGTCAAGCGAACCAATTGGTGGCTAGAAACTGCACCCTTCTGTCTCTCTCTTTCTCCACGCAGAAGTAGAAGCACACAACAACCAACTATAAACAGAACAATATCATAGTCATGAACATTTATATATAAAATCCTTGTATATTTTGATTTTTGCAGAATTTTGGGCTCACAAGTCCCCTGCCTACAGTAGCCTTGGCAGTTACAGGATTGGTGGGCGTTTTGACAGCAGTGTTTATCTTTCAGTCTGCTTCAAAAGATTGATCACATTGTGGGTCTCTTCATGTTTGTAAAGCCTGTAATTCTGAAATATCCACTAGATTACATTTTTGTTCATTTGTGATTATAGTTATCTCAATTCCAAACAATGGCATTAAGACTTTAGAATGTACCAAGATATGGAAAGTTTTAAAACCTAGATAAAGGCTTTTCTGTGGTGTTACTTTCACATGTTTTTAAGTGCTATACTGGAGGGGTTTTTTCTTTTCTTTTTTCTTTTTTTTTCTAACATAATGCTATATGTAGAAAATATTTCTTATAATCATCTGAGTTGATTTCGTCTCTGAATGTAATATGTTTATGTCACAAAACCTTTTTTGCGCATTTAAATTAAAAAAAGAAAAAGAAATGCTTAAATGACAACTACAAATCATAGTAAGAAATCATTTGTTAATGAATTCTGTCAATTGGTGTAATCATGGCTACTGTTGACAACGGGCTTTGACGCTTCAATAGTCTTCAAATTTTGATTGGCTGCCTGTCTGAGACATTGTATAATTTTTATTATTTTTTGTTAATTTTGAGATCTACAGGATATCAAACCCCTTAATGTAATTGATCCACTTTGTAAACATCTTGTTGGAAGGTAAGTTTTAATAATGGGACACATCCCCACCTGTGAATATAACAATTAAACGTCGAATGTCAAAAACAAATGTGTTCTAATCATGTTTGAATTTGATAAGATATAAAATAATTTGATTTCTATTCCCAACTCTTTAAAAAAAAAAAAAAAAAAAATTAATACATGAGAAAAGGGTCAAATAAATTACATAAAAAATGATAAGGATCTTTTCCACTATCTAGGGAAAGATCCAACAACGAAAAAGTACAAAAAAGTTGAAGTAATGCTTCCAAAAATATGAAAAGCAGCTCATTTAATTAAATTATGAGTGCAAAAATTTAAGTTCCTGTAAACTTTGGTAATTTTTTTGTTGATCCAACTATAAACACCACATAAAACATTTACAAATATTGCATGATCGATATGGTTAGTGAGAACATAGTTGCTTTTTCACCTCTTTTTTTTTTTTTACCGACCCTTTTCCGTTCTTCTGGCAAATATGGCATCTATGTGGTGTAAAGGATATCAATTTGGAAAATAAACCAGAATAGCATTATCTTGAGAAATATTGTTCACAAATGGTATTATCATATATATATATATATATATATATATAAAACCGAGTTTTGATGTAGAGAGTGCTTATAATTGCGACACGTATCCATGTTTTTTACTATAAATGTACAAAAATATATGTTTAGATAGTCTTTTTTTTTTGGAGAGAAAAATAGATATATCATTCAAATAGAATAGAAGGTAACAAAAGCCAAAGCTCTAAAACAAAAGAGCAGAAAGCTCTAAATTAACGATATGAGAGATACAAGAGGGGATGTCCTCCAACCATATTTTATCACTAAAGCATCGGGTTGCTTCTTTTGCAAGACCATGTGCGGCGCCATTAGCTTCCCTTTTCGCCTTTTAGTGAGATATTAAAACATAGGGTTTTATTTGTAATGCATTGAATTTTCTTAATGAAGAAAACAAAAGGTTTTTAAATTGTCTATTTTTCCTTCATTATCTAATTTTCTTTCCATATTCTCTTACTTTATGTTTAATTGTCTTAATGAAGAAAACAAAAGATTCACAAATTATCTTTCTTTATTTTTCTTTTAATCTTCTCTTGCTTTTTCTTTATATTATCATATATATATATATATATATATATATATATATATATATATATAAGTCGAGTTTTGACGTAGAGAATACTTAGAATTGCGACACGTGTCCATGCTTTTTAATACAAATGTATGAAAATGTATGTTTAGATAGTCTTTTAGTGAAATAATTAAAATATAGGGATTTTATTTGTAATGCATTAAATTGTCTTTATATATATATTTTTATTAAAATTTACTTATTTTTATTTGATACAAGTAACAATTTTTTTTTTTTTTAATAAATTTAATTGACTTTTGTTGTTCATTTTTGTTTTTGGGTATTCCAATATTCTTGCCGCTGTTTTTTATCTCTTCTTGTTTAAAAGAAAAATTAAACTATCAATATTCTTTTGTTTACAAAATTTGTACGCATAACTGTAATTAGATATCAACATGCTCATATATTTTAGAACATTTCTTTATTTTTGTCAATGTAATAGTAAAATTGCTCAAAAATAATTGTTTATGAGGAGAAAGTTCAACTCCTGAATGACAAAAGTTTACTGTAATTGATTGTCTAGTGAAGGAGAAGTGGTATTATTGTTGGAATATAATGATTAATCAATCATTTTCTATAATTGATTATTCTAGTTTTTTTATTTTGAATTTTGTTTCCTTTATATTTCATTTTAAACTACATATATGAGAACAAATATTTATACGAACTAAAATTTATAAATTTATTGGATATGTGGGTTTATGCTATTAAGTAAAACTACGGTTAAAAATGATATTATGAACATTTGTCATTTTTTATAGCTAATTTATTAATTAAGAGAAGAAAATAAAATTTGTTGTTGATAATATTTTAATGACTTTTTTACTTAATTATATATATATATAAACCGGCGTATAGTGCGGGCTCTAAGCTAGTATTAATAATGGAGAAGGAAGAAAAGTAGAAGAGGAAAAAAAGAAAAAAGAGGAACAGCTTCAAATGGTTTAGTCACCAAGTAATAGATTACTTAGTAATACTGGGAATGTTTGGTTCTAATTACTTTCTGCACAGGGTTGAGAAAAGGGTATGATCAGTAAGGAGAATAAAACTACTTTATTATTATTATTATTATAAGTTATGATTATTTAAACAGATTGGATTCCAGAAAGATATCTTGAGAAGTAGGGCTCATCTGATCTGGTAAGCATTTGGCTTCTGTCAGAGCATCACTCCGACTGCTTTTTGAGAAAGAAGCTTTTGTTTTAGCTTTGTTAGGCACAAAGATCCTGCATGGCCTTTTAAAATGTCAAATATGTAACCTATAACTTCAAGGTAACCGACAGATTTTTGGCCGTCTACAATTGGAAGTCGAATAACTTTTACTGTCTTGGAGTAAGAATTTATTCTCCTCTACCTTTTCCCACCCATCAACATCCCCATTTGCCCTGTTTATGTTTCTTCTTAAATATGTGTCCTGTTTCTGTGTTTCATGACTTCTCTCCTCATATAGCTGAAACCGTCCATTTTCTTTCTTAAATATCCTTCTTCGTCTCTTCTGTTCATATTGTGGCATGGGTGCTACCATTTCTCGACTGGCAAAGAGGTTTCTTCCGAAATGTGAAATGAGGATTCTGATGGTGGGTCTTGATGCTTCCGGCAAGACAACTATCTTGTACAAGTTAAAACTGGGAGAACTTGTCTCCACCACACCAACAGTTGGTAACTACCTTAAAAACTCTTTGCCTTAATAATTATGGAGAGGTTCCTTAATGAAGCTATTTCTCATGGCTCTTTCTGATGCTTAAGCCTGAGATATTTGAAAGTTCTGGTAGAATTTACTTCTTTATGCATTTCTTCCTTTGCTATTTGACGTAAAGGCGGAATTCAAGTACACATAAAGCATACAAAAGAAACATCTAATTAGAAAATGAAAAGAAAATCTAGAAAAATGAAAACAACCAATCGCCACCGTTCTCTTACGGTGTTCAAAACTACAATCATTTCTGTCTTTGTAGATATACCACAATATATATGGAGATGGAACCATCTTCCAAACTGCTACACAATGAAGAGTACTGCCATTCATTTCACAGGTGATGATCTATTGGCTGCATTTGTCATGGACCAGGTTTTAATGTGGAGACCGTAGGGTACAAAAACATTAGCTTCACTGTCTGGGATTTGGGAGGACAAGATAAGGTGCCAACTTGATGTCTTTCTATTTGATGTATAGGTGTATATGTGCCTTTTATTACTACCAAAATTCATCACTACTCATGAAAAACAATCATGGTTTTTTCATTATGTTTTATGAAATTTAACAGTGGGTGTAAATGCTTCAAACATTATTACTAAACTGCAGATTCGAGCTTTATGGAAACATTACTTTCAAAATATTCAAGGACTAGTCTTTGTCGTGGACAGCAATGACAGAGAGAGAGTTTCAGAAGCCCGTAATGAGCTGCATCGTATTCTTGGCGAGGTTACAATTTTTAATCATATAAACTTTTGAAATAATTGAGACTTAATATGGTATCATAGCCAAAGTCCTAAATTCGAACATTGACTACACAATTTACCTATGTTTTCAATTAAATATTTCATGTGTCGAGTCTATCAGCTTAGGCTTTTGAAATAACAGGTGATATAACAAACTTTTATCACTTTTTGCAGTTTGAATTACGGAATGCCATTCTTCTTGTCTTTGCCAATAAGCAGGACCTTCCAAATTCTCTGGGTGTTGCTGAGGTTGCCGACAAACTTGGCCTACACACACTCCATCAGCAACGTTGGTAAGCATTGGCTTTCATTGAAAACGTCATAGAGAAAAGAAATGATTTGCGTTTAGAAGTAGTCATGTAATTCAATGATCGGTACTAGATTCTTTGTTTTTTTCCCCTTCAGGCCTCCTTTCTGTGAAGTACATTTACAAGCCACATATTTTCAAATCGACTCTCAAATAGAACACTTTTTACGATTTTGTTTAAAAACACACGTCAGACCTGCAAAATTTTGAGGCCAGACGCACTCCAAATCATGAATTAAATGGCTTTTATTTTTACTAAGATGGGATTCCCCTCAATGCATGTAATTGGATTAGTGGGTTTAATTTATTTTCTCTGTGCAGGTATATCCAGAGTACTTCTGCCATCACCGGCGAAGGGCTATACGAAGGTCTTGAATGGCTATCCAGCAACTTCTCTAGCAAGGCTGCATGATCATGCTCTTTTCTCAATGTCTCTTACAAAATACTCGGTGGAATGGAATTCGATGGGTGGAACGAGAGCACAATTTTTTGGAAACCCTCATAAAGGAAGCCTCAGTGGAGAGTTGGTTTCTCCTGACCATACACAAAAATTAGTATATAGGATAACATACGAAGAAAACAAAACTCAAGGCATATAAAAGAGGATGTTTCTTCTTCTCTACTCCTCCTTAAAATTCCAAGCAAATCAACTTTATTTTCAGCTTACTTGTATGTATCGAATTCAGAATGTTCTGATTGATTATAAAGCTTCATATTCTCCATCTTTGCATTCAATGAATGACCAAAAAAATCTGTCTGGAAACAAGAGTCAATGACAATGAAAGTGGGGAACCTCCAGCTTGGGGCTTTGGATGTCCCTTAATCAGCAAGATTTATAGCTAGGTATATTAAGTCAAAAGAAAATCCTTTCTTGCACCAACTACTCGTAAAGAAATGAAATAAGAATACAGAAACGGCTTAAAAAATGAGAGGATATTTCCTTCTCAAATATATTCTTGACAGAAAAAGGAAAAGAAAAATTACGCTCTTCAGATTAATAGTATCTCTACAGAAAAGCGAGTGTCTCAAATATATTCTTGACAGAAAAAGGAAAAGAAAAATTACACTCTTCAGATTAATTGTATCTCTACAGAAAGACGAGTGTATTTTACATTCCAAATTGTGAGCATTCTAATCTTTTAAAATTTGATATGAAAAAATATAGCTCAAAGAAGCAGAATGGTAAGGCTTTTCTTTTAAATCACATAACCATAGATTGATGCCCATCTGAAGCCTTAGACTTCTTCTCTTTCCTCTTCTTCCCTCCATTCTTGTTTTTCTTTTTCTTTGGTTTCTCATCTGTAACCGGTTGTGTGCTCTGCAGGTGTTGATAAATGGCAGCCAGAGGATCTGACTGGAAAGCAGGATGGTTAAGAACTGCACTCAACTGTTTACCTTCCTTCAAGCTGATGACAAGGAACCATTACTACATAAGAGATTTGAATAACATAATACGGAGAAAAACTAATGTGTGCAACTGTATGTAAATCGATGAATTGAAGTGCTCACATTAACTTTTGTCTAGATTTACAATTCAGGTTGAACTCAACTGCAGGAGTTGGTTGCTGCGGAGTCTTGAACTCAGGAAGGAACTCAGAGAGGACAGAGAGATCATATACTTTCAATTTCTTCTGTCCGCTTCGATGTTTCTTCTTCTGATGGAACATAAATTGGACACTTAACATGATTAAGAGTATCAATATAATTCAAAAATAAATTCTGTAAGTGTCATGCATAACTCTTGCCACAACATATTAGTTTAAAAAAGTTTGAACTAAACATACGTACACCTCAAATTCAAATAAAAGTAAACAACTTTAATACACCATTCTACAAATTACTCTGGAACTTTTGGAAAACAACATGGTCTGAGGGATTTCCCAAAAGAAAGAAACACCATGGTTTTCAAAGCTTTATAAAACTTATGGACCACCATGTGTTCTTTTTTATTCAGATGTCTCCTAAGAAGTTGCATATTATCTGTTTATCATATACTGAAGTTCCAGTTAAATTTGTTCTCAAATACGGCTTGTCCTCCAAAAGTATTTATATCACTTCTTAATAATACAGCAATAAACATAATCCACGTAACACTTGAAACTTGATTGAAATTTGCTTGTTATATCCTCGCATTTTGGAAAAAATGCATCAATGCATACATATAACCTTTTTCATGTATGCCAAAACTTTATGCCAATCCGCTTCACATTAAACCACTGTCAAAATCTGACACTTTTGACTTTTTTTTTTTAAGTTAGACATGCACCTCAGGGGTCTTGACCCATGACCTCACCTTCCAGCCTATTTTTGTGTTTGGATACTTCTAAGTCTTATTGACTCCTATATTTTCTCACTTTTAGTTGCAACTTCTGTTTAGAGGGTAATGCCTCAATTCTAGAAGATAAGAGCTATGTCTTCACAAAAAGTGCTATGCTTGTAGCAAAGTGCAAAATTTACCAATGTTAAAGCATCTCAAAGAAACATAGGTAAACAAAATGCGCATGAAGACACTATTTACAATGTGACAAAAAGTTACAGCATCATAAAATAACTTTCTTCCTTGAAACTTTCAGTACATGTTATACCAATATGGTGAAGTTCCTCCATCAAAGACAGAATCTTGATTCAATGCAAATCCATATATCAAAATTATACTGAACTAATAGAGGCTATAGTATAAAGATAATTTAAGAATCTTACCTTACCAATAGCCTTCCGGGCACTCAAGGCAGCAACAGTCTCTCTAACCTCTGCATAATTTCACAAAAATAAAAAGGTCAAATAAATAAATAAATATGAAAAAAAAGAAGAAGGAATTAAATATGGGCAAATTTTTTTTTTTTTTTGATAAATAAATATCGACAATTTTTTATCATAAATATTTTGATAATTGTGATTAACAAGAGTAGACATTTGAAGCAAGAATGAAAAATCTACTGTTAATCGATCCCTATGGTAACAAGTACCTACCAATTATTAAAAATTTAGAAAGTAACAATTTATTGAAGAACTTCGGCAGGAATACTCCTTAAACAGAAACAGAATGACCAGAAACAGCTCCACATTTTACTCAATGGTGAAATGGTTTTATGCAAATTAACTAAATGAGACTGATTTATTCATAGAAAACATTAAAAACTGAACAATTGCAACAAACTATCTCTCTTACACACTCATAAACAAAAAAACAATATATATGTAGGAAAAGAAATTCATTGTAGAGTTGACGAATCCAAACTTACTGCCATAGAACTGGCGCTTCTTCTCGAATTTAAGGTCGGATTTGGACATTGATTCCGGTCTGCTTTATTTTCATAATTATAGAACAAAAGTTTAAAAATTTATTATAAAAAAAGAAAGCAAATTATTATAAAAAATAAATGGGTGCAAATGTGAAAGCCTTACAGTGAACGTGACTTTCCCATCACTGAAGATTTCGATTTTCTGAGGTCAAACAATGAATATCAAGCCTTGTCCAAAAAAAAAAGGAACAACAATAATACACAAAGTAATAACACTAAAAAAGAAACTCTACCGACCAATTTCAATGAAAAGGAAGCCTAGTCATAAGCATTTTATGACAAATAAACTATACCCATTACTTTATGACAATAAAAGCCCGCAAATGTGAAATACGTTGGACAACTGACTTCTATACGCAAATATAGAGGAATTCTATACCATATCTCTGAAAGTCTCAATTGAATGCATTACAAGTATCTATTCATTCTTTTAAAATAATTTTACTGCTAAAAATCGACCATTCTGAAACAGCCCAGTTCGAACATAGAAGCAACAAGCAGGAGCGTCATATTCCTCTGTGAGGCATTTGATCAAACAGAAGGTTCGCCTCGTAACTCTACCTTCAGATTGAGATGAGAGCTGCAGAACTCTATATGAATAGTGAGATGCTACTCAGCACACAGAGTTAGCGGTCTTTTAGGTGTAAAGAACCTTTACGGACGGTTCTTGATTCAAAAACCAATTGCTACTAAAGAGAACCAATGTAGCTCAGGATAACAATATCCATGCGTGATGATACAAAATCTAGATTGGAATTTTTAGTTTCCCCTCTTTCGAAAGGCTCTGGAAAAGATAATACCGACCAGGTCCTCGCCTATACTGTAACTAGAGCGACACAGAGCAGCTCTGAAGAGTGCCGTGTGTTCTCTGCAAATTCACGTTCTATAAATATGTCGGCACCGCAGAGGATTAACGTTCTATATAGGGGCTTTCCCAAAGCCGACTGCGAGAGCCAATCCCACAACATACAGCGAGAGATCATCCTCTGCTAATTCACGTTCAATACACACAGTATTATCGTTCTATATAGGGGTTTTTTTCAGAAGAGAAAAAGACGAGAGAGAGAGAGAGAGAGATACCTGGAGGAGTCGACGAGAGGGATTGGTTTTTGGTTTACTAGGGTTTTATAGAGAGCGCGGTCGTTTAATTTTTCCACCCGTCACCGTTTCTGTTTCAGCTTTTCAGATTAGGGATTGGGTGCAGCTGCTATACAGTCGGTGCAAAAAAGGGGAATTTTTTGTCCTCCACTCATAAGCTGATATTTTAACATTTTAAGAAAAAATATACAAACTTAAAATGAGAACAAAACACCCAGCTTCTCCCTCACACCTAGCTTCTCCCTCAAGGACGCCCTTGGTTTTTTTTTTCTTTTTTTCTTCTTCTCCTTCACCTCTCCGGCGACGGCTGACCTAGTCGTGAACCACCATTTCCGGCCAAACCCAACCGGAAAATACCGAAAAACTCAAACCCAACCTCAAAAATCAATTTTAATGCCTCAAAACATATTTTTTGATTCAAATCTAAAACCTAGAAATGAAAGGTTAACCCTTAGAGGATTTAATCACCCTAACACTGGAGAATGTCGGCGCCGGAGAGGGTATCCGTGGGTCACGGCCAGCACAGAGTGACCCACAGGTCTTCTTCTTCGCCTCTCTCTCTCTCTTGCCTCACTGTGTCCGTCCCTCTCCCAGCTCTCTCTCTCGGTGACCGGCCTAGATCTTTCTTCTTCGTTCTTCCTTCTCTTCTCTTCTTTCTCTTCCTTCTTCCCTTCTTTGTTCTTCCGACTTCCCCCAGATTAAACGAGAAAAATATAGTGTTTTGGTTCTATACAAGTTTTTTGCAATTTTTTTGCTTTATGTGAGGTGTCTTATTTCTATTGGGTGGCAAAAAACACCCCCTTTACACCACCACCAAACGGAAGTTATTCCCTTAAGATTGTGCTTTTTTCTTTTTAATATTTATTTATTTATATATTTTTTTTTAAAGTTAGCCCTTATGTAAAGTAAAGTCTTGAAAAAAAAAAGAAAAGAAGACAGCAATTTCCTCCAAACCAATCTAAAGAAAGGGTGCAGCTACTATACGGTTAGTGCAAAGAGGGGGGTTTTCTGCCCTCTACTTATAAGCTGACACCTCAGCATTTCAAGAAAAAATACACAAACTTAAAATGAGAACAAAACACCCAGCTTCTCCCTCACGCTGCTACTATACGGTCGGTGCCAAAAGGGGGGGGTGTTTCTGCCCTCCACTTACAAGCTAACACTTCAGTTGAAGAAGAAGAGGAGAGAAAGAAGATGACTCTTTCATTTTTTGCCCAATGTGCACCGTTTAACTAAAAGCAATAAATGCGCTGTTTTTAAAGCTTGAAAGAAGGGATTTTTTTTTTTTTCCGATTCGTAACATCTGCTTCTTGAGACGTGATTCCTAGCCAATTGAGCTACTCATTGGATACGAAACATGAGAAACACTTGAAACGCAGATTGTGGCATCGTCAAAAAACTTGGAAGGATTTCTTTTTTGAACAGAAATTTCAAGGAATATTGTCCAACCCATTTAAAATAGTATCAAGTGTCTATAAATATTTAAAACGCAAATTAAATTCTTAAGGTCATTAATAACAGTTTACTAACTTAAGAATAACATTTTAAATATTTATAAATACTTTACACTATTTTAAATGAGTTGAAAGATATTTTCTTTAGGGGAATAACTTCTGTTCGGTCGTGGTGTAAAAGGGGTGTTTTTTGCCACCCAATAGAAATAAGACACCTCACATAAAGAAAAAAAAAAAAATTGCGAAAAACTTATATAGAACCAAAACACTATATTTTTCTTGTTTAATCCGGTGGAAGCCGGAAGAACGAAGAAGGGAAGAAGGAAGAGAAAGAAGAGAAGAAGAGAAGGAAGAACGAAGAAGGAAGATCCAGGCCGGCCACTGAGAGAGAGAGTTGGGAGAGGGACGGACACAGTGAGGCGAGAGAGAGAGAGAGGCGGAGAAGAAGACCCGTGTGTCACTCCGTGCTGGCTGTGGGTCTGGCCGTGACCCACGGCCACCCTCTCCGGCGTCGACATTCTCCGGCGTTAGGGTGATTAAATCCTTTTAGGGTTAACCTTCCACTTCTAGGTTTTAAATTTGAATCAAAAAATATGTTTTGAAGCATTAGAATCGATTTTTGAGGTTGAGTTTGAGTTTTTCAATATTTTCTTGTTGGGTTTGGCCAGAAATGAAGAAAGTTGCTGGAGATGGTTTGGCCGGAAATTGTGGGTCATGGCTGGGTCAGCCGTCGCCAGTGAGTGCAGTCGCTGGAGAGGTGAGGGAGAAGAAGAAGAAAAAAAAAAAACAGAGGCGTGCATGAGGGAGAAGCTGGGTGTTTTATTCTCATTTTAAGTTTGTATTTTTCTTAAAATGCTAAGGTGTCAGCTTGTGAGTGGAGGGTAGAAAACCCTCCCTTTTTGCACCGACCGTATAGCAGCTGCACTCCAATCTTAAAGGGCTAAGTTGCAGGGCCACTTTAAACAAGATTTTTATTTTTATTTTTATTTTTATTTTATTTATTCTTGCGTGCATTAGAGGAATTTTGTACAACTCAAAACTGTCCATTTTTTTACAATATTGCAACTTAATATATATATATATATATATATATATATATATATATATATATATATTCCTACTGCGATCTACTGTTCTACCGTTAAATTTTCTAGTGTAATTTACTTTTCTTGTATTATTACCCAATGTATCTGGCTTATTTAAAGGACTAAACCTCCCATAATGAGGCAGAAAATTTTAGATAGTTTTTCATTATATATATATATAAAGTTTTATTCGTCAACATATATACACACTAATTTAATATTGTCATAGATAGATGCCATTCAATGTATTTCAAACAATGTCCACATTTCGCATTATTTATTCATTTCGGGGATAAATGCCAAACCCCACATGCCATTTTTAATGGCACGACCATTCAACATACATAGTAACATATGTATGTATGTTCTATTTCTACACGTACGGTGTCAAGTTTTTTTTATTTGTTTTTTTTTTTATAATCTGGTGGAATCTACTATTTTGAAGGTATATGAAACTAACAGATATTGCTGTACGTAAGTTGACAAAGCATGTGCATGTTATCCCTCTGGATATCTTTTTCAACTAAGCCCTAGCCACTCACCAAACTTATTAATCACTAATTTGGTGCTTAATTATATATATCCACCAACTAGTTGGTGCTTATCACCTTTTATATATATATATATATAAACATCTTCTTAACTTAGTATGTCTTTTTTTAAAATCCATTAAACTATGTAAGTAAGTGAAGATCCCTTTCCTGTTTGTCTTTTGTAGCTTTTTCGTTTGTTGTTCTTCTAAAAAAATAAAAAAAAACTTTTGCATGACTAAAGAGACAGAAGAAAAGAAGAAATGTGTTTTTATTCAATACGATCTATTAAATTAACAGAAGATGAAGGTTACATTTGGGAATGCACTTATAGCGGATTTAAAAAAAAAAAAAAAGGAAATCACTTTTTAGTTGAGAAAGTTGCAATGGACCAGACAGCGGCCGAGAGACGTGATTTGCCAGAACATTATGTGTATATGAAAATTGATTGGGACGGTAACATTCAAAAAGTTAAACAAAGCATAGATCAACTTTGAATGGAATAAATTTTTCATTGTATTTATATATGATATTTTTTGTTAGAGCAATATGCTATCTTTTTATGAAATGATCAATAGAGAATAGACAGTGTTATCAAAATCTTTTTGCATGACTAAAGAGACAAAAGAAGGGAGGATCAGATGAATTTAACTGCAGTTTTCTTCGACACAATCTATTAAAAGCGTATGACTTTTACATGTATTTTTAAAAATAATGACCAACTAGTCTGTTGAATTGAGATTTGTTAATCCTATTAAAAATACACAAAGAATCAAATGCTCTAATGACAAATATCAGCTTAACAAACTGAATTAGAAGAATTTCTTCCAACCCAATTCGATAATAGGCATTAACAATGGGGGCGCTCAAATATAAAGGATTGAATTATTGAGGAATGTTAAGAAAAAGCATCTTGCCAACTGTTATTTCTCATATAAAGAATTGGTTGAACAACCCGTGGTGTTAATCTGGAAATCTTTGCCTCCTAACGACCCCCTCTTCTAAACATAAAATAAGTGTTAGGTGAGAATATATTGACTAATCCTTTGTTTACAATATATAATTAGAAAATTAACAGTTGTTTCTTAATCTAAGTGAAACTAATCATTTAATAACACCAAAATAAGTAAAGCGTCGAGTTATTATCTAATTGTGATTCTTTTGATTTCTTTTTTTGTCTTTTTCAAAATTTGAGATTTTTACAATCCTTGTAAAAGATTTTCCCGAGTAATTCTAGAAGCTCAATTGTAATTTTAAAGGTCACATCATTCTTGAAGGGATAAAAAAGTAACACAAGAGAGACTTATAACATTACTTGATTTTGCTAGCTTGTTCTAAGTAAAAATATATATATTTACAAAAATATATTACTTATTTGTTGAGGGATAGTTTAAACTTTAAACCCATATATGAAAAATAGTGTTAAAGTATTAATTAAATGATTACATTTACTATTTCATATTAATTTAAAATTTTAGAATAATTTGTAATTTAACATAATTGAATCATAAGGATTCCATTTTTTTCCTTCTAATGTTTATCCACTTACTTGAAATGTCATTGGTAATCACTGATTGACACAACAGTAAAACAAATTATTAACTTATGAATAGTTAAAGGTCAAATTGTTAAGATGTGTTTATCAATTAAATGGATTAAACTTAATGATTTAGTGAAACAAGCTTGAATATTTCAAGTTTGGCTCTATAATATTAGTACAGTTGACCGCACATCAGTAATTCAGTTGAGAGAACCTAGAAAAATAAAATAAGTATAAATAACTAAATGAAAGTGTCGGCAAGAAACACTTCGATGTTTCAACCCAAATTATAGCGGGTTAAGAAGCATCTATCAGAATACTTATTTCTACCTTCTGGTCGACCACTATCTAATGAGAATGAGAGGTTGACAATCACTCATGGAGGGCCATATGGGGTCCTTGAGTTTTGTTGTCACACACAGCTGGGAGAAAGTGATCAACTCTCCTTACTTATCTTGTACACATTTTTTCTATTCAAAAAAGGCAACCGGGGGAGGTTAACTGTACTTATTCTACCTGTGTATGGTCATAGTAGCATATGTCCACTTGGAGCCACACTTGAAGGGCTAAGATGGTGGGAACTACATGCGCTCCCTTAAGTTTGATTGAGCCATATCATAACCCAACTTCATTAGGGCATCAGTGAGATTCAAAGCGACTAATACTAATAGGTTGACACACAAAATATTTTTTGAATTAGAAGATAAATGTTAGAAACAAAAGTGAAACTCAACACATAATGTATTAAATTGAAATATAAGGTGAATTATGAAAAGAAGATTCAAGCACAAGATTTTTATTCTGATATCATGTTAAATTATCAATTATCTCAAAAATTTAAATGGATAAGGGTATTGTATAAATAAATAAAGGTAAAAAAAAGATGAGAAAAGAAAAAGAAGACCCTACCACGCATAAAGAAAAATGTGCTGGTTGCAGGTGGGGAACCTTGTAAAGCTATGCACAAATTTACTTTTGCAAATGTTGGTTATTATGAATCTTGAAGTATAAGTGAAATCCAGGGACCCAGTTTGTCAACTTTCTCAAGGAGTAGACACAATTTGATTTGGCAAGTTGCTTGCATAAATGTATGTCTACATCATGGACCAACCCTTTCTAACTACCATTGTACACCTAGTGTATGTGGTGTAAATGGGTCGGAAAAAATTTCTCTAATTTAATTTATTAAAGCATGTTTTGTTGTTTAAACAAGGTGGAGGTTGTTTAAGCTTTTCCCAACCAATATCCCATGTTAACTCTCCTTCTAAACAACTTTTATGCATATGTTACTATTGTTGAGATGCAACAATGTCGCTCTAAGAACATGTATTATAGAGTGCGATTTCGAATGCCATGAAAGACTTTAGCTTCTTCATTGAAGATTCATTGGTTTTTAGAAGATAAAAAAAAAAGGTTAAAGGCCTGATTCAACAACCACAAAAATGTTTGAAGATGAGATATTAGTCCCAATTATAAATGGCCGGACTAATGATTGTTAAGCATACACAATTACATGATTGTGAAAAGACTGAGTTTTAGATTAGAAAGAGGTTATAAATGTGAATGATTAATATAGTATAAGGGTTGATTCATGGAAGGTTTGATGCTTATAATTACCCAAAATGTAAAGATTCTAATTCTGCCAATATTATCTAAAGTCAAAGAATTTGGTAGCAAAAGCTAGAAGAACCAGCTTTGTTTCATGATTGGACGGGTATGCATTATGCACCACCACAATTGGTTGAATAGTTGAATCAACCCAACCCAACCAAACACTCCTCGAACAATAAGACATGAAGCATGTCACACATAATCGTTCCACCGACACTGCACACACACCAAACTACAAACGACTTATGTCAAAAACAACTGCATTAACGACTTTGATTTATACAAATAAAATCAAAAAAGCAAAATCACTTTTAGGCTCTCTCTAGACAGAAATGCTGTGGAGCATGGAGCTATTCCCAAACAAGCAGAAAGATGCCATTTCTGTCAGTCTGACAGACACTCTCAGTTATGTTTGTTTTTGCTCAAGTTCAACTGTAACGGAACATTCAAAACCCATTTTTATTACGGTCACAAGTAATGATACAAGTATTCTTAAACTCGATTAAAATTTAAAATTTTAGAGAATTCAAACGAAAAATGAAACAAGAGTTTGAGTTTTAGAGTGCTCGAGTAGGTCATTTCAGCACCGTAAGCTGCCCAAAAACATGCTCAAACACCTCAAAACCCGCAATCTCTTCGAAAAATTCCATGACATCTGAATCTTTGAAACACATTCATGAATGGACATGGATCCAAAAATAGAAAATAAAAATAAAAAACTATACACAAGCATCCATATGACGTTATTAATAATATATAATGTGCCTTCCATCTTGCTCACTTTATACAAATTTTTACTACAACTTGCTTCTGTGTTGAGCATTTGAAACTGCTTCGATGTAAAGCATTATACATTTTCTTATTCATTCTACGGCGTGAAAAATAGAAATGTCCGACAGACAATCTGACACATTACGACCTTGGTTTTCCTTTCCCACCATAGGCTTGCTTGCAAATCGCAATGGGTTTCTGGGAGGGCGCACACAGCTGTGAGGATGCTGGACACCCCTGTAGGCAATTGTCGCCCAAGCTACCGGAAACCGACGTGCCACCCGTGAATAACCCCGCCGGCGGCTTCCCGATCAGGAAATTACCGTCCAAGAACAACCTCTTCAGGAATTTAGTCTTGCTGTATTCCATTGGGATCGTGCCACGTAGCCGGTTGTAACGAAGTGACAGGGACGATAACCGGGGATGGTAAGCGAAATTGACAGGCAAGTACTCTTCGATTCTGTTGAATCCCAATTCAACGGCTACCAGGTTGCTGCCACCGTCGGCGGGCTTCCAAACCTCGATACGCGTCAAGCTGTTATTGGCCAAGTCAACCTGCTGAAGTGACGGTATGAGAAAGAACCAGCCTTGAAGCGTCCCCGTGAAGGCGTTTTCACTGAGCTCCACCACTTCCAGCTGAGACAATCCATCAAACGACGATTTTGAGAGCGACCCAGATAAAGAATTGTGCTTTAGAGCGAGTTCTAGCAAGTTTGGAGGGAGTTTAGTGAGCGATCCAGTGAGTTTGTTGTAACTCAGATCGAGTCGTCTCAAATTGGAGAGCGAGTTCATTGAGTTTGGAAGCAACCCAGTTAAAGAATTGTGAGAAATGTCGAGGGATTCGAGGGATTTGAGGGCGTTAATGGAGGCAGGGATTGAGCCGGAGAACGAGTTGGATCGGAGAGTAAGGGTCTGGAGGTTGGAGAGAGAGGAAATGGAAGGGGGGATAGCGCCATAGAAGGAGTTATCAGAGAGGTCGAGGGTGGTGAGCAGGGAGAGCCGGGATATGAGCGGCGTGAGCGTGCCGGAGTAGCCAGCCGGGTCGAGAACGAGTTGGGTGATCCTGGTCGAGTCGGCGGAGCAGGTGAGGCCGCAGGTGAAGTGGGTGCGGCGAGGGAAGGCACATGGGTCGGTGTTGAAGTTCCAGGAGGCTAAGCACGACCAGGGTAGTATAGAGGAAGGTTTGATTGAGGCTTTGAAGGCCTTGAGGGCTGAGATGTCTGCCGTTGAAGTGGTGGCTTGGACATTTTTGGTGTAGAAGAAAGGGAGGAGGAGGAGGAGGAGGAGGAGGAGGAGGTGGCCGGGAATGGCTAGCTTTGGCATTTTTGGAGAGAGAGAGAGAGAGAGACAGGGAGGGAGGTGATGTAATGTGAGGTAGTTTGTAGATTGTGGACTTGGATACATGGGTGGGTTCCTTTCTCTCTAGTTGGAGAGCACTAAGATATTTAATTATTTATATCCATGGGGGTTACTTTACTTTGTTGCCCGAAAGGTGTAGATTATTGAGATAATGTGAGATTTATTAATACTCTAAATTACATCGAGAGTTGAGTATGTTTTAGTTTTCTCTTATTGTTTTGTTTTGTTTTGTTTTGGTTTTTGTTTTTCTTGTTTGTTTGTTTTTTATTTTTTTAGGTCTACTGGTTGAACAGATCTTCCATGCTCAAATCGTTAGAAACTTGCTTGAGTAGGTAGGCCTTGTAAAGAGTTTTCTCACAATTTTTTATTCAGGATTTCTGGAGATTGTCATAAAATGGTCTACATAAACAAGAAATGTTAGCTATTTTACGCATTGTATTTTTATTTTTACTTTTGGTCAACTTAAAAATAATTTTAGGTTAATTAATATTTTACATTATGGTCTCGTTTGATTTGCGGAATAGACTTTTGAAACAAATTAATTAATTATAGGTATAGTTATTTCTTTGTTTGGTAGCACTATATTCTAGGAACAATTTATTCTCATTGAACTACTAATCTCATGCACAAGGGTTAGCTAAGCCACTAAAAAATAAGTGACTTTGCTAATCCTTTCTATTAATCGTGTAAATTGTCAAAAAAAAAAAACCCCACTTTTATTTATTCATTTTTTTGTTGTTCTATTTTTATGTTTCTGTACCAGTTTTGTTTTTTTGTTTTTATAAATTCTGTTTTTTTAATGGCATCCTCTGATTGGTATGTATATAGATTGTCATAACAATTGTTGTTGTATATTAATATATATTGTTAGAAGAAGAAGAAAAAAATAAAAAACTATTTTTTGCTAGCTTGCACGCATGTTTACATTTTTTAATTAATAACGATTACTATACTATTTTTTGATAGTTAAGATGTTTGATGATATATTTTTTTAAACTAAGAACCTCACATAATTAAAATATATATGTAGTTATTATTTATTTATTTTTATTTTTTTGACATGTCCGCATGAGAGAAAAGAGGAGGATTCGAACTAGTGACATCCATTTCATTAGGTGTGGTCTCAGCCGATTGAACTACCTCTTTGGAGACTATAGTTATTTATGTTTCAAACAATAAAGAAAGAAAGTTATTAACAATATAAGTTGTATTTCATTATAAGGGCATTTTAGAAAATTTGATCATAATATGATTCCTTTCACCAACCTATATATTGTACTATATCAAACAAAGGGATACATTATTAGTGTTATATTTCAACGTTACAATCAAACAAAGGAATAGACATAGTTAGTCTATTTCACACTCTTTTATTTTTATTGTAGCTAGTCATATTTCACAAACCAAAAGATTGGTCTGTTTGAGACTGCTTTAGCTATTTTGTATAAAATTTCAAAAGTACTTGTTTGATTTTTTTTGTTTTTAATTCTAAAAATGTTTAAAACACACTTTTAACAAAAATAAATAAATAAATAAAAATAAAAGATCTATTTTTCAAACATAATTCTAAACATGAGCATAGTCAAATATATATATATATATATATATATATATATTTAAAAAATCTAATATAGATTTTATATCGAAACAAACATGGCGGATAAGGAGGAAGAAAATAGACTTATTCATCACCAATTTGATGCAAAACTTCCTCAGCAATAATGTGTGACTTGATTAACTCTCCACTTTTTTTCTTTTGTTTTTTTTGTAAGGGATACAACCATAACAGAGAAACAACAAAAACAAAACTAATAGGAGGCGGATCATTCCCACTACAAATAGGAAAAGAGGAGGAATGAGGTAAGTGTGTGAAAAATGCAGTCAGAGTAAGCACTAGCCACAGCCTAATAAGCTATCTAATAAGCACAAAAATTTGCATTTCTATGAACTTTTCTTGCCTTTCAAGAGGAACTTTTCTTGTCTTTCAAGAGAAAGATGGGGGAATTGTAGTAATAGAGTCGGGGATAATGTTATATTCAAAATAATTATTGCATCTTCAACCAATTGATTGATCGTACTTGTTCCAATCCCTTATTTTCATTTTTAGTGCTTTAATAATTCAACAAGCATCACTTCTGGCACAATCTTATGCAGTTTCAAATATCTACTAAACTTCACTTTTCACCCATGATTTTTTTATTATTTTTGTATACCCATAAATTTTAAAAAGTGTTAATTTCTGTTATTATTTTTCAGAAATTTGTAACGTCAACTCTTCCGTCCAAATTCAGTGTTAAATCAAACTGTTGTTGAATGAAATCCCCAAAATACCTATAAAATTACAAAAATACATTGAATTTGAACATGGATATTTTGAAAATTTCACTTCCTCCACTAGGATTTAAAATTAAATTTGGACGGAATAGTTGACATTAGAAACTTCTAAAATATGATAACTCTAAAATGACACTTCGAGCCCACATTTGAGGAAGTGTTAGAATATAAATGAAATGATTAAATTCATTTTACCAATAAGCTTAAGCTTTTTGGACAAATAATGATTGAACATGTTGTTAGAATATATTTCGAGATTTGATTTTACATTATAGGATTGGATTTTTAACATTGATTGTGATTAAATTAAATCAAATCAAATTTGAATACAATTAAATCATGATTTAACATGGTTATTAGAATATATTATAAGATTTGATTTTATAACATAGGATTTGATTTTCTGTATCTAATCAAATCATATTTGAATACAATTAAACATTTGTATCTTCTTCACCTCCCTATAAATAGGGACCCTCATAGACCAAACCACATAAAACTTGGTGTCTATTTTACTATTCCATTTGTTTTGTATGTAATTTTCACGTGCTATTAAAAATAAGGGAAAAATACAAAATTAGTCCGTGTGATTTACTTGATTTACAATTTACTCCTTGTGGTATCAAAATGAACTTAAAAGTCCCTATGATATGCAAAAAAAACAATTTAGTCCTTACAGTTAAATTATATCCATTGACTTAACGGATTCCGTTAGCGTGCCATGTCACATCCAATTAAATTATGACATGTGTCATGTTTTATTTATAACTTTTAAAAATCACACTTGGATTTTCCACATCATATTATTATGCCAACTAATATTCCCACCTCAGCTTTTTTTTTTTTTTTTTTTTCACGTTAAACACATTAAGTAAAATATTTTTAAAAACCCCAATTCTACCAAATTATTGATCTGAAAACCTAATTAAAAAAAAAAACAAATTATTCTTCTTCTTCCCTCATCTTCTTCTTCATCTCTTTTTCTCTGTCTTCTTCTTCTTCTTCTCCCTTTTTTTCTTTCTTTCTTCTTCTCCCTTTTCTTCTTCATCTTCTTCTTCTTCTCCTTTTTTCTTCTTCTTCTTCTTCTTCTTCTTCTATAACACAAAAGTATATGCAGTTGACATCGGAAAACCAACAAAAACTTCAAATTGTTGTTTTGATTTATTCAATTCGTTTGTCTTTTCTATATCTTATCAGGGGTGTCTGCAAAGATTTTTTTTCTCCGTCTCACGCCTCTTGAATGTTGCCAAGAAAAAGAGAATTTTAACATAGGAGAAGAGCATAAGAGAAGAAATAGAAGATAGGAAGAGACAAAGAAAAAAAAAACCACGACAAGAAAAAAATGGAGAAGAAGAGATGGAGAAAAAAACCATGACAAGAAAAAAAATGGAGAAAAAGAGAAGGAGAAGAAGAAAAAAAGGGAGAAAAAGAGAAGGAGAAGAAGAAGAAGACAGAGAAAAAGAGACGAAGAAGAAAAGGAGGGAAGAAGAATTTGTTTTCTTCTGAATTAGGTTTTTAGATCAATAATTTGGTAGAATTAGGGTTTTTAAAAATATTTTACCTAATGTGTTTAATGTAAAAAAAAAAAAATTGAGGTTGAAATATTAGTTGGCATAATAATATGACGTGAAAAATCCAAGTGTAATTTTTAAAAGTCATAAATAAAACATGACACGTGTCATAATTTAATTGGATGTGACATGGCACGTTAACGGAATCCGTTAAGTCAATGGATGGAATTTAACTGTAGGGATTAAATTGTTTTTTTTACATATCACAGGGACTTTTGAGTTCGTTTTGATACCACGGGGAGTAAATTATAAATCAAGTAAATCACATGGACTAATTTTTTATTTTTCCCTAAAAATAAAAACTCATGTCATTTTTATAGCTAAGGTGCAACCCAGCTGGTAGGAAACCTTTACCCCTGCTTGTATGCAAGCAGGAGATGGGCAGTCGGTCATGCTGCAAAGGGATATGGAGAGACAGCGGCAACGGAGAAGTTGTTTTACAGATTGTCTTGAAAGGATCTTGAAGATGATATCTGCAAATTAACGTCCTCCAAACTTGTAAATCTGCCACGTCGCCGTTTATGTTGTCTATGTTTCATTATTGCCATATCTATCCTTTGAGCCATGGCCACTTCGTGTATTCATCTATTTCGGACAAGCATGAGAATTCAAGAGAGATTAGAATAGAGAAAGAAATAAAAGCAGAGGGGGAGAAGAAAGAAACGGCAGAGTCGCTGAGCCCAAGAGAAAAGAAAACCAAATCCTTAATTAAAAAGGAAAAACCCAATTATCTTTAGTAACAAAGAAAAAAAAAAGGAAAATGCTAGGAGTTCTCCCCTTAGGTTCTCTTGGCGTTCTCTTAGTCTTACATAAAACATGATTTAAGAAAAAATAAAATTGTGGTGACTTTCACCACTGGTTTTTTTAGGCATTAGCACCAAATTTGAGGCATTAACACCAAATTTGTGAGGCATTAGCACTAAAATTGAGGCATTAGTATCAAATTTAGGATGATCAAATCCATTTTGGATGATATCATCTCTAAAGGGTTAATCTTCCACCCTTAGGTTTTAGTTTTGAATCCAAAAACAAGTTTTAAAGCATTAGAACCTAACTATTAATTTATAAAAATTAATCTGTTAGCAAAAAAATGGTACTACAATTTTATTTTTTCTTAAATCATGTTCTATGTAAGACTGGGAGAACGTCAAGAGAACACTACAGGGAGAACCCCTAGCAAACCTCAATAAAAAAATAAAATTGTAGTGACCTTCACCACCGTTTTTTTAGGTATTAGCATCAAATTTGAGGCATTAACATCAAATTTGTGAGGCATTAGCACCAAAATTGAGACATTAGCATCAAATTTATGATGATCAAATCCATTTTTTGTGATATCATCCCTAAAGGGTTAACCTTCCACCCTTAGGTTTTAGTTTTGAATTCAAAAATAAGTTTTCAAGTATTAGAATCTAACTATTAACTCATAAAAATTAATATGTTAGCAAAAAAACGGTATTATAATTTTATTTTTTCTTAAATCATGTTTTACATAAGACTGAGAGAACGTCAGAAGAACATTACGGAGAGAACCCCTAACAAACCCAAAATATGTGTGTGTGTGTGTGTGTGGAGGAACGACATATATACATGTACACTCATGTACACCATGATCGTGAGGAGCAGGGAATTTTACAGGTACAACATCTTCTAGAGTGGGCCGGGAGAGAGAATGAGAATGAAAATAAAACTAATGAAAATTAATTTCAATCCAAATTCATAACTAAATATTAAAATAAGTGACATAAAACACACACAAAAGTAACGTTCCAAATTACACTCCTATTCGACCAGAACTCAATTCTTGATTTACTTTTTAAATTTTAATAATGACTAATTTAAAATTTTAATTTATTAATATTATCACATCAACTCAATAAGATAACGATTGTAATACGTAAAATTACTCATTATCTTTAAAAGTAATTTTACATGTTCAAGTTAGGCTACTAACAAAACAAGAAGAGAACCATCGGAATGGCGTTGGCTTGTCACTTGTGGCTGCGGGTGCCTCCTACAAAAGTCAATATTCTTATCTCAAATATTAAAAAAAAAAAAATGGGAGAGAAAGAATATTAATGTACCAAAGTCAGAGAGAATGAGTTTATTTATTTATTTATTTTTAAGCTGGGTTGTGCTTATTTGACTAGCTCTTGAACCTTGGCCTGTGCTTATTTTCTATACCTATAAGATATAAATATATATTTTTGTTGCTAATAAGTAGTGTAATCGGTTGAAAATTAGTCTTATGAAGTAAAAATTCATTACTTTAAATCTCTTTTCTCTTTATTATGTGGACATGTAAAAAAAAAATTCCAATAATACAAATAAGGGAAAATTACACTTTATCTTCTGAAGATTCACCATTTTCATTTTTGTTTAAAGAATGACTTTACACTTTCAAATTAATGTATTTAATTTGTTTTGATTTATTTATTCCCAAAATACCCCAGTACTTTTTTTTTCTAAACAAAAAAATTCCAAAAAAAAAAAAACCAAAAATATATATAAATATAGGGGTGGCGAACCACCCCATAGGTGGTTGGCCACCCCATTTTTTTTTTTTAAAAAAGTGTTGGGGCATTTTGGGAATAAATAGTCAAATGAATAAATGTCACAATTGAAAGTTGAAGAAAAGTCAGCATTAAACTTTAGCAAAAGTGAAAATAATGAATACTTTAGAGGTAAAATGTAATTTTCCCTACAAATAATTGTGAATAATTCTAGAAGTCACTCTTGTGTCCCTTTAATAATAATGTGGTTCTTAAAATTATTATTTGGTCAAAATCTAACAACAATCAATTATAAGTCCAATAATAATTTTAAGAGTCACATCATTTTTAAAAAAACACAAAAAATAACGTAAAAAAGACCGGTAACATTATTCAAATAATTGTTCCCACGAAATTTCGAATCATTTGATTGTAATTGAGATATTTGAAGAAAAAGTAATTTTAATGCAATTTATACGTTAAAATATTGTGAGATTTTTTTGTTATAATAAAGAGAAATTACGTAAGCATAAATGGTCAAAGAATTATAGAGTATAAGTCTGACCAAACACGTGTAAACATTATACAAACACACACTGACAAACTAACACACTCACTCCTGCTCTCGGAGAAATGCTTGAATGCATTCTCTGAACCATCTCCCCACCAGCCAGAGCTCCTGCTCTTCACCTCCTTTTTGTGCGGATGAATACCAGCTCTTCGATCACCTCCATCTTCAAAAAACCATCGGCTATGACTTCCCTACTCGTCCTCACCCTCGTACTCTACGCGGCGTCGCAGACAATCCCCGCCCTCTCCAGCACCACTGCATATCCCTCCGTTCCTGGCACCGAAACTACGGACTGCTCGGTTTCGGGAACAGACAAGCGCATACCGGTTCGCCGAGAAGTCTACGATGGAGGCCGAATCATTGATATCACCCACAGGTACAGCCCAGACATGCCGGAGTTTGGGTCGAGCGAAGGGATCGGCCAGTTCCTCTGGCTCGCGCAGAGCATGAAGAACGGATCGCTTGCCAACCAGTCCGAGATGAAGATGCCCTCCCACACCGGCACGCACGTCGACGCGCCCGGGCACTTCTTCGATCACTACTTCGACGCCGGCTTCGACGTCGACACGCTTGACTTGGAAGTGCTCAATGGTAGTTTTATCAGTAATTTCTTGTTTTTGAGGTTGTTTGGGTGTGTGGCTGCTGTGTGTTTGATGAAGTTAATGATATGTTGGGTTCACCATCATGTCTGTCAAGCTCAACAAGAAATGGATTGTTTTTTTAAGGACAGAAATTTTCCTTCTTCTCAATCATTTTTCTTTAATATTTTAATATTATTTATATATTTTTTTTTTATACGAGGTATCCGGTTTCACCTAATAAGGCCGGACAGTTCTTCGGCTACCACCAAGGTGCTAACCTTAGAACTTAAACATTAATTTAAAAAAAATTCAAAATGTTAAATGAAGCTTCTAAAGTACGTTGGAGAAAATTTCTGTCCTTTTTTTAATTACCGTTTACATGTGAATTATAATGGGTTTTTGGAGCTTGAAGTTCTGAAGGCAATTTTTTAAAGTATGGTCCTGGCCCCTTGGCCAGACAACGCCGACTCGACCACCCAACGTTATTGGTTGCTTTGTCTTTCTTCCTTCTGGGTGACGTACTCTTTTGAGTGTAATTAATGACAAACATAGTTTTGGGCTGAGACCCAAGAGTTTGAGAGTTTTGGAAGTTATTCTTGATAGTGGATATGTTGTCAGCCTCCTATGTGGACATAAGGGAACTGCCAAACCATGTGAATGCTTAATTTTTCTCGTGTGTGATTGCCCTTTCCTTGTACTGCTTTCTTGTTAGATCATGTGGCTTGTCTGCAACAATTTAGAAAACTATATAGACTATAGTGGATTCGAAAGTGCCTGCTCCACTAAAAGGGCAGGCATTAGGTGCTTAACTTTTTTATTCCATAAATAAAGCTTAAGTGAGAAAGCATCTCTATATGTTTTGGTTGGGGCATTTAATCTTGTTGAAGAAAGGTCCCGGCAGGGGTTGTGATGGAGGTGGTGAGTTCCCTGATGCTGTTATGGGTCTTAATACTCTTTGCTTATTTTCCTAAGAGAATGATGAAGAGAAAGAAATATTGAGTTTTATGTTTTATCTTATGGTTAGGGCAAATAAAAAATGATGAAGATATATATATATATATTTTCCTTCTTTGGAGAGCTGCTGCTTTCTAGTGATAGGTATATCTGAAAATGAGAACAGGAGAATCTTTGAGCTTGCTTTGATGCTGAAGATTATTAATTTAGATCATTGTTCCTTGAAGAGTCTTTTTGAGGAAATGTCCTTTTTGGTTCTCTGGAATTGTTATCTCACTATCTATCATGTTTTCTTTTGTTGTTTGATATGTTTTACTTTTCACGCCTTTCATGTAAATGGGAATTTCTCATATCTTGCTTTGTGACAAAATGTGATGATTATATTTGTTTGTTTCAATAGGTCCAGCATTGTTGGTTGATGTTCCAAGGGACAGTAACATAACTGGTAATGAACCTCTATTTGTGACCTTTTCATTTTTGGTGATTAGCTTCTTTCCATTTAAAATGAAAACTTCTATTTTTGGGGGGAGGGGGTTGCTGTTTGAAAGTTTCAAGACTTGCTGTTTAATTTTCTTCCAGCAGCATCTTCAAATGTTATGACTCTGATGAAATAACATGCTGTATCATTTGGTACTCTGATTAAATAACGCCCTGTTTCAGTTGGTATGACCTTGTCTCTGTGAGCGCCCATCCATAAATACTTATATAAACCATAAGATGTAGGTAGGTGCTACTTAGTTCCTACAATAGAATAAGTTTTTTGGTGGCTAAATGAAAATCTACCTATATTTTCCAAGTGATGAAAACATTTTTTATCTTCTATTTTCTTAACTTTTGCTTATATTCGACCATGATAAAGTCTATTCCTTACAGCTGAAGTCATGAAGTCTCTAAATATTCCCAAGGGAGTACGTCGTGTCCTTTTCAGAACTTTAAATACTGACAGGTACGTTTAGATCATTTATATTTTGTAGATTTCCACCATGGTTGATCATTTTCTATTGATTAGAGTCATATAAAAAGATATTTTACATTAATAATTATTGGTGATACTGATTTGCTTGAAACTATTGCATTTGACATGTTTAAATTAAGAGTTTCTAAAAGTCATTTTTATTAATCAAAAACAAAATTTAACTTAGAAAGAAAAAAAAATTATGCATTTTAAGTTGTGCTAAAACTTATAGCAATTTCAGGCAGCTTATGTTTAAAAAGGAGAGCGACTTAAGTTATGTGGGATTTATGAAAGATGGGGCAAGGTGGTTGGTGGAGAACACTGACATCAAACTTGTTGGTAAGAAATGTCAACACTCAGTATCCTATTTTTGTTTTGTCTTCCATTTATGAGTTGCCTTCATGGATGCGCTAATTCAACAGACTATGTTAAATGCTTTCTAAAAAAAAATATTCTAACCTGTTAAAATTTTATTGAAAACCAACTCTTCTTCTTCTTCTTCTTCTTCTTCTTCTTTCTAACCTTTTTTTTTTTTCTTTTTCCACTCAGTAGCATATATATATCTAATAAGAGAATTTTGTCTCATGCTTAGCTATAACGCGCTGACAAGACATAAATGAATTTCCTTCCTGTTTATGATATTCGCAAATCTCTGCATTCTTTTGCAAATCTAGTGGTTGCATTGACACATTTCCTGTTATGGAATGTAGGAATTGATTACTTATCTGCTGCTGCCTATGATGATTTGGCCCCTGCTCATTTTGTCTTTTTGGAAAGCAGGGTAAGAAATTCTTGTCGGACAAGTTGCTGATTCTTCCATGTTTTAACTGTTAGCAAGTATTTTGCCATCTTTACCTAGTATTTTAGCTGAGCATAATTAATCTATCAGTTAAAGTTCCATTTTTCCAGCCCTCAAAAATTGGGATTCTTTTCTCAAACTGTTTATAAAGTTTGGCTTCTTTTTTCTGGTTTATATCAGAGATTTCTAGTGAGATATCTGATTTTGATTATCTGTCAATTCTGTGAGTACGAATCTCATGTAATGTTATCATCCTGGCGAATGTTATGCTGGTGGTAGCCTGGTAGGAGCCAATATCAGATGGGATCTCATTGAAAATCAAAGCCCTAGTAATTGGTCTTGGGCTAGCTCCACCGGTCAAAATGGTTTGCTGTTTTACAGGAAACTGGTTTACATATAATCAAACCCTTTTACACTGTTTACTTTCTACAACCATATGAAAAAACTAATTTGGTAGATTCAATTTGAATGAGTACTGGTTGTAAATGGGCCAGAGCAACCTCAGTCTAGTATTTTTTTTTTTTAAAAAGAACCTTCCCTTTTTATTTTGGGAGTATTGAATACACCCATAATTCTAAGCTTCTTGTTCTTTCTACCAAGAGACATGTCTTGATCAATGTCTTCTTCCTGCTTATTGGTGTTGGCTAAGAAGCATCTAGCTGAAGGTTGATGTTCAGTTATATTGGAAAAGCTGGTTCTAGTTTAACTCTTACATCTGTGTTTCCCCACATGCATCTTTTATAACATTGACGAGTCCAACATCCAATTTGGAAAAGAACATCATTCATTAGTCTATAGGTGATCCATATTGGGATTTAAGTGCTATTTTATGTCTATGGCTTACCTTAAAGTAGAAGAAAACAGGCAAGCAGGATCTATCCTGTCTACAACTATCCTGCCGAGGTCTCCAAGTCGCCTCAATGCAGTAGCAATCAGGCTCTCCCCTGGTCTGCATCTCATTTCTTGGATTTCTATCTAAGAAATATTGAACCGAGTTACTCTATGACTTATTTCTAAATAATTGTTTGTTTTTTATCCTAGCACTATATTTCCTGTTTGGGCCATGTTGTTGGGAAGTGTACCCCGTCTTGTTCGTTTTGTTGTGTTTTGATTTATACAACTAGTAAGGTGAATACACAATGCTAAAACTGCTTAAATTTTCAGGAAATCATCCTCGTGGAAGCCCTAAAGCTTGATGACGTCCCTGCAGGAATATATACTGTCCACTGCTTACCTCTTAGGTTGGTTGGTGCTGAGGGATCACCAATAAGATGCATTCTCATCAAATAATAATTTCCTTGTAAGTTTTATATTATTGAAAGTACTCTATCCTATGGAATCTTTTTCCATGTTTAAGGAGAGATCAATTACTTACTTATCAGTTTTAATGATGCACTCATGCATATTGGTCAAATTGTTACAGGACCTCTTATGGCTCAATAGAGCGGCTAGGGAAGATATGCACTTTTAAGTACAAGAAATGTTTGGTTTCTATCTTTTGCCTATCTTTTGTCCATATCCGTATAAGAAGTGAGCAAATTCGCCATTGAATGATGTATTTGCTAGAGAGATAGACAAAAATAAGTAAGAAATTGATGTGTAGCATTTCTCTTTTGGACAAAAAATAAATAAGAAATGGATGTGTAACATTTCTCTTTTGAATAAGTTATTATGAGCAACATAACAAATTTTTGTTGGACTCTGCCTTTAAATATTGTAGAGTAAGAATTTACCACACCCTAGTAAATCAAGACTTACATTAGTGTGTTTTTGCTAAATAACGTTCTCTAAGCCAAAAATCAAGGTGGGTGCGATGGAGTACAAATAAGCTGAGAATCAAGGTGGCATGTAAAATCACTAATATATCAAAATTTGTTGTGCAAAAAACACACGTAATCACAATTATGGTTAAATAAGGCAAGAATAATCACACACAAAATAACATCAAGATTTAAGTGGTTCCTTCAAAATGTGAGGTATGTCTACAGGTGGAGGTGATCACGAAGAAATTTACTATGAAAGATGGAGTATAAAAATATAGTAGAGAGAAAATCACTTAGATCTAAAACCCCAATGCACTCAAATCTCACTATCACACAATATAGATTATTCCTTAAAATAATACAAAAGACAGAAATACAAACTCTTCTTCTTTTGCTGGGATACGATGGTGATTGGTCTCTCCATTTTTCTCTCACCAGCACTAGGCTTCTTTTTCTCTCTCTTGCTACTCTTTGTTGCCAAGAAGAAAGAAAACAGAACCTCTCATTCAGCACCTCAAATCACAAGTAGAACTCTCAATTTTCTCTCTTGTTTCTTTCTCACTCAAAACCAAGAAGAAAACTTGCGGCTTATTTCTCTCTTGTGGTGCGGCGCTCCTGTTTGCACCTTGCTCTCCAAAGGTTTCGTAAAGGCTCCTTATATAGAAGTGATAGGCAGTGGAATAACCTACTACATGTAGGTCTTTTGTTTTCCTTCTACACTTGGATACCATGTAGCATAAGGACAAGCAAGCCTTTCCTTCTTAGAGAAGGACAAAACCTTGGGGCCCACTCAAAGCTTGATGGGTCAAGGCACCCACGTCAACAATCTCCACCTTGACTTGAATCCCATCAAGTCGTAACAAAACGAATCTCCTTATGATGCCTCCGCCCAAGCCCTTAAGGGCTATCATAATCCATAAGTGACACTCAAGTCCAAGCACCTCTTGAACTTGAACATATGACTTGGTTTAGACAAACTACCATGCTTCTCTGCCAGTCCTCTATGCCACACAGCTTTCTTTGTTGGCACTTTCTTTCTGTAGACCCATATGCACCCTTTAGCCTTATTTGCTTTGAGCAATTCTGTCGATTCCCAAGCTTTACATTTTTGTAATAACTTCACCTCTATCGGCATGCCATTCTGAATAGATGATGAGTCTTCACTATCAGCTACCAAAGCAAAGGAAACCATGTCCTCAAATCCACACCTCTCCGGTGCTTTTCGATCACGTTTCTCTCTGCCTCTTGCTAAAGAGTAAGGCTCTTCTCGATGCTCTAAATCTCTTGACGATTCTTCGTCATCACATATGTCCCTTTAGTGAATGTTGTTCATCAAGCTCCATCTCTATGACCTTTTTCCTTTCTGGCTTTTAGTCGATGCTTCACTCTCACCCTTTCTTAACATATAGGCCTTATCAAACACTGCATTTTTGCTAAGAATCTTCTTCTTTGAGATTGGATCCCAGAGCTTATAGCCTTTAACACCAGATTCCAAACCAAGACAAATACATTTGCTTGACTTTGAATCTAATTTTGATCATTCTCCATTCTGCATATGAATATATGTTGGACAACCGAATATTCTTAACATAGAATAATCAACTGGTTTACTTGACCATACTTCCTCTAGAACCTTGACGTCAATCCTAGCAGCTGGAGATCAATTGGTGACAAAGCATACATAATTAACTGCCTCAACACAGAAACTCTTTGGCAATCCTACACTCAACCTCATACATCTTGCCTTTTCCAACAGTGTTATGTTCATCCTTTTGGCAACTCTGTTTTGCTGTGGAGTCCCTCTCACTATGAAATGACGAGTTATGCCTTATGTTTTGCAGAATTCTGAGAATGCAGTGTCTTTGTACTCTTAACCTATTGTCGGATCTCAGATACTTCACTCTTCTTCCAGTTTGATTTTCCACATACGCCTTCCACTGCTTGAAAATGGTGAAAACCTCTGACTTGTGCTTCATAAAATAAACCCAGACCTTTCTTGAAAAATCATAGATAAAATTGACAAAATAATGTGCACCTCCTTTTGATGGCACCGCCAATGATCCCCAAACATCTAGATGAACATAGTCAAGAACACCTTTTCTTGTATGAGATGCCACCTTAAAGTTGACTCTTCGTTGTTTCCTATACAAATAGTACTTGCAGAAATCCAATTTACATGATTTCACACTTTTCAACAAATTCCTCTTATGAAACTCAAACATATTGCGCTTGCCTAAATGACCAAACCGCATATGCCACAAAACTGTGTTATCATTATTTGATTCTGCTGATGTGGACATTGCAGCTCTACCTGAGGAAACTGAAAGAACATCTGCATAAGCCTCACTGTCATCAAACTCACCATCGGCCACACTGACTGAATCTGTGGAACCTTTATGATTCTTCTTATCTTTTAGGTCTTGTTTCACCAGCTTGCTAAATTTTCTGTAGTGACATTTCTCGTGACAATAATAGCACTCCACGTCTTTTGCATCTGACCGAGATTCTCCACCTTGTGCCGATCGTGACATAGATTGATATTGGTTACCTCTGCCATTCTTCCCTTTAAACTTATCTATTCTGCGCTTTGGCTTAAACTATGCCACGAGCCCATCAGCCTGATCATTGACAGGTTTCCTCTGCATCTCATGTGACAAGAGAGATCCCGTCACCTCTTCAAATGCCAGAGTCTCTTTCCCATATAATAATGTCATAACCAGGTGATCATAAAAAGGGGGAAGCGATGCCTACAAAAGTATTGCTTTATCTTCTTCTCCAATCTTTACTCCAAAATTCAACAACTGTGTATTCAACATGTTGAACTTATTGAGGTGCTCCGGCAGATCTGTATTTTCCTCCATTTGTAAACCATATAGTTACTTCTTCACGTACAACTTATTCGTCAAATTCTTCGTCATATACAGACTTTCTAATTTTTGCCAAATGGATTATACCTTCTTTTCATCAATCACATTGTGAATGACTTTATCTGATAAATTAAAACGGATCGCACTAGCAGCCTTCGCATCCATCTCTTCCCAAGCATCATTCTCCATTTTCTCGGGTTTCTTTACCTTTCCCAATAACGCCTTGTGAGCTCCTTGTTGAATCAGCAAATCTTTTATCCTTCTCTGCCAAAGAGAAAAATTGTTCTTCCCATTAAACTTCTCCGCTTCAAACTTGATACTTGCCATATTTGTCATCAATTTGATTTCTCAAACCTGGCTTTGATATCACTTGTTGTGCAAAAATACATGCGATCACAATTATGGTTAAATAAGGCGAGAACAATCACACACAAAATAACACCAAGATTTAAGTGGTTCCCTCGATGTGAGGTACGTCCACTGGCAAAGGCGATCACGAAGAAATTCACTATGAAAGATGGAGTACAAAAATATAGTAGAAAGAAAATCACTTAGACCTAAAATCCCAATACATCCAAATCTCACTATCACACAATATAGATTATTCCCTAAAATAATACAAAAGACAAAAATACAAACTCTTCTTCTTTTGCTAGGATGCGATGGCGGTTGGTCTCTCTATTTTTATTTCACCGGGACTAGGCTTCTTTTTCTTTCTCTTTTGCTACTCTCTGTTGCCAAGAAGAAAGAAAACAAAACCTCTCACTCAGCACCACAAATCACAAGTAGAACCCTCAATTTTCTCTCTTGTTTCTTTCTCACTCAAAACCAAGAAGAAAACTTGGGGCTTATTTCTCTCTTGTAGTGCGGTGCTCCTGTTTGTACCCTGCTCTCCAAAGGTTTTATAAAAGGCTCCTTATATAAGAGTGATAGGCGGTGAAATAACCTACTACACATAGGCCCCGTTTGGTTTGTGGAATGGCTATTCCATCAGGAAAAGGAATAGCTATTCTTGGGAATAGAAAACTATGGAATGGAATAGGTATTCCTATTCCTTAGTTTGGTAACAATATATGTATTCTAAGGGGAGTTAAGCAAATTATCAAAAACCCCACCATTTTTTTTTTTTAAAAGACTCAATTAAAAAACAAAAAAACCTTAAATTACAGGGGTGGCCGGCAACCCCATTGACTGGCCGGCCACCCCCTGCATGACCTAGGGGTGGTCGCACCACCTCTGGAACACCTTGGGGTGGACCCCTGAGGTGCCTTGGGGGTGGTGCAACCACTCCTGGTAGTGACAGCGAAGTTTGTTGTTGACGGCGATGAAGTTTGTTGTTGGCGTGGATGTTGTCGACCATGGCTGCAGCGAGGATCACAAACTGTGGCTTCTCGGTAGCGAAGAAGGCGTTCTGGTGGGTCAAGTCGAGCTTGGTGTGGGTGCGCAAGACAAGGTTGGTGAAGCCTAGGTGGTAGAGCTTCCACATGATGGCCAGCGACGAAGACCTTTGTCGGAGATGCACGATCATGTTGTGAGTCTTGAGAGAGAGAGAACAAAAACAAGGTTAGATCGGGGAAGATATGCATTGTTTGGAGGGTGAGAAAATGCAGGAAAACAAAATGAGAAACTAAAAAATAATAAAGGGTTTTTTTTTTTTGGAAAAATCTATTTCATTCAATAAGAAATAGTTATTCCACTTATTTTTTAGTAGAATAGCTATTCCTGTGTCTATAAGATTAGTCATTCTCATGGGAATAATTATTCCTAAGAATATATCCCTACCAAGCAAAGGATTGACTATTTCATAGGCAGGGACAGAGCCAGAAAATTTTATGGGAGGGGGCCGGCCAACAAAAATTTTCGGTTCTTTAGAATTTTTTTATTAAAAAAATTTATTTTTGTTGTTTTTTAAACTAAAGATTACCTAAGAGCCAAAAAAGTAAGCATTTAAAAGTATAGGCTAAAAATAAAAATAAAAACTTAATGTGTATAGTCCAAAAAATTAAAAATAGGACCAAATTTTTTTATTGGATATGGCCATAAAATCAAAAAATAGGACCAAAATTTTTTTGGAAGGGACCATATGACTAAAATTAGAACCAAATTATATATATATTTACTTCTAATTATATTTTTTCCTTATTTTGGGGGGGACCATGGCCCACCCCGGTCCCCCCCTCCCTCCGTCGTTGTTCATAGGAATAGTCATTCCATTCCATAGGTCTATTTCACAAACCAAACGAGTCCATAGGTCTCTTGTTTTTTCTTCTATAGGTGGGACTTGGATACCATGTAGCATAGGACAAGCAAGCCTTTCCTTTGTAGAGAATGACAAAACCTTGGGACCTACTCAAAGCTTCATGGATCAAGGCACCCACGTCAATAAAATTCAATAATGATCGTTTTAAATTTAGTAGTAATTTTAAAAATTATCTCACATTTATGATGATTTTAGTCTTTTTTTTTTTTTTTATAATTACTCATATAATACAAAGCAACCTTTTCAGTTTTTATTTCGTGGACTTAATTCTTCTTCACCACGGCCTCCTACTTGCATATGAAAAAGAAAAAAATCATGATATTTATGATTGGTAGACACCAATCATTGTATTAACGACAAGTTTCTATCAAATAAGCTAATTTATTTGAGAAGTATTTATCTTTTTACTTTTCAATGAAATAAAAATAACGCTTTAATATAATTAAGTAGATATCTTTTATGATCATCAAGCATATTGGTTTTATTGCTTAAGAAAATCTTTAAAATAGTTGAACATGTAATAATGCGTGAGTTTGAATAATGGTAATAAAAAACTCTCACATATCTAATTAATATTAACTATCTTAATTTTCAATGATGTCTTGATAAGATGTAAATTGTGTTAGATTATAAATCGGTCGACCGCATGGGACTCCCACCATTCAGGCCGCCCATTAAGATAGCCACAATTGCTGGTCTTCCCTATCTTTTATAAATTTGAAAACATTTGTATGTTTGTGATTGGTCGACTCTACAATAATCCAAAAGAGTCGGCGTCTATATATCGACCGGAATATTTGGGTTTTGGCCAGCGGAATATTTGGGTTTTGAATTTGATCAGCTCATCCTTTACTTACGCACACTGCCCGGCTCAGTCCCACTCTCCCAGACGTCTCCCACCTCCATCTTCAACAAACCATCCACCATGACTACCGCTTCCCTGCTCGTCCTCATCCTCATACTCTGCGCTATATCGCACACGATCCCCGCCCTCTCTACCACCCCGGCCTATCCATCCGTACCGGGCACCGAAACCACCGACTGCTCGCTCTCCGGTACAGACGAACTCAGACCGGTTCGCCGAGAAGTCTACGGTGGAGGCCGAATTTTCGATATCAGCCACAGGTACGTCCCTGACATGCCGGTGGGGTTGTCGAGCGAGGGACTCGGCCAGTTCCTGTGGCTCCCGAAGAGCATTAAGAACGGCTCGCTCGCCAACAACTCCGAGATGAAGCTGCCCGCTCACACCGGTACGCATGTCGACGCGCCCGGCCACGTTTTCGATCACTACTTTGACGCCGGCTTCGATGTCGACACGCTTGACTTGGAGGTCCTCAATGGTAATTGCCAGCAGCTCATTGTTTTGTAGTTGTTTGGGTGCTGTTTGTGTTCGGGAGTTCCTCTATTCAATCCTTTTCCTTCTGTTTGGGCCTTTGGGGGCTGTTTGTTCGATGAAGTTAATGATATTTTGGTTCACCACGTATGTCAGGCTCAACAAGAAATGGGTTTTTTTTTTGTTGGTTACTATTATTTGAATCATAATGGGTTTTTTTCTAAAGGTGATTTTTTTTTTAACAGTAGTGGTCAATCATATTGCTGGAGGTTTTGTTATGTCACAGTTTTGATTATGGATTTGTTGTGGAAAAGTTAGTGAAAGATTTCCTCGGTGCTTATTTCGAAATGGGTTTCTTTTTATTCTGTTTTTTCTTTCGGTCACTGATATTTAATCAGAGGCTTGATTTAATTGCTTTTATGTTATTTTTTTTTTCGCATGTGTATTTTGGCAATAAGAATGTATTGTTATTCTTTTTTATGAAGCTAGAAATTAAATGATCATTTTCAAATTTTGAACTTTCAGTTTATATTGCCATGATTTTGTCTTATTCTTCTCTAATTATTTCCTGTAATTTTTTTTGAGAATTAACTTTCAATCACTATATGTTTGAGGTAGACCCAACTCAAAACACATTTAACTAATTACTAAAAAGGCAAAGGAAAAGCCATTAAAAAAAAAATCAGAGAAGAGGTGTAACTTATCTGTGAAATTCTACTCTACAGATTCCTAGTCACCCTTGATCCTTCTCACTGCATTTCCTAATCGTAATCTCTGTTATAATGCTTGGTACTGAAAAAACATTATAGGGAAAGTTACAGAGTAGGTTTTAGATTTTCTTTGGCAAGCGTCTTTTTTTTTTTTTCCCTTTTGTTACCCTGGAATCTTTATCTTACCATCTGTCATGATTTCTTTTATTGTTTGACGTGCCTTTCTCTTCGTAGCTTGCATGTAAATGGGAATTTCTCTCATCTTTCCCTGTGACAAAATGTAATCACTTGTATATATACTAATTACTTATGTTGTCTTGATGAGATATTGGTGATGATTATGTATGTTTCTTTCAACAGGTCCTGCATTGTTAGTTGATGTTCCAAGGGAGAAGAACATAACTGGTAAATGGACTTCTCTCTTTGTGACCTTTTTATTTTTGGTCATAGCTTCTCTCCATGTAAATGAAAATTTTTTTTGGGGGTGTGGGGGTGGGAAGATGCTGTTTCAAAATTTCAGTACATGCTATTCAATTTTCTTCTGGCAGCTTCTTCATATGTTATGTATCTGATGAAATATGGTGCTGTATCAGTTGGTATGACCTCGTCCATGTGTATGGTCATTCATAAATACTTATATAAGACCTAAGATGTAAGGCAGGTGCTTCTCAGGCCCTACTACAAGCAAGTGTTTTGTTAGCTAAATGAAAATCTACTTATAATTTCCAAGTGATAAGAATTGCTTAGCCAGTCAAGGGTGAAAGCTCCTGGATTACTTGGTACTGGTTCTGACGGGTGGGGTTAGCTACCCGTAGGAGTTTGATTAACAGTGAGGATTGTTGTACAGTATGCTCTGCAACATGCAATTAATCTGAGTAAAGTTCTCCTACGTTATAAAAAAAAAAAAAAAAATTCCAAGTGATGAGAACATTCTTGATGCCTTCTATTTTCTAAGTTTTGCATGTATTAGACTATGATAAAGTCATTCCTTACAGCTGAAGTTATGAAGTCTAGGAGTACGCCGTGTCCTTTTCAGAACTTTAAATACTGACAGGTAAGATTAGATCAATCATATTTTGTAGAATTTCCACCATGTTAGTTATTTTCAATTGATAGAACTCATCTAAAAAAGATATTTTGCATTAACTAGTTGCTATTGGTGATACTGGTTTGCTTGAAAATATTGCATTTGACACATTTAAATTAGGAGTTTTTAAGTCATTAAAATTAATCAAAAACAAATTTTAACTAAGAAGGCAAAAAATTATGCATTTTAAGTTGAGCTAAAACTTACTGAAATTTCAGGCAGCTTATGTTTAAAAAGGAGTTCGACACAAGTTTTGTTGGATTTATGAAGGATGGGGCAAAATGGTTGGTGGATAACACTGACATCAAACTTGTTGGTAAGATATGTCAATCAGTATCCTGTTTTTGTTAGGTCTTCCATTTATGAATTACCTCAAGAGACGCCTGCTAATTCAACTGATAATGCTAAATGCTTTCTACATTTTTTTTTTTGCAATATTCTAATCCGTTACAATTTCATTGAAAACCAAAACTGTTTTCACTCAATGGCATATATATTTATTAGGAGAATCTTGTCTTCTCATAAAAAAAAAAAAAAATCTCGTCTTGTGTTTGGTTATTGCACACTGAGAGTACATTAGTGAATTTCCTTCCTGTTCCTGATATTCGTACTTTGACACATTTCCTGTTATGGAATGCAGGAATTGATTACTTATCTGTTGCTGCATTTGATGATTTGATCCCCTCTCATCTTGTCTTATTGGAAGGCAGGGTAAGAAATTCTTTGTCTGCAAAATAGTGATTCTTCCGTGTTTCAACTTTTACAAAGTATTTTTCTTTCTTCACCTAGAATTTTAGTTTAGCATAATGAATCTATCAGTTGAGATTTCATTTTTTTCAGCCCCAAAAATTGGGGTACTTTTCTCAAACTGTAGTTATAGTCTATAGTTTGCCATTTCTTTTTCTTTTCTTTTCTTTCTTCTTCTTTTTTTCCCCGGTTTATATCAATCCCATGTAATGTTATCAACCTAGTGAATGTTATCCGGGCAGTTGGAGGCTTGGAGCCATGTCAGATGAGATCTCATTGAAAATCAAATCTGTAGTAATTGGTCTTCACCTATTATGTTGTTAACTTTATACAACCATATAGAAAAACTAATTAGCTGGATTCAATGTGAATGAGCACAGGCGGTAGTGGCCATTGTGATGGTATTAACAATAACAAACTGCCATTATCCATCCATCATTGCCTTTCTATATAACATGGTCTAGGAAAATAGACCAATTGGCCATTGTGGCCTTGTAGGTATCTTATTTTAGCAATGCTCTTTTTCAATGTCTTCTTCCTGCTTATTGTGATTGGCTAATAAGCGTCTAGCTGAAGGGTGATGTTCTGGATTGGAGCAGCCGGTTCTAGGTTAAGTCAACGCACCTTTGTTTTCCCATGTCTATCTTCTTTTACATTGAGGAGTGCAACTTCCAATTTAGAAAAACATCATTCACTCATCTATAGGTGATCCACATTGGGATTTATGCCTATGACTTACTATAAAATGTAAGAAACAGAGTTTTATTGTGTTTGGATTCATATAGAACTAGTAAGGTCTGCAAGCAATGCTAACACTGCTTAAATATTCAGGAAATAATTATCGTGGAGGCCCTAAAGCTCGATGACATTCCGACAGGAATATACTCTGTCCATTGCTTACCTCTTAGGTTGCTTGGTGCCGAGGGATCACCAATAAGATGCATTCTCATCAAATAATAATTTTGTTGTAAGTTTTATGTTATTGACAGTGATCTACCCTATGTAAGATTTTTTCACGTTTAATGAGAAATTTACTTTCTTATATGTTTTAGTTTCTTATCAGTTTTAATGGTACCCATGCATATTGGTTAAATTGTTTACAGGAAACAATGTTAGCCCACGGAGGTATTGAGTGAAATAAGCCTAAAAGAGACGCTTTCTTGGGGTATTTTTGGGCTTTGCTGCGTTGTTTTTTTTTTAATTTGTCGAAGAATACAGAAATGTTCTTTGTTGGTGTTCATCAAAGACGAAAAACTCTTCAACAAAGAACAATTTTTTTTTTTGTATTTTGTATTTTGTATTTTTTTTTATTTTTTATCTTCATTATCAGCTAAAGACAGATCTATTTCCGTTTTTGATCGAAGACAAAGATCTGTTCTTCGTCTTCAGCTGAAGGCGAATTTAGAAGACATCTAAGATCTTTATCTTTGACAACGAATAAAGAATATGTTTGTTTGTTCTTCAGCTGTGAATGAAGAAGAAATTCAAGAGATTGAGATTGCAGGGCAGAGAACCAGAGAGAAAAGGAAAGTGAGGAGGCAGGGGCCAGAATTTCACGAAAATAATGAATATATTTGTCGTGGCCTGTTCTTGTTTCTTCTCTTCTAAAAAAAATTAGAAGGGCAGTTAAATCAACATTGTGAAAAAGTTATTTGATAATTGATTACTACAACGTTCAACGTTGATCGAAATATGATATTGAAAAAACGCTAAACAGATAAATATCACAGTTTATGCGGAATTAACGGATATTTAATCTAAGCAAGCAATCACCAAAATAAGAACAATCAAACACACAGGATTTTGGTGACGAAGAGGAAACCAATTAGAAACCGATCTAATTGTAAAACCTCTCCGGGGCAGCCAAACCCAGGAAATCACTATCAGAAAATTATCCAGAGATTACAGACACTAGGAACACTTACAACCCTTTGCAAGACTGGCTCTGTAAGATCGACAAGCCTCCAACTCGCCTCTTGCTCACAATCTTCTTCAACGTGATTCTCCTTTACCGGACCCTTCCGATAGACTTCTCAATTTACGCCACAAACAAACTAACAAAGATCCTCTAAGAGGAACAATAAGGCTCACAATATTTCTCTCTTTAATTACTGACCTCTCACGAACTCTCCGGGGTGAAAATCAGATCTCTAACATTCTATAGAGGTGTATTTATAATAGCCCCACAAAACCTAAACCTAGGACACATTAGAATCCAAATAAAAGCATAGGTAGGTAGCGTCCGGACGGGAAGATTGGCCGTTTCGAACGGTCACTTGAATATACATGGAAAATGGGCTTTGTGAACAGTGTCCGTTCGGACGGTCATATGGGCGTTCGGACGGTCACTATGAATATACATGGAAAATGGGCTTTGTGAGCGATGTCCGCTCGACGTAATATAGGCGTCGGACGGTCACTATTCTGATGTGGAAATTTCTAGGTTTCCATCGCTTTCTTACGTCGCATTCTTCAATCTTGGCGCGGCGCGTTCGAAGGCGTCCGAACGGGCTGCGAACGGGATGCGAACGGGCCTGCGAACGGAGCTCTAAAGTATTGAAGTACTTGATTGCATCCCGTCCGAACGGCAATGAATCCCGTCCGAACGCTTGGCTTTTTTTCTTTTCATTTTGATCACGAAACTTAGCCAATACTTCAAACTAACAGATATGATGAATCATCTAGCTAGAAACATGACTAAAAACCCCATCAGAGACCACTCTACCCTTCGGGCTTCGTCTCAAGTGCTTCAGCAAACAAACAACCATGACTTTGCAGCTCCTCCTCCTACTCTGCGCTGCCTCCAACACCATTCCAACGTCCCTCTCCGCCACTACCGCCTACCCCTCTATCCCTGGCACCACTGGCTGCTCACTCTCCATCACCACCAACAAGAAGTAAGCTGAGGTCGAACATATTGTAATTTCAGGCGGCTCCTGTCTAAAAAGGAGTTTGACACAAGTTCCATGGGATTTACAATGGATGGGACACAATGGTTGATTGAGAACTCCTACATTAAACTTGTTGGTAAGATATGCCTACAGACGATGTCCTATTAATTGATCAGATAATGCAAAAGATATTTTCCATGAAAGATTTCTTTGCTTTTAATCCTATTTGGGTGTGACTATAGTAACCTATCTTTGCAGAAAAACCAATGTGCTGAGGATAAGGAAGCCGTGAGCCCAACCAATGTTGCCCTCATGAGGCCATCCAAGGGCCTACTCCACACCTACCCTTTGCCATTAGACCATTCACCCTAGGTGGTGTATATATAGGCATTAGGGTAGAACTGATAACTTTTTACACAAATCAGATATGAAATTAGCGGATTAAGAGTTAGAGTTGAGGGGTTTAACAATTTTATTCTCATATCTCGACACAACTCAAAACCGAACTTGTTTTCTCCCATAAATCTAGCAAGTAGTTGCTAAAACTGCTTAAAAATTCAGGAAATCATCCTACAGGAAGGCCTAAAGCTGGATGATATCCAGCCAGGAATATATTCTGTCCATTGCTTACCTCTTAGGTTGCTTGGTTCCGATGGATCACCCACAAGATGCATTCTCATCAAATGATAATTTCATTGTATTGTAAGTTTTGTGTTATTCAAACTAATCCATCCTATGGAAAATGATTATTAACCAGTTGCTTTCTTATCAACTCATTGCATATTTGTTAAATTGTTACAGGAAAAATGTTAGCCCAAGGAGGTGTGCATTGAGTGCCTGGAATGAGATTGATACAGAGGTTTTCTTGTGTCTCAATAATGCTGGAGAGATATAAACTACAAGGAAATTCAGCAACTTTTGTACATTATCATCTTCTAATACTTGTCATCAATTCCCTACATTATTTGGCCTACGTTGCCTTGTTTACCGCATCTTAATTTCTCTATAAATAGATAAATACCATAATTCTATGCAGTTCAATACAATGAAAAAGTAATCCTAAAGAGCCTTTACTAGTGATGGACGTAAGACTAAGGCTAAATCACTCCAAATTTCTTGTCTCATTTTTCCTTCTCTTTGCTTTCGTTCCTCATTTTATAATTTGCATAAATTCTACATTTTTTTTAAGAGTTTACTACTTCAATGTTCAACATATTATATTCTCATTGAAATCTAAAATAATGAATCATCTAGAAACATGATAAACATTGAAATGGGGAAAAATCTTGAACTTTTCCCTTAGCTTGGCTAATTTTGACCCTCTTCATCAACTTAAAGAACTCCACCAAACCACCCCCACAACAACTCAATTTCAACAGAAAAACCCTAACAATTCGATTAAAGAGTGTAATATTGGTCCTTATGGTCCAAGTTCAAAAAACCACTACATGCATCAAATAGTCTAGGTCATGAATTTGAATTCCAATTCCACCGGTATACTTGCAATTTCAATTAAATATTTCACTTGTTAACAGTGTTAGAATACTAATTTAAGTGATTAAGTTCACATTTTCTTATCAACTTCAACTTTTAAGATAAATGAACCCCGGACCCTTTACATTTTCCCGTATGTTCTATTGTGAAAAAAAATAGGAGGTGCGTTGGCAATTACAAACGCACTCATAGCAAGCCACTCAAGGCTAAAAATTAACCAAAGAATAGGCTTGCTCAAACTTCAGCTTCCATTGATCCATGTCTACAACTATCCTGCCGCGGTCTCCAAGTCGCCTCGATGCAGTAGCAAGCAGGCTCTCCCTTGGTCTGCATCTCATTTCTTGGATTTCTATCTAAGAAACATTGAACCGGGTTACTCTTGACTTATTTCTAAATAATTGTTTGTTTTTTATCCTAGTTCTGTATTTCCTGTTTGGGCCGTGTTGTTGGGAGCAGACCCCCTCTTGTATGTTTTGATTTATACAACTAGTAAGGTGAATACACACAATGCTAAAACTGCTTAAATTTTCAGGAAATCATCCTCGTGGAAGCCCTAAAGCTTGATGACGTCCCTGCAGGAATATATACTGTCCACTAATTACCTCTTAGGTTGGTTGGTGCTGAGGGATCACCAATAATAAGATGCATTCTCATCAAATAATAATTTCCTTGTAAGTTTTATATTATTGAAAGTACTCTATCCTATGGAATCTTTTTCCATGTTTAAGGAGAGATCAATTACATACTTATCAGTTTTAATGGTGCACTCATGCATATTGGTCAAACTGTTACAGGATCTCTTACGGCACAATAGAGCGGCCGGGGAGGATATGCACTTTTAAGTACGAGAAATGTTTGGTTTCTATCTTTTGCCTATCTTTTGTCCATATCCGTATAAGAATTGAGCAAATTCGCCATTGAATGATGTATTTGCAAGAGAGATAGACAAAAATAAATAAGAAATTGATGTGTAGCATTTCTCTTTTGTACACAAAATAAATAAGAAATGGATGTGTAACATTTATCTTTTGTATAAGTTATTATGAGCAACATAATAAATATTTGTTGGACTCTGCCTTTAAATATTGTAGAGTAAGAATTTACCATACCCTAGTAAATCGAGACTTACATTAGTGTTTTTTTGGCTAAATAACGTTCTCTAAGTTGAAAATGTGGGTGCGTTGGAGCACAAATAAGCTAAGAGTCAAGGTGGCATGTAAAATTACCAATATATCAAAATTCCAAAATGATTATTTTAAATTTAATTGTGATTTTAAAATTCATCTCACATTTATGATGATTTTAGTCTTTTTTTTATATTATTACTCATATAATACAAATCAAACTTTTTAGCTTTTATTTCATGGACTTGATACTTCTTCCCCCACTGCCTCGTACTTGCATATGAAGAAAAAAAAATCATGATATTTATGATTGGTAGACACCAAACACAGTATTAACAACAAGATTCTATATATATAAAACAAGAAGAAGACGAAGAAGATTCTCTCAAATAAACTAATTTATTTGAGAAATATTTTGTTTTTATTATTTATTTTTTAATGAAATAAAAATATCGTTTTTAATATAAATAAGTAAATATCTTTTATGACTATCAAGAGGAGTGGTTCAATGACTCAAGAAAATCTCTAAAGTAGTTGGACATATACTAGGATGTGGGCTTAAATATCCATAACGAAAAACCCTCGGATATGTGGCATCATATACCTAATTAATATTGGTTATCATGATTCCTATTAATATCTTGATAAGATTGGATTAGGTTATGATTCAATTGGACTTAAAGAGTGCTTATGGTTCTCACCATTTAGGTCGTCCGACTAGGATAGCCACAATTGTTGGTCTTCACCGGCCAAACCTTTTTTTAATTAGAAAAAAAGAAAGAAAGATATCTTCTATAAATTTGAAAACATTTGTATGTTGGCGATTGGCCGATTTTACCATAATCCAAAAGAGTCGGCGTCTATATATCGACCGGAATATTTGGGTTTTGACTTTTGATCAGCTCATCCTTTACTCATGCACACTGCCCGGCTCAGTCCCACTCTCCCAGACGTCTCCCACCTCCATCTTCAACAAAACATCCACCATGACTACCGCTTCCCTGCTCGTCCTCATCCTCATACTCTGCGCCATATCTCACACGATCCCCGCCCTCTCCACCACCCCGGCCTACCCATCCGTACCGGGCACCGAAACCACCGACTGCTCGCTCTCCGGTACAGACGAACTCAGACCGGTTCGCCGAGAAGTCTACGGTGGAGGCCGAATCTTCGATATCAGCCACATGTACGTCGCTGACATGCCGGTGTGGGAGTCGAGCGAGGGACTCGGCCAGTTCCTGTGGCTCCCGAAGAGCGTTAAGAACGGCAACTCCGAGTTGAGGCTGCCCGCTCACACCGGTACGCATGTCGACGCGCCCGGCCACGTTTTCGATCACTACTTTGACGCCGGCTTCGATGTCCACACGCTTGACTTGGAGGTCCTCAATGGTAATTGTCAGCAACTCATTGTTGTGTGGTTGTTTGGGTGCTGTTTGTTCGATGAAGTTAATGATATTTTGGTTCACCATCATGTATGTCAGGCTCAACAAGAAATTGGGCGTTTTTTTGGTTACTATTATGGGAATCATAATGGGTTTTTTCTAAAGGTGATTTTTTTAACAGTAGTGGTCAATCATATTGCTGAGAGTTTTTGTTATATCACAGTTTTGATTATGGATTTGTTGTGGAAAAGCTAGTGGAGGATTGCCTCAGTGCTTATTTCGACAGAGTTTCTTTTTATTCCGTTTTTTCTTTTGGTCATTGATATTTAATCAGAGGCTTGATTCAATTGCTTTTATGTTCTTTTTTTTTTTTTTTTTTTTTTTCGTGTGTGTATTTTGGCAGTAAGAATTTATTGTTATTCTTTGTTATGAAGCTAGAGATTAAATGATCATTTGCAAATTTTGAACTTGGAAGCTTTTGGTAGAGGGTGAGAAGATTGCATAGGAATTTTTCAGTTTATATTGCCAAGATTTTGTCTTATTCTTCTTTTATCATTTCCTGTAAATTTTTTTGAGAATTAACTTTCAATCACTATATGTTTTAGGTAGACCCAACTCAAAACACTTTTAACTAATTACTAAAAAGGCAAAGGAAAAGCCATTAAAAAATTTTAAAAAAAAATCAGAGAAGATGTGCAACTTATCTGTGAAATTCTACTGTACAGATTCCTAGTCACCCTTGATCCTTCTCACAGCATTTCCTAATCGTAATCTCTGTTCTAATGCTTGGTACTAAAAAAACATTATAGGGAACGTTACAGAGTAGGTTTTTTAGATTTTTCTTTGGCAAGCGTCTTTTTTTTTTCCCTTTTGTTTCCCCGGAATCCTTATCTTACCATCTGTCATGCTTTCTTTTGTTGTTTGATATGTTTTTCTCTTCGTAGCTTGCATGTAAATGGGAATTTCTCTCATCTTTCTCTGTGACAAAATGTTATCACTTGTAAATATACTAATTACTTATGTTGTCCTGATGAGATATTGTTGATGATTATATATGTTTCTTTCAACAGGTCCTGCATTGTTAGTTGATGTTCCAAGGGAGAAGAACATAACTGGTAAATGGACTTCTCTCTTTGTGACCTTTTTTATTTTTGGTGATAGCTTCTCTCCATGCAAATGAAAACTTTTTTTGGGGGTGTGGGGGAGGGAGGATGCTGTTTCAAAATTTCAGTACATGCTATTTAATTTTCTTCTGGCAGCTTCTTCATATGTTATGTCTCTGATGAAATATGGTGCTGTATCAGTTGGTATGACCTTGTCTATGCGTATGGTCATTCATAAATACTTATATAAGACCTAAGATGAAAGGCAGGTGCTTCTCAGGCCCTACTACAAGCAAGTGTTTTGGCAGCTAAATGAAAATCTACTTATAATTTCCAAGTGATGAGAACATTCTTGATGTCTTCTATTTTCTAAGTTTTGTATGTATTAGACTATGATAAAGTCATTCCTTGCAGCTGAAGTTATGAAGTCTCTAAATATTCCCAGGGGAGTACGCCGTGTCCTTTTCAGAACTTCAAATACTGACAGGTAAGATTAGATCAATCATATTTTGTAGAATTTCCACCAAGGTAGTTATTTTCAATTGATAGAACTCATCTAAAAAAGATATTTTGCATTAACTAGTTGCTATTGGTGATACTGGTTTGCTTGAAACTATTGTATTTGACACATTTAAATTTGGAGTTTTTAAGTCATTAAAATTAAGCAAAAACAAATTTTAACTAAGAAGGCAAAAATTATGCATTTTAAGTTGAGCTAAAACTTACTGCAATTTCAGGCAGCTTATGTTTAAAAAGGAGTTCGACACAAGTTATGTTGGATTTATGAAGGATGGGGCAAAATGGTTGGTGGAGAACACTGACATCAAACTTGTTGGTAAGATATGCCAATCAGTATCCTGTTTTTGTTAGGTCTTCCATTTATGAATTACCTCAAGAGACACCTGCTAATTCAACTGATAATGCTAAATGCTTTCTACAATTTTTTTTTTTTGCAATATTCTAATCCGTTACAATTTCATTGAAAACCAAAACTGTTTTCACTCAATGGCATATATATTTATTAGGAGAATCTCGTCTTGTGTTTGGTTATTGCACAGTGAGAGTACATTAGTGAATTTCCTTCCTGTTTCTGATATTTGTACTTTTACACATTTCCTGTTATGGAATGCAGGAATTGATTACTTATCTGTTGCTGCATTTGATGATTTGATCCCCTCTCATCTTGTCTTTTTGGAAGACAGGGTAAGAAATTCTTTGTCTGCAAAATAGTGATTCTTCCATGTTTTAACTTTTACCAAATATTTTTCTTTTTTTACCTAGTATTTTAGTTTAGCATAACGTATCTATCAGTTGAAATCTCAATTTTTTCAGCCCCAAAAATTGGGGTACTTTTCTCGAGCTGTAGTTATAGCCTATAGTTTGCCATTTCTTTGTCTTTTTCTTTTCTTTCTTCTTCTTCTTCTTCTTCTTCTTTGTCTCCAACATAGTGATTCTTCCCTGTTTCAACTTTTACCAAGTATCTTGTCTGTAACATAGTGATTCTTCCGTGTTTCAACTTTTACCAAGTATTTTTCTTTCTTTACCTAGTATTTTAGTTTAACATAACGTATCTATCAGTTGAAATCTCAATTTTTTCGGTCCCAAAAATTGGGGTACTTTTCTCGAGCTGTAGTTATAGCCTATAGTTTGCCATTTCTTTGTCTTTTCTTTTATTTCTTCTTCATTTAGGGTTTATATCAATCCCATGTAATGTTATCAACTTAGTGAATGTTATCTGGGCAGTTGGGAGGCTTGGAGCCATATCAGATGAGATCTCATTGAAAATCAAATCTGTAGTAATTGGTCTTCGCCTTTTTTGTTGTTAACTTTATACAACCATATAGAAAAACTAATTAGCTGGATTCAATGCGAATGAGCACAGGCGGTAGTGGCCATTGTGATGGTATTAACAATAACAAACTGCCATTATCTATCCATCATTGCCTTTCTGTATAACATGGACTAGGAAAATAGACCTGTTGGCCATTGTAGCCTTGTAGGTATCTTATTTTAGCAATGCTCTTGATCAATGTCTTCTTCCTGCTTATTGGGATTGGCTAATAAGCATCTAGCTGAAGGGTGATGTTCTGGATTGGAGCAGCTGGTTCTAGGTTAAGTCAATGCATCTTTGTTTTCCATGTCTATCTTCTTTTTCACTGAGGAGTGCAACATCCAATTTAGAAAAACATCATTCACTCATCTATAGGTGATCCATATTGGGATATATGTCTATGGCTTCCTATAAAATGTAAGAAAGCAGAGTTTTGTTGTGTTTGGATTCATATAGAACAAGTAAGATCTGTAAGCAATGCTAACACTGCTTAAATATTCAGGAAATCATTCTCGTGGAGGCCCTAAAGCTCGATGACGTCCCGACAGGAATATACTCTGTCCATTGCTTACCTCTTAGGTTGCTTGGTGCCGAGGGATCACCAATAAGATGTGTTGGACCATGGATCAACCTCACGTGAGCCCAACAGTTGCTAGCCCAAGCTGAAGTCTAAAAGAGCATCTTAGGCCCAAGACCTCCGAGACCACGCCTCGAATCTGAGGCATCTCCGAGACTAAGGCCTCGAATCTGAGACCTTTTTTGAAGACTAAGGACTCGAATTCGAGACCTCCGAGACCCACGTGTCCTAGGCTCTCGAATTCGAGGCCCTCGAATCCGAGACCCGGGAACTCAGGGATCGGAGACTTGAATTCACTCGAGCATGCGATGCGATCTTATCCATCCAATTCAAAGGTCAAGCACCTGGAAACACGGGATTAGATATTCTATCAACCCGAATTCAAAATTCAAATGTTAACAACCAAATCCTATCTTGATCCCCGGAGATCAAGGAACGGATAACTACTTAAATCCCTCGATAACAAACTGCCTTGCAGCAAATCAGGGAAAAGTCAGTCATTGGTTAGGGGACTACCATTCCTTGCCTATATAATACAAGTCTCCACCACATGTTGAGGTAACGCAACTCTAGCACACTTCAAGCTTCTGTTGTTTTCCATTCTTTCTGCAACAGTCACTGACTTAGGTATCGGAGTGACCCCGCCGGCTCACCCCCGGTCTCTCTTCGACCCTATTGTCTTCCTCTGTGTGCAGGTTTTTCGTACCTAGAGCGGTCATTCTAGGAGTTCAATAAGTGTGCCACGTCACCAATCGGAAACTGTGTACCAACAAGATGCATTCTCATCAAATAATAATTTTGTTGTAAGTTTTATGTTATTGACAGTGATCTACCCTATGTAAGATATTTCCGCGTTTAATGAGAAATTTACTTTCTTATATGTTTTAGTTTCTTATCAGTTTTAATGGTACCTATGCATATTGGTTAAATTGTTTACAGGAAACAATGTTAGCCCACGGAGATGTTGAGTGAAACAAGCCTAAAAGAGACGCTTTCTTGGGGGATTTTTGGACTTTGCTGCGTGTTTTTTTTTTAAAAAAAAAATTTGTTGAAGAATACATAAATGTTCTTTGTTGGTGTTCATCAAAGACGAAAAACTCTTCAACAAAGAAGAAAAATCTTTTTTTTTTTTTTGGGCCGTGTTGTTGGGAAGCGTACCCCGTCTTGTTCGTTTTGTTGTGTTTTGATTTATACAACTAGTAAGGTGAATACACAATGCTAAAACTGCTTAAATTTTCAGGAAATCATCCTCGTGGAAGCTCTAAAGCTTGATGACGTCCCTGCAGGAATATATACTGTCCATTGCTTACCTCTTAGGTTGTTTGGTGCTGAGGGATCACCAATAAGATGCATTCTCATCAAATAATAATTTCCTTGTAAGTTTTATATTATTGAAAGTACTCTACCCTATGGAATCTTTTTCCATGTTTAAGGAGAGACCAATTACTTATCAGTTTTAATGGTGCACTCATGCATATTATTGGTTAAATTCTTACAGGATCTCTTGTGGCTCAATAGAGCAGCCGGGGAAGATATGTGCTTTTAAGTACAAGAAATGCTTGGTTTCTATCTTTTGCTCATCTTTTGTCCATATCCGTATAAGAAGCGAGCAAATTCGCCATTGAATATTTGAATGATGTATTTGTAAGAGAGATAGACAAAAAATAAATAAGAAACTGATGTGTAATATTTCTCTTTTGTAAAAAAAATAAATTAGAAATTGATGTGTAACATTTCTTTTTTGAATAAGGTATTATGAGCAACATAACAAATATTTGTTGGACTCTGCCTTTCAATATTGTAGAGTAAGAATTTACCACACCCTAGTAAATCAAGACTTACATTAGTGTTTTTTTTTGGCTAAATAACCGTTCTCTAAGCTGAAAATCAAGGTGGGTGCATTGGAGTACTAATAAACTGAGAATCAAGGTGGCATGTAAAATCACTAATATATGAAAATTTAATAACGATTATTTTAAATTTAATTATAATTTTAAAAATCATCTCACATTATGACAATTATAGTATTTTTTTTTAAAATTTTTTTTATATAATTACTCATAGAATACAAAGCAGCCTTTTCGGTTTTATTTCGTGGACTTTATTCTTCTTCACCCCTCCCTCACACTTGTATATGAAAAATAAAAAAAAAAATCATGATATTTATGATTGGTATACACCAATCATACTATTAACAACAAGATTCTATCAAATAAACTAAATTATTTGAGAAATATTTTTGTCTTTTTATTTTTCAATGAAATAAAAATATCATTTTAATATAACTAAGTGTATATTTTTTATAACCATCAAGGATAGTGGTTCAATGGTCCAAAAAAATCTCTAAAGTGATTAGACATGTATTAGGGTGTAAAGAATCCTCATATATGCCTAATTAATATTAGTCACTTAGATTTTTATTGATGCTTTGATGAGACTGAATTAACTTATGACTTAGTAAAACTTGAGAAAATGCCTGTAATTTCTACTATTTAAGCTGCCCGGCTAAGATAGCCACATTTGTTGATCTCTCCTGGCCAACCATTTTTTATTAGAAAAAAAAAGAAGATAGATATCTTTTTAAAAATTTGAAAACACTTGTATGTTTGTGATTGGCCGACTCTACAATAATCCAAAAGAGCCTGCACGTTTATATCGACCGGAATATTTGGGTTTTGACTTGTTTTTTTTATTTCTAAATGAAAAGGGGAAAAATGTTACAAGGGAAGATCTTTTTCATTCTTTTTTTTTTTTATACCAATATTTTTCATTCTTGATCCGAATGGAAGAAAGAATGGGGGATCATATGGGAATACTACCAAACACAAGGTGAGTAGCGGCCCATTTAGCTAAACAATATGCACAAAAATTGACACATCTAGAAATTTTCAAAGCACTCCAACTTTGAAAAAAACAAAGGTCAAGAGTAATGTCATCTAGAAATTTTTAAAGCACTCCAACTTTAAAAAAAAGAAAGGTCAAGAGTAATGTCACATCTAAAAATTTTCAAAACACTCCAATTTTGAAAAAAAAAAAGGTCAAGAGTAATGTCAGATACAAGAGTAATGTCAGATAAATTGACTTAATCAGCTCATCCTTTACTCACGCACGCTACCCGGCTCAGTCCCACTCTCCCAGACGTCTCCCACCCCCATCTTCAACAAAACGTCCACCATGGCTACCGCTTCCCTGCTCGTCCTCATCCTCATACTCTGCGCTATATCGCACACGATCCTCGCCCTCTCCACCACCCCGGCCTACCCATCCGTACCGGGCACCGAAACCACCGACCGCTCGCTCTCCGGTACAGACGAACTCAGACCGGTTCGCCGAGAAGTGTACGGTGGAGGCCGAATCTTCGATATCAGCCACAGGTACGTCCCTGACATGCCCTCGTGGGAGTCGAGCGAGGGACTCGGCCAGTTCCTGTGGCTCACGAAGAGCATTAAGAACGGCTCGCTCGCCAACAACTCCGAGATGAAGCTGCCCGTTCACACCGGTACGCATGTCGACGCGCCCGGCCACGTTTTCGATCACTACTTTGACGCCGGCTTCGATGTCGACACGCTTGACTTGGAGGTTCTCAATGGTAATTGTCAGCAACTCATTGTTGTGTGGTTGTTTGGGTGCTGTTTGTTCGATGAAGTTAATGATATTTTGGTTCACCACCATGTATGTCAGGCTCAACAAGAAATTGGGCCTTTCTTTGGTTACTATTATGGGAATCATAATGGGTTTTTTCTAAAGGTGATTTTTTTAACAGTAGTGGTCAATCATATTGCTGAGAGTTTTTGTTATATCACAGTTTTGATTATGGATTTGTTGTGGAAAAGCTAGTGGAAGATTGCCTCGGTGCTTATTTCGAAAGGGTTTCTTTTTATTCGGTTTTTTCTTTTGGTCATTGATATTTAATCAGAGGCTTGATTCAATTGCTTTTATGTTCTTTTTTTTTTTTTTTTTTCGTGTGTGTATTTGGCAGTAAGAATTTATTGTTATTCTTTGTTATGAAGCTAGAGATTAAATGATCATTTGCAAATTTTGAACTTGGAAGCTTTTGGTAGAGGGTGAGATTGCATAGGAATTTTTCAGTTTATATTGCCATGATTTTGTGTTATTCTTCTCTAATCATTTCCTGTAAATTTTTTTGAGAATTAACTTTCAATCACTATATGTTTGAGGTAGACCCAACTCAAAAAACTTTCAACTAATTACTAAAAAGGCAAAGGAAAAGCCATTAAAAAAAAAAAAATCAGAGAAGATGTGTAACTTATATGTGAAATTCGTCTCTAAGAGGTAGCTTAATTGGCTGAGACTACGCCTAATGAAGCGGAGGTCACTAGTTCGAATCTCCCTCCCCCTCTTGTGTGGACATGTCAAACAAAAAAAGAAAAAAAATTTGTGAAATTCTACCGTACAGATTCCTAGTCACCCTTGATCCTTCTCACAGCATTCCCTAATCGTAATCTCTGTTCTAATGCTTAGTACTAAAAAAACATTATAGGGAACGTTACAGTAGGTTTTAGATTTTTTCTTTGGCAAGCGTCTTTTTTTTTCCCTTTTGTTTTCCCAGGAATCCTTATCTTACCATCTGTCATGCTTTCTTTTGTTGTTTGATATGTTTTTCTCTTCGTAGCTTGCATGTAAATGGGAATTTCTCTCATCTTTCTCTGTGACAAAATGTGATCACTTGTAAATATACTAATTACTTATGCTGTCTTAATGAGATATTGGTGATGATTATATATGTTTCTTTCAACAGGTCCTGCATTGTTAGTTGATGTTCCAAGGGAGAAGAACATAACTGGTAAATGGACTTCTCTCTTTGTGATCTTTTTTTTTTTTTTTTTTTTTTTTTAATTTTTGGTGATAGCTTCTCTCCATGCAAATGAAAACTCTTTTTGGGGGTTTGGGGGAGGGAGGATGCTGTTTCAAAATTTCAGTACGTGCTATTCAATTTTCTTCTGGCAGCTTCTTCATATGTTATGTCTCTGACAAAATATGGTGCTGTATCAGTTGGTATGACCTTGTCTATGCGTATGGTCATTCATAAATACTTATATAAGACCTAAGATGTAAGACAGGTGCTCCTCAGGCCCTACTACAAGCAAGCGATTTGGCAGCTAAATGAAAATCTACTTATAATTTCCAAGTGATGAGAACATTCTTGATGTCTTCTATTTTCTAAGTTTTGTATGTATTAGACTATGATAAAGTCATTCCTCACAGCTGAAGTTATGAAGTCTCTAAATATTCCCAAGGGAGTACGCCGTGTCCTTTTCAGAACTTTAAATACTGACAGGTAAGATTAGATCAATCATATTTTGTAGAATTTCCACCGTGGTAGTTATTTTCAATTGATAGAACTCATCTAAAAAAGATATTTTGCATTAACTAGTTGCTATCGGTGATACTGGTTTGCTTGAAACTGTTGCATTTGACACATTTAAATTTGGAGGTTTTAAGTTATTAAAATTAAGCAAAAACAAATTTTAACTAAGAAGGCAAAAAATTATGCATTTTAAGTTGACCTAAAACTTACTGCAATTTCAGGCAGCTTATGTTTAAAAAGGAGTTCGACACAAGTTATGTTGGATTTATGAAGGATGGGGCAAAATGGTTGGTGGAGAACACTGATATCAAACTTGTTGGTAAGATATGCCAATTAGTATCCTGTTTTTGTTAGGTCTTCCATCTATGAATTATCTCAAGAGACGACTGCTAATTCAACTGATAATGCTAAATGCTTTCTACATTTTTTTTTTGTGGCAATATTCTAATCCGTTACAATTTCATTGAAAACCAAAACTGTTTTCATTCAATGGCATATATATTTATTAGGAGAATCTCGTCTTGTGTTTGGTTATTGTACAGTGAGAGTACATTAGTGAATTTCCTTCCTGTTTCTGATATTCGTACTTTGACACATTTCCTGTTATGGAATGCAGGAATTGATTACTTATCTGTTGCTGCATTTGATGATTTGATCCCCTCTCATCTTGTCTTATTGGAAGGCAGGGTAAGAAATTCTGTCTGCAAAATAGTGATTCTTCCGTGTTTCAACTTTTACCAAGTATTTTTCTTTCTTTACCTAGTATTTTAGTTTAGCATAACGTATCTATCAGTTGAAATCTCAATTTTTTCAGGCCCAAAAATTGGGGTACTTTTCTCAAGCTGTAGTTATAGCCTATAGTTTGCCATTTCTTCTTCTTCTTATCAATCCCATGTAATGTTATCAACCTAGTGAATGTTATCTGGGCAGTTGGGAGGCTTGGAGCCATATCAGATGAGATCTCATTGAAAATCAAATCTGTAGTAATTGGTCTTCGCCTTTTATGTTGTTAACTTTATACAACCATGTAGAAAAACTAATTAGCTGGATTCAATGCGAATGAGCACAGGTGGTAGTGGCCATTGTGATAGTATTAACAATAACAAACTGCCTTTATCTATCCATCATCGCCTTTCTATATAACATGGACTAGGAAAATAGACCTGTTGGCCATTGTAGCCTTGTAGGTATCTTATTTTAGCAATGCTCTTGATCAATGTCTTCTTCCTGCTTATTGGGATTGGCTAATAAGCGTCTAGCTGAAGGGTGATGTTCTGGATTGGAGCAGCTGGTTTTAGGTTAAGTCGATGCATCTTTGTTTTCCCATGTCTATCTTCTTTTACATTGAGGAGTGCAACATCCAATTTAGAAAAACATCATTCACTTATCTATAGGTGATCCATGTTGGGATTTATGTCTATGGCTTCCTACAAAATGTAAGAAAGCAGAGTTTTGTTGTGTTTGGATTCATATAGAACAAGTAAGATCTGTAAGCAATGCTAATACTGCTTAAATATTCAGGAAATCATTCTCGTGGAGGCCCTAAAGCTTGATGACGTCCCGATAGGAATATACTCTGTCCATTGCTTACCTCTTAGGTTGCTTGGTGCCGAGGGATCACCAATAAGATGCATTCTCATCAAATAATAATTTTATTGTAAGTTTTATGTTATTGACAGTGATGTACCCTATGTAAGATATTTCCGCGTTTAATGAGAAATCTACTTTCTTATATGTTTTAGTTTCTTATCAGTTTTAATGGTACCCATGCATATTGGTTAAATTGTTTACAGGAAATGATGTTAGCGCACAGAGGTGTTGAGTGAAATAAGCCAAAAAGAGACGCTTTCTTGGGGCATTTTTGGGCGTTATTGCGTTTTTTTTTTTTTTTTATTTGTTGAAGAATACATAAATGTTCTTTGTTGGTGTTCATCAAAGACGAAAAACTCTTCAACAAAGAACAAAAATCTTTTTTTTTTTTATCAGGTAAAGACAGATCTATTTTCGTTGTTGATTGAAGACAAAGATCTATTCTTCGTCTTCAGCTGAAGGCGAATATAGAAGACATCTAAGATCTTTGTCTTTGACAATGAATAAAGAATATATTTGTTTGTTCTTCAGTTGTGAATGAAGAAGAAATTCAAGAGAATAAGATTTCAGGGCAGAGAACCAGACAAAGAAAAGTGAGGTGGCAGGGGCTAGAATTTCACGAAAATAATGAATATATTTGTCGTGGCCTGTTCTTGCTTCTTCTCTTCTAAAAAAAAAATTAGAAGAGCAGTTAATTAAACATTGTGAAAAGGTTATTTGATAATTGATTACTACAACGTTCAACGTTGATCGAAATGTGATATGATGAATCATTTGGAAACATGGCTAATTTTAATCCTCTTAGTCAACTTAAAGAACTCCACCAAACCACCCCACCCGCCGGCCACTCATCTTCAATAGGAAAACCTTGAACAATTCAATTAGAGTGTGATATTGATCCTCATAGTCACCAGACAACTCCACCTTCGAGCTTCGTCTCAAGTGCTTCAGCAGACAAACAACCATGAGTTTGCAACTCCTCCTCCTTCTCTGTGCTGCCTTCAACACCATTCCAACGTCCCTCTCCGCCACCACCGCCTACCTCCTCTATCCCTGGCACCACTAGCTGCTCACTCTCCATCACCACAAACAACATGTAAGTTGAGCTCAAACATATTGTAATTTCAAGCTGCTCATGTCTAAAATGGAGTTTGACACAAGTTTCATGGGATTTACAATTGATGGGACACAATGGTTGATTGAGAACACCGACATCAAACTTGTTGGTAAGATATGCCTACAAGCGATGTCCTCTTAATTGATCAAATAATGCAAAAGATATTTTCCATGAAACATTTCTTTGCTTTTAATCCTATTTGGGTGTGACTATAGTAACCCGTCTTTGCAGAAAAACCAATGTGCTGAGGAGTATAGGCAATATTCCACACCTACCCTTTGCCATTAGACCACTCATCCTATGTGGTGTATATATAGGCATTAGGGTTGAACTGATAATTTTTTACACGAATCAGATATGAAATTAGCAGATTAAGAGTTAGAGTTGAGGGGTTTAACAATTTTATACTCATATCTCGATACAACTAAAAACTGATCATGTTTTCTCTCGTAAATCTAGCTAGTAGTTGCTAAAACTGTTTAAGAATTCAGGAAATCATCCTCCTGGAAGGCCTAAAGCTGGATGATATCCAGCCAGGAATATATTCTGTCCATTGCTTACCTCTTAGGTTGCTTGGTTCCGATGGATCACCCACAAGATGCATTCTCATCAAATGATAATTTCACTGTTTTGTAAGTCTTATGTTATTCATACTAATCCATCCTATGGAAAATGCTTGTTAACCAGTTGCTTTCTTATCAACTCATTGCATATTTGTTAAATTGTTACAGGAAAAATGTTACCCCAAGGAGGTGTGCATTGAGTGTCTGGAATAAGACTGATACAGAGGTTTTCTTGTGTCTCAATAATGCTGGAGAGATATAAACTATAACGAAATTCAGCAACTTTTGTACATTATCATCTTCATGTTTTTCATCAATTCCCTACCATATTTGGTCTACGTTGCCTTGTTTACCGCATCTTAATTTCTCTATAAATAGTTAAATACCATAATTCTATGCAGTTCAATACAATAAAGAAGTAATTCTAAAGAGTCTTTACCAATGATGAACATAAGACTTTAAGGCTAAATCGCGCCAAATTTCTTGTCTCATTTCTCTCTCTTTGCTTTTGTTCATCACTTTATATTTTACATAAATTCTACATTTTTAAGATTACTACTTCAATGTTCAACATATTATATATTCATTGAAATCTAAAAAATAATGAATCATCTAGAAACATGATAAACATTGAAATGGGGAAAAATCTTGAACTTTTCCCTTAGCTTGGCTAATTTTGACCCTCTTCATCAACTTAAAGAACTCCACCAAAACACCCCCACAACAACACAATTTCAACAGCAAAACCCTAAAAATTCAATTAAAGAGTGTGATATTGATCCTTATGGTCCAAGTTAAAAAAAAACCACTACATGCATCAGGTAGTCTAGGTCATGAATTTGAATTCTAATTCCACCGGTATACTTGCAATTTTAGTTAAATCATTACGTTCACATTTTCTTATTAGCTTCAACTTTTAAGATAAATGAACCCCGGACCCTTTGGCTCCGCCCTTTGTATACACCCTACAAATGGCATGCTCTCTTAATCTGCAAAATAATTTATTAGATTCCATGATGAGTGAATAGCACATACACATACACATACATGTTTACTTCTCCTCACACCCATCAAGTTTTAAAGGTTGAAGTGTGACGTACAGTGCAAGTTAGCTGAACCCAGATGACCAGAGGAAGAAGAAAAGGGCTCCTAGGAAATATATTTCAGAAGTTAGACTCTGTTTCTCTTGTTACTTCACTCCCACTACAAAAAAAAAAAAAAAAAGGTTTAGCGACATTGGTATTTGGGGCATTTTTTGCCCAAAAAAATGCCCCCAATGACTTACCAATGCTTTATTAGGGACACTTAGAGAATGTTAGTTTTCATAGCAACTAGAATATAAATTTGGGATGCATTTTATTGAAAAATGCCTCTAAAAGACGGCGTTTAAAACAAAGCGCCCCATTTTAAAAAAGAGGGCGCTTTATGGCAAGAAAACGATCCCTTTTTAAAAAGGGGGCTCTTGCCTAGGAAAACGCTTCTATTTTAAAAAGGGGGTGTTTACATGCAAGCGTCCCTTTTTTGTAACAGGGTGCGCTTTTAGGTAAAGCGTCCCTATTTCTATATGAGGATGCTTTCAAAGCGCCCCCAATAATTAATATAGAGAAATGTTAAAGGCATAACATACACCCAACAAAGACCCAACTTCTTCCTTTAAGTTATATGAAAAAAATATTTTCCCTCTACAATCCGTATATATACATGGATTGTAGGGGGAAAATATTTTCTCCAAATCCATAAAATTCAAATTATACAATTTTCTCCATTCATCAATATCATATAATCTTATTTATCTCTCATAATGCATTCCTAAATCTATATATCCAATCTTATCATATATCATAAGATATAATAAATCTAAAAAGATATCATAACATAAAGTATACCACATCATAAAGAGTTAACCAATGAGGCTCATACATATGAAATAAAATATCAAATATCATAAACACAAAGTATATCAACTCTTAAAGAGTTAACAAAAATTGTACCATACATATGAAATAAAATATAAACAATTGGTATAGTATACGTACGTCATTTAACAATTATTTGCAAAAGATGAAACAAAAAAAACAAAAATAAATTACAAACCTATATTGAAATATTTTTGAATTACAAACATTATATTACAAGTAAGTGACAGAAAAATGAAGATCTACACATACTTTGTGATGATCCATGATGATTGCAATGAAGATCTACACATATTTTGTGATGATCCACGATGATCGCCATTTGCTGCACGCTCATCTTCATTTGTTAATTCATTCTTACCTATATATAAAAATTATTAAAAAAAAAATCATAAAGAAAAATAAGAAGAAAGAAAAGGTGGATTCTGTAGAGAGATAAAATAACCGACATTGATTGCTTTTATTCTAAAACGAGCTTCTTCTTTTGCTACTCAGCGGGGGTGTGAGTGTGAGAGAGTGGGAGAGAGAGAAAAGCGCATGAGAAATTGGATGTGTGTGGGCATGTTAGCATAAATCCATCAACAAATCAAACCATCTTAAAAAAAAAAAAATAACTACCTTTCTTAATGATATTTAGATAAATGTTAGTAAGTTTTTAAATAACTACATTTTTTAATGGCATTTAGATAAGTGCTAATAAGTTTTCAAACAACCTTTTTTAAAGGTATTTAGATAAATGCCAATAAGTTTTAAAACAATTACCTAGCATTTAAAAAACCTTATCCAAAAAAACCTTATAATTTGGCGTTTATTTTAAATGCTAGGTAGTTATTTGGCGTTTAAAAAAAATATGCCACCAAAATTTAAAAAATTTGGCATTTATTTTAAATGCCATGATAAAAAGCGTCAAGAGACCCATTTTTGTTGTAGTGAGAGGGGACTGGCAGGGGAGGAGGGAAAATATTGAGGGGATAGATAGTACTGGGCACTAGGTGCGAGTTCGCGCTTCCAAAAATAATTTTGGGGCGTTTTTCAGCTGAGCACCCTTATTTAAGGGCACTTGACTATTAGATGCCCCTAATTAAGGGCGTCTGACTAGTAGACGCCCCAAATTAAAGGCGTCTTGATAGAAAGTGTCCTTAATTAATTTAATTGGGGTCTTATTTAAGGGCATCTAACTAACAGGCGCCCCGAATTAAAGGCGTTTGGATATAAGTGTCCTTAATTAATTTAATTGGGGTCTTATTTAAGGGTGCTTGACTGTTAGGCACCCCTAATTAAGGGCGTTTGACTAGCAAGCACCCTGAATAAAAGGCGTCTGGATAGAAAGTACCCTTAATTAATTTAATTGGGGTTTTATTTAAGGGCGTCTGACTAGCAGGTGCCCCGAATTAAAGGTGTCTGGATATAAAGTGTCCTTAATTAATTTAATTGGGGTCTTATTTAAGGGCGCTTGATTGTTAAGCACCCCTAATTAAGGGCGTCTGACTAGCAAGCGTCCCGAATTAAAGGCACCTTGATAGAAAGTGTCCTTAAATAATTAAATAGGGACGTTTACACATTAAAATGTCCCCTTATAGGGATGTTTTATTAAAGCACCCCTATTCCAAGTGTCGTTAAACCTTAATTTTTTTTTTTCATATAGTCCTTTTTTGTTTATTTATCTTTTATTTTCAACTCAAAGCAATTGAGTGTTAGATAATCCTGTTGTCTCCTTGGGCAGTATGTGTTTGGGTCTCATTCACGTTGCGGGGAGCAACTTTTGCTTGACTACGAGGAACTCTTATTTATTATAAGCAAAAGAATAAGGTTACACATCCACGACTCTTTTATAATTTGTTGATACTTGTTGCCAGATTGCAAATGAATAGCAAATCGGTGGTGAGTCTAGCCTTACTCTAAGACCAGAATAGCATACGAGTGAAATGTGTATTGTTATTCTTCACACTCAATAATCATACTTATTTTATATCGGTTAATGTGATGTGTTTTAATTGGCTTTTTTATTTTATTTTTATTTTTTTTACTTAAAAAGTTATTTAAAATATGTTGCGTGTGTGAAATGAATATGATAAATAGATGTGAAGAGTAGTATTACTCAGTAAATTTCATATGAAAAGCAACACAAGCAAAAGTGAAACGGAACAATAAATAATTCAAGGCAAGAAAACTCAGATTGGTTTGACTTGTGAAGGAACCACGAAGAAGATGGCTTAATGAATTTATGATCCGAAATAATAGGCACATGGGAATTTCGTAGATTCACTGCTTGAAACTCTATAAAAGGGGGTGCATTGGCAATTACAAACGCACTCATAGCAAGCCACCCAAGGCTAAAAATTAACCAAAGAATAGGCTTGCTCAAACTTCAGCTTCCATGGATCAATCCGTGAAAAGCCTTCTTCAACCAATTCATCTCCTCATGCTAATGGCAATAGCTGAGGCAGGTCCCCCAATAGTTTCTTTAGAATCCGAAACACTTGAAACGCCTAAAACATCTGAAACGCCTAAAACTTCTATAACACCAAAATCGCCAGAAACACCCAAAACACCTGAAACACCAAAATCGCCAAAAACATTTGAAACACCAAAAGTGCCTAACACCAAAATCACCTGAAACTCCTGAAATGCCTAAAACACCAAAATCGCCCAAAACTAAACCCCCATCACCTCTAATATATTCTTCTCCACCTCCACCATCTCTTGCTTGAACTCCAACACTTCCAAGCACTTCAACTCCACCTCCATCACCTCCTACTTCACCGACTCCCACACTGCCAACTACTTCAACTCCACCCTCGTTGACTCCCCCACCATTGTCACCATCACCACCCTCTCCAAAATCGCCTCCAAGTGCTACTCCACCTTCACCAACACCTCCTATTCCAACTACTTCCACTCCACCTCCCTCCACTCCAAATCCTCAAACACCATCTTCACCTTCTCCAACACCTCCTAGCACTAGTACCCCCCCATCTTCGCCATCTCCACCACCACCATCATCTACTCCTTCCCCTCCATCTCCATCTACTCCTACTACGTACAACTCCCTATTTCTCTCCTCCTCCTCCTCCTCCTCATCATCATACCCCATCTCCATCTCCACCTACTTCTTCCTCTCCTCCTCCGTCACCTCCTTCTACCTCTCCAAAGACTGTCAGATGCAAGAACAAGAATTACCCACAGTGCTACGATATGGAGCAAGTGTGTCCCAGCTCATGCCCTGGTGGATGTGAGGTTGATGTGTCACATGTAAACCTCTTTGCCGTAAGTCTCTTAACGCACTTTTCACTTACCAGACACCCATCAAGCAGATCTAGTCATATAATTAGGAAATCTATCTAGTAGATAAGATTTAATTCTAAATTTCATATCAACTCTCTCACAGTTGTTAACAATAAATTATTAGAAATCTGAATCCAAACATACTAGTACTCTTCATATATAGCATTATCGATCGTTATAGTTTTTCTGCATGTTTGAATGGGAGGGTGTGATAGGCCAGGAGCAGTTTGCCAAGATCCTCGTTTCATAGGCGGCGATGGCATCACCTTCTACTTCCATGGCAAGAAACATCGCAACTTTTGCCTTGTATCCGACTCCAACCTCCATATCAACGCCCACTTCATCGGCAGGCGAAACCAGAACATGGAGAGGGACTTCACTTGGGTCCAGTCAATTGGAATCCTCTTCAGTAAACACCAACTTCTCATCGGTGCACAGAAAACCGCCACATGGGACGACTCCGTCGACTGCCTCGCCCTCGCCTTTGACGGCCAGCCTGTCGTCCTCCCAGAATCCGAAGCTGCAAGATGGCAGTCCTCTAGCTCTTCCAGTGTGGTCATCATCAGGCTTGCTGACACAAACAGTGTCATGGTTGAAGTTGAAGGAAGTTTAAGGATCACAGCCAAGGTTGTGCCTATAACCGAACAAGATTCTAGGATTTACAGGTATCACCTCTCTCTCATATCATATCACGCTAAATTATTATTTATTTCAAAATTTTAGTTTAACAAAAATAATAATAATAATCATTAATTTATATTCTAACAGGTATAACGAGAGAGGACTCCTTCGCTCACCTCGACCTTGGATTCAAGTTCTTTTCCTTGAGCAACGAAGCGAGCGGTGTGTTGGGACAAACATACCGACCGGACTACATGAGTTGTGTAAATGTTCGAGCAAACATGCCGGTAATGGGAGGGGACAAATATTTCGAAACATCAAGCCTGTTTGCGGCCGACTGCGCCGTTGCTCGGTTTGGTGGGTCTGATCGTGGCGGAGCATCTATGGAGGGTATCGGGGTATGGAGTTGAGCTGTGCTAGCGGTATGGAGGAGCAAGGAGTCGTGTGCAAGAGGATAGGCCCTTTTTTTGTAATCGTAAAAAGTTCTACATGCATACGCATAAAAACACCAATAAAACTGTAACCCACCGGAGGCAAAGAATGACACCTCCCGGCGGTGCATGCAGCATATAAATTTATCTTGTTTCTTCGTATCATATATATATATATATATATATATATATATATATAAACCGAATCATTTTCAGGAGTGCCTTAATATTGCAACATATGGCGTGAACCCTTTTTATTGTAATGCTAAACCAATTTTTTAAGACATAGTTTGTGAACCTGTTTTTTAAGAAAAAACCAATCGTTAATTGCATTAATTATATTTCAAGAGTTTTTCATATATAAATTATTTAATAAATGAAGTATTATTAATGTCTGAATCAAATAAGGAAACAAATAATATTTAACAATTTAATATGTATATTAATATGGTTAGGATTCTAAAAAAAAAAAAGGTTATATATTGGAAAATGTTAGGAGTTCTCCTCGTAGGTTCTCCTAGCGTTCTCCCAGTTTTACGTAAAACATGGTTTAAGAAAAAATAAAATTGTAGTGCCCCACACCACCATTTTTTTTTTAGCATTAGCACCAAATTTAGGATGATCAAATCCATTTTGGGTGATACCATCCTTAAAGGGTTAACCTTCCACTCTTAGTTTTAGTTTTGAATCCAAAAACAAGTTTTAAAACATTAAAACCTAACTATTAACTCATAAAAATTAATTTGTTAGCAAAAAAACGGTACTACAATTTTTTTTTTAAAAATCATGTTCTACATAAGACTGAGAGAATGTCAGGAGAACACTACAAGGAGAACTCTTAGCAAACCCCTTATATATATAACCGGTTTTTTCTTAAGAAATAGTCATTAATTACGTTAATTATATTGATATATCTATATGACATCGTTAATTGTGTTAATTATATTTCAATATAATCCATATGTCATTAATTATCGTCATTAACTGCGTTAACTATATTATAATTCGTGTATTATTCTTGCTATTTTTTTTTTCTTTATACTATTCATTTTAAATCATATATACTTATAGGAACAAAGATTTATTTATTTTATTTAAAGAGTTCCTTTTAACTTATAATGAAAATTATGTGTTTAAATTTTAAAATTAAAGTAAAAATCACTCATTAAATTAGCGTAATTAATGGTGTTTAATTATATTTCAAGAGTTTTCTATATATAAATTATTTTATAAATTAAGCATTATCAATATCTAAATCAAATAAGGAAACAAGTAATATACATCAAATCATATATAATAGCCGAAACCTTCTTTTAAAGTGCATTCAAATTGCGACATGTGGTGTAAACATTTTTTTTAAAAAAATAAATAAAAGACTAAACCAATTTTTTAACTCATTATTTTAAAAACCGAACATTTAAAAACTAACTCGTTCATATTTTTGTTCTCTCTCTCTCTCTCACACACATTTATCCTCTCTCTCAACGTCTCTCTTTCTTCTTCTCTCTCCTTTTTTTTTTTTTTTTTTTTTTAAATCCAAGTCATTCACTCTCATAACCTGCGCTATACGCAAGATTCTTCATTCACTATATTTGCATAATTTACCCGAATTTATATGTTGAATAATATATTGGTGTATAACCTTTAGTATATCTTTTTTATTTAAAAATGCACGAATTTTTTTTTTTTTTTTTACAACCTATAATGAAATGCCTAAAAAAATGTATTTAAATTTTGAAATTAAACTATAACAAAGAATCTCGCATGTACTTTTTTCTACAACTAAAGTAGTTTTTCAAATGTACTTTTTTTTACAACTAAAGTACTTTTTATCTTCCTCTTTCATCTTTTGTCATTTTGCCTTTCATAGGATAGAGATTTTAGGGTGAATTTAAGATTACGATTTTACAAAAATAATTTGCATTTTTTAAAGAGAATGTAAAGTGTTTTTGACATTACAATTTAAAAAGCACTTAATCCAAAATAATAATAAAAATCTACAATTTCTATAAATAGATTAAAAGGTGTTTATTTGAAAAAAGTTTAAATTTAAATCAAAATTACGATTTTTATATAACAAATATTTGATAAAAAAATATTTTTTAACATATTTTACCAAATGTCTTTGCAATTTTAAAAAGTAACAATTTCAAAAATATAATTTTTAAAAGAGTTTAACTTTAGTCCAAATCAACCTTAAAAGGCTAGTTTTAAAGCACCCAATCACACACTACAACATAAGCCAAAACATAATAATTGCATAAAATTAGCCTACAATCAAAATCATTGGATGAAAAAGAAAAAAAAAAGAAGAAAAAAAAAAGAGGGAAAGAAAGAAGAAAAGAGAAAGAATGACCGTGGGTCACGGCACCCATAGCACTACTGGCCGTGACCCACAGTTCTACTAGCCGTGAACCACGACCGCCCTCTCTGGGTCATTCTTTCATCATCTCTGACGTCGTGAGTCATTATCTTCGTTGTCGACAGTCGTCTTCTCTGGTTTAGGGTGATAAAATCCTCCTTAGGGTTAATCTTTTACTTCTAGGTTTTAATTTTGAAATCTAAAAATGAGCTTTGATGCATTTGAAATGAATTTGAGGCCGGTCATGGCGGTTTTCAGGTAGGTTTAGAAGCGGGTCGTCTTGGTTTTCAGGTGGGTCGGGGTCTGACGAGACCCAGGTGGCATGGGTCTGGCGGCCAGGGGCGTTTTGGGGTTTTTCACGTTTTAATTTTTGGTTTTTATCATTTTAATTTGCTGCTTTGTTCTCATTTTAATTTTTTGCACTTTTCTTATTTTGATGAGGTGTCAGGTTGGGATTTGTGGTGCAAAAAGGGGTCTTAGGCAATGTTAAAGGGTCCGAGGGCAATGGATGGAAACACAAAAACTCCGGACTAACCTTATAATAATTTCTAAAAACTCTAAGGACTGTTTTGGGTTTAATCCGAAAATTGCAGTACAAATAAAACCAAAGAAAACAAAACCCCAGTCAGTGTTTAGGGGTTTTATCAAAGAAAACCGAAGAAGCTACACTGAAGCTGAAAAGAAATGGACGGAGGGTCGACGTACCAGCGGTTTCCGAAGGTGAAGATCCGGGAGATGAAGGACGACATATTGAAGTTCGAGCTGCGGGAGACAGACGCGAGCGTGGCGAACGCGCTCCGGCGCGTGATGATCTCGGAGGTGCCGACAGTGGCCATTGACCTGGTGGAGATCGAGGTGAACTCGTCCGTCCTCAACGACGAGTTCATCGCGCACCGCTTGGGCCTCATCCCGCTCACCAGCGACCGCGCCATGAGCATGCGCTTCTCGCGCGACTGCGACTCCTGTGACGGTGACGGTCAGTGCGAGTTCTGCTCCGTCGAGTTTCACCTCCGAGCCAAGTGCCTCTCGGACCAGACCCTCGACGTCACCAGTAAGGACCTCTACAGCTCCGACCACACTGTCGTCCCCGTCGACTTCTCCGATCCCAACGACCCCGGCGAGCAGAGGTACTGCAACAACAAATTCAACTCCATTTTCAATTTTCTCTCTTTCCAGGGTTTTTTCCCTTATATTGTGTAGAAGTTTCGAAATGTGATTGGTTTTCCAAATGGAACTATTTTTTTAGGGTTTATTTAGGGATTGTTGTCTTACTGTTCTTGCTATGATACCCCTTAATTTGTTAAAAAGTTGAAATGTGATGTAATTTGTTAGTTTCTCTAATTTAGGGTTTTTCTTTGGGATTGCAAAGGGTTTAGCAAGTGCATTTGAAAATAACACGCAAAGTTTTTTTTTTTTTTTAATAAAAGATATTATTATTATTTGTTATTGATTTTGGAAATGCTTATGCTGGTTGGTTTTGAGAATTTACCGGAAATATCGTACGGTCTACTTCTAGAGTGCTGGAGCAACACTTATATGCTTGGGGGAAATGAGACCATGTGTCATATATGGTCACATTTTTTTTTATAATGCTCTTCCATTTAGTGTTTTATACTTTATTTCTTCTTATCCTGCTTGAGATTGCAATGAAAGTCTTGTGGTTTTTTTGAGAGCTTTCAACTCATCAGAGAAAAGGTTTAAAGTGTTATTCTCAATTAAGGGTATTAAAATTGTTGCCTTTGTGTTCGTTTATATTGTATATAGGGGGATTATCATTGTGAAGTTACGCCGTGGACAAGAACTGAGGCTGAGGGCTATAGCCAGAAAAGGAATTGGCAAAGATCACGCAAAATGGTCACCTGCAGCGACTGTCACATTCATGTATGAACCAATGATTAGGATCAATGAGGACTTGATGGAGACTTTGTCACTTGAGGAGAAAAGAAGTTGGGTTGAAAGTAGTCCTACCAAAGTGTTCGACTTAGACCCTATTAGCCAACAGGTTGGTTGTTTTTGTGTTACTTAAAAAAAATGGTAACTCAAATCTGATGTTTCTCTTGCATCATTGTCTCTGTCTGAAGCTTTACAATGTGGATTTGTATATGTTCTATAAAATGACTGTCTTGATTGAGGATGCTACAATGCACATTTATTTTATTTTATTTCATGTTCCCTTTTTTTATGGGTAATAGGAAGGCCTGTACAAGCGAGCTCTGCAAAGTAAGCAGTGTCAGCACTTGGCCAGCTTATCACCCCTCCATAAATTCTTGCGCATGTTACTGTGGGTGCTGCGAGCGGCTCCCGCCGTGCACTTTTTTTTTTCCTACTCATTAGTTTAAGACTATATTTCATATTCCTGTATGAAGTTATCATGTGTTTCTGTTCATAGAGAAGAAAGGATAGGAAATGGAAGAAGGCAGTGAAGATGCTACTTATTACCTCAAGTGTGTATAATCAGAGTAATATTCAAGGTTAGGTGACATTAGAAGCTGTCTTATTAGCTCAATTGTGTATAAACAGAGTAATATTCATGGTTAGATGACATTAGAAGCTGTATTTCTTGAGATTTTGTTTGCTCAGCTATTGTGATGTTGAGTCCTAACATGAATAGGTATTAGGTCAGGTATCTTTTGGTCTGTTTAAGGTTCAAATAAGTCAATATGAAGGCTCAGATTAGGCTTTTAAATAATGTCAGAAGTTTCGGAACTAAACAAGTTACTTTGGAGCTTATTTGCTCTGTTTTTCATTTTCTTTTCACTCTCTGTCTTAATCCCCAGTTGTTGCATTGATATCTTGTCTATTTCTCCCTTCCTTTAATCTTCTCTTCTTAGAATCTTGCTTTTAGGAAAGGCTCTTCTTCAAGTTCGGATTTCTTACTTCTTTCTCAGAACTAACATGTGCCTGGAAGTGTTTCATTTTTTGGGAATATGGATAAGTATTCGACTTAATTTTAGGCTTGTGGATGAGATTTCAAAACTCAAATTCTCCAGGTTTGGGTTACATAGTCAGCGGTGAAACTATGGACTGGGGAACTCATGCTCAAGAAAAAAAAAAAAAAATTGGATTGTCATTAGGTCAGGAGAGAGCATGGTCATTAAGTGCCACCACCAATTTGGTGCTATGCTTCTTTCCTTTGTTTAGTGGTTTGCCGTCTTTGTTAAAGATGACCATGACTCTATTGTAATCTGAGTTATTCAGTTATAATATATGCTCATATTGATTACAATTTTTTTATGAAAGTAGTAGTGGTCTTTAGGTGGCTGATGCTCAATTGGATTATATTATCAGATTTGTATTCCAATTGCTGATGCATGTTTACGAAATTACACTGCACAATTTATGTCAATAATTGGTGGCCAGTTTCATTTAGGTTTGTCAATCTATTTGTTATCTATGCAAATATTAAGTAATTCCATGTCAATCCCATTGTCTGTTTGGAATAAAATGAAATCATCATATTTTCTGTTCCAATTGATAGATTCTCTCATGTTTTACATGAGACATAAAATGAAGCCCTTAAGATGGGAAAAAATATAGATGTGTTCTAAATCTAAGAACAGAGTTGTTTTGCTGCATCTTTCATGAAGTTTTAATCCTCATTGAGGACCGATTGAGGGCTAAATTTCATGTCCCAAGCTACATGTGCACATCACGTGGGAGCATCTGTCAACGATAATTTTATTTTACTCCAAATGCAAGCCAGGTCTAGTGACCTTTCCAAAATACGGGATGTTAATTTCTAATTGTCTCTAAAACACAGGGAGGTAATTGTAAATACCCCTTGTTATTTTAGGTTGATAATATTCTTTGCTTGTATTTGATGTGATTGTTCCTTTGAATGCATTGTTTGTCGTTTTATCCTAAGTTTTGAGTATTATTTTTTCTTAGGTTGTAGTGGTTGATGCCGAGGCATACACTTATGATGATGAAGTGATCAAGAAAGCAGATGCTATGGGGAAGTCCGGCCTTGTGGAGATTGAAGCCAAAGAAGACAGTTTTATATTCACTGTAGAATCTACTGGTGCAGTCAAAGCTTATCAGTTGGTTCTCAATGCCATTGAAATCCTGAAACAGAAGCTCGATGCAGTTCGCCTATCAGATGATACTGTAGAAGCTGATGATCAGTTTGGTGAACTTGGTGCTCATATGCGAGGAGGATGATCTCTTTGGTAAAGAGGATTAATCAATTGATCCTTCTAGGTGATAGGATATCAATTGACTTGCACAATTTCTGGGACTTGGTCATATGTTGTACTAACTGGATCTTCCATTCTCTCTTCTTTAACGTGTGCAATGGATGCTACTTACCAAAAAAAAAATGGTATCTGCTGTGGAAGTTAGTCTGTTTTGAGCAAAGTATGTCTTTGGATCTATTGAGACATTAACTTATAGAACTTTTCATGTCATGACTTGTTACCTACTAGCAAAACCCCCTGTACATTGTGCTTATTATTAGATACAGCATAGATTCTACTTCTACACATATTATCTAAAGTTTGATATCCCAGACTGTGGAGACACTACATGGATATATGTTAAATCCCATATTGGATCAGTGGATTGTGAAAGCATATATGAGAATTTATGAAGTCTTCTACTGAGTGCTTTTGAGGTAAAAAATAGATTGTAGTATGTGTCAAGTCTCATACTGGATTGGTGAATTGTGAATATATTGATTGGGTATGTGTTAAGTCCTATATTAAATAGGTTATCTAAGTGATTCTAGAGAATTCCAATATTGAATGGGTATGTGTTAAGTCTCATATTGGATCTATGGACTTGTCTAAACCTAACCTGATTTGAATGGAACTCTGCTACGGTCTTAGCCAATGTCTTTAGTAATGTAGATTTTTGTTCTTGATTTGTTGGTTTTCTTTTCTTATACTTCTTGTGTACTTAAGTTGGGTCCATTGCGCATTTAACAATTTTTCTTATCAAAAAATTTCATGGATCTAGGAGCAGAATAATCATTTTGTGGGTACTTACACATTCAATTCGTTTAGGTGCTCATGATGTCTGTGTACGAGCAAATAACAACTCTACTAAAGTTAAAAACCCTCTTCTTTTGAGGGCATTTTTCCTGGGTTTTATGGTATACAGAATGTCTTTCTTTTTTTTGTTTTTGTTTTTGTTTTTTCCTTTTTGTCGTTAAGTTGTTTCATGGAATTTGGTTGTCTTTGAAAATATACCCTCTAAGAATCTCTTTGTACAGAAACTTCTGTTACATAAGCAGGAAATTACTATTGATTAATGTACTAAGCTACCATCTGTTCATTTTTTTTGTTCTTTTGTTGGCAGGAAAATATCAAATGGGTTAGCGTGTAGGTTCACTCAAGTGTTTAAATCTCCATGTCGTAAATCAAACCTGTTCAGTAGCTGGTAAAAGATGCTGGATGCATAGTATGAATGAAATGAAGATGCTGGATGCATAGTATGAATAAAATGAAGGGTTTACAGTCCATATCATACTTTTGAAAATTTGAATTGTATCGAAGAATGAGTATATTAGACTATATAGGTTCATTTAAATTTGACTTATTTAATTAAATGAATTAAACCTGTCAACTTTAACTCATTAATTTTATATTAAATTGTCGGCCATAATCAAGCGTTGTTCGATGGGTTTGAGCTGCAACTGCAATTACTTTCTAAATCAAGCGTTGTGCTCGGTTATCAAGAGGAGCACACCTAGGGAAGTAGCATGTAACCTCCACTAATCTGGTGTTTGGAAGGCAAGAAAACCAATAGTTTCCTGCAAACTAATAGTATATAACATCCCATAGGGAAGGAAATCTTTTTCTATGGTCCAACTTTTTGGAGTTTTTTTCCCATAACATTCCAGTACAGACACTACACTGTTTGTTTTGACCAACCAGTAGTTTCCTGCAAACTAATAGTATATAACATCCCATAGGAATGGAAATCTTTTTCTATGGTCCAACTTTTTGGAGTTTTTTTCCCATAACATTCCAGTACAGACACTACACTGTTTGTTTTTACTATGATTTTATGTCCACAATGCATCATGTTCACCGGTGTACTGAGAATGTCACGGGTTGATAGGGTTGTCTCCATAGAAAGTGTGGACCAATTTATCTCCATTCTGGCTGCAGGGCGTGGTCTAAAGCCAGAAGCACTTGCAATAATTAATACGTTGTTACAGGTGTTAAAAAGACTAAACTCATTCTTGGGTTATGACGACATACATAATTAAGATTGTTTTGACAGCATATGATAGCCGCAGAAACTAAGAATTAAAAATTGAAAAAAGAATTCAGGAAGAGAAAAACCCTAATAGTTCCAAATAAGCAAATAGAAAAATAATTTTGTAAGACTAAATTTAATTGATAGTTCAAATTGAATTGAAAAATAACAAAGGTTATATGCCTTTATATAGGCTAGGTACCTCTTAATTTAACAAGAAAAAGGAAAACAAAATCCTAATGGAAAAGAAAAAACCCAGTCTTTATTAAAAAGGAAAATTAAAATAAAAGTTTTGTCAATTTCTTCTGCATCAGGTTATCCTCACATGGAGCATTCATGTCTCATTCAACAAATTTTCTTTCAATTTTAGCTAAAAATTACCATTTTTTTCTTCTATTTTATCTACTTGGATGTAGCTACATTTTCACCCAAAATTGCATTTGGTGAGCAATGTAGCAACTTATCAATTTTTGGATTAAAATAACTAACTGGATGCAACTACATTTTTACCCTAATTTAAATATTGGCTAGCCGAGTGTGAATGCTCTAACTCGGTGTGAAATCCTAGGGGATGAGGCTGAATCCATGAAGATTACAATGGCACCATAGCTCTCATCCTCATATGCAATTCCAATGGTGCTCAATCTCTTTAGGGAAACACAATGGCCCTCATGGTGCGGTGGTCCTTACTATTAGGGCTTGTAGTTGTAGCCACATGAAAGTGATCAATATTCCATCTTCTAGTATTTGGTCATTTTGTTGGTTTTGACAAGTTAGATAAAAATAATAAATGCCTTGAGAATCATTAGAAGCAACATGAAAGGTATACATAAATGGTATAGTCCTATTATGTGTAGTACATTCAATGTAACGACAAATATAGGAAGAACAATAAACCAGAAAATTTGGAGAAAGAAAGAAAGAAGAAGAAGAAGATATTTCATGTGTTAACATTGGGTTTGGGATAGATAATTCATTCAAAATTCATTTCAAATGTATCAATCAAAAGCACTATATGTGGGCCTGAGTTGGGGTGGGAAGATAAGTACCCAAGTGTTAAACAAGAATAAGTCTAAGCTAATGAGCTTAGGTTTACTTATATATATTAATCACTATTTTTTTGTTATATTTTTTGAATGTGGGATACAAACATTACAAGTGCATACAGAATAAATTAAAATGTCTTGTGGGTCACTTTTCAAAAACACACCACATCCCTCTCCAAATATTTTTCTATTTTATTTAAATTTTTTTTTTATTCTTTCTTTACAATACTATTTCAAATCCATTTGAGAGGAGAGATAATGAAATTTTGTTTTTACCTATTTTAGTTTTGTTGAATGCTACAATACTAGCTAGCTGATTTGAAAAGCCAAATGCCAATTTTTTTTTCAACAAAAAAAATTAGTCAAATTAACTCAAAAAAATTAATTTGAGTGGATGGAGGTTCTCCTTATAAAAGAATAATTTTAAAAATCTCTCTTGTACCCATTTAAAAATGAAATGATTTTGAAAATAATTATTTAATTAAAATTCAAAAATAATCGATCGTAAGTCCAATAATAATGTTAAAAGCCACAATATTTAAAAAATAAAAAATAAACAAACAAACCAAGAGGGTACTCCACTCCCTATGAAAGTATGTGGGTTTTTAGGACTTATTAATGTCACCTAAACACCACTTAACAACCTGAAGAATTCTTAGGTGTTTAAATTGAAAAATGTTTTTTGGAAATATATTATTGGGAGATGATGGGGGTTGTGTCATTTATGGCTGTCAAAAGATACCCAAATCTTTGTCTGCGAAGTCAGACATGCCTGCAGATGGACAGCCCAAGTTTCTCAGATTTGGGACATGCCAATGGCTGACCCCTGAAAACATCTAAAAACTCCTCTTGTCTTTTTCTTCTGACCCCTCTAAAGGGACCCTTGAGGCCTGAAAAGCAACCTACTTGGCTTAGAAATTAAGTCCACCATTTAATGCAGGTAAAAAAACAGTTTTGTAAGTAAAACACACCCTGCAGATCTATCTACCTTCACGTTTATGATTTACTTTAACACACCAAGGCAAGGCAAGGACCACATATACATATACATATACTTCTGATTCTCTGAATACCTTGCTCATTTGGTAAGAAGTAACATAAAAAATAAAACTACATTCCAATGTTCTGAAATTTTGTTTTCAAAAGAAAAAAAGTTTGTACCCAAAGTGTTATAGCTTTCAACCTATATAGAGAAAATGTGTTTTAGGACGTTTTTGTTTTTAGTTTGAAAATATGTTATGTTTTGATTTATTTGTTCATGTCTTTGGCTTGAGAAAAAAAAACATAACAACCATTGCCAATGATTCTTTCTATATTGACCAAGTAAGAAGATAATTTGGGGCCCCACTTGTAGAGTTTAGAGTAGTGTATAGGTTCAATGGATTTCCATATTTATTGATTTTAGAGACAATGTCATTCAAGGTAGGTAAACAAACTCAAGTGGTCATGAACAGCTTGAGCACAGTTCATTTACTTCTTTTTTCAGAGTGAAACAAGCCATTATGACAGCAACTGAATCAAAATAATAAAATTATATAGGCATATAACAAATATATAGTCCATTCGATTCATTGCAGTGCAGCAATTCATTACACAGTTTCAAGAAGATCTAGGGATGAAAGAAACAAACGAGAAGTCGAGAACACCACAAGCGGTGCTGGTTATGGACATCCAAAGAGTTTTTAATTTCTGGTCAGCTACAGAAAGAAATGAAAAAACCAGGATATACCTATACAGTGGATAAGAGAGACACTAGTTGTGAGATAAAGAAATAAGAGACCAATATACTTTGAGGTGGTCTAGTCTAATAAACTCCTGACTCTATTGGCACAAGTGGTCGGAGGTGTTTATAGAGGTGGCCTGTGAGGTCCTTATTAGTATATTTCTTTTGTTTATTTTTCTGGGTACTTAATTTAGGGACTTAATGGCCAATGCTTCAGTCAACACTGGGCTTGGTTAAGTTGAAGCTCATGAGCAGATTTGCTTGATCTTCCATGGAGGAGAAAAGGTACATGGAAGAAGAATCTTTCTAAAGTCACTTAGGTTCAGCTCCCAACAAATTGATAATTGTGCTCAACTAAGGGAACTGGTAGAATATTTACAAGCAAATATCATTAGATAACTTGATGACGTGACAATAAAAATACGATTAATTTTTATTGTTACGTTATTTCAGTTGTATAACAATTTATTAAATAACATTACTCAAATATAAAACGCTCATTAACACATGAGAAAAGTAAATATACATGTTTGGTCAATTTTTTTAATTTTTTTTTGGCACTAGACTGCACGATGGCTTAATCTGAGATTATAATAATGAGACAGAACAGCAAAGTTTGGTCCCAGAAGGACTTCATTTAAGATTACCATGATATTTTTATATCTTCATGGTGATAAATTAATATATATGATTGTACAAAGTTGGAGACAATTTTTATATTCCATGGCTGGCTGAAGGTTTTGGCATTTCATGAGATGGTGACCACTTTGAATGAGATCCACTCCCACCACATTGGATGCCGATCATGTTGTGTCAATGTTTTAACTGTTTTTCAGACAAAAAAATGAAGAAATGTTTGTCACAATAATTTGAGTCACGCATTGGATGTGCAATGCAGGCTAGTTGACAGTGGCTTGGGTCCTCCATTTCTGATTTTCTTCATGGGGCCATCAGCCATGGGAATGGCTGCATCATCAGAGACCCCTTTGCTTCTCTGGGACCATCTGCAGATTGGGTAGTTCTTGAAAGTTTGAGGCAAATAATTGACATGTTTGTTCGGTACATGGTTAGGTGCAATAATGCCTGTGATAGTAGAACGTTCCATCAAGCACAAAGATTCATCGTTTCCCCCCCATATATGTTTCTGTGAAAAACATTTTACAGCCCAAGTTTGTGGTTTCACCACCACGAAAAATGATTAGGGATGGCCATAATTACATTATACTATAGAAATTTAGAAACCAATTAACTCCAGTACACCAAATAAGAACGAGTATCCCGATTCCCATCCTTTATTACTTTACCGATCTATAGAATTGGTCCGATAAGGCATTGTTGGAGTATCCCATCGAGGGAAGCAATTTATTGAGGATTGTCGTCTTCCATATACTAGACATTGCTTACCGATCGGAAACGGGAATGAAGATTCTATAAATTAAGGTAAAAAGCTCTAAGTATGACTACTTTACTTTAAATACTAACTTAAGCATTGGAAGTGGTTCCGCTGCTATTCCCCGTGTGCTACTTTGACCTCCTAGTATTCTTTGTCGGACATTTGGTGTGAAGTTAACAATTGATGATTATGAATAGCGAGGGCTCTAAATACATGTGGTTTCCATGTAAACTTACGCAAGAATTCTTTTATTTTATTTTATTTTATTTTTTTGAAAGGGGAAACATACCATTCCCATTCATAAAAAGATCGCGAATGAAAGTTTTTACAAACAGAGCAAAAAGCTCTTAAGCAAATCATAGTTGAAGTTAAAGTTCCAATCAAACCATTACAAATAACATCCGCTAGCTTATGACTAATCATCAGGTTTAACATCAAATCTGCACCAAAACAGACATAATTCAATGCATAGGTAGCAATTATTACTCAGCCCTTAGAGCAAAGAATCCCAAGTTGAAACTCATCCTCCTTAACCCAAAAGTCAAGATATCGTTCACATCCACAGCCCAAAAGTATGGATCAAGAGCAAATACCCCACATAGTATCAAGATATAAACAGGTAGATTAAAGAGAGAGGACAGAGCCTTATTACAAGCCAAAAAAAAAAAAAGGAAAAAAACGTAAGGAAAACAATGAGAAAAAAAAAAAAAAAACAAAACAGAACAAAATCAAACCAAAGCCGAGGTGATAGATTTGAAGCAAAAAGTGGGATGAACATGGACGGATCCAGAGGGTAGGACAGTGGGGCACACGACAAGCTGGATAAGAAGGAGAATGATAGATTGAGCAAAGACAAATCGATCAACAACTAAGCCCAACCCAAAAGAGACACAACAGAGGCTAGTGGCGGTGGGAATAGGCGGCACAGCGGCATGGTGGAGAAATGCCAACAGGACAAAGAGAGAAAGGGGCGGCAGATGAGAGGTAGGGATATTAAGTAAATAGGTTAGCTTACTAAGGGGGAGATGGCGCGGGGAGGAGGGAGGTAGCCAAACGGCCGTCTCTCCTCGCCAACCCAAAGGAAATCTACCTGTGCGGTGCTCAAGAGAAAAAGTTAGGGTTTAGAAACCCTAATATTCTGCAACGAATTCTCGCAAGAATTCTTTTCTTAGGCAAAAAGAAAAACATGGCATAATTGGAAATAAGTCTATTAAAAGAAAAATATTATTTGCAATCTTGGTATTGTGATATTAGTTTATCATAAGAGTTAATTAGATGGAATGTTAATTTTACTTGAGAATTGACTTTTAAATGCAAGAAAAGGAGGCTGCACTGATTTTTCCTACAACTTTTGTAACAAATGGAATGGTTGGTGTCCTCTTATAAAGGTATGATAGCCGTAGTATTATAACTTTTACCAGGGATGGAGTCAAAAAAATGTTGCTGCTTGGGGTCAATACCTTATAAATTTTTTTTACCTTAAAAATTTTTTATTCTTAGGAATTGAGGGAGGCCATGGCTTATGCTAATCCCCCTTCTCTCCGTCCTTGACTTTTACTATAAGTTCTTTACAAGCTAACATAAATTGTCATATATCTGCCACATCAATTAGTTAGAAATTGTGAAAATTATAGTAGTCCAAATGTCTTTAAATTGTCTTATGTGGTTATGTTCATTTTGACAGCTTAATTAACTACAAAGTTCCCCCATTTATGCTCCCACTTTTGCAAGTTGGCCTCCCCATATTGCTTGGGCAAATAGAGTGGTCTCCTAGAAATAGTCGTGGCGCCTTGGTGGTGGCTGGATCACACCCTACTCGCCTAGGGTTAACCAGCCACCAAGGCTGGCTCGAGCGTGTAAAAGGCTGCAGACTCACCGAAGTGGACCAGACTGTAGCCTCCTCGTCCACCTGGTTCATTGTTTAAAATATATATTTGGCATATCTTCTTCATGCCTAGGCCACCTTTATCTTTGGCATCGAGCATGACATGAGGAATACATAGCCGTTTGATAATAAATTAAACATCCCATTGAAGCCATTGAAAATATAAATAAATATATATATGGAAAAATAATTAAAAAAAACCTTTTAAAATTGAGTAATGTTATTTTTTATGCTCATTTATCATAAAAATATATTTAAATTTACTGACTGAGATAAACCCTACATCTGTTTTTAAAATTTGGCCTAACTACTATTAAAAAAAAAAAACCTTGTGTTGTAGTTTTTTCAACCATACAAATTTAGTTCTAAGTTTTTTATGAGAAAAATAAAGAGTGGAATTGATCTCAACCGTTGTAGAACGGATAAGATCGTTGTGTTGTAGTTTTTTTACAGCATTTAACCCAAATCTATAATTCACATGTTTTCTTTGATATTGCTTTTATTTTGGAACGAGCCATAGCAAAACAATTATGTCCTCAATTAGTTATTTTGGAATATTTATGTATGCGAAAAACATATATATATTTTTTATTTTTAATAATGTTAACAGAGTTGAAAGAAATTATGTGTAATTTACTTACATTCCAATGTTACAAACTGAGTTAAAAAATTAAAAAAAAAAAAAAATCCTCAAACATGTCATTTCACTCTGTAAGTGCCCTATAGGATTGGGCAGTGGGAAGCAGCATTAAGGGGTCCTATATATGGGACATTACTGGAGATGTGACTATTGAGAGAATTTGATTAGTACTATGGCGATCAAAGATTGACCTGACTTTTTGCCAGATGCCCTGAGAGATGAAAAAAAAAAAAAAGCTGCATAAAGTTGAGATATTTTTCACCCCAATAAATAGTAAGTAATTAGTTACTGAATTTGGAGTAGCTTACCTATGAATTTTGTGCCACAAACATAGGAAAATTTATATGATTTTTGTCCTGGTGTAGGGGTGAGATTGAGTGAAACTCTGCAGGAATCACTCATTTCTCTGCAGAAGACATACTTTAGATGATAAATAGTGGCATTAGAGTATGATTTAGAGACGCAGGAAAGCAAAGATTTGTTTTCTTTTTCAGCCCAAGAGTGTACTTCATGTCAAACTTCATATGATATTATTGAAAGTTGGGATCATAACATTTAGAGAGAGAGAGAGGGTTTCAGTAAAAGGGGGGCCATTGATAGTCCTGTCCAAGAGCTAAAGATTGGCAGAAGCTATAAAATTATGCACTAGCATTCTATATGAACAATACAAACAAACAAACAACCCCCCGTGGCTGAGAGAGAGAGAGAGAGGGAGAGAAAGGTCCACGGCCTCATATGGTCCTTCCTCTTCTTTGTTGTCCTTTAAACTTTACAGCTGTGAGCAAGAAAAGGGTGGAAGAAAATTACTTGGGAGGGTTTTGGTGCAAATTGGATTTAGTGAAATTTTATTAATGAACTAGTTCAATTAAAGTTTGTTAATAAAAAATCAAATAAATAAATCCATGGGTATTACTATTCTACAATTATTGGTGTGGGGACAAAGTGACCTCATGAGACCTTGGACCTTGGGAGCAAGCTGTTTCCCTTTGAAAAAACACTCCCTCTCTCTCTCTCTCTCTCTCTCTCTCCCCCCTAAATCATGATCACTAGCATGCATCTACTGCCATCTATACTCTACCAACCTTAAAGTAGAGAACAAAAGAAGGACCAAAGACAATCTTCCCACAATATCCAAAGATTTTGTCTCCCAAATTCAAAATCCCCACCTTTCTCCTTTTCACCTTTTATAGGTTGAGTGCTCTATCAAATGAAACCAAAATCTCTCCCTCTCTCTCCTTCCTCCTTCCCTTTCTTTTATGGGAGAAGACTTTTTTGGTTTCTCATTAGGTAAACTGTCATTGCCTATGGGATTTTGGTCACCACTTAAAGATAATTCTTTTATTATCATAATAATTTCCAACTAATAACACTTGTGACAGAAAAAGAAATATGTTGACATTACAATTTTTAAAACTAATTATGATTTTGAACAATTGACACCACATCTTGTACACGACAACTAGTAGTGTATTAAATGAGAATTTGAGTCCGAAGAAAATGATGGGTGGGTTGAGGATTAGAGACGGGCCAATTTAAGCAAAATTATATCCATTGATTTATATATTGATGTAAAGAAAATTCATCGATTTCATGAAAATGATATTAGCATATAACACGTGAAAAAAGCTAAGAAAAAGAAAAAGAAAAAATAGAAAAAGGGTAAAGACAAAGAGAAGAACCAAAAAGGGTGAGGCATGCTCTAATAAGAATCCACTCAAAACGTGCATCATGAATCTCCACCCAATACAAAGAGAAGGACAAGGGAATGTGTATACTTTTTTTTTATATATGGTAATGGACCATGGACTAATGGGGGAGGGTATATATACCTACTTTCACATTGCTTTTACCCTGCTCCTTGGAAAGATTATATCTAATTAACTTTGTCTAATCCAATACCTAAACATATATTATAAAAAGAATGATTAGCATTACATCACACTAGTTCAAAGTGGAGGTAAAAGCCCTTGCAGCCCTTCTTTCTGGTGTCTTTACTAGTATTAAGACCCTTGGTAACTATCATTCCTGACAAAAAAGTATCTGTGCCCTATAGATTGAGTAATCAAAGTATGGTAGCACAAGCAAGGAACTAGAAGCAGCAATGCTTTTTGGAGCTTTTTTTTAAAAAAATAATTATTACTATTATTTATTAGAAAAAGTATGTTATTATAAAAACGTAAAAATAAAAAAATCCTCCAAATTATGTTAAAGGAAATCTTTTAAATGACATTTATCTTTAGAGCATATGATTGTATAGTCACATGCATCCCTTTTTAATAGGATTAATAGAGCACGTGACATCCGTCCTTAAGAAAAAAAAAAGTGATATTTGCTTACAAATTTATATTTGAGATATTCATAAATCAAGACTTGTGTTAAAATTTTTGTCAATTTATTAACGTGGGGTCTACTTTATTTGACTTTGTCATGGATTAAAGTGTAATACTATTTTTTAATTACGGATCAAGACTTTGCCCTACTCAAAAAAATAACACTAACCCTAAGTAAAATTGGGGGGGGGGGGGGGATGAGGATATATATATTTCTAATTATTCATTAATTATATATGATTGCTACTGTCTTGTAGGTTTGTTTATATATATGATAAAAGAATCAAATGTTAAACAGAAGTACAGAAGCTGGTCGGGAAGGGTAGTTAATATTAATTATCAAGCCACGATTCCTTAAATAACCATTTATTGTAACAGGAAGCAAGGTAGACCATAGTGGTTTTTTTGTTTTGTTTTTTGCTTTTTTGTAAATTTGACAGTCTAATATATATAAAACAATAACATGTTTTCAAACGAAACACAAAAGCACTCCCTTAAAAATCATTTTTATATATAACCAATATTTTTGTTTTAACTCATGACACATCAAAATGAGCATATGATTCAAAGTAAGAGTTGTCACTTTATTTTACTTTATTTTCCATTTTTGTTGTCAAGTAAAAAATTCTTACCAAAAAATAATAATAATAACAAAATTTCAACTCCATGTAACAAGGGTCATAAATAAATTAGTCCATCCGACAACCCGCTCGATACTCACTTAGTTTAATTTGACTCGAACTTGAGCTCGATATTGTACAAACTTGATCGATTAGTAAATGATACATACCTACTCGCTTGAGAAAACTCAATAAGAGTTCATGAACTTAGCTTGTTTAAAGTTCAATCGGTTTGTTTGTCTAACTTGTTAGCTCATTCATATATATATATATATATATACATATTAATTTATTTCTAAAAATTAGTTATATAAATTACTTAATATTTATATTTATACCATAGATTGTCTAAAGGTTGTTTTAAAATTTGGGCTTAAATTCTACTCGGATCATACATTAAAGAATTTAATAAGTTAACTCGAGCTCAAGTTGATCCCAACTCGACTCAAATAGCATTCTCAACAAATTGAGCTTAAACTCAAGCTCACCTGAACTTTAAACATGAGCTTGAACATACACTTTATAGTTCAACTCGAACTCGAACTCAAACTCAGCTTGAATAAGTATCTTCATAAACGAGCCAATCTTGAAATCATAAAGTTCAACTCAGCTTAATTACAGCCTTACATATAGCAATCAAAATATTTGTTAAACCAAAAATAAAAGAAAAAACAAAATCAGAGACTTACCCTGACCCTTCATAAAATATACGGCCAAAGTGAAAGTGAAACTTTTCCTTTTTTACTTTTTGGGTATAAAGAAATATATGAAATACAATGTTGGGGATGATGAAGAAAGTTAATGGCAGCAAGAGATTGATTAGTGCAGTAATTATCAAATTTATTCACCATATTTCCTGCCAATAATTTGAAAAAACTCCTGTTACACAATGGCAGTTGGCACATATCCATGTCAAACTGAATGGAATAGTCGCGGGATGCTTAAAAGAAGCCACCTGCAAGAGTTTCCACACTCCCCAAAGGCAAGTAAAGACGACAATATACACAACTAGGATGGGGTCCTACAGTTGGAAGCCAAAAAGCCTAGAAAATCTAAGAGCAAAATGGGTGTTTTTCAGGTCAGTGATTAGGTTGGAGAGAGAGAGAGAGAGAGAGAGAGGAGAGATTAGGGTCACCTCAATCTTTCACCAACAAAAGGGGAGTGCGGCTCTTCAAACGAGGTCAAACCCCCCAATCAAAAAGTCTCCCATAAACCAAATCCCTCCAAAAACCCACTGGCCGACAACCTGTTGCTCCCTTCACATGCAAACAAATCCATTGCCTAGCTAAGCTTCAACTTATTATTTCTGTCAAAACACTTTTACTTAATTGATAAATAGTAGATTATGTTAATCATCTGTAAAATATGGTGTCACAAAGTTAAAGGCTAAAGGTTGTGTGCAAATGAGAAGTGAACAGAGATCATATTATACAAACAAACAAAAATTGTTCTGAATTTATTATCGAATATGATGATATAGATATGTCCAGATAAAGTATGTCCAAAGAGACTCGTAGATGGAGAAGAGAGTGTTGCCAAAAACATAAAACAGAGAAGGAAGACTTCGTATAAAATCCCTTCAATGCCAGCTATTCTTGTCTGTTATCTCTTCTCTTCCTGCAAAATGCCGCCTATCTCCACGGCTGCATGTGTTTTCCTCTCCAAGGCATGAAAACATGGTGGACATTGTCGGAAATGCTCTGGATTCTGGAAGGCACTTTAACTTGCACCAAAAGAGAAATTACCCATATAATAAAATAGAGTTTTTTTTTTTAGACGGGGGAGGAGAAAGGGTTTAATTTATGGAGGGCTGCCAACAATGCCCACAGAGATCCTGTTGAGTGATGGCAGTTTCATTTGCTGTTCATGGGCTCTGCTCTTCTTGAACGGAGGCTCCGGCGATGAGTAAACCGACGACCCCACAGCCCAAGAATCGTTGGAGCTATCAGAGCTGAAAACAGCATCAATTACACCACTTGGGCTGCAAGGAATTTGCTCGTACTTGCGCTTGAGAGGGTTGTTATGGACGCAATTATAGGCGTTCGATAGCTCAAGGATGAGATTATAACAGGCATTTACTTTTTCCTGTAACAATGCAGTTGGATATATAATCAATATCAAATAATGAGCACTAATGACTTCACGTTTGAACTTAAATCAGAGACAACCAATAAAGAAAAAAACTCATACCTCGCTTATTTTAAGGATGCCCAGAAGCTGGTTTTGGTATTCCGAGGGATTACAAGGCTCAACTTGGTCTATAACGTGCATCATAGTGGCAGTGGCCAAAACAGAAGAAAGACAACCGACGAATCTTGAATCTACAAAATTAGACTAAACGTAAACTATATAACAAATCAAAAGGGTTAAAGGGGTATCTTTTGTTTCTTGTTCTTATCGAAAATACTAAGCTTTTGTACCCTATGGGGGCTCTTACCGGAGACCACGGAGAGGAGGAGACGCTCACATCGCCGGAGGAATTCCCAGTGGAGATGGGTCTTCATTCCGAGCCTCCTTGTGATGTGCTCAAGAAATGAAAGTGGGGTTACTGGGTGCATCTTCCATTGAAGGGTGGAGAGCACCAAAAGCTCCATTCGTTGAATAGTTTTTGCCTCGAACACAAACTGCGCATCCTCCACCTGAAACAGAACAACAACCCAGATTTATTTGTCTATGGAAATCAAGAAAAAAGATTCCAACTTTATAATACATATATTGGTTTTGTTAGAACGTACTTGGAAATCCAAGAGAAGGGGCACTTGGGTCTCTTCCACTTTTGCAGCCAAAGATAGACAAGCCACAGCCACAAGCTGAATCATCCATGGCTTGTTGTCTCTCTGAACATGGTGGCTTGCAAGGAACCTATCAAGATAGTTAATGGATAGGATTGCTGAGAGAGCTGAGAATCCGTAATGGGCATTGACCTTGAGCATCCACTCTACAGCCTCACGACGAGCCACAGAAATAGCAGAATCTGTTTCCACAATGCAGCGATTTAGAACATGGGCATGTTGCTCTTCTTCTTTAGAGAAGAGAGAAAGAAGCTCCTCATCTTCCCAGAACAAATCTTGCTCCAACAAGAGGAAAGGAAAAAGAGAAGCTTTTCTTATATTGTTGGTTTTGCTGCTACATATCTCACTCTCCCCTTCCACAACCTCTTCTACTTCTTCTTCCTCCCCCCATCGCTCTTCCTCACAGTACAGAGCATCCAGCAAGAATGATGGGTTTTGTTCCTGTTGGTGTTGTTCTTGAATTGCCATCTTCTTCTGAGAAGAAGAGGTTTCAGTCCACCATTCATTATACAAAGGAAAATCCCATCTCTCTCTCTCTCTCTCTCTCTCCGTCCCTCTCAGTACTTTGTGAGTGAGGATACAGAGACTAGTATAGAGTGGCTGAAAGCAGAGGAGAGAAAGAAAAGAGGGGAGGAGATTGATTTTTGACAGAGTAGGTTTCACGCTTGTCTCTTTTTTTTTTTTCTTATTAGTATTGGGTTTTGGAATTCTTTGTAGTGCTTTCGGTGTGTAACGTTGGCGGGCAGAGACGAAACGGCACACACACCAAGCCGGACCCCATGAAAACAACCTCTTAATGGAGCCTAAATAAAGAGACACTGTACGAGAGAGAGAGAGAGAGAGATAACAAGTGTATCGTGTGTATTGGTGGGTAATACAGAGTAAATGGACTAATGCTGCTCTCTATTTCTGTTACATTTGACTAAATTAATTGCATTCTACAATATCTCTTTTTTTCTTTTGAGAAACTACAATATCTCTTTTAATTGTTATTTGATAATTATAGTAGTTATTAGTTCTTAAAAAACCACTAAAAGAAAAAAAAAATTTGAAAAAAAGGGAAAAAAAACAGTATAAAAAAGAAAAGAATCTTCAGTATTATTGCAAAACATTACGTGGTTGAGTTATCATCTTCATGCTTTGACTCTCTTCAATACAAATTTTTGGTTTTGTTCTTGACAAGTCAATATTTTTCGATATTACACTAATATGTGTCAACAAATTATAAAAGAACTATGAATATAACATTTTTCTTAGTTTCAATATGCAAGTAAAGTTCATAATAAAAAGGAGAAGGTTTGGAGTAATACAATATTTACTACAATCTTCTTAGAAATAGAGGGGGATAGTTCATAATTATTAGTTAAATAATTAAGGGTGTATTGTTGACAAATGGGTTACTTACTAAATTAAAAAGTCAATTTTTTTTGTTTAATTATTTTACCAATTAAAAATCGCTAAGTAGTTAGAATAATCAATATGCCTAATTTGTGGGGGGAAAGCTATACAACAACCCACCAAGGTTGTAAAGATAAGTTAATATAAGAAATGTAATTGGAAAACAAGTTAAGACGAGTGTGTGAGTGTCACTAACAAAGAATGTGTGGGCAAATTGGGTCTTTGCCTTGTTATTCGTTCATCTTTTTTTATATTTTGGCTGAAAAGGAAAGCAATTGCTTTGAGCCTTTGACCCGAATGTTTGAATATTACACCATTATCCATGTATTTCTTTTTCTTTTTTTTTAACGTATAATTCTCAAATTTCATTTTTTACTGTGTCTTTTCTTAATCTGCATAACATATATATTTTTTAAGAATATAAGAGACAAAAAATAGAACAAAAAAAAAATAGGGTGTGGGGGGAATAAAAATATATGATTGAATTTTTAACTTCATTTCAATATAGTTTTACTTAAGATTATTCCTAAAAGAGCCCCTACTATCAAATTCATCATGATAACACCTCTTTTACAGCATGCAAAAGAAGCTGCAATCCTGAACACAAATTATGAAAATAATATTCATCCCATAACACTTTTAGGTACACTAATTTTAAATCAAGATTATGAAATAGATATTCTATGTTTCCTTAAACATTCTTATGTAAGCGTAAAAATTAAAACAATAGTTGGATCCAGATTCAAAGACTTGGAAAATGTTTGAAATTTTATTTGAGAAATAAAGCTTGTAAGTAAAAAAGTATTTGTTTTTGCCAAAAGTGCATTTTTTGCTATTTTTAAGTTTTTTGAACCATTAAAAGCGTTTATTTATTTATTTTTTATTAAACAGGTACTCTTTATTTTTTTTTTTTCAAATGAAATTTGAGTGTTAAATGCACTTCTAAACCTCTCAAACACACTTCTAAGTCTTTCAAACGCACACCTAAACATGTCCTTAAAAACTTTTGAGTTGAATAATGCCTAAATGGTATATTACAGTCTCATTGAAACACTCTCACAAAATGTCGATCTTCCTAGCACATCTGTAACGCACACCTAAACATGTCCTTAAAAACTTTTGAGTTGAATAGTGCCTAAATGGTATATTACAGTCTCGTTGAAACACTCTCACAAACTGTCAATCTTCCTAGCAAACCTGTTTGATAATTATACACCATCCACAGAAAGTTTTGTCTGCATTGCATCTTTTTTAGTGTAGTTATACATTCATTCACCAAACATCAAGAACCTCTGGGACCCGTCACGAGCTGCCCTTCCAATATGCGATGTAAGATCATTATTGAAGAAGAACAAGTACTGATAGAAACATTATGCGCGACAACTCGACCCTATTGGCAGCTCTAAGCTTCCTGTGCAGCCAGCTTCTACTTCTATGATAACTTGTATTTGGTCATTTGAGAAGAACTTCAAAAATCAAAACCTAAGAGCTCCACATCAGGCTAGCCTGGTTTTTCAGCCATCTAGTGCTAATAAGTTAAAAGTTTTTTCAGAGCTAGGCCGGGTAACAAACAGCTGACATTGTATAATAGAAGGATTGTAGGCGACAAAGAAATATCACGCATTGGCAAAATGTGCATGGACTTGAAGAACCATAAGCATCAAAAGCTTGAGAAACTGTTCCTTCGTACTAAAACTTTCGCCTTTTGTGATTCAACTGAGATACAATGTTGTTTCTGAACGCTGAAACAACTTGGCTTAGACCCAGGAACCAAAGAGGTCTAACAGGACAACTTCGAAAGCAAATGGGAAGAAAGAGAATGGAAGTTGAGCTCCAGCAACATGACATTCTATCCTTTAACAATATCATATTGTCTCTAAAGGTGAGAGATTGTAAGCTATAAGATAATACATATAGCTACCTCTAAAACAATCTGCAATTGTCCTCATATATTCTAACACAAACATTTGCACAAGACATCATGTGCCTCAACGGAAAAAGGTAAAAAAGAAGGAAAGGAAGAGCGAGAGAGAGAGAGAGAGAATAAAATACTTTTTGGAAGAAAGAAAATATCTATCTATATTAAAAGGAAAACCATCAAAACCTGTTATGAAACCTTCTAATTGACAAGTAGCAAATGAAACTCTCATTTTATACCCCTTCGCTTAATTTTCAATTCACTGCAGAAAGAATTCACTTCTTTTTTTTTTTTTTTTTGGGTAATGACCACAACTGGATACACAACCACACCTAGGATTCAACTTTAGATGTCTACTTCTTTCATTTCTGTAATCGCAAGCTTTCAATACCCTTTCAGTATGGCAGTGGAGAATACATTCCTGATTGAGGACCTGATTGAAAATACAGAGAAATTTAGTTCATGTGATGAATTAAATATTAGCAACAGGAAGTATGCCCCTAAAACGAATATTACCTGGAGGATAATAGGGTAAGGTTTGTGGCGGTGGCAAATATAGAGGTGGAGGTAAGCTGATGTTGGTGGGTAAGGTTGGGGAGGATAGGGTGAGGTTTGTGGCGGTGGTGAATATAGAGGTGGAGGATAAGCTGATGTTGGTGGGTAAGGTCTGAGGAGGATAGGCAGCTGGAGGTGAAGCAGAGTATGGAGATAGAGGATACCCTACTGAATTAGATGGGTGCAAAGACCAGAGAGATGGAGCTAGGTGGGCGGGAGATACGTAAAGAGCTGTAGGTGCTGTGGTTGGGTAAGGAGCAGCAGTTGTTTGTAGGTGCTTAGAATACAAAGGGACTTGGGGGCATAGGCAACGTTGTTACATATGGCAGTGCTGACAGAGCAAAGCTTGTTGCAGGTTTCTGCAATAATTCAAGCTCCCATGAAAAAATAGCCTTCATGAAATAATAGAAGGAAATGCTATTCAATATAGAAAAGCAAATTTAGATGTTCATAAAGACACATTTAAATATGTGAAGAATCTATCAGTTTTGGCCATTTGGCAATAACAGTTCAAATTATGAAAATATTACAAGGATGTTAAAGGCTTTTAACTGGAGCTTGGAAATGAATTATGCTCCGAATGATAAATTCAGAACTTGGAATTGAAATGAGTTTCTAAGCTGATTGTAGATATCTGACTTAAAAACCTTATCTCGACTTCTATTGGCCAAAGAAAGCTATATAAAGGAGCATATAAAGTCCATATATAGCATAAATGTTGGTGCAGTTCCAACATTAGTCTTTGTAAATATAAGAAGGTTTACAAAATAAACTTGTTATTACTTTTCCATGGGTGATCAAGGTAAGTGTAGATGCAGACGGATCAAGCAACTGAAATGAAGGCTGAGCTTTTTTCAATAAGCTACAACCAAACTCGTATAAGTACATTTTTTTAACATTCTTTCTAAACATAAGAATGTTTACAAAATAAACGGACTAGTTATATACGGGTGAACATAGGTTTAGATGCAAACGAATCAACGTAAGAAAAATTAAGGCTGAGATTCTTAATTAAAAAGCTACAGTCAAACTCGAACAAGTATGTTTTAATCTTGTCTCAAATTCTTGTTGCTCTATTAAAGGTTCTTTGTCTACAGGCTACACAAAGGATGTTAATCCTCTCTCTTTTCTTAAATCTCCTCCTCCCTGGTGTAGATAGAAGTTTATTCTAGGTTTCTTGTCCAACAACAAATCTCCTCCTCCCTAAACAGTTGGACCGACTGGTACCCATATTTGTTTTGGATTTCAGCAAAGATCAAACACATTTAAATTTAGCCAATTCAAGCTTCCACAGCTCAATTCGGTTTGAGAAACCTTGTTTGCATCATTAAACATAAGAGACGAACAAAGATCAAATATGAACCAATATATCAGATGTTAATAGCTATGGTGGAGAATCAAGAAGCTAGATTTAATAGTGAGTAGCTAGTGAGAAAAAAAACCTTTGGGCACTGAAGCACAAGCTATTGATGGTTATAATATATATCTTTGAACTGATTAAAGACTCGAAAATCACAACAAATTGCACAAAGATTGTTAATTTTTGCAAACCTAAGCTACTCCAGAAACTTGAACATCAAAATCAAACTATAAGCGTAAAAGGGTTAGTTTTTAATTGTATTTACCTGAAAGTTTTAGTCTGAAGCGGCCAGGCGGTGTCATCCTAAAACTGAGAAAGCACTTGAACCCTATCAAGCAACAAAAACCAAATCAAAAAAAAAAAAAAAAGCAAACCGAAAAGAACGAAGAAGACGACAGAGGAGCACAAATTTGCGAAATAGAAAAAAAAATTTGGACCATTTCTCGATTTATGCGTGTCATCCTTGCGCAGGGGCCATGCTAATCTTCTCTGTATCGTTCCAATTTTATCGGATGTCCCGAAGGACAGGCTCTTACGTTCTGCTCTGCGTTATAAACTTATCTTACGGTTATAACTTAGCGATGTGGGACGCATTTCTATGTCTAAAATTGGGCCAGTGCACGCCTTAAACTAGGCCTACCCAGTATTCTATCTATCAAATCCTACCTGAGATTTGGGCCTCTATATGTTCATTAAAATTATTCCTGTCTCTTGAGTTGAGCGATAAGTCAGCCCATCATGGTTTCCAACTTTTCCCAGCCAACCCAAGAAATTACAGGGTAACTAAATGCATCATGTATGTTTTATATATACATATATATGTGTGTGTGTGTTTGTGTGTGTCTACGATTTATAAGTTCATACTCTTTTGATTTTATATTACAAACATACTAACAAATCAAAAGGGTTTTTTTACCGGAGTGTCAGAGTACACAAAGAGGAGGAGGAGACGCTGACATCGGCTGAGGAATTCAGAGTAGAGATGGGTCTTCATCCCAAGCCTCCTTGTGATCAATGTTGTTAATGGGCACCATTCTAATGTGTTAAGAGACAATCAAGAGCTCCTTACTTACATCTGTTTAATAATCATACCCATCTTTTATTTATTTATTATTAATTGTAGTTCTAAATTCACCAAACATCAAGAACCATTGGAGGCCGTCACGATCATCTTTATAACAAATTTGCCAAGGTTTATCACTCTGTAGGCGCAGGCATACAAGCATGCCTCTGTTTTGTGCATGTTATGGAACCTGTTATTTTGTGTAGTATATGTTTCACTTTCTTTCCCTTGCGGGAGTGTGAAGGATCATGAAACTCGCATACTACCCTTTATTTCAAAAGTTAGCCAACAGGCCAATACCATCAAGGGCCAATAATTTTGTTCAATTAGGCAACTACATTCATTCCAACTGTCTCTGCCTCTAGTGAACTACAATTTGCTATTGTCTTCATACACTCTAACATAAACAGCAGCACAAGACATCATTTGCATCACCGAGGAAAGGTAAGAGGAGGAGAGAGGGATAGAGAGTCAAAACACTTTTGGAAAAAATATCTATATACGATTCTACATTAAAAGGAAAACCCTCAAAACCTGTTACCAAACCTACTAATTGACAAGTACCAAATGAAATTTTCAATTCTCTACAGAAAGAATTCACACTTTTTTTTCTGTAGTGACATCCAAAAGTATACACAACCACACCTAGAATTCAACTTTAAATGTCTACTTCTTTCATTTCCGCAGTCACAAGCTTCAGATACCCTTTCAGTATGGTGGTGGAGGATACAATCCCGGAAATGGACCTGATTCAAAACACAGAAATTTAGTACTAGTGATGAATTAAATATTAGCAGCAGGAAATATGCACCTAAACAAAAGTTACCTGGAGGATAGTAGGATGAGGTTTGTGGCGGCGGTGGATATGGAGGTGGAGGATAAGCTGATGTTGGTGGGTAAGGGTGGGGAGGATAGGCAGCTGGAGGTGGGGCAGAGTATGGAGATGGTGGATACCCTGCTAAATTAGGTGCGTACGAAGAGTAGGGAGATGGAGCTGGGTAGGCCGGAGGTGCGTAAGGAGCTACAGGTGCTGGTGTTGGGTAAGGAGCAGCAGTTGTAGGTGCGGGGCTATAATACAAAGGGACTTGGGGTATGGGCTGCGTTACATAAGGCGGTGCTGACGGAGCAAAGCTTGTTGCAGGTTTCTGCAATAATTCAATACAATTATTCAACTCCCATGAGAAAATAGCCTTCATAAATTAATAGAAGGAAATACTATTCAATAATCAGCCAAAATACTGTAATTATGTAGAACTGTAACTTACTAGGGCATTAGAGTAATGTAATATTAATCGCACTTCTCCTGCATATCTGCAATGGAGAAAGATGTATGTTAACAGTCATCAAATTTGGTCAACGAAAAAGGGTATTAACCATGATTATTGTTTACAAGATTGTTAATAAACATGGTGATATGGGCATGGACTACTATTAACTCAGGAAAATAATAGGGAGTATTGTAAGAACCTTAAGGATTAAAATCATGCCTACCTGAAATCTCCTCCTTTTCAACCCTACTCTAATTGTACAGTTCTAATCCCATAAGGGATGAAGATCATATAGTTTCAAGCTCAAACAACAACCGATGATTAACCTTTGGCAAAGAAGGATGCCTTTAACATACTAGCTAACAAAGGAAAGGCTCCTCTAATATTTCCTAGCTTATTACCTTTCCCTTTTTTAATTTTTATTTTTTAAATGCCTCCATCACTATTAACAAAGGCAATTAATTTATAAAAAAATTGCAATGATTCTTATAAGAAGAAGTTGGTATCAGGTGCGACAGACAACATCATACACAAAGTCAATTAATTGCAATTCATAAAAAAATTGATTTACTTAGAATCTACGGGCATGATTATGAACCATACAATCAGATAAAAATGCACATATTTCCACTTGCAGCCAATTCATTTGTGCTAAGGTTACATGCGTTCCAATTTTCACCAATAGCATGAAAGGTGATTAAATAATTTATAATGTTTCTCTGCTTCTAAAATTCAGCTGAATTTGCAGGGAGTCTTTCGATGCCTAACAAAGAAACTTAAAGAACTCATAGTCCATGACCCAACCGAAAGACCATTAAAATCCAATGAAGTGCATGGTTAAAGTATTCTATCTCACAGTTTGAGAACTTAAAAGAAAATTAATCAATGTCATTAATGCAGACTATGGCTTTGACCCGGCATTTAGAGAAGGAGAAGAAATTGGCTCTTTTTGTGTCAAGACAATTAGTCGATGCATTGAATGGTGTAAATAAAAACCAGCCTCTTCACCTCGAAATAATAACTAAGAAGAGATGAACTAAAGAGAGCTAGGAGTTAGCTAAACAGCGATTAAATGTTTCAGTCTTGTGTGTAAGCATAAAGCATATTAATTTAGACATATAAGGGTCCTAGGGCCTTGGCTGATGTGATAAGATCGAAAGAGAAGGAAGGGGCTAGACTAGACTCTCTCTCTCTCTCTCTCTCTCTCTCTCTCTCTATATATATATATATATATTTTTTTTTTTTATGTTGGGGAACCTCTCCAAGGCAGGGCCCTTTAGACCCACCCCTGCAGAGTAAACTCTGATCCCGTGCACCACACTCTTGGAAGTTTCCTTACACGGAACTGGTTAAATCACTAGCTTTTTAATAGGGGGTGTGACCCCAAGAGATTGTTTACACCCATGAGGTGTTGAACCTTGGACCTTGAAGGAAGCAAACCTTAAGACCAAGTCCTCCACCACTTGGGCCAACCCCTTGGGGTTACTCTCTCTCTATATATAGTATACAATCGACATAAAATTAAAATCTTTATGGGAAAATGCTTTCCAACTAGGAGGACAAAAGTTAAGGTAAGGTTTGAGCATTGTAACAATGCTTCCACACACATTGTTTTATGTGCAACAGCAAATACACTTGACCCCTATTTGGTAATTCTGAAAAGAAAAGAATAAGAGGGCAGTAAAGTAACCCAACCGGAGCCCTTCCTCAACTAAAACAAGTGAAAGTACTTGCAAAAAATCACAACAAACTGTACAAAGACTGTCAATTTTTGCAAACCTAAACAGTAAACCCCTCCAGCCACTTGAATATCAAAAACAAATTATAAGCCTAATAGGGTTAGTTTTTAATTGTATTTACCTGCCAGTTTTAGTCTGCAGCGTCCAGGCGGTGTCGTCGTAACCCTGAGAAAGCACCTTCTGCAATTGAACCCTATCACCCAACAAAATCCAAAATCAAAACCACCCCATTAAAATTTATCCAAAAGGGTCTACAAAAAAAAAAACAAAAAATCATTTAAAAAGTGTAATTACTTTCCACTGCCGATGAAGACGTCGGATGCAAGGGTATTGCTGTTCCAAACGGTGACATTTAGCTCCCTAAGACCTTCAAATAACGTAAACACGAACTTCTCCTGGAATGTCGGATTCCTATCACCATCTATACAACAATAAAAAGGATCTTATGGCAGTCTAGAAAGAAAATAAACAGATAAACAAAAAAACAAAAAACATTGAGAACATGTTTGTCTGAGATCTGAGAGAGAATTGGGCACAAACCAGTGCAAGTCCTGGTGCGGAACTTGGTGCTAGCGTATTCGAGGCACACGTACGGATCCTGCCGTGAAATCCACTCGGTGTCCTTCAACTTGTTGCACCCAACAACTGCACCAAACCAAAAACAGAATTGAACAAGAGGGGTGTGCATAAAGATGGGGTTTTTTTGTTTTGTTTTTGTTTTTTGTTTGTAAATAAGAAAAGAAAGAAAGTATTACCAGTGACCTCAAGAAGCTGGCCTTGAATACCATTAATCGACATGGAAGAGTAAAAGCTGCTGGCTGAGATTGTGTCGGAATTTGGTGTATTTTTGTGTTCGTGGCTTCTGGAATTTGATGTATTGACCAAAAAGCTGAAGGTTTACCTCCGCCCGTTCTATTTATTTATAGAGACACCACCTCGGGGGGACAGGTTCTGGGAATAATCTAATTCCGCGTAATATTTCAATTTTATAACAAATTTTTGTGGGAAAGAGTCGAGAACGCCACATATTTGTTAGGGAAGTTTCACTCGTGCCTCCAAAAATTTTTAGTGTATTTTTGGAATTGTATCGGAGAAATAAAGTTTTTAAGTAAATTTTTATTTTTATTTTTTTTTAATTTTTAAGTTTTTGTCGAAATGTGTTTTTGTTATTTTTAACCTTTTAAAACCTTAAAAGCGTTTTCAGTAAAGTCAATTTATACTAATATAAAGAAACGCTTAATTCAAATTCCTCTCCTCCTCTTGTGTGGACGTACCAAAAAAACCTTAAAAGCGTTTTCAATTTTTTTTATTAAATGGTTACTTTTTTTTAAAAAAAACTGACTTTTTGAGTGTTAAAGTATTTTTAAGCCATTCAAACGCACACCCAAACAGGCATTGATTATCAAAAGTTGTAACGTAGTTATTTTATTTTTCAACTCCTTTTAATTCTCCTACCGCCCTTGTGTTAAGATTTTGCATTGGAGCACTTGCAGCAGCTTTTCAATCATTTTTTTTCTAAATGTAAGGGTCAAAACTACTTTTTGCTTCCCTATACAAATACATACCATAATAGATTCTCTTAACCATTCCCTATATCATTAAAATAATATTTATTACTTTTTTATTTTTTATTTTGTTTTTTTTCTTGCCAAATTCATATTCCTGTTTATCTCTCTTAATTTTTTTCTCTTCATATGCATCAATTCTAGAAGAATGAAATGAAGAAAATTTTTGCGTATTCACCTACAACGAACTGAAATCGGCCACCAGCTACTTCCATCCCATGAACAAGATCAAAGAAGGCGGCTTCGGCACCGTCTACAAGGTTAATTAATCTCCTTTACTTCACATCAATAGATTAACATAGCATAAAACTTTTAGCCCAGAGCCTCATGGATCAGGCTGTTTGGTTTGACTTTGTAGGTCTAGCTTGGAGATTGCTCGTTTGTTGGCTATAAAAGTGCTTTTCAATTGAGCTTGAATCGATGCGAGGCAAGAGAGAGTTCATATATGAAATCGCCACACTTTGCAACATCAACATTTTTTGGGTCTCCAATTTTCAACAAATTCGTATGTTATTCAACATTTTTTGTAGTTTGTGGTGGTGATTTTGCTATTTGTTTGGTGAGGTGCGAGAGAAAGACGCGTGAATGAGAAAATGCTTCAACGAAGAAAAAATGGAGGCCTGAAGGAGAGAGTAGAGAGAGATTTTTTTATAATTAATAAAGTATTGGGTTTGCTACAGTATTTTTCAGTGCATTGAGAATTATTGTAGTAATCCTTTAGTATTAGTTAAATATAAAACTTTTATTGTGAGTGTATTTTTGTAGTTTTTTTTTTTTTTTTTCCTAAATATAGGAAAGAAAATGAACTATAAGGAGTCAGTGCTCTTAGCTCAAATGTTGGATAAGTGTAACGTCTCTTATATTTCTGAACCCATACATGCATGATGCATAGATGGGTAATTGAAGTTCGAGCTTTTTTCGTTACACAATCCAAGAAGGGATCATCGAAAGCATTAGCTTTTGCGAGCTTAAAAAAATGTGTATTGTGATTGCAAGACGACTTTGAAGCCACAAAAAGAAAGAAAACGCTGATAATGATTGGACAAAAGTTGCAATTATCTGGTGGCGGCGGACGTTCATTGGACATCACATCTAGATTTGAAAGTCTCCATAAACAAAAGGAGAGCTAGTTATGAAGATGAAGAGGTGAGCTAAGGTTAAAATTATAACTTGCATGTTAAGATGATGCTTTTATGTCAAATGTTGTTGGTTAAAATTAGGGAGTGTTTATGATTAAGAGTTTTTAAGGGGTTTTTTTTTTTTTTTTTTTCAATCTAGATTTATGTTATTCTCGTAACTATTGTATTTTTTTAAAAATTGGATAATTCATATTGTATTATTTTATTTGATAAAATTTTTAAATATTTAATTTAATAACAAAAATTAAAATTGAGAAAATTCTTGTAAAACAGAATCGTGCGAAAAACAGTAGAAGTTGCAGATTCAGACCGCGTCCGTTGCCAGCGTGTTTAAAAGGTCGACACGTCTGCGTGAAAGACGAGCAATAAAATTATTTTTTAAACGTTTGCAATTTGCATATGGATCACTTAGTCAACTCTTTTGGTTTTTTGGAAAAAGTGCTGAGTCGACTCTTTTGATTCAATCAAACATGTTACATATGGATCACGCTTTATACTCTTCAAACTACAAGAAGACAAAGCTAAGAAATAAAACAAAAAGAAAACTTCAAATCAAGAAAACCTTATCCTTTTTTCTCTCTAATCTTTTCGCTCCAACCCTCCCTCTCACCAGAGCGCCGTCATCCCTGGGGAGGAGGGTTAGTCTCCGACCATTCCTCCGACCCACGTTTCCTTCACATTGAGTTCTAGTTATTTACTTGATGCCCTAGTCTCGGTGTTCCTCCCTTTCTTTTTCCTCTTTTTCCTTCCTTCTTTTTCTTATTGTCGGCATTTTTTCCTGCTTTGATCTTCCGGATCTTGGCGTTTTCGTAGCCCACCGCCTGTGGCAGGACATCTGTGTGTCCCCACCGCGCCTTTTTGCCATCGCCACCTTCCTCAGTGGTGCTTCCGGCCAGATCTTATCCGAGCCTCTCTGGTTGATCGTTTGGCGTTTTATTTCCCTGTTCTTGCTTTGTTTCCCGTTGCATTTTGTTTTTGTTTGTTCTCCCTGTTTTTTGGTTTTGGTTATTCCTTGTATTGTTCTTTTTCTATTTGTTTTGTATGTGTTTTATTTTTGCAGTTCTGCCGATCTCCTCCACGTCAGTTTCGCCGCCCTTCACCTATCCCTTGTATTTGTTTTTTTCCTGTATTTTTGTTGTGTTTTTGCTTGTAATAATGCTCTCGCCTCGTTGGTTTGGTTAGATCCTTTAGTCCTGACCTGTGTGTCGTGGATGTGTATATTACCCTGGCTTTCAGGTCGAGGAGGAAGATTGGTCCAGACTTCTGTGTCGTGTATGAATTTGTATCCTAGCTTAATTGTTGAGGAGGATGAGTTGCGAATCAAGAGGTTTTTACCTCTTAAGGTTGTGAAAATAACGCTTTCGCTTGATGGCGCTGCTGGTGCATTTTAATGTTTAAACTCGGTTAGTCGTAGGTAGCGAATGTGCTTGGATTGGGTTGATTGTGAGGTGTTCAGATTAATTACGCGTAACTATGTAGTTTTGGCTACGGTTATTTCAGAGCTTGTCCTGTGATTGTAAGAGCTTTCGCTCTTGATTTATTCGGAATGAGAATGAGTTCTTTCCCTTAAAAAGAAAAAAAAAAAAAAATCTTGAACTATCACTTATTTTGATAAGTTTCTTTAAATTTTAAAATTTTTTAATTTGAACTTTTAAATTTTCAATTGCAATTAATTTGAACCCATCCGTCAGATTTTAAACATTAAAAGTTAAATAATGACATTTATACTCCTAATTTTTTTTATAAGATTTTAAATTTACCCTTAATTTCAAATTAAAAAATATATGTTATTAACAAAAAATCATAAGGTGACCAATTGTTGGGCCACCTTGTGACCTTTTTTTTTTTTCAAAATTTTCTTTTTTAATAAAAAGAAAATTGAATGGTAATTTTGCATTTTTAAAGGTTTTAACGGAAAAAAATGACCGAGAGGTTCAAATTGACTGCAATTGAAAATTTATGGATCTAAATTGAGATATTTTGAAGTTTGGGGAAGCATGTCAAAATGGGTGATAATTTATGAGTCCAAAGTGAAGTTTTCCTTACAAAAAACTTGAAGAAATAAAAAATGACTTGAATTTTTTTTTTTTTTTTAGAAAAAAAAAAGATAAAAAGTCAAATCCTAAAAAGTTAAAAAAAATAGAATTTTTAAAAATATAAGCCCTTGTTTATATATCCCACAAGTCCTTTTTTTTTTTTTAATATATATATTTAGAATATTGATGTTTAAATGCGCAAGCCGTGGATTAGTTTTAATTTGACTAAGTTTATCAATTATAAATCATACATGGCTATAAAGCTATACATGATTGAAAGGGCTAAAATCTGTGGAATGGGTCTTGGGGTGTTGTAGTTATGCCTTTGATTATGGGAAAATTTGATAAAAACTATTAAAATTGAATAGAAAAATGTTAATTTCAAAAAACAAATGTTTGGTAATTAAGACAACTTTTTTGCAGGAAGACAACTATTAGTTGACCATGTGCAAAAGGTCCAGTTATTTGCCAATCAATTAATTCCTTATCATAAAAAACAAACCTTGACTAATTTTTTATGATATTTGGATTATATTCGTAGTGGATTTATATATATATATATATATATATAGATTTTCAGAATATAATTTCACTTGATTTTAAAAAATGATCAACTCGGCTTGCCTCTGGTTTTCCCACTGAATATTGCTACAATTAATTAACTGATTTTTTTTTTTTTTTTTATAATTATTTTATAAAACTATGCTTTAAGTACGTAGTGGAGAGCAAAGCATATACTATAATTTCCTTACAATGCTTACAATATCAAATAAAAGTGAAGAGTCAAGACAATCCACTTGTATTAAGAAAGGCTCCACATTCTCCAAGTAGTTGATCTTAGCATCCTAGCCGTGATAACGCCTTTTCTTTCTTAGCACTCTCCCTCGGAGGGATGGTTCACACGACCACTTCCAGTAAAGGAGTGGTTAGTGCATTAACCACTCCCCACTAGAAATAATGGCTTGTGCGATTACCTTCGTGTAGTAAATATAGAATCAAGCTTACATGCTGTTATTAAAATAACAATATGTATGTTATAATAAAAGTAACGGTTGAAATTGAATTTCTCAAATCCGCGAATATAAACAAAGCAAAGGGGGTTGTTGCATGAGCCACACACTTTGCAAGCCAGGGGTGACCGCACCCTTTGCAGGGGTGGGAGGGGGTGGCTTCTGCCACTTTCCTCATTCTTCTTCTTTTCTTCTTTTGTTGGAGATTTTAATTTTCCTTAAAAGTGACTGGTTCGTCTCTCACATCATTCTTTACCATTAATTAATGGCTTTGCAATAAGTTTTTCAATTCTTATTTTCTGTGTCCAAAGTCTGCGGAGCAGAAGTACTACCAATTCTCGTGTACATACGACCTTTAAAAATGGACATTTTTCATCGATTTAAGGAATCATTTCCATTGATGTACGTTCCTTGTCCTCTTAAAGTTGCCTGCTGTACAGAGGAGGAAACGATAATGCATTCTCTTTGGGATTGTATAGCTGCTCAGGATGTGTGGGCTGATTATTCAGCCAAACTCCAAAAGTGCTCTCAGGTTTTCTCTGATTTTTTGAGTTTAATGGAATTTCTGTTGGAAAGATGTGATACTTATGAGGTGCAATTGGCTGTTCTAGTGGCCAGACAAATATGGCACCGAAGAAATGCTGTAATTTTGGTGGAAAGTTTTCAAGTCCTAAGTCCATCATCCATACGGCTAAATCACAATTGGATATATTCTCTTCAGTTGAGCAGCAAAGGGTAATCAACAGATCCAGTACCAGGAGAATGACTCCTTCTAGGTGGACACCACCGCCTTTGGGAGTTCTAAAATCGAATTGGGATGCAGCAGTTGATGGGAGAGGGAAGAGAATTGGTATTGGGGTTATTGTTAGAGATCATGAGGGTGGAGCAGTAGCAATGTTGAGTGAATCTATGGATCTTGTTCAGGACCCAGCTACAGCTGAAGCCCTCGCAGCTAGGAGAGCAGTAGAACTAAGTTTATCTTTGGGTATTCATCAGTTAATTCTAGAAGGGGATTCTCTTCAGATCGTTCAGGCCATCCAAGGAATATCAAATGCTCAATACAGGTATGGAATTATAGTGGAAGACTTGAAGACTCTGCTCCGGGGATTCATAGACTGCAAGGTGATTTTTGTTCCCAGGGAGGCAAATGGGAAAGCCCATAAACTGGCGAAGCTAGCTCTACTGAGGGGAGTGAACAAGGTTTGGAGAGAGGATTTTCCTAGCTTGTGAGGTTTTTGGCTGTCTGCTCTGTTTCTTTTGATTGCTTTTGTTTCTTCTTTCTCTGTTTGTTTGGGGTGTCTGAGGGTGGGTTGTTGTCTTTCCTCCTTGGGTGGTTCCTCTTGTTCCTGTTGTTGGGTTGTCTTTGGTCCCGAGTTATGAAAACCATTTCAAAAAAAAAAGAAAAAAGAAAAAAAAGTTGCCTTAATTAATTTTTGATTTGATTTTCATTTTTTATTACTTTACTTTTTCTTGTGATCTTTGTAATTGCGCTTCTCTTTTCCCTCTCACAATTTCAAACTTTTGCCTTCCTTTGGCTCTCTAATGTTACACACACATGAGAAGCTCAGGGTTCGATTGGAGCCTTAATTCGCCGTTGCAAGTTTTTATTCTTACAATTACTCTTTTTTATTTGGAAAAAATATATGATTTTTTTTTTTTAAAAGGTTTGTTACATTTTTTCCACATTTTGTAAATTATGATAAATTGAAGGAAAAGATAAAATAAATAAAAATTATAACTTTTTTAGGTTTTATGTAAATTACTATGAATACGTTTCTTTTCTTTAATATCCAAGTTTTATTTTATTTTATTTTTATTTACCCTTCCAATTATACGTATGTAATTCCCCCAAGTAAAAATTCTGATTTAGTTTAAACCTCAACCATAAACTTGAAGCGGAAGAAAGAAATATCCTAGAAAAGATAAAATACAATTGTAAGTAAGCAATGAAATAAAATCAAACCACACGATATCAATCACCATACAATCAACACAAGAATTTTGATGACGAAGTGGAAACCTTTTAAACAACTCTTCAAAAGTAAAATCACTTTAAGGCAGCTAAACCCAGGAAATCAATCCACTATAGAAGAATGGGAAATTACAAGTTGATCACATTTACAAAACCTTTGCAATTGATACACCTTTGTATTGGACAAGTGATCCGCTTGCTCGCTACCGCAATAGTTCTTCCAGAACCGCTTGACAATTCTTCTATTTGATATCCTTTACTGAAATTCCGATAGGCTTCTCTTGTTGTCAATGGAATGTTGTAGTTTACAACAAAGACTCAAAGAGAAAAGGAACTGAAAGCACAAAAACATGAACTTTCTCTGTTAGCACGTGAATGAATAGCCTATTTTTTCTTTAGAAATATTACCTTTAATCCTATTGCAAAATTCGTGCTCCAAAAGTCCTTAAGACTTAAGAAAGTTGCCCTTAAAATCATAAATTCAGTTACCCAAAAATTGCAGATTTTCGGTGCCCGTTCATACGGGATTGCATACTCGTTGCATACAAGCTATTAATTATGCCAAAAGCTCGTTTGCGGATCATCCATACGCAATTTCAGATGAGACATTCTAAAATTATGTCCAAAATCATTATCAATTTCATATGTGAAAAACTCGTTTGCAAATCGTCCGTACGCAATTTAAGATAAGGCATTTGATCTAAAATTCTGTCCATAATCTCTATCAATTTCATATGTGGAAAACTTGTCTGCAAACTAGTTTGTACGTGTTGCAATTGAGCATTTTTGTCCAGAATCTTCATCTTCCATTCATGGCCAATTTTCACCCCGAAAAAGTGGGAATTGGAAAAGTTTCATAAAATACAAAGTTGTATCATTTTGAGTTAGCTTTTCAATGCCACCAATTTTGCTTCAATTAGCGCTTGGAATCAAAAGTTATAATCACTTTAATCCGAATAGTTTAATATTGATAGTATACACAAACTTGAATAGACATGTATTGGATCAACTTTTTTTTTTTGAAAAGATTGGATCAACTTGTTAACCGACTGAACTTTAGACTTAAACATACAACCAAAAATGTTTTGACATTAAATTTGCCAACACTAAAAGCCTAACAAATATGTCACTTCCAATCTTATATATATCTGGAAGTATTTTCAACATACAGCTTCCTATTTTTTCAATTAGGACCAATAGTGGGGTTTCTTTTTCTTTTTTTTTTTTTTTTTTTTTCTTTTTTGAGTGCTAGGTGTGGGGAGTATAAAGTGAAAAGGACTTCCAAGACGTGGCAGCCATGCAAGGTACCATCATTAATAACAAAAAAAAATACCCTTTTTCTGTCACGCAATTACACAACAAACCATTCATATTTAATCCACACGAAATTTAGATGCTGAGGTAATTGAAAATGTTCACAATCCAAACTCCCAAGAATGCATAGTAGAAATATTTGTAACAGATTGAAGGAAATGAAAATGACAAACCGAATCAAATGAAAGGATAGAAGTAGCCTTTATTTCCACACACAGGATTCAACTTTAAATGTCTGCTTCTAAATGTTTTTTAAACTCTCCAGTGTTTACTCTATGACGTGAATGTTATGTATATTTTTATTTGTTATTTCATTTAATAATAATTTTCATTTTCACGTTAGGAACTAAGCAACTAAGAGTATATGTAGCATTTATTTATTTTAAATTTCCATAATCACAAGCTTTAGATACCCTTTTAGCATGGCGGTCAAGGATACGTTCCTGGATAAGGACCTGATTCAGAACACACAGAAATTTAGTACATGTTATGAATTAAATAAATATATTAGCAGCAGGAAATATGCACCTAAACAAACGTTAAAACTTACCCGGAGGATAATAGGATGAGGTTTGTGGCGGTGGTGAATATGGAGGTAGAGGATAATTAAGCTGATACTGGTGGGTAAGGTGGAGGAGGATAGGCAGCTGGAAGTGGAGCAGAGTATGTAGATGGTGGATGCCCGGCTGAATGAGGTGGATATATATACGTTGGTGGAGGATAAGCTGGTGTTGGTGGCCGGGGGAGGATAGACATCTGGAGGTGGAGCAGGGTATGTAGATGATGGTGGTGGATATGGCGGTGGAGGATAAGCTGGAGTTGGTGGGGGAGGAGAGGCAGCTGGAGGTGGAGCAGAGTGTATAGATGCTGGATGCCCTGCTGAATGAGGTGGATATATATACAGTGGTGGATATGGAGGTGGAGGACAAGCTGGTGTTGGTGGAGGAGGATAGGAGCTGGAGGTGGAGCTAAGTGTGTAGATGATGGATACCCTGCTAAATTATGTGGGCATGAACATGATGCAGATCGGCGGTCCAACAGCCAAAGATCGTCCTGCATGACGGCTGTGAGGCTCATCCGGATGCATAGCTTTCTTGAGAGGGTGTTAAAACACACCATTCGGAGGCCGTTCACACCTTGTCCGGACGTTAATTATGTTATTTTTATGCTTTATTTATGTTTTGCTTGAGTCCCGTTCGGACGGCCAGATGTCCCGTTCGGACATGTAGCTGCCTATGTTTTATTTCATTATCCATATTTTGTTATTTTATTAGGTTTAGGGTTTTTGGAGTATTTATGTCATATTTTATTAGGTTTATGCTTATAACCTCTAGAAAAGACGATTGTTGATAATAGATTGTTGATTATTATTGAATTTGTTGAATAAGAATTACTCATAGGTGAGTTTTCTTTATATTTTCATTTTCCTTGAAATAATAAATAGACTCTATAATTTAATAAAAATTCTTAGATTATTAATAGACTCAAGATCTAAAATTATCTATCTGCTGTATATTTATTATTTTTCGCTGTAGTCCACTAAGTCGCGCTGGATCAAAACAGTAGCAAGGTGGAGTTGGGTTGGGCGGAGGTGGATAAGGAGCTGCAGGGGCATGGGTTGGGTACGGTAGGGAGCAGCAGCTGTAGGTGAGGGGTTAAAATACAAAGAGACTTGAGGCTTGGGCTGCGTTTCACATTCCGATGGAGCAACAACCTTTGCAGGTTTCTGCAATAATTCAATACATATTATTCGGCTTCCATGAAAAAAAATTAACCTTTATGAATTAATAGAAGGAAATGGTATTATGGCATTAGAATAATGCAGCAATATTGTAACTTACCATGGCAATAGAATAATGTAATATTGCTAGCAATTCTCCTCCATTTCTGCAATAGAGAAATGTTAAAGGGTCACCTATTAATATCATATAGTTTCAAGCTCAAACAATGACTGATCATCAGCCTCTGGAAAAGAAGGATGCCTTTATATATAAACCTATTTGAGTTAGTTTAATTTTTATTATATTTGTTAAATCACAACTTTTTCTAAAAGCTTAAACCGATAAGAAAATCATTTAATTAACACTTTAACAATATATTTTACCTGCCAGATTTGGTCATTAGTGGCCAGGCGGTGTTGTCATTACCCTCATAAAGCACCTTCTGCAATCGAACCCTATCACCCAACAAAAACCAAAAATCAAAACTACCCCATTAAAATTTATCCGAAAGGGTGTAAATGTGCAATAGAATACAGAAAATCATTTCAAAAATGCAATTACTTTCCACTGCGGATGAAGGCGTCAGATTTAATGGTATCGCTATTCCAAACGCTGACGTTATTGGGAAAGTCCGACATTGCTTAGGTATTAAGATGATTTGCCATTTATAAGGATGAAGGAAACCTCAACTCATAAGTTAACTTTTGGGTTGAGTTAGGTCCAAAGACCCTTTTCTTGTTATGGTATTAGAGCTTAATTGGCCCAATTGGCTTGGTCCATCATCTCCCTTCGCTACACGTCTTAAGCCTATTTCAAAAACACGTGTTTAGCTTCACCCAATTCGTTGTGGCCCACCGTCTCTCATTTATATCACGTGTTGGCTTGGACATTCCCGCCACATGTGAGGGGGCGTATTGGGAAAGTCCCACATTGCTTGGGTATTAAAATGATTGGCCATTTATAAGGGTGAGGGAAACCTCAACCCATAAGACCTTCGATTAATACAAACACGAACTTCTCCTGGAATATCAGACTCTTATCACCATCTATATACGCCAAGAAAAGATGAACATGCCTCAGACTAGGATCTCTTATATATATATATATATATATATATATATATATATATATATATATAGCAGTATAAAAGAAAAACACGTAGTCTCGTAGAAAACAAACCAGTGCAGGTTCTGGTGCTAATTAAACTTGGTGCTACCATATTCGAACAAAACGTAGGGGTCCTGCCGTGAGATCCACTGGGTGTCCTTCAAGTAGCGGCACCCAAGAACTGCAACAAACCAAAAGCCAAGATGAACCAGAGAGACAGAAACATGTTTTTGTTTTGTTTTGTTTTTTTATAAATATAAATGGAATAGAAAGCAACTATTACCATTGATCTCAAGAAGCTCGCCTTGAATACCAGAAACCGACATTGAAGATTAAAGGCTGCGATTGAGATGGAATTGGATGATGAATTGACACTCCCTCTCTTCTTTCTATTTATAGAGCCCCCACGCCGGACAATTAAGTTCTAGGAATGTTCTAATTCCGCGTATGTTCCTTTTTTTTTTTTAAAAAAAAAAAAAAAAAAAATTATATATATCATGACTTTTGTAGGAAAGATTATAGAATGCAATGGGCATAATTGTGGTTAAATAACATGTTTTTGTTCAAATTGAATTGCAAAATATATATTAAAAATAGTCTATTAAATAGTGATATATATATACACATTCAAAATTACCATTAGATTTAAAATTCTATGGTGCATGATAAGAGTTGAATTTTTTTTCTTTATAATATAAAGAGTTAAATACTTCAATAGTCCATAGGGTTTGAAAACTTTATTTTTTTCCTTCATAGGGTTTGGAAAGTGACCAAATTGATCCTTCTGGTTTTGAAAAGTAATCAAGTTAGTTCATCCATCAATTGATCATTAGTTGACTTAACGTACTGACACGTGGACTAATTAGAAGTTGACACGTAGCCATTGAATTAATTTTTTTTATTTTTTTTAAAATATTTTTTTCAAGAAAGAAAAGGAAAAAAAAAAAAAGAAGAGAGAGAGAGAAAAACCTGGGGTTGCCCTTTGGGCACCAAGGGGTGGCCAAAACCACCCCCAATGGTGATTGGGAGTTTGGGGGTGGTTTCGGCCACACCCTTGGGCCCATGGGGGTGGCTTCGGCCACCTGGCCCCTTGGGCACTAAGGGGTGGCTCGGCTGCCCTAGGTTTTTCCTTTTTTCCTTTTTTTTGAAAAAATATATATTTTTAATTTTTTTAAAAAAATAAAAAATTTAATTAAGTGGCCATGTGTTAACTTCTAATTGGTTCGCATATTAATTAGTCCGTTAAGTCAACTAATAGTCAACTGACAGATGGACTAAGTTGATAACTTTTCAAAACCACAAGAACCAATTTGGTCACTTTTCAAATCCTAGAGAGGAAAAAATAAAGTTTCAAAACCCTAGGGACTAATTAAATATTTAACCCTAATATAAAAGTCAAATCCGAAAAGTACATAAAAAAATTTGGTTGTTTTTAAAATATAAAACCCTTATTTATACCAAAAGTTTTTTTTAAAATTTTTTTACAATAGTGATGTTTTATGTTTAAAATGCTCAAGTTGTGGAATATTTTTCATTTTGACTAACTTCATCAATTATATATAAATCATGCATGTATGTACATAAAGTTATACACATTGAGAGGGCTCAAATATGCGGAAGTGGCCCTGGGGTTTTTTAGGTATGCCGCCTTTTTTTTTTTTTTGTAACAGATCTTTCATAAACTAGCTGAGAATAGCCAACAACAAAATAAAAACATGCAATACAAGTTGTGAGTCAGCCAACAAGATGAGAAACAGCCAACAAACAACCAGTTAAACCTAACAAGAAGACCAAAAAGTAAAAGCAACGTGATAGCAATATTTTGATCTAGTTTAAAAGAGTCAGACTGTGGGCAATGGCTAAGACCAAACAAGGTCCGTCGGGCTTGTCCCAAGGCCGCGCAACGTGGTTTTGAATGCAATAAAACTCTGTGAAGAGTCCATTGCAGTTGGGCAACCAAACTCAATGAAGAATCCGTTACTGTGATGACAACAACTACTGTGAAGAGGTTGTTGCAAAAGGGGAGCTACAGAGAACTGAAACTAAATTGTTGAAGGGTGATCACTGGTCAAGAAACCCAAAAAGAAATTACAGAGAAACAAAGACAACAACAGAAATAGAAAGACTGTTACATAACATAACAGAAAGAACTCAAACAACAACAGCTGCAATGGAGGAGGTCGTCGGAGGCAAATTGTATAGTGCGTGGGACCCACGCGCCGACACGTGGAGGCCGGAATGGTGCGCAGAGCTGGTCGCTAAGGAGTTGGATCGCTAGTGAAGCTAGAAGAGGGGCGCGTTGCAGCCGAAGTCTAATGGAGAAGAGTAGATCAAGGTTTGAAACCGTCAATCTTAAAAACTCCATAGATCCAGCCGGTGGGGGTACTAAGGAGATGATCCATGACGGTAAAGAGGCCGGATGTAGGGGGAAGATGCAACTGTTGATATTTGAGGGTCAGGATAAATCTATAGTAAGCCCTAGAGAGATAGGAGTTCTCTCCTGAAGAGAGAAAACCAACAAAAAGGGAAGCATAAAATAAAACAGAAGAAGCTTAAAGAAAAAAGAGGAGAAGGAAGCCATCGACTTCCTCGTCCTTGTCGGCCAAGCTTGGGGGATCGATGGTTCTGGATGAGAGAGAACGGAGCGTTTTCTTTTCTAGATATTTATTTTCCAATGGTATGTTTTTAGGTATGCCTTTGGTTATGAAAAAAGTTGATAAAAAAACTAAATAAAGTTCAATAGAAAAATGTTTAATTAAAAAAAAAAAAAAAAAAAAACGAAGATGTTGAGTAAGAGGCAAGCTAAGATGTTTTTTTTTTTTTTTTTGGAAAATTAGCTTTACCCCTCATGAATTACCACTCTTTCTCCATTTGCCCCCATGAACTATCAAGGTTTCCTAAGACCCCTCATGAACTATCATTTCGCTACCAACGACCCCCTAGCTACCATTAGTCAAAGGCATCAAACGTGACGGTCAACGGGTCACGAGCGTAAATAGTATTATGAATAGTGTCGTTGACTGACGGAATAGTGTCATGAACAATATAATTGACCGTTCAATTTAACAATTTTGACTGATAATAGAGGATCTTGAGTAACGAAATGGTAGTTCATGGGGGCAAATGGAGAGAGAGCGGTAGTTCATGGTACGTAGGTAAAGCTAATTTCCCCAATTTTTTTTTTTTTTTAAAAAATTTTTTGCAGCAAGACAACTATTAGTTGACCATGATTCAATACAATTATATATTCAGCTCCCCATGAAAAAAAAAAAAAAAAGAAAACCCCTTCATGAATTAATAGAAGGAAATTAATGGTATTCAATAATCACCCAAAAGTGCTGTAATGGTGTGGCAATATTGTAACTTATTCGGGCATTAGAATAATGTAAAATTGATCGCACTTCTCCTGCATTTCTGCGATGGATATAATAAAGATGTATGTTAACAGTCACCAAAATGCAAAGAAAGAGGATCAACCTGTTTGGAGCATTTCAAAGAAAGAGGTATACAATTCCCCTGTCACTTGGTTGAAACTTGCTTGTTTGGTTTCCTATTTTAGATTATATATGTGCTTTTTAAATTGTAATACCAAATGTCTTATATTTTGCGATATCTTTTAAAAATGCAGATTATTCTTGCAAAATCGCAATTTTAAACGCACACTTATTACATTAGCTACTAAACAAGTAAATTTACCTATAAAATTTTATTACTATTTTTCACCATATTGTGCCACTAGACTCCAATTTTTTTTTTTTCCAAGTTTTGTATTATATATATATAAGTTCGTAGAAAAAGTCAATTATTGGGGTTTTTGGAACCAATTCAACTCCTCAAAGAGTGAATAATTATTCCTATTCCTCTCATTTTTTAGAAATAATTATTTATAGATTTATTTCACTTAAACAAATGTATCATTACTCTCTCTCTCTCTATCTCTTTTTTCACATGTCCGCATAAGAGGGAGAAGGAAGATTCGAGCTAGTGATCTCCGCTTTATTAGGCATGATCCCAACCAATTAAGCTACTTCTTGATACATATTACTTTCCTTTTTACTATGTACCCTTTAGTCCCCCTCTTTTTAAGGCAGCAATTTGAGTTGGCCCAAGTGGTGTAATTTGTCCCAAGCGCTTAGCCTGATTGTTGAATGAATTCTATGAAGGCTTGGCCATGCTAGATTTGGTCCCATTGTAGAAACATGATCTGAGATTAACTCAAGCCCATTAACCCATGTGCTGTTCACCGACTTTATGACACAGAAACACACCCATCCACAACCTTTGCACACAAAAACCTCAACTTCTCTCTCTCTCTAAGTCACCCATCTTTGCTATATAATTTATATGGTCCTAAATTATAGGATTGTGACACATTAAAAAGCAAACTTTAAAATTTTGTTGGAAAGGGTACGTATTTCTCTTGTTTTAAAACATAAAGGCATTTGGGTTGAACAACGCATAGCATTAATCAAGTTAGCATGTGTTATGATTAATTGATTATGCGTTGTTGGCCAAGTCATTTTGTTGTAATTTTGTAAATTGAGCATTGAAATTCACAATATAAGAATAAGGTTATATCATATTTTTATGGGCTGTTTTTGTGATTACTCAATTAATTAAGAGTGTTTAGGAATGATATTTTTATTACTAAAATAATTTTTTTTTAAAAAAATAATAATGTAATTATGATCTTGAATGCAACTTATTTTCACAGAACATCAAATTAATTTGTTTTATTTTTATTTCTAAACTATAAACTCAAAACCATTGAAATCATCATATTTATAAGATAAATCATAATTTCTCTTCTTTCTTTTTTCCCCTATAATCATTTCTCCTTGTTAGCCACCATTGATAGGCACCATTCTAATGTGTTAGAGACAGTCAAGAACCACTTTACTTGCATCTGTTTGATAATTATACATACATACATATATATATATATATATACACACGTACGCCATCCACACAGAAATTGAACAAGGAATTACAAAGTGACGTCCAAATCAAACATTCCACAAAGGTTTGGAAACAGGAAAAAAAACCCATCAAAATCCGTTACCAAACCTTCAAATTGACAAGTACTAGCAAGTGAAATTATCATTGTTAAGAATACGTCTATTATATGCTTCCGCTCTCTTTCTTTTTTCTCTCCTTCTTTCGTTCTCTACAATATATTCAACAATATATTTAACAATCATTTTATTCCCGTTACCAATCATCATCTGTTCATGGATAAGCTGATGTTGGTGGGTAAGGTGGGGGAGGATAGGCAGCTAGAAATGATGGATGCCCTGTTGAATTAGCTGGGTCGTAGGAGCAGTAGGGAGATGGATATGGATAGGCCGGAGGTGCGTAAGGAGTTGCCGGTGTCGGGGTTGGGTAAGTTGATGTTGGTGGGTAAGGTGGGGGAGGATAGGCAGCTGGAGGTGAAGTTGAATGTGGAGATGGTGGATACCCTGTTGAATTTGGTGCGTACCAACTCCAAGCGTAGGAAAATCGAGGTGAGTAGGATAAATGAGGTGGGTAAACCGGAGCTGCAGGTGCCGGCAGGGGAGGAGAATAGGCAGCTGAGTATGGAGAGTAGGGAGATGGAGTTGAATAGGCCAAAGGTGCGTAAGGAGGGGGTTTATAATACAAAGGGACTTGGGGCATAGCCAGCGTCGCATATGACGGTGCCGACGAAGCAGAGCTTGTTGTAGGTTTCTGTAATAATTCAATACAATTATTTAATTAGGTCACATATATGAAAAAATAACCTTCACGAATTAATACAAGGAAATATATGGTACTATTCAATAATCACCCAAAGTGGTGTGATGAATAATGATGTAGCAATATTGTAATTTACTAGGGCATTAGAATAATGTAATTTTGATCTCACCTCTCCTGCATTTCTGCGATGGAGAAAGATATAGGTTAACAATCACCAAAATGCAAAGCTAGCTACTGTCATTCAACCAATCCCCTGCCACTAGGTGGAAGCTTGTTTGGTTTCCTGAGGCAATCCTTAATTAAGCAGTCTTTTATCCTATGGTTGGCTCCTCATATGATAATCTATCTACATGTTCTCTTCTTATAAGCTTACACTTTTAAGATAAATAATGTTTACCTGCCACCTTTAGTCTGAAGAGGCCAGATAATGTCATCGTAACCCTGAGAAAGAACCTTATGCAATTGAACGCTGTACCCAACAAAAACCAAAAATCAAAACCATCCCCAATAAAATTTATCCAAAAGGGTATAAAAAAAGCTACACAAAATCATTTAAAAACTTGAAAATACTTTGCACTGCCGATGAATATGTCGGATGAAAGGCTATTGCTGTTCCAAACGGAGACATTTATCTCCCTAAGACCTTCGATTAATGTAAACACGAACTTCTCCTGTAATATAGGATTCTTATCATCATCTATGCGCCAAGAAAAAATGAACATGCCTCAAAGAATCAGACTAGGATCTTATATATATATATATCAGTCTTTTTTTTAAAAAAAAAAAAAAAAAATCCAGAGGAAAAAGAAAACAAACCAGTGCAAGTCCTGGTGCGGAACTTGGTGCTAGCATATTCGAGGCACACGTACGGGTCTGGGCGTGAGAAGGTGTCCTTCAAGTTGCTGCACCCGACAACTGCAGCAAACGAAAAACCAAGATGAACAAGAGAGACGCGACATAAAGATGGATGGGTACTTCTTTTATTTTCGTTATTAGTTTGTAAATAGAAAAAATAAAGAAAATATTACCAGTGAGCTCAAGAAGCTGGCCTTGAATAACCTTAATCGACATTGAAGAGTAAAATCTGATGGCTGAGATTGAGTAGTTGGAAGAGTATATTTTTATTCACAAGCCTGGTCCCTGCAGGGACTCACAAAGACACAAACAGGTTCTGGGAATAATCTATTGACGCGGTAATATTCCGCGTACAACGTGGAGAAAGGGTGCAACAATCTAGCGGCGCAGAAAAAAGTAGACCTTTCAGATTATTCGGGTCTCCTGCATGCGTTGACAGCGTCAGTACTGAAGGTTGCCTTGTCTGCCTAAATAGCCTCTTCTTTTATTTTTGTTACACTTCACTCAATTTCTTCATTTTTAGTGCAATTCCCGAAGTTCAGATACTAGTGATTTATGCGACCATGCACCCCTAACAAAGAGGAATGCTCACGTGACCATCTCAAGCAAAATAAGTCGCTTACGCGACTAGCTTAATTGCCTGAGCCACTTTTTGTGGGCCACCTCCCATTAGTGGGTAGGCTGCACCCGTTGAGAGGGGTGGCTTCTGCCAACCCAGTTAATGCCATGTAAGTAATTTTAGACATTTTTTATTTTCTTTTTTGACAAAATGAGTTAAACGAAAAATGCAGAAGGACTTGATTTAGGTGTTGTAAATAAAACTACATGATATTTTTTTTTTGTAGTTTTTCAATTGTCTATATTTAATTTTATTCTCTCACTTTCTCATGAAAAATTTGAAATTAAGTTTGGACGTACGGCTGTTTTTTTATAGCACTTAAGCCAAAGTCAATATAGAAAACTTAAAAGAAGAAAAAGTTAAATCTAAAAATTAAATTTGACCTACGAACACAATTTGTCACTCCTAACTAAAATTAGGATGTGTGTCAAACCAATGCACTTGTAGCCAAATGGCCCATGTGAGCCTGATTTCTGAGGGCTAAAAAGTCTCCAACATGGAATAAGCCCGTTTAGAATCCATTTGATTTGTCAACTCAATGCCTCTCAAGGCTCATGTGCCATTGAAATTCTATTTATAACTTCAAACGGCACCTATTCTAAATGTATAGATGTTTCACACAATATTATGCAGAAATAGATCTGGCCTAACAAAATATAATTAACCAAAAATAGATATACAATAAACAATAAATAACACAAAAATTTTGGTTACAAAGAGAAAACCAATTAAAAAACTCTCTAATTGTAAAATCTCTCCGGGACAGTCAAACTTAGAAAATCAACTAACTCAGTAAAAAAATAAAGAATTACAATATGTTCATACTCACAAAACCGTTGTTATTGACACACTCTTTTATAAGGCAAACGACCTACTTGCCTTTTATCGCAGTAGCCCTTTCCAGAGATAGCTGACACAATCCTTCTATGTGATTTCCCTTCATTGGAATTCCAATTAACTTCACTTCAATAATCAACAAATAATAACGAACAATCACTCTAAGAGAGAGAACAAAAGCTCTATATCACAAATTCTCTTAGCACACAACGACAAATTCCAAATTCAGAATTCGTGTATAATACAAACTTCCAACATTTGAATTACAATTTTTATGGACTGACGATCGGTTGAGTGCCAATATTGGATGCACCAAAGTCCAGCAATTACAAGTTTCTTTACAATTTTAGCATCTTCATCATCTAAAATTATTTTTTTAAAAAAAATTGCAGCCAGACTAATCCACAACTTTCCATGTTTTTCTAGTTTTTTTAATTATTTAAAATATAACTTTTAAATACATAGGTATAAGGGACATTTCATGGATCAAGATCCCTGGCAATATCTTAAAAATTGCCAACCAATTTTTTTACAAATATTAGCTGTTGAATATATTTAAGGGTTTAGAATAAGATACACACTATTAAGATAGCCTCGAAAATATGCTTAATAGCTTCAGAATTATGCATTTACTTAAATTTGAATTTTGAAATTCAAATAGCCTTGGGAGTATGCCACCAACAAAATAGCATATGTCTTATTTTAAGCCGTTAGATATATTCAATGGCTGAAATTTATAAAAAAAATGGTTGACAATTTTTAAAGTATTACTGAAAATCTTGATTCATATTTCACCTAGCTATACTCTTGTCTAATATACCTGTAATTTTGTTTTTTTTGTTGTTTTTTGTTTTTTAAAATAGATATGTGTGATGTTATCCATTAAATGGTCAATTCTAAGAGGCTGTGATAATAAAAGCGGTGGGGACTTTTGGTGCTTGTTTCCACTTTAGTGACCACCAATAAATCCAAGAATCCCTCCTTAATTCCCTGCATTTGAATAGGAAAAAAAAGAAATTCCAAAGAATCCAGGCTTCAAGACTTCAAGTCTTCTCCATGAAATTGCATTTTAAATTCCAGTTGGCCCTACGATGTCAATAATTTGCAGGTGATAATCAATGAAGCGTACGTGAGGATGATATCGTAAACATGTAGAGGAGAATATATGGCTAATTAGTTTTTCATATCATATATATCAATAGTTGTCATTTTCATATTTATTCTGGTTAATTAGTTTTTCAAACAGGTAGCTACCCATACGACCCATAACTCATAGGAAATAAATACTAAGTTTATCATGTACCTAACTTTTTCTTGACTTAACTAATTAAGAATAAATTCAACAAAAGTAGACTATGTTAAATATAGGTAATTATGGGTTTGGAAGTTTGTTAAATAGTAATGCTATTTAGTATACAGTTATATAATTTATATGATATGGTAATAAAAATATCAGTCTTTAATTATTATTTTTACAAGTACTAATTTTCATTGTCATATTATTAAATTATAGGGATAATTTTATTTGACCCCCTAAAGTTTTACGCCTTTTGTAAACACCCTTTCAAAGTTCAAAATATCTCACTTTGATGTATTGAACTTCTGTTTAATGTGTTTTATCCCACACCAAAGGGTTGGCATGACTCATGGGACACCTAATTTTTGTCTTATGATTTGTAGTTTGTTTGTCTTTGTAATTGCCTAGAGAAAGAGTAATCCTCTTTTCCTCTTGTGTGAACATGTAAAAAAAATTACAATGACTGATTTTGTAATTTTTTTTTAATTTCTTAAAAATTATTTCATTGGAGGTTGGTTATGTTGCAAATGTGGGTATCTGAAGTCGACTTCACAGTTAAAAGTTGTTTAGAAAAATGAAAGGTTCAAGATGATTTTTCCTTGAAACTTACATGCATGGACGACATAGTTTTTCAAGTACATTAACATATTTGATTCAGATCAAATTTTGGAGAGTTTGGAAGAAGAAGCCAGGGTTCAATCATTGTATTAAAAATATATATGGTAAATTATTATATATCCATTTGAAACTTGGTTAATTGTGGAGATTGAATTAAAATAAACTATAATTGTGGAGATTCAAAATTAATTACTTTTCCTTCATAATGCATATGCATGCGTGTGTTGTGTTTTCATTGGCAGAAAGGTTGACATCATAGTGAGTCTACAATCAATTAATTCATCATAATTAGACTATTCATTCCAGTAGAAAACCTTTAGATAAGTTTGAAGACAATGTTTGAAAAATCTTTAGAAAAATCTCTTAGATAGGATGTTATCTATTATATCCTTTGACTTCATCTGCAGCCTTATCTCCACTTCCTTTATCTTTACTTGCAAATATCTATGGTGTATTAAAGATTGACCGACTATCGGTTGATTGCCAATATTTGCTATACCAAAGTCCAATAATTACAAGTTTTTTTATAATTTTAGCATCTTCATCATGCAAAATTATTTTTTTAAAAAAAAAAATTGCAGCCAGACTAATCCACAACTTTCCATGTTTTTCTAGATTTTTTAATTATTTAAAAAATAATTTTTAAATACATAGGTGTAAGGGACATTTCATGGATCAAGATCCTCATCAATACCTTAAAAATTGCCAATCAATTCTTTTACAAATATCAGCTGTTAGAATATATATATCTATCTGAGTAAGGGCTTAGAATAAGACACTCGCTATTAAGATAGTCTCGAAAATTTGTTTAATAGCCTCATGAATATGCATTTACTTAGATTTGAATTTTAAAATTCAAATAGCCTCAAGAGTATACTACTTAAAAAAGGGAAGATGTTTAATTCTAAGCTCTTAGATATATTTAACAGCTGAAATTTGTAAAAAAAAAATGTTTTTGACAATTTTTAAGGTATTGTTGAAGATTTTGATTCGCATTTCACCTAGCTATATATACTCTTGTCTAATATACATCTCACAACACTTGGCATGTAATGATTGTACTATATAATTTGCTTCCTTAGATGTGCAAGAAACAAACGTCTTTCATATTATTCCTAAATATCCTGGGTCCAAAATCATTTGAAATGAATATAAATGTTTATTTGCAACCCTTAATCGAGGAGTTACAGAAGCTATGAAATGTAGGAGCATGCACATTCGATACATCAAATAAAAAAAAAAAATTGTGATGCGAGCGTGTATTAGACACCTTGACACGCCAATAAACGCAAGTCAAGAAAATGCATCTTTTTTGTAGTGCACCACTGACAACTTGTTATTGTTATTATCATCCTTCTCATTGGGTAGCACTGTGTACATTAAACTTCTCAACCCATACCATAAACAACTTGCTTTGTTTGAATCTTTCTTCGGGGAGTGTTTGTTTTTTAAAGACTTAATCAAATCCAAAGTATCTTTAAGAGAACTTGTGGAGGACAGCCGCACAGCGGTCCTTTTATTATGATTTACGACAACAAAAGGTTCCCCATTCAAGTCCGTCGTCATTCTATACCAGAAACAATATTGCTATAAGGTGGTTGGAAATCTGAGCAAGAGGTTATGCAAATTTAAATTTTGACCATACTCTTTGTATTGCTTGCTCTCTCTAGAACTTCTCCAGCATTTTCCTATGCAGCATAACTGAATCACCTGAATTCTAAGATTTGGAAGCCTTTTGTTCGCTGAAAAATGGGTCAAAGGACGGAGCTGATTCTGCTGCTGCTTTCCATCCCATATTTCCTTATGGAGAGGACCACCGGTGATGACTGTGAGTTCTATTTAACTGCTATGCTCTTTTCTGTGTTTGTTAATCAAGTGTTTACATGACTTACAGACTTCTAATATCCCTTCTTTAAGTTTATTGGTTAGCACCTCATGCATCTCCTTTGTTTACTTGTTTCTTCTGCTTCTTCCTACCTTTTCTTTATTTTTATTTATTTATTTATTTTTTTGCTCTTGAACTTTAATTATGGCTCAAATTCATTTGATTGCAGAGAGAAAACTGAAAAGACAAGAAACTGGAATTATGAATCTTAAAATTTCTATATTTAATAATTTGAGTTAACGGATCTTATCCACTTAAGTGATCATTGGACAATAGTTTTACCTCCTTGGAATGAATTTTCCTTGTCCGTGGAAATCTGAACAAGATAAATCTTACTTTTTGGAATCTTTTATTTTTCTAGATTCCTCCACAACGGAGGGAGGATATCTTTTTCTGTTATTCTTGAGTGATTATCATCTCCAGAATGAAGGTCACAGATCATTGCCTTAGAGGGTTATCTTTAGTGCCATCGTTTTCATAATTTCTGTGTTTAGACTAATTAATTATTATTATTTTTTTTTTTTGAGTAATGTTAAAAAGAAGGCACATGTGGCCATGTTCCACCTTCACATCCTTTTTGTCTCAACAGTCGACATTCTTGATATGGACCAATTTTATTTGAGTGGTATGTTGCATTTTGTTAGTAACTCAAGGCAATGGAATTGGTTGTCTTGTGGGGTTTCATTAATTTCATGGATTCCCTCTCACAACCAAAAAGATAGGGGAAAAAAAGGAAAAGCTACAGAAAAAATACTTTTGCCTTTCCGATCGTCGAAAGAGAAAAATTGAAAAGAAATGGAGACCTCCTTCTTCTAGCAACTCCCATCGATCTATGTAAAACTTATTTATTAATATTTTTCAAAGTGTGGGCCTGTTGGGTGGGGCAAGAGATATGAGGCTGCGCTTTTCTTTCTCAATTCAAAACATTGGACAGAAAATAGAAAGAGTTAAGCAAGACACGTGTGACGGTGAGCGTGAATCTTAGAAAAAAGTCATTTATTTTGCAACATGTCCTACTCTGGAAGGAAGATCCAACCGCTCTGAGTTGAGTTTAATAAGTGGTCTGTGGGTAGGACCACGGGCAGCGGCGGAGCCAGGTTGTTGACTAATGGGGGGCAAATTTTTTTTTTTAGAATAATATTAAAATAAAATTAATTAAATATAAAAATATTTATTACACTGTAGCTACAGTGTCAGTCAGAGAAGGACACAGAATTTGCACTAATTTCCAAATGTTCTCACCCTTTCCCATATTAAGCATTAACCCGCAGTGCAATAACCCAATCACTCATTTGCAATATATATATATATATATATATATATATATATATATATTCTCTTCTTCCTCTATACACATGAAACTTTTCCATACCCACACCCACCATACCCACCCGGACCATCCTCTGTTCTTCTTCCTTGTGCAGACCCATTTTCAGGCAGTGAACCCCTAAACCCACCCTAGCCAACCCATGGCAGTGCGGCACCTTCTTCTTCTTCAACCTTTTGTTTTTCCTACAATGGTTGCAAGGAGGCATTTACTTTACAATGGTTTTTCTGCAACTGCATCATCTTCAGATTTCAACCTTTAGTGAGGAGCATTTGCCCTAAAGAGTTGTTAAGATAGACATACCAATTGTTGATAAGGGGCACAAAAAAAAAATTGTACTTAGTAAGGGAAAAAATTTAGGGGTTGAAGGGGGGCATATGCCCCTAAAACCCCCATTGGCTCCGCCATTGACCACAGGTAAGGGCAAAGAGGTCTATTTATGAATGTGGATCATGATTCATGATCGTTACTATAGTAACACGATAATCATCATCATAGAATAGATAGGGGCAAAGTGGGCATGAGACACGTGGAAGATACTCACCTTTCCAAGAATCTACTACGTCAAAGAGCATTTGCGGTAATAAAATTTTGGAATATCAAGTATCTACGTAAAATATCTAAATACGGCCCTCCCCCCACCGGGCCCCACACCCATATAAAAACAAAGAAATAAAATAGAGCTTATTTATTTTTCCTGAGCAAGAATTGAATATGAGAAGTTCAACTTGTTCTTCAAGGCATCCACCTCACCTCATGATATCCATCTCTTCACATCACCAAACATAACAAAGCCAGCACAAAGGTCACTTGGCATCTCCTTTCTATACGATTGACAAAAAAAAAAACTTTGTTGGCATTGAGAAGTTAAGATTTGACATTAGCGTTGTCAAGTCTAATTCAAGTTACATGGCCCACTGGATATATATACATGAGTATATGTACATATGTTGTTTCTTTTGCGGCTTTGGTACTTTTAAAGTTGCTTGGCACCACTTGGAACTGGGAAATACTTGGTCCATCCTGATAAGAGGATCAGCTCTTGAATAGTAATTTCCTTTTGTTACCTGGGTTGCTGAAGTAACAATATAAAGTGCATCATGTCCTGAAAGTTGCTTCCCCCAAAATTGGATAAAGCTAGTTGTAATCCTTCAGGGGATTATGTACATATTCAATGTAATAATTGTATGGTTCTGTTTGATTTTTATTTTTTTATTTTTTTTTGGTGGTGTCATTGAATCATGAAAACTATCTTATAATTTCTGATGCAGATAATGGTCTACTTTCTCTAATGAATGAAATGAAGAACACACCACCAAATTGGGAAGGTACTGACCCTTGTGGTAGCAAATGGGAAGGGATTAAATGCAGCAATTCACGTGTGACCTCCTTGTAAGTTTCACCCTTCAAAGCATTTTGAAGGCTGTAACTTATGTCCAAATTTTTTATATTAATGTGTGTGTGTTTTTATTTTTTATTTCAGACAATTACTGAGCATGAATTTGTCAGGCATGCTATCTGGTGAAATCGAGTTGTTGTCTGAGTTGCAGACTTTGTAAGTCTTCTATTTGTGCTTAGCCACTTCTTTTAGTCATAATAATCCGTTTACAAATTTTCTTGAGCGACAACTCAGCTAGCATCATTTTTCTGAGACATTCATCTCGGGCACCAACCATTTTCAGGGGATTATGATCATGAGAGTAGTGACTAAGAAATTGTATTTTATTTCATGTCATCACTTAGATTAAATTGATATCTATTTTCTGTTGCAGTATTTGCTTGTTGCCTATTCCATTAGTAGTTTGTAATTTGTTTTTTGATAATCAGCTTTTTCATATAGGGACCTGTCTTACAACAAAAACTTAATAGGACGACTTCCATCTTCAATTGGGAATCTAAAGAAGCTAGTTCACTTGTAAGGAAATGTAGATTACTGTTAGAGTTTTAGCTGATAACCAACTTGCGTGTAAACATCCTTTTTAACTAAGCTGTTGCTTTTTGCATACCAGAAACCTGATTGGTTGTGGGTTCTTTGGACCTATTCCAGACACAATAGGAAATCTACAGCAGCTAACCATTTTGTAAGGCTTTTAACTTTGTGTATATATATATATATATATATATATATATATATTTTCAATGTGGCGTCATTGCGTCAAATACACGTGAAATTAGTTATGGATCTTAACCTATGTTCTATTTAGTAGACAGTGATGTTTTGGATGAAGGGTCTATCGTTACATACTTTAATTCTTGGATTTTGTGGTATTTTAGTGCAGTTTCATTTGTGGGCCAACATACACTGAATTCCATAACTCTTCTTTTGCCATTCAATTGCAGATCTCTGACTGATAATAGCTTTAGTGGACCAATTCCAGCCTCTATTGGGAAACTTTCCAAACTTTATTTGCTGGACCTAGCTGTAAACCAGATTGATGGACCTATACCAGTCTCTCCTGGTCTTGATATGCTACTTCAAGCAAAGCACTTGTATGTCAAGTTTATGTAATTTCAAGATGATTATATTGTTTTCTCCTTGTGACTTTGTTTTCTACAATTAATTAATAACCATTTATGATTCTTTATGTCATATACAGTCATCTCGATAACAACAAGCTCTCAGGCGAAATTCCTCCTAAACTTTTTAGTTCAAAGATGACTCTGATACACTTGTAAGTTTCGAGAAACTGTTAGGTGGCAAGCTTTCACGTCTTCACACTAGTAATGTTAGAAAAATAGCTCTAATAGTCTCTCTTTGTTGCGCTTTTTCATTATTTTGTTTTTTGGGTATCACCTCCGCAATTGTTGCCCCCCCTTTTTGTTCTAATGTCAAATATCAGACTAAATGTCTTGGATATGGAATCTAAGGAATGGAAATGTTTTATTATTCTTAATTGGTATAGTAAGATATTGTTAATTTACTCATTACTTTCCATCCGCTGGCAGGATTCTTAAAAGCAATAATCTCAATGGCAGAATTCCTGACACCATTGGAACTGTGCAGACTTTGGAGGTGATGTGAGTATCTAGCTTAGATACTCAAGTGAATTCACTCCTATACTATAGATGGCTATGAAATTTTGACAAGTTATTGTGCGAAATATCTTGTTTTGGCTACAGACACTTTGATAGGAATTCACTAAGTGGGACTCTGCCTTCAAACCTCAACAAACTTGTAAACGTTAATGAGCTGTAAGCAGAAAATATGGGCAATACCAAGTGCAGCATTTATACTTGTTTGAAGATTATCATCTTCTTTGAAAATTTTCACTTACTAGAAGAGCTTATGATATTTTGTTTTCAGGTACTTGTCGAACAATAAGTTCATTGGTCCAATTCCCAACCTTATTGGCATGAACCTCATCTATGTGTAAGTTGAAATAGTTTTATTGAGACTACAAATTTGATTTGTGGTGCAAGGGTAACTAAGCATTCTCAGACTATCATAACTGGATAATTAGTTAAGTATCTTTTCTTAAATGTGTACTATTTGTCATAGCCCTATTTATATTATAATTAAAATTAGTATCCTTGCTATCTTTTCTTTGACTGAAATGTGATCTGCAGGGATTTGAGCAACAATAGTTTCACTGTTTCTGATATTCCTCCATGGGTTTCAACCTTACGGTCTTTGACGACATTGTAAGTTTTGCTCATCTCTTTCTCCATGTCCCCTCCCCTTCTCTCTCAACCACACCTACATATTGCCAAATAAGAAAATTGAAAGAATTTAAAAGAAGACATTAAATATCTAATAGCGTTACTAGAAAAATTTGGGTTCCTGCAACAAATCCCTTTCCAGCTTTCTGCATCATCGAAAAGACCTAATTGTTTAAATTATAGCTTATCAAGAATTCTCTCGCAATTTGTTAATCCTCTTTGTTAATGCGTGAATGACCCTTAATGTGTCTCCTTGCCACGTGCAGTCTTCAGTCTTCACTACACTTGTATGGACCAACCCAGAGAACCCTAGTGCACTTTGTGCTCATCTTCAGCTATCGCTAATTACTGGTAGATTAATTTTGATTTTAGCATATCTCATAATTCTCAACAAACCCAGTACTATAGTCACCAACTTGATTCACTAATATGTTCCTTGCCTTCTAGCACCATTGTAGTATACTGAATCATTTTCGTAATAGTCTTCTTTTGAATTTCTCACTGGGTTTGGTATCTATGTGCTAATAGCTTGGCAGACAAGGCTCCTTGCCCCCCACTTCATCCATCTATCATTTGAATCTTTGGCAACAACCTCTAGAATTTTCCCTACAATAAATCATTGAACTGACATATTCAGCTCGATCTGTTAATATCTTCTCAGTATAAGCAGTATAAATTACTATGATATTGGGTTTCTTTCACAAGTTTATAAGTCCAGTTTACACTGTAAAAGTTGCATCTCTCCATTATCTTGACTAAGCGGGTTCTTGTCAGGTCTTGTCTTTTAAGTTAATTTTGTTAGCAAGACAAAGCATGGTTTTTATTGCATAAGCATTCGTGTTTCTTTGGTTACATTTCAAGAGTTTTTTATTGGCAATGGGCTGAATGGCCATACAGAAGGTTGGGGCTTGCATGTGAAACTGGTGTACTCTTCTATCTCTCTGGTTTGCATGTGTGTATGAATGCATTCCAGATTTTTGTCAAACAGGAAGAAGCTTTAACCCTAAATGTTTTATTGGTGCAGAGTGATGGAAAACACACAACTTCAAGGACTAGTTCCTAATTCCATATTCAGCCTTCCCAATTTACAGACTGTGTGAGTATCAACTTGATCTCAAGCAGATTTCAATGTGACGGCAAAAATCCAAATGGAACAAGCATGCATGGGTTCGAACACCATTAAATGTAGTCATATAAATATAAATATATATATATATATATATTTATATTACTCCATATATATATATATGGGGTGATAATGATGTGAATGTTCTAACATGTGGGACAGGACGCTAAGGAACAACAATCTCAGTGGCCCCTTAAATATTAGTACCGGCTATAGCAAGAAACTGCAACTCATTGATTTGCAGAACAATTCTATTGGAACATATGTAGACACAGCTGAAGGATACAACAAGAACTTGATGTAAGCCATATTAGTTATCTTGGTCATATCATTTCATTTGTAGTGTCCAATAACTGACATTTGATTTCTTATCACATCATTGAAATAATTTTCCAAAATCACTGCAGCCTTGTGGATAATCCAATTTGCAAATCTGATCTCACAAAGAGTTACTGTGCTGTTTCCCAATCGAATACTCCCCTATACTCCACACTACCAAATAGCTGTGTGCCTGCTCACTGCAATTTGAATCAGAGTTCCAGCCCCAACTGTAAATGTGCATATCCATACAGCGGAACTCTTGTCTTCAGAGCTCCTTTCTTTTCAAACTTGGAGAACTCAAGTTACTACAAAGCTCTTCAGAGTTCTCTCATGCAACGCTTTCAGAATTTTAGTCTTCCAGTGGATTCAGTTTCCTTGAATAATCCGATCAAAGACTCAACTAAGAACCTTAAGTTGAGCCTAGAAGTCTTCCCATCTGGCCAGGATCGTTTCAATCGAACAGGAATTTCTATTATTGGATCTCTACTTAGTGGCCAGACTTTTCAGCCTCCACGGGATTTTGGATCCTACTATTTTTTGGCTGATCCATATGGGTACTATGCAGGTAACTTGGAATTTCACAGTTTCAATAAAAAGTAATAATTGATATGTGCTGTCTAATTGTGATGCATCTCTAAAAAAAATAATTGTCACAATGTTAGCTTAATCTGATTATGACCTATCTCTCTCTCTCCCTCTCCCTTTTTCGCTTCTTTTAGGAATATCTACAGAATCAAAAAAGTCGTTGAGCATTGGAGTTATAATTGGAGCGGTAGCTGGCGGCAGTACCATCCTGCTGCTACTATTAGTCCTTGCTGGGGTTTATGCTCTCCGTCAAAATAGAAGAGCAGAAAGAGCTTCTGAGAAATTAAATCATTTTGGTAATAAATTTATGATCTAAACTTGGCACTTAAAGAGTTATTAGTATGGAACTGTAAGGGTATATTATCGTTTTCATGCCATACAAATGCAGCACACTGGGATCCAAATAACGGCAGTGGTGGCATTCCTCAGTTAAAAGGGGCTAGATCCTTTTCCTTTGAAGAGCTGAAGAAGTACACCAACAAGTTTTCTGAAGCAAATTCCATTGGATCTGGGGGATATGGAAAGGTTTAATTATGACTGTCTCTTGCAAGTTGCAACAATATTGATTCTTTCCTAAATTTGTGAGAATATACTAGAAGATTCTTTAAGCTCTATTAAAAAGACCTTTCTAATCCATCCAATTTTAATTGTTTTCTTGCACTTCAAATCCTTAATTTCCTTCCAAAATTTTTCTTTTGTTTTTCCCCCATAAATTTCTTGGTAACAAAAGCTTCGTAAGTTTCTCTCTATAATTATAAACCGTTCCCGTCACTAAATATTTATCTGTTAACTTTTTTACAGGTTTATCGGGGAATTCTTCCCACTGGTCAACTGATTGCCATCAAACGAGCTCAGACAGAATCTATGCAGGGTGGGGTCGAGTTCAAAACTGAGATTGAACTTCTATCAAGGGTTCATCATAAGAATCTTGTCAGTCTCATTGGTTTTTGCTTTGATCAGAGTGAACAGATGCTGGTATATGAGTATGTTCCAAATGGTACTCTTAAGGATGGCCTTTCAGGTACTTCCATTCTATTCTTGACCTTCTTTTCTCTAATTGAATTCTTGTATTTGTCGACACTTGAGATGTAGTACTTTATCATAATATCGTGGAACTCCTCAGTTCATTAGCATTATATTGTTCACTAATTAAGGAACTGAAAAGAAGACAATGTACCTTGTTTCTACTTGCAAAAGAAACAAAGATATCACACAGTAAGAATTAATAAAATATTTATAGTTTAGCAGTGTGCCTCATTTAGAGGAAAATTGGGAGGAACTTGTCATCTTTGTGTTACAGTGCTTTTTTCACCACAGCCCCTTGAAAATATATGCATACATAACTTAGATTGCTCTCTCCAGACAATGTAAATTAGCCTCGTAAACAGTCCTTATATAATTTTTCCTAAAAGTTTAATGACATAGCGGTTGCTTATGCAGGGAAGTCAGGAATCCGGTTGGATTGGATAAGGAGACTAAAAGTCGCCCTTGGTGCAGCCAGAGGTCTGGCCTATCTTCATGAACTTGCCAACCCACCTATTATACACAGGGACATTAAATCAACCAACATTTTGCTGGATGAGCACTTAAATGCAAAAGTTGCTGATTTTGGTCTTTCTAAGCTTATGGGTGATGCTGAAATTGATCATGTCACTACTCAAGTTAAAGGGACAATGGTCAGTTGAAAATCCCATAAACCTCTACTATAGCAAAATTAATGCCCTTTATTTATTTATTTAAAAAAAAAAAAAAGTGAAGAGGAAACAAAAAGTAAATGGAGGATTACTTTGGTTTATAATGTTAAAACTAATTTAGCCAAAAATGGGTGTCCTCAACCTTGAGATTTTTAATGACATAGTATTAGCAGTAGGAGCTAGTCTAGGTAGAAAATTGTCTTACAATGTAGTGACGGAAGAACCAGATCAGGGTTTAGGGAGAAAATTGTCCATTGCCAGTATTTAAAGTATACACAAAATTGACAATGTTTGAACTTGTTATTGGACTGTGCCTCTTTCTTCCTAGGAAGTTGCTTACCATATCCTGTTGGGCCAGAAGGTCACATGTATCCGTGTGTAGAATCTAAATTTTCTTAACAAATACGTACGATTTCTCTCTAAACTTTAACAACTTGTTAAAGCCATGTGCTTTTACATCTTTGGTTGATTTAAAATTCCACTGCATTGCATCAAATCCAAGTAGTGTGAACTCATTTTCTTTAATGGTGTAGGGCTACTTGGATCCTGAATATTACATGACCCAACAATTGACTGAAAAGAGTGATGTATATGGCTTTGGAGTGGTATTATTGGAGCTTATAACTGCAAGAATGCCAATCGAACGGGGAAAGTATATTGTCATGGTGGTACAGACAGCAATGGATAAATCAAAAGTATTATACAACCTTCATGACATTCTTGACCCAGCCATTGGTTTGCAGACATCACTAAAAGGTCTAGAGAAGTTCGTGGACTTAGCAATGCGTTGTGTTGAAGAATCAGGAGCTAACAGACCTGCAATGGGTATAGTGGTGAAAGAGATTGAGAACATTATGGAGCTAGCTGGTTTGAACCCCAATGCTGAATCCTCGACCACTTCAGAAAGTTACGACGTAAATAATGAGAATTCCTACTATCCTTATAGCAATGAGAGCTCTGAATATAGTGGGGCTTATCCAACTTTAAAGATAGAGCCTCATTGAGTATCCTTGTGCATTTTCATGTGGAACTTGGTGCTACAAGTTTGTACTGGATAGAAGATGTTGTGGTGCTTGTTTCAGAAGACAAAAAACCTAAATCGTGATTGAAATGCATATACTTTTATTTTATTTTATTTGCACTGTGGAGGAAAATACTAAACTGTAAATATTCACTGTATTCCTTTTTTTAGATTGTAGATAATTCAGGAATGATACTTATGTGAGAATCCATATTTCGTATTAGTAAAGAGGAGCAATTAATTGTTTACTTTATTAATCACTTTAGCAATAACAAGATCACATACACACACATATATATATATATGATGATGTTGTAATCACGAGTTAGTAACTCCATACCTTAATTACTATTTTTGGTCATTCTAGACAAAAAGTAGTAACTTGAGTCAAATTGTGAAATAACTTGGGGTTTCAGCTATTGTTTTATATCATTCTAGCTCAGAGTTTGCGCGCTGCACGAAATTATTCATTATAATTTAATTTTAAAATTTAAAACACATCTCTATTGTTTTTTTTTTTTTTTTATTATAGGTCAAAAAAGTTATATAAAAATATCTATCATGCCTATTTCAATAATTTTTTTCTTTAAAAAAAAAAAAACATATTAAAGGTTATACAATAGTATATTGCTAAATATAATGACACAATTATACATAAGATTACATGAATATATAAATTACATAAAATTATGCTATCATAAGAACCATATATATATATAATTTTAGTTTTAATGCATATAAATTAAAACATATTAAAAAATTCTCATATATGTAATTTAAAATGGAAAGAAGTGTAAATAAAAAAAGAAAATTGAAAGAAGAAAACCTAAAATGAGTTTAAACATAAGACCCTTAATTAATTTTAATTTAAGCACATTAAAAAATATTAGTTAATCACACAAACAAACCAAAAAAATAAAAATAAATAAGACCCAAAAAATATATTAAAATATTTATTCTCGTAGGAGTAGTTTTATTTCTTTCATAAAAGATAAAAATAAAAAATTGTGGAAGGAATATTGGAACACACACACACACAAAAGTAACAACAAAGTCAATTAAATTTACAAAAGAAAAATAAGAAATTTGAATGAAAATAATATATAAATTAGAACAGAAAATAAGGAAAAACAAAACAACATGAAATAATTATCTATTTCTCTATACTTTTCCTATTTCAGATGTATAGGAAAATGTCTTAAAATAAAGTTTTTAATTTTCAATTTTTTTTTTTTATTTCGACTACAGGCAAAGAGGTAGTTCAATTGGTTGTGATCACGCCTCATAAAGCAGAAGTCACTAGTTCGAATCCCCCCTCCCCCCTCCTGTGTGAACATGTCAAAAAATAAAAATAAAAAAAACATACATTTTCATACATTTGTATGTTTAATTGTCATACATATAGTTACTCAGCTTTTATATATATATGATAATATAAAGAGAAAGCATGGACACGTGTCACAATTCTAAGTAATCTCTACGTCAAAACTCGGCTTATATATATATATATATGATTATACACTTATATATTAAAAAAAAAAAAAAAACCAAAAATAATGCAATGACATTTTTTATTAATAATCTGTATGCCCCTTAAAAAATCGGTTTTTAATTATTTTTTATTAAATGACTAGACCAATTCAACTTAATAATGCAATGAAATTTTTTTTCTATTTTGTTTCTACATCCTACTATTTATTTCATCTATTTCTTTTTTTTTTAAACTCAGGAACACAACATAAATGCTCTCATTGAACAGAAAATTTGCGAAGAACAATTCCAGCACAGCTGCCATAAGTGCCATGGTAATAGTCTTACAATGAAATCAGGCATTAGTCAAGCACATAGATTCGGGAGGCTATGTCTTGGACCAACCAACCAAATCCCTCAAGCAGCCCCTCACCAGTGATTGCACTACAGCCCACAACTTGATAGGGAGAGGTATTAATAAGAACAATGTCTTCATGTTGAATTCCTTGTTATCAACATAAAGTAAAACATCTTGTAGTCTTTTTGTCGGATCTTACAATGTCAGATTTTCGCTTACATAGTGATTGATCAAAGAAGTTCTACATGCATAACATCTTTCACATGGTGTATAACATGGTGTTTTTTTTTTTTTTTTTTCTCATTATTCCAGATACTGAATCTGCCCAGAATACTCAACAGCTTGTGTTTCTGTTGAGGAACAATTGAATAAGGCGTAGTCCATCTTGTAAAACTCTTCTTCGAACAGGAAAGGAGAGGAAGACAAATTGAGTTGGCGAAGCTGTCTTGGAATGCAATGATGTGGGTCACGCATTTCAATTACCTGAGATTTATAGTCAATCTTTTTCACAAAGAACGTCACAGAAGTTGGCAGCTCGAGCACCGCATGTTTTGTATCAGTAAGGATAGATGAAACCCAGGCCATCCACAGTGGTGTGGCTGACCGTTAAGTCGGAAGGGAAATCGAATGGCTGGGCAACCGCCTCCGCACCGTAATTCATCACACCCATTCTGGCCTTCTCCAAGGCCTACGGCAAAAACCACAAACAAGAAGAAATATGAGATGCCCATTTCAAAGCAAATATGCATCTCCGTGGTGGTCCGGAAGGTTCAAATATGAGATTACCATTTCAAAGCATAAATATATGTTTCTGGGTTTGGCTTTTCTCCGGTGATTACCTCTCACCCTGTTCAAGTGAGCAGTAAATTACTCCGGGTGAAATTATCATTGACTTGGTTGGATACGTTACTCGATTGGATGTGAATAACAGAGGGTCCTTTAGTCTAGAGGGACCGACAACATAATTTTAATCTCTCTCTCACTGTCTCTCTCAAAATGGCAGGACGAGTGCCCTTCTCTGCTGGACTCTGTGCCCTTATTGTTGTTGTTCTACTTGTTAGAAATAATGCAAAATGTGTTCCTAACATGTTAGTTGAGTAGTGGGTGTGGTTTTCGTGATGTGTGAAAATCCGGTGAATTCTCCATTCTATTTGAGGACTTCAACTTGCTTTAGGAATATTGGAGAGTATTCTTCCAAGATGTATAGATATGTTTTCACAGCTATTAGGGCTACTGCTTTCATAGCTAGCTAGTGTTGGCGCAAATATTTGGTAAGGCAGGGTGAAACAAATTTGTGTCAAACCAATGCATTTGTTGCCTTATGGCCCATGTGGGCCTGATCTCTAAGGGCTAGAAAGTCTTCAACTCAATGTACAAGCTAGGAATATGGGGTTGTTCCCAGAATGGAACATTATGCATGAATTGTTGATTTATTGGGCCAATCAGGCCCGCAAGGATGAAATTGAAAAGACAAGAGGAAAAAAAAAAGGGAAGAGTTCCCACAACTTAAAAGTTTAAAATTTAATTTAATTAACTCTTTATTGAACTACTTCTACTTGAATAAAGGAGTACATGGCTTTATATAATTGGACTACTTATCGAGGTAAATGTAGGGTAAAACAATACATAACAAAATCAAGATTAGAATACTAAAACAAAATTTGTCAAAATTGTAGACGGAACTTAATAGTGATTTTAAATGGAATTTAATTGTATAAAGATATTTGTTATTTTTGCATACCATAGGGATCAGAGCTCTTGGAATAGTATAATCACAGTATATACTTTGCATTTTTCCGTTAAATTGATTTTATTGGAGGTTTTTGATGATGAGAAATGAATGATTGGAGAGGATTTTTCCTTGAAACTTACATGGACACAAGTTTTTCAAGTCTCAACAAATTGATACGGAAGTGGTTGGGTAGCACCGTAGCAGCCAAGATTGAAATTGGTAGATAATGAAGATGCGTCTCTTTCCTTGAAACTTACATGAACATAGTTTTTCAAGTTTCAACAAAAATTCATAAGACTCTTTCTTTCATAATGCATGCATGTGTTTCGTTCTCATTGATAATTTGACATCATTCGGAGACTTGATGGGATCGTCCATATATAATTGATTAAGCATGCATCATACTTCAATTTCGCGGCTTTGTCTATTCAGTAGGAAAAATTAATGTTAGTGTGCCAAGTTTTCCCTTTATTTTAGCTGAGATTTTAATATTAGTAGGCCTCTAGAAAATCCCATTCATTGTTTTTCTTTATTTTTCATAGTTTTTTAAACCTTTTCTCTTATGCCTGATTCTGATCAACACCATATTAATTAATGTCCCAATGGTTATTAACTTATAATTCCACGTTTGCAAAAGCTGATGTTATTGTTTTCTTTGTCAAATCTGCAGGAGTAATCATATCCTATGCATACAGCTACGGTGAGGCTTCTCTCTCAAAAAAGTTGTTTTAGTGATAAATTTGGAATAGTATAATGGAATAGCTTTGGATGAGTACTATTCTCGATTATTAACGATGATACAATAATTAAATTTTAGTGTATAATTTATTAAAATATTAATTAAATGATTAGATCTATTACTTTTTACTATTTTTTGTATATGTAATATTAATCAAGTGTTGGAATGGATTGATTTCTACCGAATAAAATTTAAGTTTCTTATCCACCCCAACCATATGTTAGCTAAACAACCGTGAGAATGCAAAATATCGATCAGGCTCAACGAATTTAAAGCCCCTAAACCAAACAAGTTTTTTGTAATTTAGAATATAAGTTTCTTGTTAAGCATGGCCAATGGGAAATTATTTAATTTTTGATTAATTACTTCATTATTGTTCTTGCAGCTTTTCTTGGAGCACTACTTATAAATGGTAAGAACTTGTTTCTGTCCTATCTATGTTCTTCTTAGAATTTTTTTTTTTTTTAATAGATTATTCCTTTCAATGTGAAACATGAAAAGAGTGTGAACGTGGGACATGATAAAAATATTATTATGACATTTACAGGAAAAAGACAACAAATACCTTGCTAGCTTAGTTATAAGGATTTAGGAAGGAGATTATTTAAATAATTTTTATCAGCCAAAAATAGTGGTGTCGACACCAATAAAACAATAAACTAATTTCTTTTCTTCTAATAATTTGGATGTTCTTTCCCAGAGCTTACCATGTCATAATAATTGTATTAGGGACTCACTACAAAAAAAAAAAAAAAAAAGAGTTTAGTGGTGGTTAGTGTAGTGTCGTTTTAAGGAATTGACACTATTAACATTATAAGGTGGCTGTTTTAGTGAAATCGACACCTCTTACAAAGGGGTGTTGGTTTTAGAGGAAACTGACATTAATTAATAGTGACGATTTTAGTAAAATTGACGCCCTTTTGTAAGGAGTGTTAGTTCTAATGAAACCGACACCAATTAATAGTGGGAAATGCTATAATGCAATAAACTATTCATATTTGGCCCATAAAAGTCTATGTGACATCCTTCATTTATTGTGGATTATTTTTTCACTGTAAAGATATTTTAAAATGTTTTTTTTTTATGCTACATAAACTTTTATAAGCCAAATATAAATAATTTATTATATTCTAACATTTCTCATTAATAATTACAATTTTAGTGAAACCGACATCCTTAATTGGTGTCGGTTTCGTCTAAAACCAACACCTCTTAATATTGGTTCCCGCGCCAAATTAGAGCCCAAAATATTACCGTGTGCATCTTCTCTTCTCTGGCTCTACTCTCTCTGATCAGTTCCCTCTCTCTAGCTAGAAATACTATTTTCTCCATTAAACGAAAGAGGATGTCCACCACGGCAGACTGTTCCCCATTAATTGATAATTTTTTTGATATTCTCTGTGCTTCCTTCAGATCACTCGTTCTCGGCTCGTTAAGTGCAGAAATTTCAGTTGGGCAAGTAATCGAGAACTCAGGAAGAGCACATCTGCCGCCAATGAAACCTTAATGGTTGATGCATGGGGAACGAAGCTCGGGCGAGGGTCGTAGGAGTGGAAGCCATCCTCGCTCTGACCATCTCCGATCCCCCGCAGCTGCGCTCTCTCTTTCTCCACCGGTGCAGCGAGCGTAGTCGGCTGTCCTCGCTCCACCGATGGAACTCCTCCGATAGTACATACACCAGCCAGCCTCCTCATCACACTGCACGTATGTACATTAATTTGTTGGTTTATTTTTAAAATTTTTTTTTTCATGCTGGGTTAGGGTTTTTACTTGATGATCATCAATTTTGTGTAAATTCGCACAATAAAAGTTTTTGGAGATTAGATGGTTCTTGATTTGAATTCTTAATTTTCATTTTGAAGAGCTCGTTTGAATTTTGGGAATTGTGATTTGTTTTGGGTGATTTCCCCTGTTACGGTTTATCGTTCTGTGCATATCCAAAGCTGCATGTAAACTGATGCAGCTGAGCAGAATCTTCTCTCTGTTACGAGGAAATACAATTTCCCCTGTTTTCAACTCTACTCTGCTGAAACAGGTGGCCATCTCTATAAGATAAGAGCTAGTCTAAAATTTCCGAGTAGAATCACAAAGCTTGTTTATGTGTTTGGGCAGTCGGATCGGCGGCTAGAGTTCGCCAAGTCGCGGACGTCGCTCGCCACAGCGGTCGCTACTACTGGGTGCTCTCCAAGGCTCGGCTCAGGTACTGAAAGTTTTCCATTTTTTTTTCGAATGGTTTTCCGGAGTCTTGAGTTTTGGGAAATTGGTAAATATGTTGATTTTGTGTGAATAGCTTGAACTTATTTTCCTTACAGTCTCTCAGCAAACAAACAGAGGCGATTTGAGCTGAATTTTCATTGTTTGCTTGTCTTTTTTCCTTAAATTAATAGTTATATTTGATGATTCATAGAGGATTGTGTATGATCGTTTGGAAATTATGAGGCATTTTGGTTTTTTTATTCGTTTTTTAATAAATCTACTGCATCAAATTATATAGGTTTTGGAGGACCCGTTGATTTGGCTGCTATTCTGGATTTTGTTGATTCGGGTCATGATTTAATTATTGTGGCTGGTAGTAATGCATCTGATCTAATCAGAGAAATTGCCACCGAGTCTGGAGTTGATTTTGATGAGGTGTGTATTAGTATTTGCGTGTTTCTTTGTGGTCAAATTTTGTATTCCAATAAAAAAAAAATCACTAATTAACTATCTTAATTTCCTTATTTTTTATTTTTTTTAATTATTCTTGGGCACAGGACCCTGCAGCTATGGTTATTGATCACACAAGCTATGCAGTTTCAGAAACTGAAGGAGACCATACTTTGATTGCTAGTGATGATTTCATTAAGGCTGATGTAATTTTGGGAGGCAAGAAAATTGAGGCAAGTGCAGATATATCATTTTCAACGAGTTATCTAATGTCACTATAAAGTTTTCTGAGCTGCTTTTAAATCCAAGCTCGAATGAAGCAACATCGAGGTGTTTAGTGATTTCATTGAGGCTGCTTTTAAGTTATCTAATGTCTCTATACGGTTACATTATTCATCAAGATGTAAATATCATTAGCTGCAGGCATAAGTTTTCCTTTCTCTATGGTACTCTATACAATTCGTTTATTTGTAAGTTATTAACTTGATCAATGGTTGTAAATACTATTATTATAGCTAATCATGGATCTACCATTGGCTAATGCTTGCAGCTTCTGGCAAAAGACTTAAGAGATCATTCCACCACTAAAGGCTTGAACTGGACTCCAAATTGTTGAGTCTATGTGTTTTGCCTGTAACATGTGTCACATGAACTGTCTAGATTCTACTAAAGCTTTACGAATGCGGTACACACTATTGAGTTTTCTGTGTCTAGGTTCAACTGTGGCTTTACACAATATAGTTTTTTGATCTTTAGCTTTATCAGCATTCAATAGCGCCTATTACACGTATTTTTTTGGCCTTCTGTTGGTATCTCCGATGGCATGCATTGTACTTGGAAATTTCATGTTTTGTCTTTTTGTATTCATTATATGAAAAATTACATTATCAATAATTCAGGGAAGTTATACATTCCAATTTCTTTTAAATATTTCTTTGGACCTTGATACTATCATTGGCTTGATGTGTTTGACACTATTATTCTAGTAAGTCAGGACTTTTGTTTTTCAATAATCATTGGACTTTTCTTTTTCTTTTTTGGGCTTGCAGGAGGTAGGATTTCAATGTGACAAGAATCAAGGGGAATGCCGTACTAAATTTGCTTGCCATCTAGATTGTTTTGATTGGGTCAAACGTGATGGTTATCTCCCTCCAGGAAGCCAAGGCCTAAAGGTACAATATGTTGGATTTTTTAAAAGATTAAGTTTCAGTTTTCAAGAATTGACGATGGACAAATTTTTTGAATGGATGCTTTTATGTTTAGATACACAGTAGGTAACCTCGGTAAAATTGTCAAAGTTGTCACAACACATGGGAAAGTGAGCAACTTGAGGTTAACAAAACATATCCTTTGCCAAGAGTCTAAGGCTACAACAAAGATTGGAATGACAATACATGCTTTGAGAAGGACAACATGGCTTTGTGTGAGGAATTTGGGTTCGATTCAGACAAAAATAGGAAGCTATTGTGAAGCTGAGAATTCCCTTTTGTATTTTCTACCTATTGAATTATGTATTGCAGGTTGTTAAGATTTGTAGGAGGGGGAAAGAGATGAAGGCTGCCGCCTCTCTATATTATTCAAGCTTTCTTGACCTAATACAAACAGCCAAATATATAGGCTAAACCCTAATGACATAAAGACTAAACTACCCTTGAAACCCTAATAACTCAAAACCCTAATACTAATAACTCTTCTAACACTCCCCCTCAAATTGGAGCATATACATCATATGAATCCAACTTGGAAGGTATAAGCAAACGAAAAACATAAAAAGCATACTCTAATACTCCCCTTCAAGCTGGAATAGCTTGGAGCACACAATACAAAACTCAAAACAAATTAAATAAAACTTCAATGCTGGTCGAAAACTTGTCGGAAACTTGAACAATCACTTGATCGGTTCTCGCTGAAAAACACCAAGGCTGGTCGGATGCAACGATCTTGGGATTGGTTCTCGCCGAAAAACACCTAGGCCGGTCGGATACATCAATCACCAACAACAAACAACAATTTTTTTTTTTTTTTTCACATGATTAACCAACAAGATTCAAACTTAGCATCACTGAGATCGGTCGAAAATGCAGAACTTCGTCAAAGCTTCAAAACTGGCCGGAAACACACAGAACATGCCGGCAGTACCCAAAAACAGAAGAAAAACACTGAAAAACATAACAAAACAGTAACTGAAGGCTCGCCGAAGCATCACCGGAGACCATCGGAACTTGCCAGAGAAGACAGAAACCTCCGGCCAATACAAAAACAGCAACAACAGAAGCAATAGAGGGCCACAAAGTAACTTTTCAACAACGCATCTTTTTTTTTTGCATCCACCATAACCAACCACTACAACAAGATAACGCCACAACTACAATGCAGGCCAACATCACAAAACACCAAAATACAACCAAAATCTTTTTTTTTGTTCATAGGAAGAGTGTTCCGGTCACCAAGAAACAAAAAAAAAAAAGAAAAAGAAAAAAATTGCTCTAGAGGCTTTTGAGTATATGCCCATGTGCATTATGCCCACATGGGTCACCAAAAAACCCTTAACAAAACAATACAAATAGAGCGGAAAAAATACTACTACAAAGGATTCAAACCCTAAGGCTCTGATACCATATTAAGATTTGTAGGAGGAGGAAAGTGGTGGAGGTTGCTGCCTCTCTCTATTATTCAACCTTATTTGACCTAATACAAACAGCCAAATATATAGGCTAAACCCTAATGACATAAAAACTAAACTACCCTTGAAACCCTAATGACTCAAAACCCTAATACTAATAACTCTTCTAACACAGGTGAACTTTTTCATCTTCCTGTGCAATTATGTTGTACCTCCCCTCAAGAAGTCCATAGATTTTCTTTGAGACTTTTAAATGGTAGGGACATGAGATAATTGGATCATCTTGGCAATCTCTTAAGTGGGAGGATTTATTCTTTTAATTGCATTAAGCTAGTGAAGTTCTTTATGTTCTTCCTATTTTTGTTTGGATTTTTGTTTTTAATTCGTTTGTTAGGTACTGAGAAACAAAGAAGTGATGGAATGTATGAACTTAGAACAAAATGACTGAAAATTTTGCGTTTATAAAATTCCATTTATGTTTAAGATGGACAAGTGGCTAGCCTCTTGCATTGTGCAAGAAGCTAGGAAAAAAATTGGAAACAAAAAAATCGGAAATATATATATATTTAAAAAAGTAGTGTTGGTTTTTTAAAAAATCTAACATTTTAATTAGTGATGGTTTTCTTTTAAAAAAACCGACACTTTCTCCCATTTTCCTACCCTTTTTTAGCTACCATTTGGAACCGTCACTACAAAACTGTTACTACCTTTGTAGTGACAGTTTTTAGCTCTAAACCATCACCAAAAAACCATCACCATACCTTTATATTTTTGTAGTGACTCCATGTGTGATAGCGTTTTTGATATACAAATGGTGTAGAAGGCATTTATCTATGTATGATGCTGTTGAAGAATTTCTGCAAACCCACAACGTACAATCTCATGCCAATAAGGTACTCTTACTCAGAAATTAATAACATGACAAAAAATTTCAAGAACAAATTAGGTGAAGGAGGCTATGACACTGTATATAAAGGAATGCTTTGAAGTGGCCGTCTTGTAGCTATAAAGATGTTAGGTACATCCAAAGCTAATGGAGAAGGTTTTATAAATGAGGTTGCAACCATTGGAAGGATTCACCATGTTAATATAGCGTAGCTTATTGGTTTTTGCATTCAAGGGTCAAAGCAAGCTCTTATATATGAATTCATGCCAAAAGGGTTTTTGAATAAGTACATTTTTTCGCTAGAAGAAAGTGTTGTCCTAAGCTACAAGAGAATATATGATATTGCTATTGAAATTGCTCGTGGGACTACATATTTACATCAAGGATGTGACATGCAGATTATGCATTTTGATATCAAGCCTCACAACATTCTTCTTGATGTGGATTTTACTCCAAAGGTTTCTGACTTTGGCATGGCACAACTATACCCAATAGATAATAGTATTGTTTCTTTGACTGCAGCAAGAGGGACATTAGGATATATAACTCATGATTTATTCTACAAAAATATTGGAGGCGTCTCCTACAAAGCAGATGTGTATAGTTTTGGAATGTTATTAATGGAAATGATAGGTAAAAGAAAGAACTTAATTGCATTTGCAGAGCATTCAAGCCAAATTTACTTGCCAACTTGGATCTATGACCAGCTGCACGATGAAAAGGATATAGAAATGGAAGATCCCACAGAGGAGGAAAAGAAAATGATTAAGAAGGTGATCATAGTGGCATTATGGTGCATACAGATAAAACCTAGCGATAGTCTTTCAATGAACAATGTCTTAAAAATTCTTGAAGGAGAAGTTGAATACTTACAAATGCCTTCCAAGCCATCACTAGAGACACCCATAATGGATGCAAGAGAAAATTCAAATGAAACTGACTCATCAATGCAATCAGAAAAATCAAGTCAATCCACTCATTTGTTTAATGCAAATTAATTGATATGTTAGCCTATTGAGCAATTAATTTCCTCATGTATGTTTGCCAGCACAAAGATGCTTGATATTTTTGCGTAGTAAAAAGAGATCCTTTGCCCGACGATAACATCCTTGTTATAACATTTCTTATGTTCAAATTCTACTTGCTCATGCGAATTGAGTTTGAGTTTGAGAAGGCATATATGGAGCTATTCTTCATAGAGGTGTCAATGCAGTTACGGTTATCGGTTAGTAGCAATAACCGCTAACTGTAACTGCCTTAACGGTTAGTAGATTTCACTAACTGCAACCGCTAACCGCTTAGCGGTTAGCAGATAGCGGTTGCAGTTAGTGAAATAGGTAACTACCTGTTAACTTTTTTTTTTCAAAATTGGGCTTTTTTAGGCTTTTTCTTGGGCTTTTATTACTACAGTATTATATACTCATACTATGATACTAAGATGAGTAAGTTTATAAAATGGTCTCACTCCTTATGAAATTATTATCATATTTACTTATAAGCTTTTTTTAATTGAACTTATTATCTAATGGTAATGCTCAAACTCCTAAGTCCTAAATTCTTAATGATCTAATGGTCATACACTCATACTTAAATTATATGATCATATTATTTCACAAATCACAATTCATATTAATATAATAAAATTATCTTAGATATAAAAATATAAGATAATATGATATATGTTTTATAAGTATAAAGTATCTAATAATGCTTTGATTCAATTGTGGTTATAAGTAACACATTGTTTAATGAATCCAATATTAATTACTTAATTTAATATTATACAAATCTCATTATCATTGTACATTAATAATATGATTAACTTAAATAAAATATTTGAATTGTCATTGAATCATATGATTAAGTATTGATCTTATACATTTATATTATTCAATATGCATAATTGCATATATGTATAATTACTTAATATATACTAAATTGTAAAATATTATAATAAGAATGTATAATATAAGTACTTACAAAGTTAGTTAATATGTACCTACAAACTAATTAATGATTATGTTACTTATGTAGTTTATGTTACTTGTTTCTAACACACACACACACACACATATATATTATTACATAACATATCATATATTATTACAAAGTTACAAAAATATCATATATATAAATATTATATATGAATAATTTCTTATTATATAATCATATAAATTATAATGATAATATATTAATACTTTAATTGAAGTTATAAGTAACACATTGTTTAATCAAATGTCAATTAATTAATTTGATATTATATGAATCATATTATCATTGTACATTAATAAAGTTATTAACTTTAATAAGTATTTGAATTGTTATCGAATCATATGATTAAGTATTGATATTTTACATTTATATTATTCAATATGCATAATTGCATATATGTATAATGTATAATGTATAATTTATAACATATATAGACTTATAAGTTGATAACATACATTAGAACTAAGTTTATAGATACTTAATTATTCATTGTTGTATTAATATGAATTTGCATACTTATAACTTATAACTTATGAATATGCATGTATAATTTGCTATTATATAATCAAATAATTATATAAATTATAGTGACAATATATTAATACTCAAATTATGATTTAATTGTTGTAAAAAAAAAAAATTATGATTTAATTATCTAAAACAAAAATGTGATTTAATCATTAATGATCAATTGATTACGTTATATGTATAAATATTATAATAATTCTAAAAATATAGTATATAAAAAGCGGTTAGCAGTAACGGTTAGTAAATCCTTTAACCGCTAAATGCTAAAGTTATAATTAAGATTGCGGTTATAACGGTTTAGTGGCGTGTTAATAACCACCCGCATTGACACCTCTAATTCTTCATTATCAATTACTTTGCATTTTTTTATTTGGCATATCAGATTAGTTTTATCCCCCATGAACTATCACTTTCTCTCTTTATTTGCCCCCATGAACTACCAAGGTCACCTAAGACCCCTCATGAACTGCTACTTCGCTACCAACGACCCCTTACCATTAGTCAAATGCATCAAACGTGACGGTCAGCTGGTCAAGTGCACTGCACGTGCATTTCTTTGGTTTTCTCTCCCCATTTTGCCCTTACTTGTGAAACTGTGCTGTTTTGATTTTTTTTTAAAAAAAAAAAAATACAATGAACAGTAACCATTCGTGACGCCGAGCTCCCCTGCCACAATCACCGTGGTCGCCATGTTTACAGAATTCTAATACATGCCCAGTTAATTAGCGTGAACCCAAATCAAATTACTCGCCAGCTTCAAATTATTATAATTAACCAATATCTGAAAGCATTTGTTGAGAAGACCGTTAAGAATGAGGCGGCGACACCCACCATCAAGAACCAATCAAAACCAAATCAAACAAAACCCCCCACCAAAAGAACACCAAAGAATCCACCAAGTTTAAGAAAAACCCACCAAATTCAAGCCACAACCCACGATTCAAACAACATGATAGACATATGTAAGCTTAGTTGATACGCACCAGTCACTACGCGGGTTTCAGGTTAGGACCTTGCCGTGGGTCAGCAGACCCAGACCCGTGTGGGTCTGCTGACCCACAGCAGGCTCACGGCCACTGGGTCTAACCCACATGGGTCGTAGGCCGTCGTGGGTCACGGCGGCTGGGTCTAGCCGATACCCAGCCATGGGTCTACTCATGCCACTGCCGGTTTAGCTGCTACCTCTCCATCGGTACCGGTAATGTCTCTCCGGCCTACTTATCTGCCTGTGATCACGTGGGTTGAGTTTTTTTATTGGGTGAGTTTTGGTTGTTATACGGGGTTTTGATCTTATTTTGGCTACTGCTCATTGTATTTAAATAAAAAAAAAAAATCAAAACGGCGCAGTTTCACAAGTAAGGGCAAAATGGAGAGAGAAAACCAGATGAATGCACGTGCAACACACGTGACCCATTGATTGTCATGTTTGATGCCTTTAACTAATTGTAGGGGTCGTTGGTAGCGAAATGACAGTTTATGGGAGGTCTTAGGTGACCTTGGTTGGGATTAAGTTTGCAAACCAATACCCAAATACACGGACACTCACAAAAGATTAGAAAGAACAAAGGTTGAAAGAACAAACGACAAGATGAAATTACAATACTTTAATATTTTGAAGAGAAAGTATGAAGCTTCCACTTGGTTCTTGCCTCCTATCATCTAACGCACATGCATATCCTTACATAAGGATTTCTTCAATGTGAACACTAACATACAAAAGTAAAGAAAAAACAACAAATTAATGTGCTAACAAAGATGCACTTAACTTGCTTTCTAAAGTCCAACAAAGTGACTAAAAATTAATTACCCTACACATATAGCACTCAGGTGCTAATTAAAGCTGGAAAATCACAAAGTCTACTAAAGTGGCTACCACACATTTTCTTCTTGACTTCAAGCACAATTTGGCTTCATGCATCTAAATGCTAGAATTAATTAGAAGGGAACATGTACAACCTTCTTGCATGCCTTTTTTTTTTTTTTTTTTACTTTGCATTTTTATTTGTACTTCCAACACGCCCCCTCAAATCAAAATGCCTTCATGCCAACCATTTCACATAACATGTTGAAAGGTGCAACTGGCAGTGGCTTTGTGAAGATATCAGCCACTTGGTCCTTGGTATTGTCTTCTAGCCAGGGCTTACCTCAAACATCTATTATGCACCCAAGCTTTCAGAAGAAAAAAAAAAAAATTAGAAACATGCTCTGAGATTGACTCAAGCCCATTAACCCATGTGCTGTTCACCGACTTTACGACACACAAACACAACCATCCACAACCTTTGCACACAAAAACCTCAACTTCTCTCTCTCTCTAAGTCACCCATCTTTGCTATATAAAATTTATATGGTCCTAAATAATAGGATTGTGACACATTAAAAAGCAAACTTTAAAATTTTGTTGGGAAGCTTAACATTTCTCTTGTTTTAAGCATTTGGGTCGAACAACGAGTAGCATTATTCAAGTTAACGTGTGTTATGATTAATTGATTATGCGTCGTCCGTCAAGTCATTTTGTTGTAATTTTGTAAATTGAGCATTGAAATTCACAATATAAGAATAATGTTATATCATATTTTTATGGGATTTTTTGTGGTATATACCATTACTCAATTAATTAAGAGTGTTTAGAAATTCCATTACTAAAATAATTTGTTTTACCAAAAAAAAAAAAAAAAAGTAATTATGATCTTGAATGCAACTTATTTTCACAGAATATCAAATTAATTTGTTTTATTTTTATTTCTAAATTATAAACTCAAAACCATTGAAATCATCATATTTATAAGATAAAGCATAATTTCTCTCCCTTTTTTTTCCCCCTAATCTTCTCTCTTTGTTAGCCACCATTGATGGGCACCGTTCTAATGTGTTAGAGACAGTCAAGACCCACTTCACTTGCATCTGTTTGATATATATATATATATATATATATATATATATATATATAGATATATATATATATATACGTACGCCATCCACACAGAAATTGAACAAGGAATTACAAAGTGACGTCCAAATCAAACATTACACAAAGGTTTGGAAACAGGAAAAAAAAAAAAACCATCAAAATCCGTTATCAAACCTTCAAATTGACAAGTACCAGCAAGTGAAATTATCATTTTATTCCCGTTACCAATCATCATCTGTTTGTGGATAAGCTGATGTTGGTGGGTAAGGTGGGGGAGGATAGGCAGCTAGAAATGATGGAAACCCTGTTGAATTAGCTGGGTCGTAGGAGCAGTATCTGTTTGTGGATAAGCTGATGTTGGTGGGTAAGGTCGGGGAGGATAGGCAGCTAGAAATGATGGATACCCTGTTGAATTAGCTGGGTCGTAGGAGCAGTAGGGAGATGGATTTGGATAGGCCGGAGGCGCGTAAGGAATTGCCGGTGCCGGGGTTGGGTAAGTTGATGTTGGTGGGTAAGGTGGGGGAGGATAGGCAGCTGGAGGTGAAGTTGAATGTGGAGATGGTGGATACCCTGTTGAATTTGGTGTGTACCAACTCCAAGCGTAGGAAAATCGAGGTGAGTAGGATAACTGAGGTGGGTAAGCCGGAGCTGCAGGTGCCGGCGGGGGAGGAGGATAGGCAGCTGAGTATGGAGAGTAGGGAGATGGAGTTGAATAGGCCGAAGGTGCGTAAGGAGGGGGTTTATAATACAAAGGGACTTGGGGCATAGGCAGCGTCGCATATGACGGTGCCGACGAAGCAGAGCTTGTTGTAGGTTTCTGTAATAAAAACATAGCCTTCACGAATTAATACAAGGAAATGGTACCATTCAATAATCACCCAAAGTGGTGTAATGAATAATGATGTAGCAATATTGTAACTTACTAGGGCATTAGAATAATGTAATTTTGATCTCACTTCTCCTGCATTTCTGCAATGGAGAAAGATATAGGTTAACAATCATCAAAATGCTAAGTTAGCTACTGTTATTCAACCAATCCCCTGCCACTTGGTGTGGAAGCTTGTTTGATTTCCTGAGGCAATCCTTAATTAAGCAGTCTTTTATCATATGGTTGGCTGCTGCTCCTGATAATCTATATACATGTTCTTTTCTTATAAGCTTAAACTTTTACTGATTCTCTTTTTATATGCTTAAACTTTTAATATAAGTAGTGTTTACCTGCCACCTTTAGTCTGAAGAGGCCAAGTAGTGTCATCGTGACCCTGAGAAAGAACCTTATGTAATTGAACCCTATACCCAACAAAAACCAAAAATCAAAATCATCCCCAAAAAAATTTATCCAAAAGGGTATAATAAAAGCCACACAAAATCATTTAAAAACTTGAAAAATACTTTGCACTGCCGATGAAGATGTCGGATGAAAGGCTATTGCTATTCCAAACGGAGACATTTATCTCCCTAAGACCTTCGATTAACGTAAACACGAACTTCTCCTGGAATATCGGATTCTTATCATCATCTATGCGCCAAGAAAAAATGAACATGCCTCAAAGACTCTGACTAGGATCTTATATATATATATATATGTGTATCAGTCTTTACTCTTTTAAAAAAAAAAAAAAAACACAAAAAAAAAAAAACAAAACAAAACAGAGGAAAAAGAAAAACAAACCAGTGCAAGTCCTGGTGCGGAACTTGGTGCTAGCATATTCGAGGCACACGTACGGGTCCGGGCGTGAGAACAGCTCGGTGTCCTTCAAGTTGCTGCACCCGACAACTGCAGCAAACGAAAAACAGAGATGAACAAGAGAGACATAAAGATGGGATGGGTACTTCTTTTTATTTTTTTATTTTCGTTAATAGTTTGTAAATAGAAAAAAGAAAGAAAATATTACCAGTGAGCTCAAGAAGCTGGCCTTGAATACCCTTAATCGACATTGAAGAGTAAAAGCTGACGGCTGAGATCGAGTAGCTGGAACTTGGAAGAGTATATTTTTATTCACAAGCCTGGCGACACACGAAGACACAAACAGGTTCTGGGAATAATCTATTAACGCGCTAATATTCCGCGTACAACGTGGAGAAAGGGTACGCAAAGAATCTAGTGGCGTAGAAAAAGAGTAGAACTTTCAGATTATTATTATTATTATTATTTTAAAGACTTCACTCAATTTCATCATTTTTAGTGTAATTCTCGAAGTTCAGACACTCTCAATTTTAAAAAGTTATAATCGTTAAATAATCGCTAACCGCTTAATCATAGTTAATCTATAATCAGCGGTTAGCTTATAGAATCTATTAACATACACTAACACGCTAACGCTTTTTATATATACTATATTTTTTATAATTATAATTATAATAATATTTATACATATTACATAATCAATTGATCATTAATGATTAAATCACATTTTTGTTTTAGATAATTAAATCACACTTTGAGTATTAATATATTATCACTATAATTTATATGATTATATTACATGATCAATTAATCATAAAATCATTTGATTATATAATAACAAATTATACATACATATTCATAGGTAATAAGTAATAAGTATGCAAGTTCATACTAATATAAGTTAAAAGGGTAGCAAAATCTATCTCAATTCTCAATCAAAGAGAGAGGTAAACAAAATCTATCTAATTTAATTATTAAGATCATAATATCATATGACTATATAATATCAAATTAAGTAATTGATATTAAATTCAACAATGTGATACTTATAACAATAATTGAAGTATTAAGATTAAAGGATTTCAAACTTGATTAAGTAAATATGATCATAATGTAAATCATTAATTGTAATATCTAATTTAATTATTAAAATCATATGACTATATAATATCAAATTAAGTAATTGATATTAGATTCAACAATATGATATTTATAACAATAATTGAAGCATTAAGATTAAAGGATATCAAACTTGATTAAGTAAATATTATCATAATGTAAATCGTTAATCGTAATATCTAATTTAATTATTAAGATCATATGACTATATAATATCAAATTAAGTAATTGATATTAGATTCAACAATGTGATACTTATAACAATAATTGAAGTATTAAGATTAAAGGATCTCAAACTTGATTAAGTAAATATTATCACAATGTAAATCGTTAATCGTAATATCTAATTTAATTATTAAGATCATATGACTATATAATATCAAATTAAGTAATTGATATTAGATTCAACAATGTGATATTTATAACAATAATTGAAGTATTAAGATTAAAAGATCTCAAACTTGATAAAGTAAATATGATCATAATGTAAAAGTCTTTCACTGAAAACTTGTTAGATATATGTGAGCTTTCTAAACATAGAGAAGGATCAGTAAAATCGTCACTTGAAAGCAGTATATGCCCAATCCATTATTTTTTTGGTTTATTTTTCTTTTATTTGATTTTTTTTTCTTTGTACTTGTTGGAAAAGTACAAGTAAATATAAATTTGGGGTCAAATATTTTTTATTTTTTAATATGAGCTCTTTTTATAGTAATTGGGACCAAAGGGACACTGAAAAAGTTCAAAGAAAAGCCCAAAAAGGCCCAATTTTAAAAAAGCGGTTAGTGGGCAGTTATCTATTTCACTAACCGCTAACCGCTAGGCGGTTAGCGGTTGCGGTTAGTAAAATTTACTAACCGCTAGGGCGGTTACGATTAGCGGTTAATGCCACTAACCGCTAACCGTAACCGCATTGGCACCCCTAGGTGGTTGTACCCTTTGAGGGGTGGTGGGAGGGGTGGCTTCTGCCAACTCAGTTAATGCCATGTAAGTAGTTTTAGACTTTTTTTTTTTTTTTATTTGACGAAATGAGTTAAATGAAAAATGCAGAAGGATTTGATTTAGCTGTTGTAAATAAAAACAACATGATATTTTTTTTTGCAAATTTTCAATTGTCTACATTTAATAATATTCTTTCACTTTCTCATGAAAAATTTGAAATTAAATTTGGACAGTTTTTATTTTTTATAGCACTGAAGCTAAATCCAATATAAAAACTTTAAAGAAGTAAAAGTTAAATCTAAAAACTTGAACTCGACGTATGAACACGATTGGTCACTCCTAACTAAAATCAAGAGGTATGTCAAACCAATGCATTTGTAGCCAAATGGCCCATGTGGGCCTGATTTCTTAGGGCTAAGAAGTCTTCAACATGGAATAAGGCCCGTTTAGAATGTATTGGATTTGTCAACTCAATGCCTCTCAAGGCTCATGTGCCATGATGCACTCCATTGGGCTGAAATATTATAGACGGGACTGTATATAATATATATATTAGCTTTTAATTTTTATATATTTTTTATAGGGGTGATACATGTCATTTTATAATTGAATCTGACTACATAACACACTAACCAAATCTATCAAGATATTGAAACTTATTTGTTATTTTTGTAAACCATAGGAATAAGAACTCTCATAATATTTTTATATTATTGGGAGCTTATTGTGAATCATTGTAACCATTACGACTGATTATATATATATATATATATATATTTTAATTTCTTAAAATTATTTCATTGGAGGTTGCAGATGATGCAAATGTGGGTCTGTGGAGTCGACTTCACAGTTAAAAATTGTTTAGAAAAAAATGAAAGGTTCAAGATGATTTATTGATTTTTCCTTGAAACTTCCATGCATGGACATAGTTTTTCAAGTTTCAACAAATTGTGATTTACATTAACGCATATGCATGCGTGTGTTGCGTTTTCATTGGCAGAAAGGTTGACATCATGACAGTAAGTCTACAAAAAAAAAACTAATTCATTATTGGGGGTCCATAATTAGACTATTCATTCCAGTAGAAAAACCTTTAGATAAGTTTGAAGATAATGTTCGAAAAATCTTTAGACAAATCTTTTAGATAGGATGTTATCTAATATTTCCATTGACTTGTTCTGCAGCCTTATCTCTACTTCCTTTATCTTTACTTGCAAATTTTTATGGTCTATTAAAGATGGACCGACGATTGGTACAGTTGAGTGCCAATATTTGTCATTTGATGCACCGAAGTCTAATAATTACAAGTTTCTTTACAATTTCAAAATCTTCATCATTCAAAATTATTTAAAAAAAAAAAAAAAATTGCAGCCAGACTAATCCACAACTTTCCATGTTTTTCTAGATTTTTTAATTATTTTTAAAATAATTTTTAAATACTTAGGTACAAGGGACATTTCATGGATCAAAATCTCCATCAATACCTTAAAAATTGTTAGCTATTTTATTTTACAAATATTAGCCGTTAGAATATATATATATCTAAGGGCTTAGAATAAGACGCACACTATTAAGATAGCCTCGGAAATATGTTTAATACCCTCATGAATATATATTTACTTAGATTTGAATTTTGAAATTCGAATAGCTTTAGGAGTATGCCACCTACAAAATAGGGGATGCTTTATTCCAAGCGACTAGATATATTCAAAATGGCTAAGATTTATAAAAAATTAGTTTGTAATTTTTAAGGTATTGCTAGGAATCTTGATCCACATCACCTAGCTATACTCTTGTCTAATATACTTGTATTTTTTTTTTAAAAAAAAGAAGATATGTTTGATGTTATCCATTAAATGGTCAAAATGGCTAAGATTTATAAAAAAAATTAGTTTGTAATTTTTAAGGTATTGCTAAGAATCTTGATCAACATCACTTAGCTATACTCTTGTCTAATATACTTGTAATTTTTTTTAAAAAAATTTTAAAAATAGATATGTTTGATGTTATCCATTAAATGGTCAAATTCTAAGAGGCTGTTTTATTAGAGCAATCTGCTCTGGCTGTTTAGAGTTTTATGCTCTTTTGCTACTTTTATTTGAGGAATGATATTTATTTTTCAAAAAATTCTAAGAGGCTTTGATAATAAAAGTGGTGAGGACTTTCGGTGCTCGCATCCACTTTATTGACTGACCACCAATAAATCTAAGAATCCCTCTTTAATTCCCTGTATTGAATAGAAAAAAAATAAAAATAAAAATAAAAATTTCCAAAGAATACAGGCTTCAAGACTTGCATCAAGTCTTCTCCATGAAATCGCATGTTAAATTCCAGATGGGCCCTACAATGTCAATAATTTGCCGGTGATAATCAATGAAGCGTAGGTGGGGATGATGTGAAGTCGTATACATGTGGAGGAGGATGGCTAGCTTGTCAATTAGTTAGGTTAATTAGTTTTTCAAACAGATAGCTACCCATACGACCCGGCCACCCATGACTCATGGGAAATAAATCCTAAGTTTATCATGTACCCAAGTTTTTTTTGACTTGACTAATTAAGAATAAATTCAACAAAAGTAAACTATGTTAAATAAAGGTAATTATGGGTTTGAAAGTTTGTTCTAATAATGTTATTTAGTATATTGTTATATAATTGAGATGTCATAGTAATAAAAATATTAGTCTTTAATTATTATTTTTATAAGTACTATTTTTTATTATCATATTATTAAATTATATAAAAATCATATAACAGCTCTTATTTTGATATCAAGACTCCTCGCTTAAGGTTCAAGTCCTCAACAAGAAATCCCTTGTTAAATTCCACGTAGGGGCCAGGAATTGAATCCGAATGCCGAAGAGAAGGACGCGCGCGCGCCCACCACTAACCTCTGGCTACACTGTCTATCACTCAATACCTACTCCCACTGACACAGTCCCACTCCATTGACTCCAACTTTTAGTAATCTAGAATCTAGATGCCGGCCTTTTCTTCTTCGTTTTGTTTTATTTAGTGGAGAAACTTAAAAAGAATGCTTCGGAGCTTACGAAGAAATTCATAATGCGGAAATAAAATAAAATAAAAATAGATAAAATAAAAGAGATAAAAGATTTTAATGTGGTTTGGTCTATGACCTATGTTTATAGATAAAGTCCTAAAAGTTATATTAAACTATTATTGAATGAATAGATACTACAATATAAATGCTCCTATTTATTGGAGAATTGAAATAAATAAGTATAATAATCAAATTTAATTGATTTGATTACCATCAAACCTGATTACAACCAATAATTAATATATAATATCAATTTGATATATTTCCTTTTATGTAGGAAATATATTTTCTAACATTCCCTCTCAAACTCAAGATGAGAACTTGTGAAATCTTAAATTTGCTTTTTGATCATAACACTGAAGGAGGTGATTGATGACACTAGAATTGGAAGCATCGGCGGCTCTTGAACATTAGCAACATTTGGTCAAAATGGGCTAACTATGGGCCTTACATAAAAGCTAATTGTGGGCTAAAGTGTGCTTGAGATTTAAACAATACCACAAAGCCAAATAAAAAGATAGTCAACTATGGGCTGAAATAGCCTGAGTTTTAAACAATACAACAGAACCGAGAAGTGGGTCAACTATGGGCAATGGATGGGCAATTTGGTCTCTTTTGATTTATTATTTCTTTTTTTAATTTTTTTTATATATTATATTTGTAGATTACCTTAAACTAGGATAAGAATGACCTTAATCCCGTAAGGAAACACATCTAGGTTTAAAAACCTAAACAAGGGTAACATATCCCTAAACTAGAATAAGAAAATCTGCAAACTCGAACAAGGATAAAGCAAATCCAGTTACCAGACACTCTTCTTCTTCTCCAAAAAAAAAAAAAAAATCTCCTGAAACACGATCTACGTGAGATGAGTCCTTCGCGGCGTTATAGTGGTGGCTGGGATTGGGTAGGATCGAGGAGAGATGATGGCGGTTGGGTTGCAATGTGAGATCTACGGATTTGTAAGAAGCAAGCGAGCGTCTTGGGATCCAGAGAGGGCGCTAAAAGGTCGGCGTGAAGTAGGAATCGGTGCGCTGGACGCGGCAAAGAATGACCTTGAATGGCGGAGAAAACGTTGTTTGAAGCCAGATTTTGAAAGGGTGAAGCTGGTGGAAAGCTGGAGAAAATGTAGATCTGCCCGTGAGAGACTGGAGGAGGTGTGGCAATGCTGGGCTAGGCTGTGGAAGTTCAAAAGAGGTGTGTCGGGGCTGATGGAGATCTGGCTGCTAAGAAACTTGCAGAATGGAAGGAGAGAAGGCCGAGAGAGATCAAAGTTTTTTTTTTTTTTTCAAGAAACAAATATAAATTGAAGGAAAAAGAAATTCACAGGACCATTAGATTGTACAATGGCGTTAGCCTATTGCTATGATACCATGAAGAAATTTATAATGCGGAAATAAAATTAAATAAAAGCGGAAAAAATAAAAGAGATAAAAGATTTTAATGTGGTTCGGTCTATAACCTACGTCCACAGATAAAATCCTAAGGATTATATTAAACTATTATTGAATGAATAAATATTACAATACAAATGCTCCTATTTATAGGAGAATTGAAATAAATAAGTATGATAATCAAATTTGATTACAACTAATAATTAATATATAATATCAATTTGATATATTTCCTTCTACGTAGGAAATATATTCTCTAACAGCTCAAACATCCAAACAACTCCTGTTATTATAGTGCTATCATCATCGCAGCTACGGGCACACACAACTTGTTATTGTTATAATTATCCTTCTCATTGATAGTGACTAGTGGGTAGCACTGGGTACGTTAAACTTCTCAACCGATATCATAAACAGCTTGCTTTGTTTGAATCTTTCTTCGGGGACGACTTTTCCTATGTTTCTTTTTTAAACACTTAATCAAAACCAAAGTATCTTTGAGAGAACTTGTGGAGGACAGCCGCACAGCGGTCCTTTTACCATGATTTACGACAAAAAAAAGGTTCCCCATTCAAGCCGTCGTCATTCTATGTATACCAGAATGACGAACGGCTTCGGGCTTTGTTTTTTTACTGTTTATTGAGACAAAAATGCCCCTGCAATGAGAGAAAGAGGAAATATGTTGGCATTTGTCCTTGTAGGGGCATTTTTGGAAGGGGCGATTTTTACTGACGCATGTAGCTTTTTTGTGGAAAAAGTGAAAAACTAACTTTCTGGTTTACTAAAATACCCTTATTCTCACATTCTTTCTATGCCTTCGTTAACTGTTGAAGTTGAAGGGTATTTCAGTAAATATATTACATTGATTTTTCTGCATGCTTGTGACTACTTTTCTGAACAGTATGCCTGCAGCCTGCAGGTTTCAAGTCAAGTTTGACACTCTTGATTTGCACGGTAAAAAATCATGTACAGTAAAAAATCATGCCTTGAAGGCATTTGTCAAACACAGCAAGGTGGTTGGAAATCTGAGCAAGAGGTTATGCAAATTTAAATTTTGACCATACTCTTCGTGTTGCTTGCTCTCTCTAAAACTTCTCCAGCATTTTCCTATCCAACATAACTGAATCAGCTGAATTCTAAGATTTGGAAGCCTTTTGTTCGCTGAGAAATGGGTCAAAGGACGCAGCTGATTCTGCTGCTGCTTTTCATCCCATATTTCCTTATGGGGAGGACCGCCGGTGATGACGACTGTGAGTTCTATTTAACTGCTATGCTCTTTTCTGTGTTTGTTAATCAAGTTTTTACATGACTTACAGACTTCTAATATCCCTTCTTTAAGTTTATTGGTTAGCACCTCATGCATCTCCTTTGTTTTCTTGTTTCTTCTGCTTCCTGCCTTAACGGATCTTATCCACTTAAGTAACCACTGGACAATAGTTTTACCTCCTTGGAATGAATTTTCCTTGTCTATGGAAATCTGAACAAGATAAATCTTACTTTTTGGAATCTTTTATTTTTCCAGATTCCTCCACAACGGAGGGAGGATATCTGTTTCTGTTATTCTTGAGTGATTATCATCTCCAGAATGAAGGTCACAGATCATTGCCTTAGAGGGTTATCTTTAGTGCCATCAACTGCGAATTTCATGTTGTGTATACAAACGATTGCTCTTCGACCATAAAAGAAAAGAAAAAAAAAAAAAAATCTTTCGTGGCATTCAGAAGTTAAGATTTGACACTAGCGTTTGTCAAGTCTAATTCAAGTTACATAGCACACTGGATATATATACACGTGTATATGTACATATATTGTTTCTTTTGTGGCTTTGGTACTTTTAAAGTTATTTGGCACCACTTGGAACTGGGAAATACTTGGTCAATCCTGATAAGAGGATCAGCTCTTGAATAGTAATTTCCTTTTGTTACCTGGGTTGCTGAAATAACAACAAAGTGCATCATGTCCTGAAAATTGCTTTCCATAGAGCTAGTTGTAATCCTTCCCACAGTTTATGTAGATATTCAATGTAATAATTGTATGGTTCTGTTTGATTTCATTATTATTATTATTATTTTTATTTTTGGTGTCATTGAATCATGAAAACTATCTTATAATTTCTGATGCAGATAATGGTCTACTTTCTCTAATGAATGAACTGAAGAACACACCACAAAATTGGGAAGGTGCTGACCCTTGTGGTAGCAAATGGGAAGGGATTAAATGCAACAATTCACGTGTGACCTCCTTGTAAGTTTCACCCTTTAAAGCATTTGGGAGGCTGTAACTTATGTTCAATTTTTTTGTATTAATGTGCTGCTTTTTTATTTTTATTTTTATTTCAGACAATTAGTGAGCATGAATTTGTCGGGCACGCTATCTGGCGAAATCAAGTTGTTGTCTGAGTTGCAAACTTTGTAGGTCTTCTATTTGTGCTTAACCACTTCTTTTAGTCATAATAATCCGTTTACAATTTTTCTTAACGACAACTCAGCTACCGTCATTTTTCTGAGACGTTCATCTCAGGCACCAACCATTTCAGGGGATTATGATCATGAGAGTAGTGACTAAGAAATTGTATTTTATTTCATGTCATCACTTAGATTAAATTGATGTCTATTTTCGGCTGCAGTATTTGCTTGTTGCTTATTCCATTAGTAGTATGTAATTTGTTTTATGATAATCAGCTTTTTCATATAGGGACCTATCTTACAACATGGACTTAACAGGACAACTTCCTTCTTCAATTGGGAATCTAAAGAAGCTAGTTCACTTGTAAGGAAATGTAGATTACCGTTAAGAGTCTTAGCTAATAACCAACTTGCGTGTAAACATCCTTTTTAACTAAGCTGTTGCTTTTTGCATACCAGACACTTGATTGGTTGTGGGTTCTTTGGACTTATTCCAGACACCATAGGAAATCTACTGCAACTAAACACTCTGTAAGGCTTTTAACTTTGTATATATATATTTTCAGTGTGGCGTCAAATACACATGAAATTAGTTGTGGATCTTAACCTATGTTCTATTTAGTAGACAATGATGTTCTAAATGAAGGGCTATTGTTACATACTTTAAATCTTGAATTTTGTGGTATTTGAGTGCAATTTCATTTGTGGGCCAACATACATTGAATTCCATAACTCTTTCTTTTGCTATTCAATTGCAGATCTCTGACTGATAATAGCTTTAATGGGCCAATTCCAGCCTCTATTGGGAAACTTTCCAATCTTTATTGGCTGGACCTAGCCGTAAACCAGCTTAATGGAACTATACCAGTCTCTCCTGGTCTTGATATGCTACTTAAAGCAAAGCACTTGTATGTCAATTTTATGTAATTTCAAGAAGATTATATTGTTTTCTCCTTGTGACTTTGTTTTCTACAACTAATAACCATCTATGATTCTTTATGTCATATACAGTCATCTCGATGACAACAAGCTCTCAGGCGAAATTTCTCCTAAACTTTTCAGTTCAAATATGATTCTGTTACACTTGTAAGTTTCGTGAAACTGTTAAGTGGCAAGCCTTCACGTCTTCATACTAGTAATGTTAGAAATACAGCTCTAATAGTCTCTCTTTGTTGCGCTTTTTCATTATTTTGTTTTTTGGGTATCGCCTCTGCGATTGTCCTCCCCACCCCACCCCCCCAAAAAAATGTCTCTAATGTCAAATATCTGGCTAAATGTCTTGGATATGGAATCTAAACAATGGAAATGTTTTATTATTCTCAATTGGTATAGCAAGATGCTGTCAATTTACTCAGTACTTTCCATCCACTGACAGGATTCTTAACGGCAATAATCTCAGTGGCAGTATCCCTGACACTATTGGAACTGTGCAGACTCTGGAGGTGATGTGAGTATCTAGCTCAGATACTCAAGTGAATTCAGTCCTATACTATAGGTGGCTGTGAAATTTTGACAAGTTATTGTGCGAAACATCTTATTTTGGCTGCAGACGCTTGGATGGGAACTCACTAAGTGGGACTCTGCCTTCGAACCTCAGCAATCTCGTAAATGTTACTGAGCTGTAAGCAGAAAATATGGACAATACCAAGTGCAGCATTTATACTTGTTTGACGATTATTCCCAACCTTGACAGTTGTACTTCTGATATTATTCCCAGCATTTATACTTCTGGTATTCTGTTTTTAGGTACTTGTCGAACAATAAGTTCATTGGTCCTATTCCCAACCTTATTGGCATGAGCCTCACCTATGTGTAAGTCAAAATAGTTTTACTGAGACTACAAATTTGATTTGTGGTGCAAGGGTAACTAAGCATTCTCAGACTATCATAAATGAATGATTAATTAATTCATCTTACCTTAAATGTGTACTATTTGTCACAGCCCTATTTATATTATAATTAAAGTTAGTATCTTTGCTATCTTTTCTTTGACTGAAATGTGATCTGCAGGGATTTGAGCAACAATAGTTTCACTGTTTCCGATATTCCTCCATGGGTTTCAACCTTACAGTCTTTGACGACATTGTAAGTTTTGCTCCTCTCTTTCTCCATGACCCTTCCCCTTCTCTCTCAACAACACATACATATTGCCAAATAAAAAAATTGAAAGAATTTAAAAGAAAACAATACATATCCAATAGCGTTACTAGAAAAATTTGGGTTCCTGTAACAAATCCTTTTCCACCTTTCTGCATCATCTAAAAGACCAAATTGTTTAAATTATAGCTTATCAAGAATTCTCTCACAATTTTATCTATATTTGTTAATCCTCTTTGTTTATGCGTGAATGACCCCTAATGTGTCTCCTTGCCACGTGCAGTCGTTAGTCTTCATTACACTTGTATGGACCAACCCAGACAACCCTAGTGCACTTTGTGCTCATCTTCAGCTATCAGTAATTACTGGCAGATTAATTTTGATTTTAGCATATCTCATAATTCTCAACAAACCTAGTACTATAGTCACCAACTTGATTCACTCATATGTTCCTTGCCTTCTAGCACCATTGTAGTATACCAGATCATTTTTGTAATAGTCTTCTTTTGAATTTTTCACTGGGTTTGGTATCTATGTGCTAATAGCTTGGCAGACAAGGCTCCTTGCCCCCACTTCATCCATCTATCATTTGAATCTTTGGCAACAACCTCTAGAATTTTCCCTACAATAAATCATTGTACTGACATATTTAGCTCGATCTGTTAATATCTTCTCTGTGTAAGCAGTATAAATTATTATGATATTGGGTTTCTTTCACACGTTTATAAGTCCAGTTTACACTGTAAAAGTTGCATCTCTCCATTATCTTGGCTAAGCGGTTCTTCTCAGGTCTTGTCTTTTAAGTTAATTTTGTAAGCAAGACAAAGCATGGTTTTTATTGCATAAGCATTCATGTTTCTTTGGTTATATTTCAAGAGTTTTTCATTGTCAACATAAAGTGCCCTTCCCCTTCTTCTGGCTTGGCAATGGGCCGAATGGCCATACAGAAGGTAGGGGCCTGCATGTGAAACTGGTGGTGCTCTTCTCTCTCTCTGGTTTGCATGTGTGTATATATGAATGCATTCCCGATTTTTGTCAAACAGGAAGAAGCTTTAACCTTAAATGTTTTATTGGTGTAGAGTGATGGAAAACACACAACTTCAAGGACCAGTTCCTAGTTCCATATTCAGCCTTCCCAATTTACAGACTGTGTGAGTATCAGCTTGATCTCAAGCAGATTTCAATGTGATGGAGAAAATCCAAATGGAACAAGCATGCATGGGTTCGAACACCATGAAATGTAGTCATATATATATATATATATATATATATATATATATATGGGGTGATAATGATGTGAATGTTCTAATGTGTGGGACAGGACACTAAGGAACAACAAGCTCAATGGCACCTTGAATATTGGTACCAGCTATAGCAAGAAATTGCAACTCATTGATTTGCAAAACAATTCTATTGAAGCATATGTAGAGACAGCTGGAGGATACAGCAAGAACTTGATGTAAGCCATATTAGTTATCTTGGTCATATCATTTCATTTGCAGTGTCCAATAACTGGCATTTGATTTCTGATCACATCATTGAGACAATTTTCCAAAATCACTGCAGACTTGTGGATAACCCATTTTGCAAATCTGATGCCACAAAGAATTACTGTGCTGCTTCCCAATCGAATACTCCCCCATACTCCACACCACCAAATAGCTGTGTGCTTGCTCAATGCAATCTGAATCAGATTTCCAGCCCCAACTGTAAATGTGCATATCCATACAGCGGAACTCTTGTCTTCAGAGCTCCTTCCTTTTCGGTCTTGGATAACACAAGTTACTACATAGCTCTTCAAAGTTCTCTCATGCAACGCTTTCAGAATTTTAGTCTTCCAGTGGATTCAGTTTCCCTGAATAATCCGATCAAAGACTCAACTAAGAACCTTAACCTAAGCCTAGAAGTCTTCCCATCTGGCCAGGATCGTTTCAATCGAACAGGAATTTCTATTATTGGATCTCTACTTAGTGGCCAGACTTTTAAGCCTCCAACGGATTTTGGACCGTACTATTTTTTGGCTGATCCATATGGGTACTATGCAGGTAACTTGGAATTTCACGGTTTCAATAAAAAGTAATACTTGATATGTGCTGTCTAATTGTGATGCGTCTCTAAAAAAAATAATTGTCACAATGTTAGCTTAATCTGATTATGACCTATCTCTCTCTCCCCCTCTCCCTTTTTCGCTTCTTTTAGGAACATCTACAGAATCAAAAAAGCCTTTGAGCATGGGAATTATAATTGGAGCGGTAGCTGGTTGCACCATCCTGCTGCTAGTATTAGTCTTTGCTGGGGTTTATGCTCTCCGTCAAAAGAGAAGAGCAGAAAGAGCTTCTGAGAAATTAAATCCTTTTGGTAATAAATTTATTATCTAAACTTGGCACTTAAGAGTTATTAGTATGGAATTGTAAGGGTATATTATCGTTTTCATGCCATACAAATGCAGCACACTGGGATCCAAATAAAGGCAGTGGTGGCATTCCTCAGTTAAAAGGGGCTAGATCCTTTTCTTTTGAAGAGCTGAATAAATACACCAACAAGTTTTCTGAAGCAAATTCTATTGGATCTGGGGGATATGGAAAGGTTTAATTATGACTATCTCTTGCAAGTTGCAACAATATTGATTCTTTCCTAAATTTGTGAGAATATACCAGAAGATTCTTTAAGCTCTATTAAAAAAACCTTTCTAGTCCATCCAATTTTAATTGTTTTCTTGCACTTCAAATCCTTAATTTCCTTCCAAAAATTTTCTTTTGTTTTTCCCCCCATAAATTTCTTGTTAACAAAAGCTTATTAAGTTTCTCTCTATAATTATAAATTGCTCCCGTCACTAAATATTTACTAAATGTCTAATCTGTCAAACTTTTTTATAGGTTTATCGGGGGATTCTTCCCACTGGTCAACTGATTGCCATCAAACGAGCTCAGACAGAATCTATGCAGGGTGGGGTCGAGTTCAAAACTGAGATTGAACTTCTATCAAGGGTTCATCATAAGAATCTTGTCAGTCTTGTTGGTTTTTGCTTTGATCAGGGTGAACAGATGCTGGTATATGAGTATGTACCAAATGGTACTCTTAAGGATGGCCTTTCAGGTACTTCCATTCTATTCTTGACCTTCTTTTCTCTAATTGAATTCTTGCATCTGTCGACACTTGAGGTGTAGTACTTTATCAACAATATCGTGGAACTCCTTAGTTTATTAGTATTATATTGTTCATTAATTAAGGAACTGAAAAGAAGACAATGTACCTTGTTTCAATTCTACTTGTAAAAGAAACAAAGATATCACACAGTAAGAATTAACAAAATCTTTATAGTTTAGCAATGTGCCTCATTCAGAGGAAAATTGAGAGGAACTCGTCATCTTTGTGTTACAATGCTTCTCTCAGCTCAGCCCCTTGAAAATATATGCAAACATAACTTAGATTGCTCTCTCCAGACAATGTAAATTAGCCTCGTAAACAGTCCTTATATAATTTTTCCTAAAAGTTTAATGACATAGCGGTTGCTTATGCAGGGAAGTCAGGAATCCGGTTGGATTGGATAAGGAGACTAAAAGTCGCCCTTGGTGCAGCCAGAGGTCTGGCCTATCTTCATGAACTTGCCAACCCACCTATTATACACAGGGACATTAAATCAACCAACATTTTGCTGGATGAGCGCTTAAATGCAAAAGTTGCTGATTTTGGTCTTTCTAAGCTTATGGGTGATGCTGAAATTGGTCATGTCACTACTCAAGTTAGAGGGACAATGGTCAGTTGAAAATCTCATAAACCTTTATTCTAGCAAAATTAATGCCATTTATTATTATTTTAAAAAAAAAAATTGGAGAGGAAACAAAAAGTAAATGGAGGATTGCTTTTGTATATAATGTTAAACTAATTTAGCCAAAAATCGGTGTCCTCAACCTTGAGATTTTTAATGACATAGTATTAGCAGTAGGAGCTGGTCTAGGCAGAAAGTTGTCTTACAATGTAGTAACGGAAGAACCAGATCAGGGTTTAGGCTGAAAATTGTCCATTGCCGGCATTTAAAGTATACATAAAATTGACAATGTTTGAACTTGTTATTGGATTGTGCCTCTTTCTTGGATTGTGCCTCTTTCTTCCTAGGAAGTTGCTTACCATATCCTGTTGGGCCAGAAGGTCACATGTATCCGTGTGTAGAATCTAAATTTTCTTAACAAACAAATACGTACGATTTCATCTCTAAACTTTAACAACTTGTTAAAGCCACGTGCTTTTACATCTTTGGTTGATTTAAAATTCCACTGCATTGCATCAAATCCAAGTAGTGTGAACTCATTTTCTTTAATGGTGTAGGGCTACTTGGATCCTGAATATTACATGACCCAACAATTGACTGAAAAGAGTGATGTATATGGCTTTGGAGTGGTACTGTTGGAGCTTATAACTGCGAGAATGCCAATTGAACGGGGAAAGTATATTGTTAGGGTGGTACAAACGGCAATGGATAAATCAAAAGTATTATACAACCTTCAAGGCATTCTTGACCCAGCCATTGGTTTGCAAACATCACTGAAAGGTCTAGAGAAGTTTGTGGACTTGGCAATGCGTTGTGTTGAAGAATCAGGAATTAACAGACCTACAATGGGTATGGTGGTGAAAGAGATTGAGAACATTATGGAGCTAGTTGGTTTGAACCCCAATGCTGAATCCGCGACCACTTCAGAGAGTTACGACGTAAATAAGGAGAATTCCCACCATCCTTACAGCAATGAGAGCTTTGAGTATAGTGGGGATTATCCAGCTTTAAAGATAGAGCCTCATTGAGAATCCTTGGGCATTTTCATGTGGAGCTTGGTGCTGCAAGTTTGTATTGGATAGAAGATGTTGCGGTACTTGTTTCAAAAGGCAAAGAACCAAAATCGTGGTTGAAATGCATATATTTTTATTTTATTTGCACTTCGGAGGAAAATTCTAAATTGTGAATATTCATTGTATGTTAGATCGTAGATAATTGAGGAATGATACTTATGTGGGAATCCATATTTTCTATTAGTAATGGGGAGCAACTTGTTTACTTTATTAATCACTTTAGCAATAACAAGATCACACACACACACATATATATATATGATGATGTTGTGATCATGTGTTAGTAACTTCACACCTTAATTACTATTTTTAGTCATTTTAGACAAAAAGTAGTAACTTGAGTCACATTGTGCAATAACTCGGGGTTTCAGCTATTGTTTTATATCATTCTAGCTATTCACACCTTAATTACTATCTATTTTTTATGGTCAAAATTTAAAGTCGGTGTATCTAACTATGTACATTATTTTACATTATTTAAATTTTAAAAAAAACTTACCAACATCGACTCTATATACACCATATTTACAAATTTAAATCTTTTAACTATAAAATAGATACAATTTATTTCACTTGAAATGGTATGGCTGCTATTCTAATAAGTTGGGAGTTAGATTTAGACGATTCATGACACTTAAGAAAGGCATAACAAAAATTTTAGGGCAAATTGAAGTGTGATCAGACCCCACCAAATTGAATTATGGATTTCATCGTTAAGCATGACATTTCCTAAAGAATTTTACCTGCAAGTCCAAAACTGCTTGGAGTCACCCTGGAAGCTCTTGAGATGAGAATCTAAGATGCCGATCCAATTAGAGTTTAAGAAATCAACTGAAGCGCCGTTACTTCTTGCTGAGTGCCACTTGTACGGTAGGTGTCGTTGAAGTAAAGCCAGGGTGTCAATTTTGTGATTGACATCAAACTCGGTTATTAATTGGTAGGGACCTCAGTAATAACAAAAACAATCAATTTCCTCACGATTAGTTGGATTCTCATTCTTAATCTGTACGTATGATACAACACACGCAAAGACCGAAACCTCACATTAACTAATCTGGAAATTTCAGTAATTGGCTACCCAGGTCTGACTTCTGAGTTCTGAGCAATGTACTACTGGAAGTTAGACAATAAGTATGTAGTAATTATCTAGGGGAAATAGTGGATGAATACAATTATCACAAGCACACACTCGTCCGAGTGCTTATTTGAGTGCTTTTGGTCATTGCAGGCCAACTACGAGAGTTATGGGAAGGTATTCTTTATCAACATAATTCAGCTTGACATTAAATAGCTTATCGCTACAACATGGTTCAAAGTTGGTACATGAAAGATACCCTATATGTAGGGTGAAAAGCGCACCTGGAAATATCAGCTAAAGTTATTAGAATAAGCAACAAACAATTGCAAGACTGCATCAGCGCCGAAAAGCATTGCCTTCGCGAGCTTCAGACCTGCCCTGCAAATAATGTGTTCGGCGACGGACACTCTCCTCAATTGTTGAGCTTCCCCCTTTCTCGGCACCGTAGACACTTCTCTGAGCAGCATCCAAGAAATTCCTACCACCGGATGGTGCCTGGGTAGCTTCTTGCACATCATCCTCCTCAGCCTTCCTCAGACGTCTCCATCTTTGTTCTTCATGCAATTCAGCATCCACTTGCATCTCCCGCAGCCTGGTGGCCTGCTCTTCTTCTGAAAGTTTAGGAGCAACATTGCGCTTATAGTTTGACTCACGCCCATCATAACAACTCTCTTCATGAAACCTTCTGCTCTCCTTTTCCTTTTCTACGACATCATGATTTGTCTGACCTTTAGAAGACAATTTTTCCCACTCTGGCTTGTCACGATTCCTTTTGATAGCATCTTGACCGTCACTTTTTGAAGTATTTGGGCCTGACAGGCCACTGGGTGACAGCTCTTTGTATTTCGAGGCCCTGTAGTGGTTCTTCTTACTTAGGCTATCTCTTTTACCAGATTCATCTTCTGATCTTGAATGCACATCATAGTTTGAGCTCTTGTGTCTGCTGGTTTTCCTTTTTCCCCCATCAGAAGTCATATTTTCTGAATCCGATCGATGTCTGGATGATGAATGCTTCTGATCCTTTAAGGTGCTATGATGGTGTTGTAAAATTAAATGGATGGTGCAAAAATTCTTATTGATGCTAAATAAAATTAATCTGAACAATTAACAAATAAATAAAATATAAAAAAAAATAGAGCAAGGAAAAATCTCACAGAGCTATAGAATCACGCAAGAGCGTTGTCCTTAAAGGTTGATTTCGTGCCTCCCGGAGTGTATAACTCGGTACGATCGGATCTCTTGACACGCAACCTCCCAAGATTAGACTATAGCATCTATCTTCGTTAAGGACGCACTTCCAAGTAACGAAGATCAGATGAACAACCCTTTTGATCAAAGCAAATGAGAGACAAAAACCACACCAAAAAAGGAGGACCAAAAATATAGCTCAATAGCTTATGAAAAGGAAATTTGTTGGACAATTAAAATATGGGTTTAGGTGTTGTACGACACTTTTTGGAGCCAAAGAAGTTGTGTGTGTTTTATAGCTACAGGTGGACTATATATATATATATATATATATATAGAAAAGCTTAAAGGACCATTAAAATAAAAGACTATTAAAACAAAATAAAAGTCCAACGGTAAAGACTTTCAAGGCTCATGAGTTAATGACCATCAGTTAAAATCATAACTTGATTTTTCATAAACCTCCATGAAGGTACTTAAATGTCAAACGGTCAAAAAATATATAAAACTCATGAATGCAATATTAATGTCAAACGGTAAAGAAAAATCAATTAGTAAATAATAACTAATGTTTGTAACATTATAACAATCCCCCACATGTTACAAACATTAGAAAAGAGGAGATTGAAAGTATGCATCGATATGGTACCCGAAAGTTTTAACCACACCTAGGATAAATAAGTAGGAACTTAATGAATTGTGGTAGAGTTAGACTCTTTTAACCAAATCCATAAGTTGAACAAACTTATCACCCACATAACTTTCTCCAAAAGAAAATTAATTAAAATAAAAAATAAAAAAAATTGGGTTGTTCTGCGGGTTGGCGCCTTTTACAGGCCATGCGCCCCTGGGTTTCATGAGTGCTCTAGAGACCTACCCAAGTCTCATAGGAAGCAGCACCACCTCCACACTCACATAGGTGGTATCCATCAGGAGTGTGTGCAGGGAACACCCCATCCCAACAGGTAGGGACTATGGAACCATTAAGAGTTTAAAACTCATCCTTAATCTCTCTGCATCTTTGTACTGTCTTACACCATAGGGATGGACTCATCAATTATCTTCTCAACAAGATAATAGAATGACAGTACCATATCATGATCACTTGCGACTTCGTTTCCCATTAAACCTCATTCATGGGATCTCCAATCATAGAGGTTGGGTATCAATCACAGTGTCATAATTTGGGTATCAGTCCTATCCCCCTCGATGTTTCACTCACCAGCCTTCTTGCTAGTGGCTTGGTCAAAGGATCTGCCAAATTCCTTTCTGACCTCACAAAGTCCATGGACAATACACCGGTTTCAATAAGTTGCCTCACAATATTGTGCCTTCGGATATATCTTTTCCCATTATAGATCTTGCTCTTGGCTCGAGCTATGGCAGCGACAATCACAATGAATACAAGCAGTGGAACTAGGTTAGCATATAAAGGCAAATCAATCAAAAGGCTTCTTAGCCATTCAGCTTCAGTTCTAGCCTTCTCCAAGGCAACTAACTCTGCCTCCATTGTGGATCTTGCTATGCAAGTTTGTTTTGAGGACTTCCAAGATATAGCTCCTCCTGCTAATGTGAACACATAGCCACTGGTAGGCTTTACCTCATCTAAATCAGAAATCCAGTTAGCATCACAATACCCTTCTAATATAGCAGGAAAACCACAATATGACAATCCATAATTAATTGTGCCCTTTAAATATCTCAACAATCTAGAAATTGCATCCCAATGCTCAACACCAGGATTATGAGTATATCTACTCAATCTACCAACAGCATATGCAATATCGTATGTACAGTTTGTCAAAAACATTAAACTACCAATGATTTGTGCATATTTCTCTTGTAAAACACTATCACCGTGATTCTTAACCAAGTGTATTTTAGAATCATATGGTGTAGACATAGGTGAATAATCAAAGTGCTCAAATCTTTTTAGCATCTTTTCAACATAATGTGATTGAGATAAAGTAATACAATTATTATCTCTAAGAACTTTAATGCCCAATATGACATTAGCTTCACCCATGTCTTTCATGTCAAAATTGGATGAAAGAAATCTTTTAGCCTCATGCACAACATCAATGTTAGTTCCAAAAATAAGCAAATCATCAACATATAAACAAATAATGACACCTTCATTATTATTAAACTTACTATAAATGCATTTATTTCCACCATTAATCAAATATGCATTAGACAACATCACTTTGTCAAATTTTTCATGCCATTGTTTAGGAGCTTGTTTTAATCCATACAAAGATTTCACCAATTTACAAACTTTGTGTTCTTGACTGGGGATTACAAGTCCCTCGGGTTGCTCCATATAAATTTCTTCTTCTAAATCACCATTTAAAAAAGCAGTCTTAACATCCATTTGATGTACAATAAGTTTATGAATAGAAGCAATAGCAAACAATATTCTAATAGATGCAATTCTAGTAACAGGAGAATATGTGTCAAAATAATCAATGTTTTGCTTTTGCTTGTAGCCTTTAGCCACCAAGCGTGCCTTATATTTATCTATTGTACCATCCGGTTTAAGCTTTTTCTTGAACACCCACTTACAACCAATTGGTTTGGTCTTAGGAGGTAATTCAACAAGTTCCCATGTATAGTTAGACATAATTGAATCTAATTCATTATTAATAGCTTCTAGCCAAAAAGGTGCATCAATGGATTTGATTGCTTCATTATAACATGTTGGATCATCATCAACAATATAAGCAATAAAATCATTACCGAAATTCTTTTCCGTTCTAGCTCGCTTGCTTCTTCTCAATTCTTGCACATCATTAACAATTTCATTAGAAGTAAAAGAAGGTTCATGCAATAATTTTTCCTTATTTTTCAAAGGAAACACATGCTCAAAGAAAATAGCATTTTCAGATTCAATAATAGTATTGTAATTTAAAACATCACTCTTAATAACAAGAAATCTATAGCATGAACTATTGCAAGCATAACCAATAAAAATACAATCACAAGTTCTAGAACCAAGTTTTCTCTTTTTAGGCTCGGGTAGCATAACCTTTGCCAAACACCCCCACACTTTGAGGTATTTCAAACTAGGCTTACGACCTTCCCAAAGTTCATAAGGAGTTTTACCGGTTTTCTTATGAGGCACTTTATTCTGAATGTGACAAGCCGAAAGAATGGCTTCCCCCCACATGTTAGTAGGTAGCCCGGAACTAACAAGCATAGCATTCATCATTTCTTTCAAAGTTCTATTCTTTCTTTCGGCTACACCATTAGATTCCGGTGAATAAGGAGGTGTAATTTCATGTATTATGCCATTTTGTTCACAAAATTCCTTAAAATGATTAGACTCATATTCACCACCTCTATCAGTTCTCAGTCTTTTAATCCTTATGTTCTTTTGATTCTCAACTTCAATTTTGTATTTTATGAACATTTCCAAAGCTTCATCTTTGGATTTTAATAAATAAAGTTTAGTAAATCTAGAGTAATCATCAACAAATATCACATAAAATTTTTTACCACCTCTAGTCATTGTGTGCTTTAAATCACCTAAATCACTATGTATTAAGCCAAGAAGTTCAGTTTCTCTTGTCATAGATTTACAAGGTTTTTTAGTGATTTTAGTCTCAGCACATACTTCACATTTGTCCATATTGGTTTCACTTAGTGAATAAATAATTCCAGTTTCTTTCATTTTCTTGATGTACCCAAGATTTACATGTCCAAGTCTACCATGCCAAGTATTAATAGAATCAACCAAGTAAGCACAAGAAGATGAATTTTCATTAATAGTATTAGCAACATTTAATACAAAAAGACCTTGATTTTCATAGCCTTTACCAACAAACACATCATGCTTAGTTAAGGTAACAATGCCACCATCAAATAAAACCTTAAGTCCTGCCTTACCAAGCAAGTGTACCGAAACAAGATTGTGTCGGAAATGAGGAACGTGTAGAACATCGGAGAGTGAAAGGGTTTTACCCGAAGTTAGCTTTAAGAAGGCTTTCCCTTTGCCTACCACAGGCACAGATCTATTGTCTCCAACAATTACTCGCTCGGTGTTTTCCTTTATTGGTGTGTAGGAGGATAAGTCTTCTTTATTTCCACAAATGTGCCGTAGATGAATCAATCACCCATCCTTTTATACGTAGTCATATGAGCTTGGATCGACCGCTGCAATGATCTCTTCCACTTCCGTCACATTTGCTTTATTTTTTGAAATTGATCCTTTGTTGTTGTTGCTAGTCCTTTGCTTACATACCGCTGCATAATGACCTGCTTTGCCACAAATAAAACAATTGACCCTTTTCTTTTGTATTAGAGAATGAGATGTGTTGAATCTTTTCTTATTATTCAAGGTTTTCCTTTGGGTTTATGGTCAAATTTCTTGTAGTGTTGTGGAGGCCTACTAGATTTCTCTTCTACTAAATTAGCTTTGGAAATAATTTCCTTAGCTTTGTTAACCTTCTCCAAAGACCTATTCCTTTCTTCTATTTTAATATGCACTATGGTTTGTTGAAGACTCATGAAAGTCTTCTTTTGCTTGAAATGAGTTTATACTCCTTCCAAGAGTCGGGTAATTTTTCAACAAGACATTGGGTCATAAAACTTTCGTAGACCATCACCCTCTTTGGCTAATTCAGCCACTATATTATGAAATTCATGAATTTGAGAAGTAATACTCTTCTCATCGGTCATTTGAAAATGTAAGAAATTGCTTGCAGCAAATTTCTTAGTGCCTTCATCTTCAATCACATATCTACCAACTAGTTCATCCCATAAATCTCTAGCAATAGTAAAATTGCAATAAACATCAAACAATTCATTAGATAAAGAATTCAATATAGTATTCACACATAATTTATTAGCCATCTCCCAATTTCTTAATTCTTCGGATTGTTCTTCAGATTCTTCATCCGGTCTAGGCTCGGTTAGAACACTAGAAATTTTTGTAAAATCTAAAACTGCAAGAACCTTTTGTTGCCAACGTTTAAAATTATTTCCATCAAAAGGTTCAATTTTTGTAGCATCTGGAAGAACTTTAGCAGCAGCAAGAATTTGTGCATCCATGATCAACCTTTAAGATTGTTGTAAAATTAAATGGATGGTGCAAAAATTCTTATTGATGCTAAATAAAATTAATCGAACAATTAACAAATAAATAAAATATAAAAAAAAATAGAGCAAGGAAAAATCTCACAGAGCTATAGAATCATGCAAGAGCCTTGTCCTTAAAGGTTGATTTCGTGCCTCCCGGAGTGTATAACTCGGTACGATCGGATCTCTTGACACGCAACCTCCCAGGATTAGACTATAGCGTCTATCTTCGTTAAGGACGCACTTCCAAGTAACGAAGATCAGATGAACAACCCTTTTGATCAAAGCAAATGAGAGACAAAAACCACACCAAAAAAGGAGGACCAAAAATATAGCTCAATAGCTTATGAAAAGGAAATTTGTTGGACAATTAAAATATGGGTTTAGGTGTTGTACGACACTTTTTGGAGCCAAAGAAGTTGTGTGTGTTTTATAGCTACAGGTGGACTATATATATATATATATATATATAGAAAAGCTTAAAGGACCATTAAAATAAAAGACTATTAAAACAAAATAAAAGTCCAACGGTAAAGACTTTCAAGGCTCATGAGTTAATGACCATCAGTTAAAATCATAACTTGATTTTTCATAAACCTCCATGAAGGTACTTAAATGTCAAACGGTCAAAAAATATATAAAACTCATGAATGCAATATTAATGTCAAACGGTAAAGAAAAATCAATTAGTAAATAATAACTAATGTTTGTAACATTATAACAGATGGTGCTTCTTCCGGGTTTCCTTCTTATCATGAGTCTTCTTTTTGTGTTTCTTTTCTTCAACCTAATAAATTTAAATAAATAGATGAACAAATAATTAAACACAAAAGCATAATAGGCAACAGCTTTGGACTATTGCAGCTCATTCATTTCCCAATGGAAATTTTCTATCATGATTTTAGTTGTATTTTTTTCTATGGACAAGTAATAATTATACTATATTTTTTTATAAGTAATTTCATATCATCAAAAAATATAAGTATAATTATTATATTATTTTTTGATAAGTATAATTATTATATTATACTATACTATATATAAAAAGCACAAACTCCTAAAAGTGAAAATAGAGAAAATTGATTAAAAATACCCCTAATTATGCTAAAAGAGTAAAATCCTTTAGTACACAAATCTCTGTTGGAGAACAAGTATGCCATATCTCCTCCAGGGAAAGTTTCCTGTATTCTGCCACAAGCACAATATAAATAGGATTTGGCCTCAAATACCCAACTACCAGCATAATGTCACCCAATGAGTCCTCCCCAACACCACTCATCTTATTGGCAACACACATCAAGAATCTTAAAAGACCAATCACAAATTCCACCACCCACATTTGCACTTGTCTAACCAGCCTAGATAACTTGGCTACTGAGGCTTTATAATTATCTAGCGAATCTGGAAATCAAAAGCATAGAGAAGTCTTATTGGCAACACACATCATGCCGAATGTGCACCTGTCTACCACCACTGATTCTAGAAAACATATGGTAGAAAAATTTCCAAATTCTCTTCCATAAACCAACCCGGTCTAAATTGCACTGGACCACAAATACTGAAGCCAACCAGCCCATACTTTTTAATTGCAAACCATTAAAGTTTTGCTTTCTCCAATTATCTACAGAAAATTGAGTAACCCAATTAAACTACTTGTCAAGGGAGGAAAAAAATCATTTGAATCAAAATATAAATATCACCTAGTTAGTTGGCTTAAGGTTTGCTCTCCTATTGTTTTATATCATTCTAGCTCAGAGTTTGCGCTCTGCATGGAATTATTCAATATAATTTAATTTTAAAAATTAAAACACATCTCTATTATATTTTTTATTATAAGTCAAAAAAGTCATAAAAATCATGGAAGGAATATTGGAACACCAAAAAAAAAAGGGGGGGGAATAACAAAGTCTATTAAATTTACAAAAGAAAAATAAGAAATTTGAATGAAAATAATATATAAATTAGAACAGAAAATAAGGAAAAACAAAACAATATGAAATAAATATCTATTTCTCTATACTTTTCCTAGTTTCATATGTACAGGAAAATGCATTAAAATATATATTTTTTTTTTTAATTTTAATTTTGACTATCCTTCGTATATATAACCTAAAAGGAGCTAATTTTAGGACAAACTAAAGAAGAAGAAAAAAAATCATACGTCAATGATCATCAACATAATCTAAAAATTCATAGCTCATACCTCATTTTCACTATCATTTCATTGAATTCAATGTAACATTTACAAAAGAAAAATATGTGCTATCAATTTGAATTTTATATATATATATATATATATATATATATATATAATTAAACCAAAATATATGAAAAAAACAAACAAATAAACAAACAAACAAAGAATGAAATAACATAACAACATATATAACATAAAATGAACTACTTTTATGACACATAGGAGAGGAGAGAAAAAAAAAATCAATGTAATAAAAAAGTCATACTTCGTACCAAAAATAATGATAGAAAACATTCTTGCACTATCATTTTCCTAAATTCATTGTAAAATTTACCAAAGAAATATATTCAATTTGAATAAAAAAAATAACATATAAATTAGTATAAAATTTAAGGGAAAAAAAGAAGAAGAACATAACCACATGAAATAAAGATAAAAAACTAAAAATAAATTTTTTAATATAATTGAAAGAATTGTCTTTTTATGTAGTATACATTTCCTGATTCCAATGAAATCTTCAAAACCAATGCCATCCATTAATTAAGCATGTAAACAAAAAAAAATGAATTACTCAATGAACAATTATGCAAACTAAAAATGATGATAGAGAACTCTCTCACTATCAAACTTAAAAAATCATTATCTTCTCTCTCTTGAGAGAATGTTTCTTTTTCTCTGGTTTTTTCTACCTCATCAGTGAGGTTTTTCCACCGTCTCTGTGTGGTTCTTTCCGGGGGAGGGGGGGAGAGATTTTCTTCTCTCCTTCCTCCTCTCGTCCCCTTTGATGCAGAAAAAAATTTGAGAAAATTATTATTTTAATTATGTATGTGTATTTTAGTTTTCATTCTTCAATAAGAATTGGGTTTTTTCTTTTTCTATTAGGATTTGTTTTCCTTTTCCTTTTAGGATTTGTTTTATTTTTCTAATTATGTTTGTTTTTCCTTTTCTTTGTTAATTTAGGAGGTGCCTAACCTATATAAAGACATATAGTCTTTGTTATATGAGAACTCAGTTTATATTATCAATTAAATTTAAGTATTTTAGATTTATTTATCTGTTTACTTGCTAGGGGCGATTAGAGACTTTCTCTTCCCTATTTGTTATTTTCTTTTTTCCTGGGTTTCCTTTTCTATCTTCAATTCTTAATTTCTGCTGCTATTATACGCTATCAGAACAATCCTAATTCTCCCCGGCGTCAGTTGGTATCAGAGCTTAACGTCTTCTTGGAATGAATTTTTTCCATTAGTTTTTCATGGTTGGTAGTCGTGGTCGATGTGGACAGGTTCCGAAGGAGGAACTCCTTTACCATGAGCATCCTTTACCACGAGCGCAGTATACACACTACAAAAAAAAAAAAAAAGAAGAAGAAAAGACTATTAGTGTCAACTTTTTGTCGACGTTAATAGTATTAGTGTCGACTTTTGGGTGCTAATAGTATTGACGCTATAAGCCCAACTCTAATAGTATCATCAGCATTGACCTGATTTGGACACTAAAAGTCATGTATGTCGACGCTAATGCTGGAGTGGATGCTAATGCAAGACTATCAGCGTTGACTTTGAGTCGACACTAATAGTGCACTATTAGTGTCCACTCAAAGTCGACGCTAACAATGCAAAATAAAAAAAAAATTAAAAAAAAAAACCATTAGTGTCGACTATGAGTCGACGCTGATAATCTAAAAATTAAAAAATAAAAAATCAACTATTAACGTCCACTTGGGTTAAAAAATTAAAAAATAAAATTATAGTGGATGCTAATGGTCCTAAAAAACTAAAAAAAAAAAAAAAAAACATATATATTTTAGGGTCAATTCGGCCCTAATAAATTTTTTAAACAATTTTAAAACATAAGGTCATATTCAAAAGATATATAAATGATCCTAATGAAAAAATAATAATAAAAATGTCATGACAAAAGAATACCAAAAATGTCATATTCAAAAGATATATAAATGATCCTAATGAAAAATAATAATAAAAATGTCATGACAAAAGAATACCCTAATCCCATAATCTCTGTAACTAATTTTTCCAATCTACTATTCTTATTTCTCTCCTCATGTAGCATTTCTCACTTATTCTAAAACTATTGTTAGACTCCAAAATAGAAATTCAAATACTTTACTAACTTCATGTGACCTTAAAGTAACTTGTGCCTTATTTAGTTTTAGCCTAATTGATCAAGTCCCTAATGTGCTAATCCCCTTTTATAATGCCAACTCATCACAACCATAATAATATCACTTCAACAAAAATCTTGTTTAATCAAAACCCAACAATCAAATCTCAACAACAACAATACCACACCCAATCCTTACTACACATCCCTCCATTCTCCAAATACACAAAACAACAATAACACCAAATATCACAACACAACAACAATATTCTTTAGCAAAGAGAAAGATGAGAGGGAAGGAAGAGGAAGAATGCATTGCACACACCAAGGGAAATAAATGTGCATGAACTTTAGGATGGCAAAACTCCATATGCACTAATAGGACTCTAATTGTAATAGAATCAAGTTCATACGAAGGAATAAAGTCTAGCTTAACCTCCATTCCTCAAATAAAAATTTGCAAACACAATAAATTTACCAAGTTGGTAAAGTGTACACATCTCTGATTGGAGTACATAGAACAATAGAAAACCATATCTCATTCTTTTTTTCAATAAAACCTACTAATATATAGATATGGTAATTTACATTAAGCACTCCCAAATGAAGAATATACTGATTCTTTTCCACACATCCGAAAATTGAGCATATCGTTTGCTTCCAAATGAAAACAATTGATCCAATTCCACCGAACATTCACTTAAGAGTTAGTATCTAACAAAAATTCTTATCAAAAGGCAAAATATATTGTAACAAAAATATAAGTCTTAAAATCAAGACTATTCCTTCAAGAGACAGAATGTATTAACATTCTGCTCCTCAATGCCAAATATGTCATAGTTCCTTTTCCATAGAGGATTTTTTAGCAATTCATAAGCATATCGAATCTGCAAGTTATGTATGTATTAAGAAATAGTATAAAAAAAAAACAGAGGAAAAAGAAAACTAACCGGTGCAAGTCCTGGTGCGGAACTTGGTGCTAGCATATTCGAGGCACACGTACGGGTCCAGGCGTGAGAACAGCTCGGTGTCCTTCAAGTTGCTGCACCAGACAACTGCAGCAAACGAAAAACCGAGATGAACAAGAGAGACATAAAGATGGGATGGGTACTTCTTTTTATTTTTTATTTTCGTTAATAGTTTGTAAATAGAAAAAAGAAAGAAAATATTACAAGTGAGCTCAAGAAGCTGGCCTTGAATACCCTTAATCGACATTGAAGAGTAAAAGCTGACGGCTGAGAGCCTGAGATCGAGTAGCTAGTTGGAACTTGGAAGAGTATATTTTTATTCACAAGCCTGGCGACTCACGAAGACAAACAGGTTCTGGGAAATGGGAATAATTTATTAACGCGATAATTTTCAGCGCACAACGTGGAGAAAGGCTACGCAACGCAAGCATCTAGTGGCGTAGAAAAAGAGTAGAACTTTCAGATTATTATTATTATTATTTCAAAGACTTCACTCAAAATATGATAATTCTCGAAGTTCAGAGACCTTAACAAAGAGGAATGCTCATGTGACCATCAATCTCGATTCTCAAGCAAACAGGTTGCTTACGCGATGAGCTCAATTGCTTGAGCCACACTCTTTGCAGGCCACCTCCCAGTAGTGGGTGGTTGCACCCCTTGGGGGAGTGGTGGGAGGGGTGCCTCTTTTTTTTTTTGGACGAAATGAGTTAAATGAAAAATGCAGAAGGATTTGATTTAGGTGTTGTAAATAAAACTACATGATATTTATTTTTTTGTAGTTTTTCAATTGTCTATATTTAATAATATTCTCTCACTTTCTCATGAAAAATTTGGAATTAAATTTGGACGTTGTTTTTTTTTATAGCACCTAAGCTAAATCCAGTATGAAAACTTTAAAGAAGTAAAAGTTAAATCTAAAAACTTTGAACTCGAAATACGAATAGGATTGGTCACTCCTAACTAAAATCAGGATGTATGTCAAACCAATGCACTTGTTGCCAAATGGCCCATGTGAGCCTCATTTCTGAGGGCTAAAAAGTCTTCAACATGGAATAAGGCCCGTTTAGAATCCATTGGATTTGTCAACTCAATGCCTCTCAAGGCTCATGTGCCATGATGCAGTGCATTGGGCTGAAATATTATAGACGGGAATGTATATAATTTTTATATATTTTTTATAGGGGTGATTGATACATGTCGTTTTATAATTGAATCTGACTTTGTAGCACACTAACCAAATATGTCAAGATATTGAAACTTATTTGTTATTTTTGTAAACCATAGTAATAAGAACTCTCATAATATTTTTATATTATTGGGAGTTTATTGCGAATCATTGTTACCATTACGACTGATTTTATATATTTATTTTTTAATTTCTTAAAATTATTTCGTTGGAGGTTGTTGATGATGCAAATGTGGGTCTGTGAAGTCGACTTCACAGTTAAAAGTTGTTTAGAAAAAATGAAAGGTTGAAGATGATTTTTCCTTCAAACTTTCATGCATGGACCTTTACATTAACGCATGTGCATGCGTGTGTTGCGTTTTCATTGGCAGAAAGGTTGACATCATGATAGTGAGTCTAAGTCTACAATCAACTAATTCATTATTTAGACTATTCATTCCAGTTGAAAAACCTTTAGATAAGTTTGAAGATAATGTTTGAAAAATCTTTAGACAAATCTCCTTTATTAAAAAATAAAATAAAATAATATTTGAAGAGGAAACAAAAAGTAAATGGAGGATTGCTTTGATTTATAATGTTAAACTAATTTATCCAAAAATCGGTGTCCTCAACCTTGAGATTTTTAATGACATAGTATTAGCAGTAGAAGCTGGTCTAGGCAGAAAATTGTCTTACAATGTAGTAACGGAAGAACCAGTTCAGGGTTCAGGCAGAAAATTGTCCATTGCCGGTATTTAAAGTATACACAAAATTGACGGTGTTTGAACTTGTTATTGGACTATGCCTCTTTCTTCCTAGGAAGTTGCTTTCCATATCCTGTTGGGCCAGAAGGCCACATGTATCCGTGTGTAGAATCTAAATTTTCTTAACAAACAAATACGTACAATTTCCTCTCTAAACTTTAACAACTTGTTAAAGCCATGTGCTTTTACATCTTTGGTTGATTTAAAATTCCACTGCATTGCATCAAATTCAAGTAGTGTGAACTCATTTTCTTTAATGGTGTAGGGCTACTTGGATCCTGAATATTACATGACCCAACAATTGACTGAAAAGAGTGATGTATATGGCTTTGGAGTGGTACTGTTGGAGCTTATAACTGCGAGAATGCCAATTGAACGGGGAAAGTATATTGTCAGAGTGGTACAGACGGCAATGGATAAAACAAAAGTTTTATACAACCTTCATGACATTCTTGACCCAACCATTGGATTGCAGACATCACTGAAAGGTCTAGAGAAGTTCGTGGACCTAGCAATGCGTTGTGTTGAAGAATCAGGAGTTAACAGACCTACAATGGGAACGACGGTGAAAGAGATTGAGAACATTATGGAGCTAGCTGGTTTGAACCCGAATGCTGAATCCGCGACCACTTCAGAGAGTTACAACATAAATAAGGAGAATTCCCACCATCCTTACAGCAATGAGAGCTTTGAGTACAGTGGGGATTATCCAGCTTTAAAGATAGAGCCTCATTGAGAATCCTTGTGCATTTTCATGTGGAGCTTGGTGCTGCAAGTTTGCATTGGATAGAAGATGTGGTGCTTGTTTCATAAGACAAAGGACCAGAATCGTGGTTGAAATGTATTCTATTTTTATTTTATTTTATTTGCACTGTGGATGAAAATCCTAAACCATGAATATTGATTGTATTCGTTTTGTTAGATTGTAGATAACTCAGGAATGATACTTATGTGAGAATCCATATTTCCTGTAAGTAATGAGGAGCAACTTGTTTACATTATTAATCACTGTAGCAATAACAGGATCACACACACATATATATATATGATGATATTGTGATCCACTCATTTTTTTAATGCAAGTTAATTGATATGTTAAGTCTACTGAATAAGTAGTTTTCTCATGTATGTTTGGCAGCACAAAGATGCTTGATATTTATATGTAGTAATGAGAGTTGCTTTGACCAGCGATAACTTCCTTGTTATATAGCATTTCGTATGTTCAAATTCTACTTGCTCATCCTTCATATTACTTTTACTTTGCATTGTTGATTTAGATATTAGATTAGACCAACCCTTTGCCACTGAGAGATATAGAATCCTTGTGATTTTTTTCTTGGTGGGTTTGCAAAAAAAAATTTGAATTCTAAAGAAGCCTTTGAACTTTGTCATGAAATCAAGGATACGAGAACTGGGGCTACTGCTTTCACAGCTAGTGTTGGTGCAAATATTTGGCAAGGCAGGGTGAACAAATTCTTGCCTGGTTACTAAAATCAGGGTTTGTGTCAAACCAATACATTTGTAGCCTTGTGGCCCATGTGGGCCTAATCTCTGAGGGCTAGAAAGTCTTCAACTCAAAGCAAAGGCCATTACCCCCTTCTTGGGCGCACTAAACCAAAAATCTTCTGGCTGCGGAAATAATAGAGGTTTATCAAATCTCAAATTGGTAAAAAGTACTCCAAATCCCCAAAATACAATTAGGATATCATCAAGATCTATTCCTAAGATATCTAACTAGTTGTAACCAGACAATCAAACAGACCTACAGAAAGATACTCGGTTCTTGGATGCTTTTTTGTGAAGAAGAGAACACCTATGCATTATAAAAGCGTTAATGCAAGACCACACAGTAAGCACAAGAAAAGCATTAAAGCAAATCATTGCATAAGCATAATGATATTTCTATTATATACAAGTTTTGAAGCTATGCAGAGCTTCAGAGATAACAAAGTGCAACTAGAATCACGCAATCTGAATTCAAAGACTGCCCACTACAGCAATTTTTTTTTTTTTTTTTGGATGATAGACTGCCCATTACAGCAATTTTCCTTTAAATGTCCCATTTGAATCCTCCTAAGCCATACCAATGCATGACTGAAGTATCCATACCAAGTAAAGTCATTAACAGCACAAAAACCTAGAAGACCATAACAGAGTGAGCATCACTGGCAAGAATCCCCATGTTTTTACCCCTTCTATGCATCAGACTCACCAATGAGCAACACAAGCAGTTCAATTTAAATAAACAAGTTCACAAATTCCTAAGTTATAATAAGAGACTCTGCGAAACTCTTCTTGGCAACCTAAACAAAATAGATTATAATAGTTGATGGTGGCCTTCAAACTGAACACCAACATTAAACAACCAAAAAAAAATCTTTTGTCTTCATGCTGAACAATTGTCCCAAAGTAGGAAAAAAGAATGAGAAACAGTATTGCTGACAGGCCCAAAAAAAACAAAAGTACAACAGAGAACTTAATTTGTAACACACTATCATAGCAGAGCATAGAGAAGGAGGAAAGATATCAAAAGAAACAGAAATGCATGACAAACCATTATGATCAGAAACAGTAATGGAGGGCCTGATCCAATAAGTGCATCTGTCAATTCGAAATCCCCTCAGCATGCACCTGCACCAGATGTGATATTAATACCCATGTGAAAATTTGAAGATGCTACAAGAGAAGTACAAATTCAGAAGTATACCTACGCCCAGGAGGGCATTACCAATTGAAGTATGTTAGTATTGGAATAATCTCCTCAGATTTGAATATACAAGATAAAGCTGAAGATCAACTCAAATGCAATATTAGATAATATCTTATCTAATATTGATTTAGTTTGTTACGTTTGAATTTTGTATTTACAGTTTGTTAATATTGATTTAGTTTGTTACGTTTGAATTTTGTATTTACAGTTTGTTAGTTTAGGTTTGAAATTTGTATTTCAAAGCCAAATGTATATCTTATATTGGTTATAAATAGAAGTATAATCAAAGACCTCATTGAGGCATTTCAAATTCAAATTACTTTATCTTATGGTATCAGAGCCCTAAAGACAAACGTCAAATTTTCCGCAGTCTTATCTACTTTTTTTTTTTTGAGCATGTCAACACCATCTTCTTCTCCTTCAAACCTTACTCAGCTTTCCATTTTCAAGCTAACTCGTGATAATTATCCGTTATGGTGTACTGTCATTGTCCCATTTCTAGAAGGGCATAATTTTTATGGCTATGTTACTGGTGATTCTCCATGTCCTCCTGAATTTGTCCCTCCTTGTAGCAGCACGTCCCTCTCCGCTGCTAAGATTAAAAATCCTGAATATTTGAATTGGTATCAACAGGATAAACTCATCATGAGCGCCTTGATTTCTTCTCTTTAGAACCTCTTGGCTCATGTCTTTGGTCTTAAAACCTCGTGAGGTTTGGGTAACATTGGAGAAGATGTTTGCTTCTCAATCTAAGGCTCGTGTTTTGCGAATCGTCTTGACACTCTCTTTGAAGAAGGGTGCATTGTCTATTCTTGACTATTTTCAAAAGGCGCAGACCTTGGCACAAACTTTGGCTGCCATTGGAGAACCAATCAAGGACTCCGAGTTGTTGTCCTATATCCTTGGTGGTTTAGGAGTGGAATATGAATCCTTGGTAACTTCTATTTCCACCCGCATTGAACCTGTTTTGCTTGATGATCTCTATAGCCATTTGCTCATCCATGAGCAACGACTAGAGAATGCTCACAATCCCATTGATTTTTCTGTCTCCACGGTAAATGTTGCGCAACGCAACTCTTCCAACACTGGCAGATTTCAGCCATGTAAACTGGCCGCCATTTGGTCGTGGTCGGTAGGTCGTGGTCGTGGCTTCGGTCCTTCTTCAAATCGTCCCATCTGTCAAATTTGCAACAGAATTGGTCACATTGCCTCAAAGTGCTACAATAGGTTTGATCATTCCTATCATTGTGACTCTACTTCTCCGGCGGCTTATCTCACTTCTCAGCAATCTACGTCAGATCCGAATTGGTATCCGGACACGGGTTCAACAAATCATCTCACTAATGATTTGTCTAACTTGAATTTACGAGCAGATGAATACAAGGGCACGGATCAAATAAAAGTTGGTAATGGTCAAGGTTTGGATATTCTTCACACTGGTCTTGCTCAAATTCCATCGTCTTCTAAAAATTTTTCTTTGCCTAATTTATTGCATGTTCCTCAAATTGAAAAAAATCTGATTTCAGTTAATCAGTTTACTCATGATAATCAGGTTTTCATTGAATTTCATCCATATTGTTTTCGTGTTAAGGATCTTCATTCGGGACCTTACTACTCACGGCCCGAGTAAGGTGGACTCTATCCTTGGCCAACTACTTCTCCAAAATCTTACGCTCGCTGCCTTTGGGTGAACGTGTGTCCATTGATCATTGGCATCATCGCCTTGGTCACCCTGCAACTTCATTAGTCCGTCAAGTTGTGTCCAAGAATCATCTCCCTGTTGTGTCAAATAAATCTGTGTTGCTTTGTCCTGCATGTCAGCAAGGAAAATTTCATAAGCTTCATTTTGGTTATTCTCCTTCTGTGTCACAAGATCCTTTGGATCTAATTTATCTTGATGTATGGGGTCCTGCTCCTCTTTTATCTTCCAATAATAAACGCTATTTTCTCTGCATTGTAGATGATTTTAGCAAATATTTTTGGTTATTGCCCCTTACTTGCAAATCTGAAGTGTTCAATGTGTTTTCCCAATTTAAGGTTATGGTTGAAAAATATTTTAGTCGTTCCATTAAAGCAATCCAAACTGATGGGGGTGGGGAATTTGTTGCCTTACAAAAATTTTTGGCATCACATGGAATATCTCATCGTAAAACTTGTCCTCACACTCATCACCAAAATGGTAAAAAGAAAACAGTGCAAATTGTTGATCGTTTATCCTTACTTTCTCATTCTCATGTTCCTTTTGAGCATTGGGACTCACTTTTGAAACGACATGTTATTTAATTAATCGAATTCCGTCAAGTGTAAATCGAGTTAAATCTCCTTTTGAACTCTTATTTCACCAAAACCCGATTATAATTTTCTTAAAGTTTTTGGTTGTGAGTGTTGGCCTTATCTTTCCTTACAATTCTCATAAGTTTTCTTTTAGATCAAAATCGTATGCGTTTTCTTGGGTACAGTAAATCTCATCTTGGGTATAGGTGTCTACATAACTCTTTGGTGCTTGTATATAGCTCGTCATGTTAGATTTAATGAAGCTGTGTTTCCTTTTCAGCAGTTACAAATCTCACATCAGTCTTCTTCTACATCTAAGGTCTCTTTTCACGCATAAAATCTGTCAAAAGCCTCCCACCTCTGTCCCACACCACCACAGAATTTGTTCCAGCCCCATCAAAATCCGGTTCTCTCCACTTCACGTGAAAACACAATCTCCCAACCAGCAGCTTCATCGTGTCCAGCAGCTTCATCAGTCCATGTCCAACAGTCGAGCTGTTTGTGTGTCCAGCAGCTCCTTCCATTCCATGTCCAGCGATTCGACAACCTTCACGAATTTCGGCCAAGAATCACGTGATTCTCTTTCCTTCACATCCATCCAACAATCTCTGCAAATCCCACATTTCACGGTTTGTTAGGTCCTCATCCACAAGCTTTATCTCCAAATTTTTAGATACACGTGAGTCTTCGAAAATTTTCAAAATCCCACGTCTCACAACTTGTTGGATCCCCAACCACATGCCTTCTCTAAAATTTTCCAGATTCACGTAACTCCCTTGCAATGTCACCTTCATCCACCTCTTTCTCATATCCTCAAAATACTCTCTTGGTCTACAAATGGTTCCCAAAGTTCAAATTCTCTTCTATCTACCTCTCGTCCTCATTCCATGATTACTCGGTCCAAACATCAAATCCATAAACCAACCTTACTCCCGGATGGATCATGAAGTATCCATTACCTAGTGCCTTAACAACTTTGCAGATTCTCCGATATAGAACCTACGTGTTATACAAGCTGCAGCCAAATATTTTGTATGGAGAGAAGCAATGGCGATGAGTTCACACCTTATTAAAGAATGGCACTTGGTCTGGTTTCTCCTACACCTTCTATGAATATTGTGGATCCAAGTGGGTTTTCGTATCAAGCATAAAGGCGGATGGCGGTGTTGAACGATATAAAGCAAGGTTAGTTGCTAAAGGATTTCATCAGGGCGGAATTGATTTTGGGGAGACTTATAGTCCGTGGTTAAGCCCATAACTATTCGGACGATATTGACAATTGCGGTGTCATCTGGATGGTGTATTAAGCAAATTGATGTTAGTAATGCTTTTTTGCATGGTTTTCTATCTGAGAAAGTTTATATGTCCCAACCAGTGGGTTTTGTTCATCCACAGCAACCTAATGCAGTGTGTTGTTTGAAAAAGGCTTTGTATGGCCTCAAACAAGCACCTCGATCTTGGTTCTCACGTCTGAGCAATCGTCTTTTTGAATTGGGTTTCAGTGGCTCAAAATCTGACACCTCATTATTTATTTTCAATTCTGCAGAAGTTCGATTATTTGCATTAGTTTATGTGGACGATATTATTTTGACAGGCTCTTCTATATCTGCTATAGATGATTTAATCAGGTCACTATCTCTTACGTTTCCAATCAAGGATCTTGGCTCCTTAAATTTCTTTTTAGGTGTTGAGGTGCATCGGTCATCAACAGGTTTGCATTTATCTCAGCAACGTTATATTGCTGACATTCTTAAGCGAACAAATATGGAGCTTGCAAAACCCATCTCTTCTCCCATGTCTGCTGCAGCTCCACTTAGCAAGCTTGATGGTATTTCCATGGCTGATCCTACTATATATCGCAGCACTGTTGGAGCGCTGCAATATCTATCTATAACACGACCTGACATCGCTTTTGCTGTAAACAAGGTCTCTCAGTTTGCCAGTGATCCCCGTGATGTCCATTGGTCTGCCATAAACGATACTCGGATATTTGAAGCATACAATCATGTATGGTCTTCTCATCAAGCCTCTCTCCTCTCAATTAGTGGTATTTTACGTCTTTGATTAGGGATGATAGGAAATCTACCTCGGGCTATTGTACATTTTTGGTGGAAATTTATTATCTTGGTCTTCTAAAAAGCACTCGTCTCTAGATCTAATCTTGAATCAGTACAAATCCCTTGCTAATGCTCTGCAGAATTACTTTGGATTGGTCTCTACTTGAGAACTTGGTGTTTTTCTTTCGGCACCAATTCTCTCTTGTGATAATATTGGTGCTACGATTTAACATCCAATCCGGCGTTTCATGCCCGTACAAAGCACATTGAAATTGATCATCATTTTGTTCGAGATCTTGTAGCTCAGAAGTCACTTATAGTCAAGTTCTTATCAACCAAAGATCAAATCGTGATGTTTTACCAAGCCATTAGTTTCTACCGGTTTGAAACTCTTCGTGCCAATCTTAACATTTGTTCTCAAGCGTTAGGATTGCGGAGCGTATTGGAATAATCTCCTCGATTTGAATATACAAGATAAAGTGAAGATCAACTCAAATGCAATATTAGATAATATCTTATCTAATATTGATTTAGTTTGTTACGTTTGAATTTTGTATTTACAGTTTGTTAATATTGATTTAGTTTGTTACGTTTGAATTTTGTATTTACAGTTTGTTAGTTTAGGTTTGAAATTTGTATTTCAAAGCCAAATGTATATCTTATATTGGTTATAAATAGAAGTATAATCAAAGACCTCATTGAGGCATTTCAAATTCAAATTACTTTATCTTAGTTAGAACACGTTCAAAATATTTGACATGCCTCTGAAAAAAAGAAAGAATGATAAAGAAGCTCAACAATAGATAAGATATCAAGGGTTCATAAAATTATCACATAAAAACGAAAGACTAACAATCTGACTCGGCAGAACAAGCCCTTTTCCGTCGAAACGTCTTTTCTGATTGTAGTAGTCAATCGACTCCTCAGCTGTTGGGAAGAACTGCAAAGAGATGGCAGGTCCATAATTAAAACAAACTATAAATGAAATAAAATGGTTATTGAAATTTCCATCAAACTCATTTGTGATGATTCAGGAACATAGTATGAAATCTTACCTTCAAGAACAGAAGAAGACTAGAAATCATCAACCCTGTTCTTGCCATTCCAGCCTTGCAATGCACCACCACAACATTCTCAATGTCCTCCTTCAACCACGAGTAAGCACTTTGGCAAAATGATATTATGAGTTGAATTGGAGGGCAATTATGGTCATCAAACGGGAAACAAGCCACCTTGACAAAGAATTAAGAACTTGATATATAAAATATAAGCAGCTGTAATAAAAAAAACTTCCATAATGCCCTTAATGTTGCCTTATTAAACATTGTTGTCTGTTTTACCATTTACGATCCACCAAGTGGGAATTCTCAATCTTTTTGCAATGACAAATATGAAATATGATTTCCTAATTAGCTGAGAGAGTCACTTGAGAGCTATATTTGATACCTTACCAAGCTTAATCAGATAGGCAAACACGAGAATGGCCTAACACAGCTAAGTTCTTTGATTTAAATTATGGAAAGAACGTAAACCTATATTCCACCTAGCAAATTAAGTAACAAATTTTAGCACACCTTTCCTTCAAATAAGGATGTATCATACAGCCTCTCAGAACAAAGATTATACACTTTGTACTTTCCCTGCACATAGAACAAGGAATATATTTTATACAAACACATAACAATAAGAGCAGGATAAATATTCTGAACACAAAAATAGCATAAAATAGCAATAACATGATAACAGCAAATGCTAGACCCTGCATTTCATTTCCACTGGACAACCTACGAAGTAAATTCTGGATATTGTCTTAAAAATGCTTGAAGGAGAAGTTGAATACTTACAAATGCCTCCCAAGCCTTCCCTATCATCACTAGAGAGACCCATAATCGATGTCGAAGAAAATTCAAATGAAACTAGCTCATCAATGCAATAAGATGAATCGAGTCAACCCACTCATTTGTTTAATGCAAATTAATTGATATGTTAGTCTACTGAGTAATTAGTTTTCTCATGTATGTTTGGCAGCACAAAGATGCTTAATATTTGTGTGTTGTAATAAATATTATAACATTTCTTATGTTCAAATTCTGCTTATCCTTCATCATCCATTACTTTTACTTTGCATTGTTGATTTGACATATTAGATTAGACCAACACTTAGAGAGACAATCCTTGTCATTTTTATCTTGATGGGAATGCAGAAAAAAATAAATAAATAAATTGAATTATAAAGAAGCCTTTGAAATTTGCCATGAAATCAAGGATACAGGAATTGGGCTACTTCTTTCACACCTAGTGTTGGTGCAAATATTTGGTTAAGGCAGGGTGAACAAATTCTTGCCTGGTTACAAATGCATTTGTAGTCTTGTGGCCCATGTGGGCCTGATTTATGAGGGCTAGAAAGTCTTCAACCCGCACAAGGATTCAAGGAATATGGGGTTGTTCCCATAATTGAACATTATACATGAATTGTTGACTTATTGGGCCAATCAGGCCCGCATAGAATCCATTGGATTTTTTAACTCACTGCAGCACACGGATGAAATTGCAAAGACAACTAGGCAGAGGAAAAAAAAACAGAATTCTCTCAATTTAAAAGTTTAAAACTAAATATTACTCTTTATTGGACTACTTCTATTTGAATAAAGGCTTTATATATATAATGGTAGTAGAAACTTAGTGGAAGGGATCAAGTCTATTCGATGGGTCTTGGGTTGTTTCCAAGTTATGCCTTTGATTATGAGAAATTTGATACAAACTATAATAAAGCAAATTCAATATTGGAAATGTTAGGTAATTAATACACCACTTTCTTTTGTGTATTTTTTTATTTTAAATATAATGGAACCTAATAATTAACATTTTCATTCGAGATGATCTTTCCTTGAAATTAACTTACATGGACATAATTAGGTTTTTCAAGTTTCAACAAATTCATATATACGGAAGTGGTTGATTTAAATTGGTAGATAATGAAGATGCGCACCTCTTAATTTCCTTGAAGCTTGCATGGGCATATATAGTTTTTCAAGTTTCAACAAAAATTCACGACTCTTTCCTTCATAATGCATGCATGTGTTGCGTTATCATTGACAATTTGACATCAAGTCTGGAGACTCGATGGGGTCCATAATTGACTGAGCATGCATCATGCTTCAATTTCGCAGATTTGTCCATCCAGTAGGAAAAATCAGTGTTGACGTGCCAAGTTTTCCCTATTTTTGAGCTGAGATTTCGACATCAGTAGCCTCTGGAAAATTTCATCCATTGTTTTTCTTTGTTGGGAGAAAGTGTAGGTGCAAATTCTTCCATTTCTTTGTTACGAAATATAGACAAAATAATAAAGTCACCGTCATTCAGTAGTGCTGCAGCGTTATAAAAGTCAGTCAAGAGCTAATTAAGTGTAATATATCATATATATGAAGGCCTCAGGAAATTTCCATTCCATCGAGACTCGAGTGTTTTTCTTTGTAATTAATTGGGAGAAAGTGTGAAAATTCTTCCTTGGTTGTTATCGTGTTTGGTACTGCACGTATCCACTTGCTTTCTTGACTGACCATAATTCAGTAGTGCTGCAGCGTTATAAAAGTCAGTCAAGAGCTAATTAAATGTGATATATATGAAGGCCTAATCAGGAAATTTCCATTCAATCGATCGAGTAGTGTTTTTCTTTGTAATTAATTGGGAGAAAGGGTGAAAAATCTTCCTTGGTTGTTATCATGTTTGGTACTGCACGTTTCCACTTTCTTGACTGGCCAACAATAAATCCAAGAAAGTTTGGAAGTTTATCTCAATCCAAAGACTCCACGCTTCTAGTCTTCTCCATGATGATAAATAAAGGCAATTAATCAGGGTTTGAAAGTTTATTCCTATTTAGTCAATTGTTATATTATTTGAAAGTTTATTCAACAATTTTGCAATAGTTTTACCATATTTTAATCAATTCTGGCTAAATCCCAACATGCCCAACTTCGACAGTTCGACTGACGACTAGTGCACTATTTTTTCTGTCAAAACTTCTCATAAATATTGGAATTGATCAAATTTGGAGAACATTCTTAACAAAACTTCAAGTTAAAATGGTCATAAAATCAACAATTCACAGCCCAAGAACACGACAACTGAAAAAAAAATTTTAAAAAAAAAAAAAAAAAAAAAAGGGAAAGGTTAATATAGTTCTAGTATTAATCCTTGAGTACAACTTGATTGCAACCACAATGATCATTATTCTTGTTCCGGGATGGCATCTAATTACTTTTGGTTTAACTTTTGTGGGACTTATTGAGGCAAATGGATTAGGAGCCATATATAATTAAGAAATTAATGTATGGGTATAGGGACATTTTACTTATAGTACTCTGTCTGATTTAACCTCAAACCTTTCTTTTTCTTTTTTTTTTTGAACAAATTTAACCTCAAACCTTACCTCAATGGACATTTCACCTATAACAGTTAAGTGTTTTTTAATATTTTTAATTATTTTGTTGAATACTCTTATTTACTCATTTAATTTGAGGCTGTGATAATAAAAGCAGTGAGGATTTTCGGTGCACGTATCGACTTTCTCCACTGACCACCAATAAATCCAAGAATCCTACCAATAGAAAAAAAATAAAAAAAATAAAAAAAAAATTTCCAAAGAATCCAGACTTGAAGACTTCAAGTCTTCTCCATGAAATTCCATGTTAAATTCCAGTTGGGCCCTACGATGTCAATAATTTGCAGGTGACAATCAATGAAGCGTAGGTGAGGATGATATGAAGTCGTAAACATGTGGAGGAGGATATATGGCTTGTCAATAGTTGTCATTTTCATATTATTTTGGTTAATTAGTTTTTCGAACAGCTAGCCACCCGGCCCATACGATCGACCCATGACTCATGAGAAATAAATCCTACGTTTATCACGTACCTAAGTTTTTCTTGACTTGACTAAGAATAAACCCAACAAAAGGTAATTATGAGTTTGAAAGTTTATTCAATTGTACTACTATTTAGTATATTGTCATATAATTGAGATGATGTAGGAGTAAAAAAAAAAAATTAGATTTTAATTATTATTTTTATAAGTACTAATTTTTTTTGTCACATTATCAAATTATATAAAAATATTATATAACAATTTACCAAGTATCATTATTCTTATCTCATTACCAAGACTCTTCGCTTCAGGTTCAAGTCCTCTACATGCAAATCCCTGTTTAAATTCTACATGGGGCCATGATTGATGCCAATTATTTGTAAGTGACAATCAATGAACCGTAGGAGTACTTGGTGCCATTAAATTTTATGAAGGGTATTTCTGTTATTGGGGCACATTTGTTTTGGTAGTTTAGGAGGGAAGAAAATTGACAATTAGATGATAGTTTGATGGGCGTATGTGTACTTTTCCCTTAAAAGAACATCATTGTTAATATGTTTTAGGGGTTTTTTTTTTATTTAAGGTTTGAAAAGAGTTTTAATGTGCTATATATAAAAGTAAAATATATGTTATATTTTAAATTATTTATTTATTTTTTACTTGAGAACATAAACATGCAGTAGTACTTAGTCTTATACATACTATACGTTAATTGCAACACATTAGCAAAGGTACGTAGCATGTGATTATATCATACAATTGGAAGCAGGATCGATAATCTTAAAATACGTAGCCAGTGATGAAATTGAGCATTTCATTTGATAAGACTACAAAATATTAATAATGATGATTTATCTTGATCATGAAAATAAGATAAACAATAATTAATGTTATTCTTCGTACCTATATTCACGTGACATGATTTAAGTGGCTTTATATATGATCAGCCATGCCACTTCAAAAAAACAAAAAAAAAACACTTAAAACACACATAAAATATGAGATTATGTTCTATCTTGTTGCTTCTTCAGCTTGTAGAGTATGTGGGCTTGATTTGTGAGTCTCTCCAGGAATAATAGTTAAATTACTTAGTGAAAAAGCACAACTCTCTATTTTAATTATTGTTTTTTATATATACTTTCTAACAGATTATTTAATATTCTCTTCTCTACTAGCTTTAAAATATCATTGCTCACTCTTTTTTATATTATTATATTCTATTTTCCTGACAAATATAGAAGCAATATACAACTAAAAAGTAACATGGAGAAACAATAAAATATTTAGGAAAAGTCCAGATCAAAATACCACCCAATTAATAATATTTCTTTAAACTACCAAAAAATTGGCAATGTTCCCCAATGCTAGCAAAAATTCTTTGATAAGATTTTAGATAAAATTTGATAGTAGAAACTCAAGCTGAGAGAGAGAGAGAGAGTTGATTTTATTGGAGGTTTTTGATGATGAGAAATGAATGATTGGAGAGGATTTTTCCTTGAAACTTACATGGACATAAGTTTTTCAAGTCTCAACAAATTGATATGGAAGTGGTTGGGTAGCAGCCAAGATTGAAATTGGTAGATAATGAAGATGCGTCTTTTTCCTTGAAACTTACATGGACATAGTTTTTCAAATTTCAACAAAAATTCATATGACCCTTTCTTTCATAATGCATGAATGTGTTGCGTTCTCATTGACAATTTGACATCATTCGGAGACTGTTCTCATTGACAATTTGACATCATTCGGAGACTCGATGGGGTCGACCATATATAATTGACTGAGCATCTATCATGCTTCAATTCTGCGGCTTTGTCTATTCAGTAGGAAAAATCAATGTTGGTGTGCCAAGTTTTCCCTCTTTTTGAACTGAGATTTCGACATCAGTAGACCCCTAAAAAGTTCCATCTAGTGTTTTTCTTTGTCGGGAGAAAGCATATATACGTCCAAATTATTCCATTTCTTTGTTACAAAATACAGACAAAATAATAAAGTAGTGGTTCAGCTTTATAAAAGTCAGTCAAGAGCTAAATGTCATATATATGAAGGCCTCAGGAAATCAAAAGAACTCGAAAACTGAAGAAAAAAAAAAAGAAAAAGAAAAAGAGAGAGAGAAAGAAAAGGAAAGGTTAATACAGTTCTAATCCTTGAGTACAACATGATTGCAACCACAATGATCATTATTCTTGTTCTGGTATAGCATCTAGCTTTTGGTATAACTTCAATCCAGCTCATGAGACTTGTTGAGGCAAACGGATTAGGAGTCATAGTTAATTAATTTGTGCTCTACTTCCAACATTTGAATCACAATTTTATGGACCGATGATCCTTGAGTGCCATCGAATGTACCAAAATCCAATAATTATAAGTTTCTTTGCAATTACATGATCTTCATAAACCAAAATTATTAAAAGAAATTGTTGCCGGGCTAACCCACATCTTTTCATTTTTTTTTTTTTTAAATTTTAAATACATAGGCGTGAGCTACATTTTACCTATACTCCATTTGATTTAATCACAAACTGACCTTAATGGACATTTTACCTATAACATTATAATATTTTTAACTATTTTATTGAGTACTTTTATTTACTGATCACTTAGTTTGAGGCCGTGATAATGAAAGTAGTGAAGTCTTTCGGTGCACATATAAGCAGTGAAGTCTTTCGGTGCACATATCCACTTTCTTGACCGACCAGTAATAAATCCAAGAATCCCTCCTTCCCAGCAATAGCATTGAATAGAAAAAAAAAAAAAAAAAAAAAAAAAAAAAATTTCCAAAGAATCCAGCCTTCAAGACTTCAAGTCTTCTCCATGAAATTGCATGTGAACTTCCAGTTGGGCCCTACGATGTCAATAATTTGCAGGTGATAATCAATGAAGCGTACGTGAGGATGATATGAAGTCGTAAACATGTGGAGGAGGATGGCTTGTCAATATATGGCTTGTCAATAAAGATTCGTAAGAGGATGGCTTGTCAATATATAATAATAATCTTTTTGGTGGAATTGATCATAATGTGTACATTCTTAACAAAATTTCAAGTTAAAATGGAAAGATAAAACATCATGAAATCCATAATCAGGCCCGCAAGGATGAAATTGCAAAGACGAGGAGTTCCCACAACTTAAAAGTTTAAAATTGAATTTAACTCTTTATTGAACTACTTCTACTTGTATAAAGGAGTACATGGCTTTATATAATTGGCCTATTTATTGAGATAAATGCAGAATAAAACAATACATATGTAACAAAATAAAGATTAGAATATTAAAACAAAATGTGTCAAAATTGAAGACGGAACTTGATAGTGATTTTAAACGAAAATTAATTATAAAAGATATTTGTTATTTTTGCATACCATAGGGATTGGAGCTCTCGGAATAGTAGAATCACTTACAGTACTTTGCATTTTTCCGTTAAATTAATTTTATTGGAGGTTTTTGATGATGAGAAATGAAATATTGGAGAGGATTTTTCCTTGAAACTTACATGGGCATGATAAGTTTTTCAAGTCTCAACAAATTGATACGGAAGTAGTTGGGTAGCAGCCAAAATTGAAATTGGTAGATAATGAAGATGCATCTCTTTCCTTGAAACTTACATGGACATAGTTTTTCAAGTTTCAACAAAAATTCATACGACTCTTTCCTTCATAATGCATGCATGTGTTGCGTTCTCATTGACAATTTCACAACATTCGGAGACTTGAAGGGGTCCATATATAATTGACTGAGCATGCATCATGCTTCAATTCTACGGCTTTGTCTATTTAGTAGGAAAAATTAGTGTTGGCGTACGTGCCAAGTTTTCCCTCTTTTTGAGCTGAGATTTCAAAATCAGTAGGCTCCTAAAAAATTCCATCCGTTGTTTTTATTTGTTGAGAGAAAGTGTACGTCCAAATTCTTCTATTTCTTTGTTACAAAATATAGACAAAATAATAAAGTAGTGCTGCAGCTTTATAGAAGTCAGTCAAGAGCTAAATGTCATGTATATGAAGGCCTCAGGAAATCAACACTTCACAGCCCAAGAACTCGACAACTGAATAAAAAAAAAAAAAAAGAAGGAAAGTTTAATACAGTTCTAATCCTTGAGTACAATATGATTGCAACCACAATGATCACTATTTTTGTTCTTTGTTCTGGGATTGCATCTAGCTTCTGGTATAACTTCAGTCTCATGATACTTGTTTTGGCAAATGGATTAGGAGTCATATATAATTAAGGAAAATGCTAAGGGTTCTCCTTGTAGGTTCTCCTGGTGTTCTCCCAATTTTACATAAAACATGATTTAAGAAAAAATAAAATTGCAATTGCCTCCATCATCGGTTTTTTAGCATTAGCACTAAATTTAAGGCATTACTTGAACAAATTTGTGAGGCATTAGCAAATAAAAATTGAGATTAGCATCAAATTTAGGATGATCAAATCCATTTTGGTGATATCATCCCTAAAGGGTTAACCTTCCACCCTAGGTTTTTAATTTTTGAATCCAAAAACAAGTTTTAAAGCATTAGAACCTAACTATTAACTCATAAAAATTAATTTGTTAGCAAAAAATGGTCATTACAATTTTATTTTTATTAAATCATCTACATAAGCATCAGAGAATAACATTGAGAGAATACTATGGAGAACCCCTAGCAAACCCCTATAATTAATTAATTTGTACTCTACTTCCAACACTTTGAATCACAATTTTTATAGATGAATGATCCTTGGGTGTCATTGGATGCACTAAAATTCAATAATTGCAATTTCAGAATCTTCAGAAACCAAAATTATTAAAAGAAATTGTTGCTGGGCTAACCCACTTGTTTTCATTTTTGTTTTTTTTTTTAAAAAAAAATTAAATATATAAGTGTGAGCGACATTTTACCTATAACATTTTTGTTAGTTTGAAGTATTGGCTAATGTTCGTGAGCAAAATGGAAAGAAAAGAGCCAAGCTAGTACAACCATTTGGACGGGATTCATAGCCGTCCGGATGTGATGCAGACCTAACACGTGAAAAAATTAAATTAAAGATAAATGATGGAATCAAGGTTTAAATAAATAATCTTTAACTCTGATACAATATAATAAAAGGTGATAATTGTTAGTAATTCCTCAATAAGGTCTTGTCTATACTTGAATTTATAGAAGTTACCGGACATATAATTGGCTTTAAAATATAAATTACAACATAAGAATTTATCTTTAGATAAGTTTGTTGATGATGTTTAAAAACAATTTGAATCTAATATTACCTTTGACTTTATCTCCAGCCTTATCTCTACTATATCTTTACTTGCAAACATATCTGGTGTATTAAAATTGAGGATGATATTCAAATAGGTACATAGGTAGTAAGGGATACTTAGGGCCGGGAGTGCCTCAAACCATAATGTATAATATATATATATATATATATATATATATTGATAGCAGTGTTAAATTTTTAAATCAAATGAATTTACCTCTACTTATTACTCAAGATTTTAGGATAAGTAGTGATTTAACGTGGTATAAAAATCAAAAGTCTTTGACTTTGTAATTTAGTCTAAATTCAATTAAATATTTCACATTAAAAATTGAGTTTAAGCCCACACGTAAGGAGAGATAATGTTAAAATATATTCACATTTTCCTATCATGTTAAGATTTTGAAATAACTAATAATTTAACAAGAGGAATATATTATGTGTACTTAATTTATAGAACATTCCTCTTTTGCAAGAAATCAATCGTGACCATCAAACAAGTGTAATGGTACTGAAGGTAAAAAGATTTTCACTTTCAGATTATGTAACAATTCACAAGTCACAACCCAAGGACTCGACAACTACGAAAAAAAAAAAGAAAAAAAAAAAAGGAAAGATTAATAGTTCTAATACTTGAGTACAACATGATCATTAATTATTCTTGTTCTAGGATGACATCTAACTCTTGGTTTAGCTTCAGTCTTGTAGGATTTGTTGAGGCAAACGGATTAGGAGGCATAGTTGGTTCATGCCCTCCTTCTAACATTTGAATCACAACTTTCATGGAAGGACGATCCGCTGGATGCCATTGGATGCACCAAAGTCCAATAATTGCAAGTTTCTTTGCAATTTTAGCATCTTCATCATCGTCAATAAAGACTCGTATGTCTTCTTTTTGTTCTAAGAAATTGTAGATCCATTCTGGAAAGTAAACCACTTGACTAGTATTCTTTGCTGCAATGTCAATATTTTTCCTTCCTCCAACCACTTCAAGCAATAAAATTCCAAAACTATAGATATCGGACTTATAAGAAACATTTCCGAAGTTCCTAGAGAACACTTCTGGTGCGATGTAACCCATGGTCCCCCGGGCTGCTGTCATAGACACTGCACTTTGATCCTTGGAGCACAACTTAGCAAGACCAAAATCAGAAATTTTTGGATTGAAATTTTCATCTAGCAAAACATTGTGAGGCTTGATATCAAAATGGAGGATTTGTTGGTCGCACCCTTGGTGAAGATAATCAATACCTTTTGCTATGCCAATTGCAATATCTTGCAACCTGTCCCAACCAAGGAAATGATTTTTAGTGTCCCCCGAAGATATGAACTTATCTAGTGAATAATTTGGTAAAAACTCATAAACTAGAGCACGTCGAAATCCATCAGCACAGAAGCCAACCATGCGAACTACATTGACATGATGAATCCTGCCCATTGTCCCCACTTCATTTATGAATTCTTCCCCGTTTTCTTTAGAAGTGTTCATGATCATCTTCACCGCAACATGGACTTCATTTGAAAGTTTTCCTTTGAAGACTGTTCCATAAGCACCCTCGCCTAACTTTTCGACAAATTGATTTGTAATTCTTTTAATATCAGCATACGAGAATCTTGTGGGCTTGAAATTTTTGTAATCCTCCAAAAATGTTTTGATCTTAGCTCGATTTTCTTTTTCTTCTTTGTCATAGCTGTAGATACGGTAGAGAGCAAAGACCGCTAGTATTGATAGAAATGAACTAAAGACGATACCTGCATGTTAATTAAACATTCATAAGTGATCATCAAGAACTTCCTTCTCCTGAATAATTAATAAAAATTTCAAGTGGATAGTAGAAAGAGGACTCACCGGTGATCTTTAACTTCAATAATACACCTGTTAATTAAGATTTAACATAATTAGATTCTCATTGTAAACATTGGTCAGTAGAGAGGTGGAAATTGATTGGAATGAAGATATATAATACCTTTAGAATGTCTGGAGAAGCACTCCGTTTCTGATTTGCTATTACTGTTCAATCCACATCCCGTGCCTTTCTGTTCACAGCGTCTGCACTTTGGACTGTCCCACTTCAATCTCAAAATATTATCATAACGGAATAATTGATAATATGAAATTGTTGGAAGAGTATACATCTTTTTACAAGATGCTAAGGGCAGATCGTTTATGTCATCATCCGAATAGAAGGCACGAACTTCATGGCTTGGGCCACTAAGACAAGAGATCGCATTGTAGTAGTGCGTATCGTTTGAGGAACAATTGAATAAGGCGAAGTCATAAGGGTATTGTTGTTCGAACAGGAAAGGCGAGGAAGACAAATAATTGAGATCTCGAAGCAGTCTGGGAATGCACTCATCTCGATCATATACTACTTCAATTACCTGAGATTTGTAGTCGATCTTTTCACAAAGAATTTCGCAAAATTAATTGGCAGCTCCAGCACCGTGTCGTTTGTACGAGTGCAGGACAGAGTAAAGCCAGGATACCCACAGTGGTATGGCTGGGTGTTAAGCCGAAAGGGAAATCGAATGGCTGGGCCACCGCCTCCACATGGAAATTCATCGCACCCATTTTGGCCTTCTCCAAGGCCTATGACGAAAACCAGGAACAAGAAGAAATATGAGATTCCCATTAATTCTAAGCAGACACCCATGTCCGTGGTCTGGACTCTGGATATGGTTTTCTCAGCCTCAAATAAAATATGAATTTCCGTGGTTAATTTGGCTTTCTCCATTTGATTAGTAGACTTGTCAAACATGGTGGACTTGGACTTGGGGCATAATGGGATGGGTTCCGTAACTTGTCAAACACTCAAAATTAAAAGCCGGTCTATCAAGTAGACTTGTCAAAACATTCATTATTTCCGTCTACACCTTTAACATTATCCCCGATCATTACCACCTCGTCATCTTTTTTAAAAAACTTTAAATTGACTGTGAAGGCTATAAGCGAAAAGAAAAAAGAAAAAAGAAAGAAAATCCTCTCCACTCTTCTCTCTCAAAATGGCAGGACGAGTGATTTTCTCTGCTGTACTCTCTGCCCTTATTCTTGTTGTACTTGTCCATGAGATCAGTTGCAGTAGTGCAGAGGATGGTCATCTCTGTGCTCCATCTTCCTGCGGCGATATCCATAACATAAGCTATCCCTTTCGATTACAAGACCAACCGCAAAATTGCAGCCACCCAAATTATACCCTGTCATGTGAGGCCAATTACCAAACAGTGTTACACTTATATGCCGGAAAATACCACGTACGGCAAATCAATTACGAAAACTACACAATCCGAGTGGCAGACTCTGGTATTCATCAGCTATCCATCCCTCGTTATTTTCTGAATAGCTATAATTTCAGTTATCCTAAGGATCCATATCAACCAAAGGTAAGAAAGTCGACATATCATTACAAATATAGCGAACTATCAACGGGTACAGTGGTTTTCGTGATGTGTGAAAATCCGGTGAATTCCCCATTCTATTTGGAGACTTCAACTTGCTTCAGCAATATTGGAGAGCATTCTTCCCATTCTTCCAAGAGGTATCGATATGTCAAAGTCGGCAGAACGAATGCATCGGATGTGGAGGACTCTTGCCAAATAGAGCGAATGGTTCCGACATCGTGGCCAGGAAATGATGACCCAAATATTTCCTGTTCAGATGTACACAACGCATTGGTATATGGTTTTGAGCTTTCATGGTTCCGACTTAATTGTAACACAAGCTGCGGATCAGTTTACAACTGCAACTTGGATGACGCGAATCGTGTTCGTTGCGACCCTCGAATTAAGATATTAGGTGAGTAAAAGAAATAATACTAGTCATCAATTTCTAATTAAATATCGTACATGTTGACCATTAATTAATTTCCTTTTGCAAATTTATTTTCTTTCTGAAATCTTAGAATATTTCTCACTAAGTCACACTCACTAAAGGTTTGTTTGTATTTTCAAGTAAATCTTTCTGGTTTTGTTTTTTGTTTTAACTTAAACCTTTTCTCTTATGCCTGATTCTGATCAACACCATATTAATTAATGTCCCAATTAATGATTATTAACTTATAATTCCAAATTTGCAAAAACTCATGTTATTATTTTTTTTGTCAAATCTGCAGGAATTATCCGAGACGTCATATACTGCGGTGAGGCTTCTCTCTCAAAAAAATTGTTTGGGTGATAAATATAGAATAACATAATGGAATAGATTTGGATCAGTACTTTTTTAAGAGAAGAAAAAAAAAACAAAATCAGATGTAGATGAGTACTGTTCCCAAATAATGATCACACAATGATTAAACTTTAGTGCATAACTTAAATTATTAGATCTATTGTTTTCTACTATTTTTGGTATATGTGATATTAAGATAATTAAGTATGGGAATGGGTTGATTTCTAAATTATATGTTGAAAATTGGAAACAGCACTCACCAAGAAAGAACACAAAATAGGAATAGGAATATTCAACTTTATTCAACTTGATGAAAATAACTTACATGGGTTTATATATATATATATATATATATATATATATATATATATATATAAAACTTACATGGGTATTTAACTATTTATAGAATACAAATGACCCTTGTAACTTCTTTACATCTCATATAACTCACATGTAACTCCCATGTAAAATAAATGTTGAAAAACTAAAATATGCAACCTCTTCAAATCACTTATTAACATATAAGAATAAGAAATGAAAAGTCACTTAGTAACATATGAGAATATGAAATGAAAAGAATCAAATAAATGTTATTAAAATTAAGGTTATTCCTCTTCGATTCATTTTGGACCAGAGAATATCTTGTTAATAGTGAGGATAACTCTAAGGATCTCTCTAGATCTAGCTCTAAAGAGATCTTTTTTTTTTTGACATGTAGCTCTAAAGAGATCTTGAGGCCATTAATAGGACATCTATCCCATTAATAAAAAAAATAATTAATATATTTTAAAAATAATAAATAAAATAATAATAATAAAAACTTTCGGGTGGCCTATGGCCCTTTGAGATGGTCCAGCTACTCCCAAGGGGCCAAATAAAAAAAAAAATTGATCTGGCCCTTGGGGTGGTCTGGCTACCCCTTAAGTTTTTTATTATTATTTTTTTAAAAAAAAAAAGTTATAATTTTGTTTTTCAGTTACTTTTAACATATATGTCCCCAAGAGATAGCTTAATCGGCTAGGACTACACCTAATAAAGCGGAGGTCATTAGTTTGAATCTTCCTCCCCCCTCTTATGTGGACATGTAAAAAAAAAAAAACATATATAAAATATTTTTTTTATTAATGAACAAATGTCTCATTTATAGCCTCAGGATCTCTCTAGAGAGATCTTGACCATTAATTAATTAACTGAATATTTTCCAGCCCAAAATGGACCGAAGAGGATCATGTTCCTGCTTTAAACAATGAGTATGAGACGGAAAAATATCAAATTTCTTAAGAAATAAACATCCTCTACAGAATCAAAATTTAGGTTTCTTGTTCAGCATATGGGCCAAGGGGAAATTATTTAAGTTTTTGATTAATTACTAATTCATTCATATGTTTCGATCTGTTGCAGTTATTTCTTATGGAGAACTGCTCATTGGTAAGAATTTGTTTCTCTTCTATGATCTTCGATTTTTTTTTTTTTTAATAGATTATTCCTTACATTAATGTGAAACATGAAAATATATAGTTTGTTCTAGCTTAAATTTATCGTTAAGAAAATCCATGCCAGCTTATTATTATGAAAATATTTTAATAAGACGTGCGACATGAGGAAAGTATCATTATGAAATTAATTTACAGGAAAAAGACAACAAATACCATGCTAGCTTAATTATAAAGATTTAGGGAGGAGATTATTTAAATAATTTTTATCAACTAAAAATAGTGGTGTTGACACCAATAAAACAATAAGCTAATTTCTTTTCTTCTAATAATTTGGATGTTCTTTCCCAGGAGCATGCCATGTCCTAATACCTGTATTAGGGACTCCTTGTGTGATTGCATTTTTGATATATAAATGGCGTAAAAGACATTTATCTATGTATAATGCTATTGAAGAATTTCTGCAAACCCAGAACAATTTCATGCCAATAAGGTACTCTTACTCAGAAATTAAGAAGATGACCAAAAATTTCAAGGACAAATTAGGTGAAGGAGGCTATGGCACTGTATATAAAGGAACGCTTCGAAGTGGCCGTCTTGTAGCTATAAAGATTTTAGGTAAATCCAAGGCTAATGGACAAGACTTTATAAATGAAGTTGCAACCATTGGAAGGATTCACCATGTTAATGTAGTGCAGCTTATTGGCTTTTGCATTCGAGGGTCAAAGCGGGCTCTTATATATGAATTCATGCCTAAAGGGTCTTTGAATAAGTACATTTTTTCTCCAGAAGAAAGTGTTGTCCTAAGCTACAAGAAAATATATGATATTGTTGTTGGAGTTGCTCGTGGGATTGAATATTTACATCAAGGATGTGACATGCAGATTTTGCATTTTGATATCAAGCCTCACAACATTCTTCTTGATGAGAATTTTACCCCTAAGGTTTCTGATTTTGGCCTGGCGAAATTGTATCCATTAGATAATAGCATTGTTTCTCTAACTGCGGCAAGAGGGACATTAGGATATATAGCCCCTGAGTTATTCTACAGAAACATTGGAGGCGTCTCCTACAAAGCAGATGTTTATAGTTTTGGAATGTTATTAATGGAAATGGCAGGTAGAAGAAAGAACTTAAATGCATTTGCAGAGCATTCAAGCCAAATTTACTTGCCTACTTGGATCTATGACCAATTGCACGATGAAAAGGAAATAGAAATGGAAGATGCCACAGAGGAGGAAAAGAAAATGATTGAGAAGGTGATCCTAGTGGCATTATGGTGCATACAAATGAAGCCTAGCGATCGTCCTTCAATGAACAATGTCCTAAAAATGCTTGAAGGAGAAGTTGAATACTTACAAATGCCTCCCAAGCCTTCCCTATCGTCACTAGAGAGACCCATAATGGATGCCGGAGAAAATTCAAATCAAACTGGCTCATCAATGCAATCAGATGAATCAAGTCAATCCACTCATTTGTTTAATGCAAATTAATTGATATGTTAAGTCTATTGAATAAGTAGTTTTCTCATGTATGTTGGGCAGCACAAAGATGCTTTGATATTTCTATGTTGTAGTAAGAGTTCCTTTGACCAACAATAACTTCCTTGTTATAACATTTCTTATGTTCAAATTCTACTTGCTCCTCCTTCATTATCCATTACTTTTACTTTGCATTGTTGATTTGGCATATTAGATTAGACCAACCCTTTGTCACTTAGAGAGATAATCCTTGTCATTTTTTTTCTTGGTGAGGATGCAAAAAATTTGAATTCTAAAGAAGCTTTTGAACTTAATTTGTCATGAAATCAAGGATACATGAATTGGGGCCACTGCTTTCGCAGCTAGTGTTGGTGCAAATGGTAAGGCAGGGGTTTGTGTCAAACCAATGCATTTGTAGCCTTGTGGCCCATGTGAGCCCGATTTCTGAGGGCAAGAAATTCTTCTACTCAATGCACAAGGAACATGGGGTTGTTCGAGAATGGAACATTATGCATGAATTGTTGATTTATTGGCCCGCTTAGAATCCATTGGATTTCTTAACTCACTGCAGCACACGGATGAAATTGCAAGGACAAGAATTCTCTCAATTTAAAAAGTTTAAAATTAAATAGAACTCTTTATTGAACTACACCTACTTCTACCTATATAAAGGCTTTATATATATAATTGGTACGTAGTAGAAAATATATAAAATTTTAGTGATACATACTGGAAGGGATCAAGTCTATTCGATGGGTCTTGGGTTGTTTCCAAGTTATGCCTTTGATTATGAGAAAATAAGCAAAAGATAAAAATGAACAAAAATAAAAATAAAAGCATATAAATATAGAATTGCTCATAAAAAGTACTCGTGCATAGCATTGGCCAGGAATTAAGGTGTAATATATATATATATATATATATATATATATATATATACTAGAAGTCCATAATGTGTATTTTATATAACATCCTTCTTCTGTAAGAGATTGTGACCCTCAAAACTCAAAGCCCAAGGAATTGACAGCTGTGAAAAAAAAAAATGGAAAATGGAAAAAGGCAAGAAAAACTAGCCAGTACTTTTCATAAGCTTCTCGCCTACAAAGGCATACTTTGATATAAGGAACAACGAGAAGTCCGTACATTGATTGCAAGATTAATAGTTCTAATCCTTGAGTACAACAATATCATTACTCTTATTCTGGAATGTCATCTAATTTTTGGTTTAGATTCATTTATGGAGGGACTTGTCAAGGCGAACGGAATAGGAGGCGTAGTTACTTCATGCTCTACTTAGACTACTTATAACATTTGAATTACAATCTTCATAGAATGACGATCTGTTGGGTGCCATTAGATACACCAAAGTCCAACAATTGCAAGTCACCATCTCTATCATCTCAATTTTTCATGCGGAGAGGGATTGTTTCTAGGCAGGATAGTTGGTTCCCGAGCAGGATTTCGATCAAGTGACTTCTAAATAGTGGCAATCAGTTTTCGTGGAAAGATGTGTTATTTGCATTCCAAAAAAATCTCAATTGTGTGTTTACGACTGTAGCATCCATCTAACCATACATCTTAATTTTTTGCTTGTATTAATCAATTTTGAGTTTACAACACCGTACACAAATAAAAAATCAATTTAGAATAACAAATAACAAAAAAAAAAACAAATTAAAAGAAATCACCTTTTAAAATCTGTTTGGGCGTCTCAACAATTCCATATATTGTTGCATTTTGAGAACCCACTTAGTACATGAGGCTGTGTTTGGGAAGGGACTTGAAAAATGGAGTGAGCTAGTACTGTAGCAAATTTGATTGATGTGAGACCAAAAAAAAAAAAAAAGTTTTGTATTAAAAAGTGAAAAAAAAAAAAAAAAAAATTTGTTTATTGTGATTTTTTTTAATTTCAATAGTAATAAAAAATGATTGATTTAATGTAAAAAGTAAGAATGTTTGAGTTAATTTTGAAAGGAAAAGTGTAAGAATTTTCTTTTTTCTTTTTTGGTTTTGGGTCATGAGGTCCGGCGTCTTGCCAAACATAGCCACAAATCTTCCAAAAAAATAAAAAATTAAATTAAATTAAATAAAGCTAAGCTAAGTCGGTGTTTTAGAGAGAGAAACTTGTAAGTAGTAGGCAGGTATTCGAAACCCCAAACCCGCCCGATCCGACTCAACTTAGCTTTATTTAAAAGTAGTTGTAACACCTCACTTCTTAATTATGGTTTAGTGTGCTTTAATTATTGCTCAAGTATATTAGAGTCAACCGAATTTATACAAGTCATTTAATAAACGAAACAAGCTATAGACGAACATTTCAGTTTATTTATGGCCTTACCCAAACACTTGGATGCACAACAAGAGATAATACATGATATTTACATCAGATTTGCTGTGGATATTGACATCTAATAGCTTCTATCCTTCATTGGAACTAATAAAACAAATTCACTAATTCAAGTCCTATAATATAAAAATTATTCTCACGTCCAGCCAATATTTTATTCAACAATCCAATACACCAGACCCAGACGTTACATTACCAAGTAAACAAATGGATTGAACATGACCATCTTATAAGCAATTGGTGCAGCATTTACAACTAGCAAGCCATTTTATGTACAAATTATCTGAATTTAAAGCAAACAATCCAACACCCCGGTTTATTCACTTTCGAAGTCCTCATCATCTCCAAATGTAAAGACAGAAGCATCAGCTGCCATTGCCTTGAATTCACTTTCTGTGTTGGGCACCTCAAGGGCCGGCACAGCTCCACCAAGGGCATCACTTTTACGCTCACTATCAACATGCATCTGTGTTGGGCCAGTGTTTCCCAGAGATAAATGTTCAGTCTCACGAGATACACTAGCAATTTGATCTGAATTTGTCTTGGTCTCAGAACTGGAGGTGGTATTGATGACAGTTCCTCTTGCTGCAGAAGCTGCTTCTGCTTGCCTGCTCTTTGAAGAACCGGTTTCCTCTGCCTCGCTATCCGAAAAAACGTCGTCTTTATCACGACCTTTCGAGTCTTTGTTTTGGCTTGGTCTGGATGCACCCTCATCAACTGATGCAGGAGAAGTCCCCGAGCTTTCATCTGTTTTCTTGGCAGCAGTTTCAGTGTTGGGTGTTGAAGTAACAATGCCGTTAGAATCTACCAGCACAACCTCAACCTGAAATCCCGGGGAAGGCAGTTTCCTCTACAGAAAGCATATACCAGAATAAATAAATGATGTTGTACAATAATCATCAATTTCCAAGAAAGCTAAGACAACATTTACACAAAACAGAAGCAAACTCCTTTCTCAAGAATTTATAGAGCTACATGTGGTAAAGAATAATATTTCAGTGAGAAGATCTAAGTGCTGTAAGGGCAGATCATCACATATAAGTTTGATCTTCACCTTGTCAAATCCATCAAGATCATTGGTGTTTAAAACTTTTCTATTTTCCGTCATCGTTGTGTTTAGCCAGCTGAAAATCATAGAAAAAGTACGAGTATTATATTTCAATTTCATGTCTGAAAAGCTAACAAGAGAGTGATGTATTGGGGACGAAGCCGAATTACAGACAAGTAGAAATCTCCTTGACGGTCATGAAAATGGACTTTGAAGTCCCCACCCAACTCCGACAGACCTGGCTCCCCTGGCAAAGCAAAGACCATTACCCCCTTTTTGGGCGCACTAAACCAAAAATCTTCTGGCTGCAGAAATAATAGAGGTTTATCAAATCCCAAATTGGTAAAAACTAAAAAGTACTCCAAATCCCCAAAATACAATTAGAATATCATCAAGATCTATTCCTAAGATCTCTAACTAGTTGTAACCAGACAATGAAACAGACCTACCGAAAGATCCTTGGTTCTTGGATGCTTCTTTGTGGAGAAGAGAACACCTATGCATTATAAAAGCGTTAATGCAAGACCACACAGTAAGCACAAGACAAGCAGTAAAGCAAATCATTGCATAAGCATAATGATATTTCGATTATATACAAGTTTAGAAGCTATGCAGAGCTTCAGAGATAACAAAGTGCAACTAGAATCGCAATCTGAATTCAAAGACTGCCCACTACAGCAATTTTTTTTTTTTTTTTTTGGATGAATGACTGCCCATTACAGCAATTTTCCTTTAAATGTCCCATTTGAAACCTTCTAAGCCATACCAAGGCATGACTGTGAAGTATCCATACCAAGTAAAGTCATTAACAGCACAAAAACCTAGAAGACCATAACAGAGTGAGCATCAATGGCAAGAATCCCCATGTTTTTACCCCTTCTATGCATCAGACTCACCAATGAGCAACACAGGTAGTGCAATTTAAATCAACGAGTTCACAAATTACCAAGTTATAATAAGAGACTCTGCGAAACTCTTCTTGGCAACCTAAACAAAATAAATTATAATAGTTGATGGTGGCCTTCAAATGTTGCTTCCTTTCATGCAAAAAGCACTTCTAAATAAAATAATAGAAATCAGTGAGCTGAAATTTTTAGTTAAAAAAGAAAAGAAAACTAATAGAGCACAAAATGACGTGTAGCCCTAGTACAGGGCAGTATACAAGAGAAAACGACGGGTAAATAAAAAAACAGCTAACTCCTAGAATCCAATAGCTCGAAAAAATAAGTAGCGAAAGAGAAGCAATTAATTGCATTGATCTAAGCATATGATATATAACATAAAATTTAAATCCAACACTGGTAACTCAAAAGCCACAAAATTCTAAGCATTCCTCTGATCCTCTCTCCAGACACAATGCATAAGACACAAAAGTGCAGCCTCGCAAATCTCGCTAGTATAATTCAAGCAGAACACTGATGTCAAACATGCTGAATCTCCATCACATACAACCCCAAACAAGGAGAACACCAGTAACCAGAGTTCAGTGACAAAAGTTTGAAATCCAATGTGCCACCCGATCTGCATAAATGAGCTATCAGCACCAGGAAATGCCAATTAGCCCTTGCTCAATTGGTCCAGGTGCTGCAACATTGATGAATAAAGACTTGAATCTAGGTGGTGAAATTCTTCTATATGCCAATCAACTTTAGATCGTACAATAACAATAAACTGAACACCAATATTAAACAACCAAAAACAAAAACAAACAAAAAAATCTTTTTGTCTTCCATGCTGAACAATTGTCCCATAGTAAGAAAAAAGAATAATCCAACATGTGGCAATCGGCAATCACAAAGCAAGAACAATTATGATGCAGTACAGACTATTTGAATATATACATGTATATATGTATGTATACGCAAAAGCACTGATGGATATATACAACACAAGGCAATCACAAAGGTTAGTATGAACAATTATGATGCACTATTTGAATACAGCAGTGATGATTAAGGGGAAAAACCTAAGAATGAGAAACAGTATTGCTGACATGCCCAAAAAAAAAGGGTACAACAAAGAACTTTGTAACACACTATCATAGGAGAGCATAGAGAAGGAGGAAAGATATCAAAAGAAACAGAAATGCATAACAAACCATTATGATCAGAAACAGTAATGGAGGGCCTGATCCAATAAGGGCATCTGTGAATTCGAAATCCCCTCAACATGCACCTGCACCAGATGTGATATTAATACCCATGTGACAATTTGAAGATGCTACAAGAGAAATACAAAGTCAGAAGTATACCTACGCGCAGGAGGGCATTCCCCATTGAAGTATGTTAGAACACGTTCAAAATATTTGACATACCTCTGAAAAAAAAAAAAAAAAAGAATGATAAAGAAGCTAAGCAATAGATAAGATATCAAGGGTTCATAAAATTATCACATAAAAACGAAAGACTAACAATCTGACTCGGCAGAACAAGCCCTTTTCCGTCGAAACATCTTTTCTGATTGTAGTAGTCAATGGACTCCTCAGCTGTTGGGAAGAACTGCAAAGAGATGGCAAGTCCATAATTAAAACAAACTATAAATGAAATAAAATGGTTATTGAAATTTCCATCAAATTCATTGTGATGATTCAGGAACATGGTATGAAATCTTACCTTCAAGAACAGAAGAAGACTAGAAATCATCAACCCTGTTCTTGCCATTCCAGCCTTGCAATGCACCACCACAACATTCTCAATGTCCTCCTTCAACCACGAGTAAGCACTTTGGCAAAATGATATTATGAGTTGAATTGGAGGGCAATTATGGTCATCAAACGGGAAACAAGCCACCTGGACAAAGAATTAAGAACTTGATATATAAAATATAAGCAGCTGTAATAAAAAAAAAATTCCATAATGCCCATAATGTTTCCTTATTAAACATTGTTGTTGGTTTTACCATTTAGGATCCACCAAGTGGGAATTCTAAATCTTTTTGCAATGACAAATATGAAATATGATTTCCTAATTAGCTGAGAGAGTCGCTTGAGTGCCATATGTGATACCTTACCAACCTTAATCAGATAGGCAAACACGAGAATGGCCTAACACAGCTAAGATCTCTGATTTAAATTATGTAAAGAACGTAAACTTATATTCCACCTAGTAAATTAAGTAAAATTTTAACACACCTTTCCTTCAAATAAGGATGCATCATACAGCCTCTCAGAACAAAGATTATATACTTTGTACTTTCCCTGCACATAGAACACAGAATATATTTTATACAAACACATAACAATAAGAGAAGGATAAATATTCTGAGCACAAAAATAGCATAAAATAGCAGTCAAATGATAACAGCAAATGCCAGACCCTGCATTTCATTTACACTGGACAACCTACGAAACTAAAAAGTAGGTTTGTAAAGGGTTTTACACTTAAACTGAACCAGGATATAACCAATTCCAATTTATTAAAATATTATCCAAATGAGATCCAGTCCAATCTAATCTTGATAGAATAGATATATATAATAGAGTATAATGCTATAGTTCGAAATTTGTCTATACAATAACACACACAGCTGCAGCAGCAATGACACAAATTTGAGAAAAATCAATGATAAAAGTATCTATTCTTAAAGCAGAGAATGTAATAAAATCAATTAGCAATGGTATCAACCTTGACCAAGATCAAACCAAAATACCATCTTATGAAGGAGAATAATCTGGATATAAAAGAAGCAGAGATAGATGAGTGAAGCTTAAAGGTTGGAGGATAAGTTTGCTCCTAGCCATAGACTCTTATTTTCATAGCATGCATAAAGGGCTAATGGACATACATTTATAGTTTTATACATAGAACAAAAAGATCTTACTTACACATAAAAGAAATTTGTTTTCCATTTCCAATGAACACCTATAGTAGGTGAATCCACCACAATTAACTACATTTATGAAAACAAAAAATCCATGGCCTACCCACAGCAAAGAGATATGAAATGAAATGAGAGCCAAAAACTTTCAAGCGGCAAGTTTAGATAATTTATACATGTTTATGACAATATCAAAGTCAAAGAAAGAGTTAATATACTAGTGTACTAATTCACAACAATCAATGAATTGATATCCTGTGGGGATAATGATACAACAATTTTTGGTACAAGAAACTGTGAAATAAAATATATACTAACAATGAAGCATCAAGAGTACTGCAACATCTTTATTTTAAGGAAAGTATTCTAAAAGCATTAACATGGCCTGTAATTATAAGTTTCAAGAATATACAAGTTGTAATTACCTTGTGATGAGTTTCAAAGAATTTGATCACTTCTTCCATGTGATTTCGATACAACCCCTGCATCACATAATAGTCAGAAACCTAGTGTGCAGTAGCATTGGATGAGGAGAGTCAATTGTATAGTGCAGATGGTAGTTTACCTCAACATAACCAAAAAACCCAGAGCTCAAATCACCAGCAGGGAACCCCATAGCAATTATATTCTCTGTGATATAGGTCATATCCAGATCAAATCCTCCTTCCTGAAGACAAGGTACTCCAGTTAAGGTTATAATTATACAGAAAAATGTCCACCAGTAAAGCATAGTTACAACTGATTCCATCCACTAATATATTGTATATATGGCTGAGGATACAAGTCAATAACACAACCAACCCACCTGGTATCTTCGTTTATTTTGAGAGACAACATGTCGAGCCTTAACCTGTACAGCCTTCACTGCATTCCTAGAAGAGTCTACCAACCCTTTTGTAATAGTTCCAATAAAACCAGGTTGCGCAGTTGAAGTTCCATCAGAACTATCATCCGATAGAGAAGCTTTTGGAGACAAGCGCAGTGCCAATCCACTAGTAAATCGTGCAAGAGTTGATTTTCCGGCATTTCCAGTTGGAGACTCATCTTGTGTGGCTACCAGTGGCTGAGGAATTTTCAAACTTTTGGCCCAAGAAGATATTCCAGAAGGAGATAATCTAGATGGAGCATCACGAGGAGAATTATCTAGTCCAGAATCAGCAGCAGCTGGAGTTTGTATGGCTGCTGGAGGTTGTCTATCAGAAGCTTTAGGAGGAGGCAAAGTTGATGAATCAGCAGATTCTGAATCCATTCTACAACCACAGAGCTTTTAACAGATATTGAGGATAGAAGTTGAAGTTCCTGACGTAAAACTGATCCTACAGCATCTTGCAAGTAAAGCTGCAATTACATACATAAATAAATAACATATGGACAACATAAGAAATTAAGACTAACCCAATCCATAAAGATGGACAGGAAAATACAACTTTTTGTCACAACTAAAGACAGAAAATGTAGATTGCATAATAGTTTCATTTGTACATGGACAAGAATGTTCCGGTTCCCTACCAGCAACTACAAGTCACAAGTTAAAAAGATGTGACACAAGCTACCACGGTAAAAAACAAGCACACTCATCAGAACCAACCCAGAAATTATATCATCGCATTGGTACATATGACAAATTAGACCCAAGAGAAGAACCTGACCTCAAATCATTACCCCTAAGATGACCAAACCCTACTAAATTCTATGCTGAAATAGTAAAAGCATCATCTCCGAAAAAAAATATCAGAGACCCAAAAGACCACACTCCCCATAAAACAATGCCGTCCATTGCAAGGTCTTCTTCAATTTCTAAACAGGCTTTCAAAAGAAAGAAACGAAAAAAATAGAATCAGCCCCAGAGAATACCAACAAATTGATTTTACACTCGAATTCCACTACAAAATCATAAGCCCATTTCACAAACGCTGGTAGCAACAATAATAGGCAGAATACTATTATTGCCAAAGCCCATTTGAGATTATTAGCTAAAAAACACTGAATACTTATAGTTTGCCATTAAACCCAAAAAATTAAAAATTAAAAAATTTAAAATTTAAAAAAAAATTTAAAAAAAAAAAAAATCTTCCTTTCATAGAGGTAAATGCTTCGGAAAGCAGAGCTTTTAGAAACCACGCAAAGACAATGTTGCCAATCAATCTCGCTTAAACTACAGCTAGCTAAGCACCACCACCATATACAAACCGATAACTCAAAAATATACATTAAATCGTTGAAGCTACACCAAAAATCATATCAAATAAAATATTTGAAAACACAACAAACCCTAAAATCCAACAATATAACACCCACAAAAATGAAACTATAAGCAAATAATCACTCATTCCGGCCCTGAAATTTTCATTCGGGCGAAATATAATTATCGTACCGATATGTAAAGGTCGGGCCTTTGGAGTTTCAAGAGCTGCTTAGGGTTTCACCTGAGAGAGAGAGAGATTGGGGAGGGTTGTGATCGACGGTTTTGAAGGTAACGGTGATGGGGTCAGTCAACGCGTCGAGGGCGGTGATTTGGAATTGACAATCTCAGGATTTGGATCGTAATCTGACGGTGGATAACTTTTGAGGATTTTATGGAGTGTCTCGTGAGTAGAATTAGATAGGCTTTGGTGTTCGCCTTCGTTGTATGAGACGAAGAGTGATTGTTGGATGACGAGGCTTGGAGTTACTGTGGACCGTCGATGGGTCTGACCAAGTGCGGCTCGTTTCACGGGGTGTTTCACTGGGCGTGTTTGGTCGTTGACAGCGCTTTTGGAACTTCATTTTCAGATTTTAACTATTGAAAATCTTTTTAAATTACAATTTTAAATTGTAATTACAATCAATGACAATGGAAACGTGTCATCATTTTTTCACTCGTCAAAACTGAATAATTTGTGGATAATCAAGAATAATCTTGTAATCCAATTAGTGGGATTGTCATTGTTACAAGTATAATAGTAGAGGTACTTTGTTTCAAGGAATAATTTAATTAGTTGTAAATTACGCTTTATAAAATAGAGGTCTTAGAATCTCCTTTCCCTTTCCTTTGTGAAACTGGGATCCTCTCCAATCCGTTTGGACTGGATCGTCTTTAGTCCGTTTCTTTTCCTTTGTTTGAACATGTAAAAAAAAAAAATACATAAAATAACGGGGATAATAAGTTATCTTTATTGATAACTTTATAATTAGATTAGAATTTAAATAGTAGAGATAATATGTTATCATTAGAAGTAGTTTATTTGTGTTAGTCTTTTACATATATTATGTTTTGTAATTCTCTATTTAAAGACACCAAGTTTATTAATGGAATTAAGCAAAGATTAATATAATTCAGCTTTGAGTTGATTTGGGAAGTATTAGAGTTCCTTGAACTACCCTTATTTATCAGTTACGGTGCTTGAGAAATTAAGCTCGTAATAGTCATATTATTTATCTAAGAGGGTAATTACTTTTATTATAAGTCTTTTGTAAATCGACATTATAGTTTACATAACATTTATTGTGTTAGTGTTCTCAAGGGGTAGCTCAATCGGTTATAGACCACGCCTAATGAAATGGATATCACAAATTCAAATTCCTCCTCCTCCTTCCCTTGTGTGGACATGTAAAAAAAAAAAAAAAAAACATTTATTGTGTTAGCTCGCAATTAAATGATTAAATGTGAGTGTCAAATTTGTTAGTTCATTTTTTCACTCATTTTGCGCCACGTGACACACTTAAGGCCTATTTAGGTGTGTATTTAAGGGGTTTAAAAATGCATTTAATACTAAAAAAAATTTATTTGAAGAAAAAAGTACCCATTTGGTAAAATAAATTGAAAGCGTTTTTAAATGTATAAAAAATGGCCAAAACGTACTTGAAGCATTTGCCAAAAAACGATTTTTGACTTAAAAGTTCCATTTCTCGAACACAATTCCAACACATGCTCTTATAAATTATAGAGATTATAGTAAAACGTGTAATCCTCCAAACATTTTCCTTTATCAAAGTCTCTCATTTCGTGACAATCTACCAACAACATTTAGAAAATTCGAGATGAGAGGCCAAAACAAGAGTTAGAGAGGGAATGTGTTCAGTGGATTTTGTTTCAAAATGATGCCTTAAGCATCTCTTATTGTTTGATCTGGCTTTCGCCAAGGCCTACATGGCCTTGATCTTTTCCCAAAGCTGCCTATGATACTGATCACTACAAAAGTAGATTTGGTGACTTTTAATCAAATACCATTTGCTAATACCAAAAAATTCTATACTATTGTTATGCACCACCACAAGGCATTGTGTGTGCTACTAACTGGGCATTCCCTCATTCACAAGAAATCATGTGTGACCAGACGTAGGGCTTGGTGATTATTAGACCAATTGATGGTCAATTGTCAAACTGCTGATATCAGCTTAGTTCCTAGCTATTTTATTGCCTCTCCATTAATGGGGATGGGACTATATATAGATTATAGCCCCCTTTGGGTGGTTTGAAGCATCAGAAAATTGTTGAACAATTTGAATGTCAGACAACTATATTATTATCTCTTTTTGTTTGAAGGTTATTTTCCAAGTGTTTGCTTGCATAACTTTGATGTCAATCATTACTATCAATCCAGCCAACGTTGAAATTTCCTGAAAAAGCTCAAAGCTTAATTTGGACGAAGGAATTGAGGTTGCAGAGATTGGCTGTCACCATTCTTGCTGTTTACTAGTATGCATATCTTGAAAGAATTTAGATAATCTCTGTTTTTTGTTAACTTACCAACGACAGAGTAGAGTAGTTCATTCGTATTTATAACCATAGGAGCTAGAAGCTCTATACGAAAGATTTACAAAGAAGCACATAAACAGAAAAACACTTGAAGAAAGCTAACATGTGAGTGATACAAGTGAAATGGAATATGACTGAGAGGAACAGCAATTGTTGCAGAAAATCTGGAAGTGCAGGAAACATGGTTTGCGTGAATTGAGGGAGTTTGAGCTGTCTGTTGTGGGCTGTCATTCAGCCAGCATGAAATATGGGACTGCTGGGTCTGCTGTCTTGTTCTTGTTGAGATTTATCCTTTTAACATATCTTTCTGGTCATCATTCTGTTAGAGCATATGATTGCATCAAGAATTTGTTTGGATACCCTTTTCGATTCAACTATTAAAACAGAAAATGCAACCAAGTTGGAATGAAAGGCATTACTTATTTGAAAAGTGATAGAAAGAGTTGCCGCTGATCATGTCAGCAACAAACTACACCTCCTAGGTAGTTTCATCCAAACCAAACAGAAATCAAGTATTGGGATTTGATGAAGAACCTAAATTGCAATGCTAGAGCCGTTAACTATACACATTTGAGCAGCAGTTCCATGCTTTGGGTTTGTGAAAAATTTGGTATAATAGAAGTTTGGCCTTTAAAATCGTTGTTTAGCACTTAAAATGACGTGTTCTAAAAAACGCACTCCCTTACCTATGATTTCAAAATTCCCAAATGATTCGTTTTATACCGTTTGGTTTAAAATTGACTTTTGGTCTATGAAATCATAATGCCAAACGCATTCAGGGAAAATACATATCAGCATATGCAACCAATAACAATTAATGGCAGCAGGAGTTGGAGAGTATGTATATACAATTTATTGATCGATAGAAAGTTTCTAAATTAATTGTGCTTTGGGCAAATAATGGAATGTATTTACAATAATCATGAACATTGAAACCTTAAACCCTGCAAATAATTAAAGTCTACACAAACTGTTAAGTTCAATGAGAACAACATAGCAATTCTTCTTCTTCTTCAAGACCCAATATGACACCAAGGCTTCTCAAGTACTGGTTATCTTCTTGTCAGCAATATGGTGAGGCGTACTTTTAGCAGGACTGCGCTTGAATGCTTTAACTCCGAACGGATTGTCTTTGCTCTGATTCATGACGTAATATAAGCAAACCAGAACAAAGTGAGGGAAAAAGAATGGAGGTGCTACGATCTATAAGAATCTTAATAAAAGAAATACAATTATAATTACCATTCGGCAAGTTCCAGCATCAACATCACAGATGGGATACTCCTGAGGGCAGCAGCTGTAATGATCATCACAGCAGGTTGCAGACTCCAAGGGGCAGCATCCCCATCCAAAGCAGAAATCGCCATACTCATATACGCAGCAGCATGTGGTTCCTGCCGAGCATGAGAAGTATTCATCGCAGGCATTGTCTGGCCTTGAAGGAGGAGATGGCGGAGAGGGACCAGGGTTAGGCGGATTCAGACCATTCTTGATGGGGTAGGATGGCTCGATTGCGATCCCGCACTTGCCGGTGGTGGTGCTAGCCACATTACGCTCCAACTTGATATAACCATTCTCCCCCCAGCTGTGACCCCAAGAGTTCCTCACAAGCCAGTAATCAACACCATTTTCTGTTCCATATCCGACAGCAACCACACCGTGATCTAGTTGCGTTCCGCAGAGCCCAGTGAAGACGCCCTGAGTGGACAAACATGGAATTTGGAAGCAAGATGATTAAGGTGATGTCCAGGAAAATCTTGTTGTTTATAGGACTTGTTTAGGAGACCATGCTTTTGGGTCACAGACTCAAAGGGTTCATGCTGCTAAGACAAATATTTAAGGTAAAGGAGTTTTAGACCAACTTCCCTTGGGCAGGAAGGGAATCAGTGGGTCTTTGTAGCATGAACTACATAATTATCATTGTTGAGCTTACACTGATATCATATCCAATTGAGATTAGAAGTAAAATGAAATGTGTATGCCGTTGGAATATAATTTAAATGATCAAGTCTATCAGTTTAAGTTTGTCGACTCATTTTCCTCACATGAGCTTGAGATTCTATGATAAGGGGTGATTTAACATATGAGTTATAGCCATTACCGAGTCATAGAGTTGGAAAGCTCTGCCACCAGCTTCAATGGCAACACTAACAGGCTGATTTGCCACAGCCTTCTTCAAGGAGTTTTCATCATTTTCAGGAACATCTTCATATCCATCGATGGTTACAACCCTTGCATTCTTCTGAAGTGACAAAGGATATTAGAACATAACATAGAACAATCTTAGCTAAAACACAAAAACACATGCTCTGATTCCAATCAAATAAAACTTTTCCCACAAAAAACAACATGGATTTGCAACAAACCCGGTTGGTATCACAAGCGCCATCACGAGCACGGTACGGGTAATCTTCTTCAGTGTCAATGCCACCATTGTTGATGACAAATTGGAAGCCATAGTCCATGAGACCTCCATTGCATCCTTGGTTATATGAAGTATCACAGTCCACCAATTCTTGCTCCGACAAGGAGATAAGATCACCTGTCACAATTTGATTTATGCCTTCAATCGCACCAATTGTCGAGAACGCCCAGCAACTCCCTGCATCAATACACAGGTAATTAAAAACATCAGCACAAGGTAAAATTGCCTTCAGTTGCAAACAAAATTGAATAGTATCCTTAAAAATTTAACAAAACATCACATGACACTCACTGAATTTATGCTCCCTGTGTGAATTCACATATTTTATAGTTGTTGACTCGTATCATTTACTTAATCTCATGTGCCTTTACTCTTCCTCCCACCTCTCCATCCTCTCCACCACAAGGAGCCTAAGCTTTAGCTTGTAATGTATTTCTTACTCAAAAGTTATTCCTAAGGTCGTATAGTATGGATACTACAACAGTTTGACTTTTTTCCTTCTCAGAACCTTTGTTTATTAAAAGCAAATACAGTTTCTACAAGAGCAATTCTTCAAGCCATGTGACATTAAAAAGGAACCGAAACGTATGCATCAATTTCTTCTCCATGATTAAAAACAAAAATAGATTATAAAATAATAAGATTTCCCACCTATCTTCCCGGGTCGAAGTCTCCACAATCTTATTACAACAAGCTTCAAAAAGAACATTTTTCCTAATCCCACGCTCACATAACAATAACTACATAATATTTATTTATCTCTATCTTTAATTAAAAATCGCATTTTTATTAATTGATTTAATAATAAAACCAAACCAAACAAAATTTTGCGAAGACAAATCAAACAAAAACCAAAAACTTACCGCATTGGCCTTGATCCTTGACCCCCACAACAGCACCTTTCTGTCTCCAATCCACCAACTCGGGTAAGTTCTCGCCGGCACGGTACGCGTACCGGTGGCTCTTTGTCCCGGAAAGCCTACCCTTCCGGTCCATGCTACGACCCAAGAACATGGACCGGTACTCGTCGTTGGTGAGGTCAGAGAACCGGTTCAAGCCGAGCTTGTACGTCCGGTTCTCCACCTTGTTGTGGTCGTCGACGAACCGCAGGTTATCCTTGAAGATCTCGAAGCGCCTCTCCTTCTCTCCGAGGCCATTGTAGGCCTTGCCATGGTTGACCAGCCAGGCCTCGTACAGGGAGCGCACGTGGGTGTCGGTCCTCTGGCCGTGTTTGAGATCGTAGTCGATGATGGACATGTCCATGGCCGCTGCAAGAGCAACGGCGAAGACCAAACAAGAAACCATAGCCAAAACGAAATTCTTCGCCATGTTTTTTGTGTTTCGAAGGGAAAACAAGGAGAATATTGATGCGGAAGAGATGTTGTGTATATATATATATATATATATAGGTAGGAAGGTATATCAGTTTGAAAAGGATTTGGTATGTGGGAGAGAGAGAGAGATGGGATTGGTACAAAAAACGAAATCTACGTTGAAATTAATATAGGAGTTTATGTCTGTCACGCATGTCATGGGTGGCCACCTAAGTTTGGGAATGGGGTGTTTGAGGCTTTTGGCTAATGGGATTTTGCCAAGTGGCAAGGTTGGGTTTTCTTTCTTAATTTGGTTATAAGGGAATGGAAAAATAGTGGTGGAAATTATATACCGCTCTAAATAGAGCCGCCAGTCGAACTCGTATAAGATTGACATAGCTCCTATAATTTTATTTTTGTAATGAAAAAAAAGGTTTACAAAAAAAAAAGGATAAAAAGAATTTTTTTTTTTTTTTTTATGTGTATGTATGTATATATATATGTGTATATACTAAATGTATATACATATTATACGATAAACATATAAACCCAAGATTAGATAGTGATAAGCTCAAGTATAGCTCGTGTTCACAAAAAAATTAAACAAATTAAGCCCGGTAATTCTCTAGATATGACAACCAACAATTCTTTCAATACTTAAATGTGCAAGTGGATGCACAATCTGATAAAATAACAAAAATAACAACCGAAAGAAGTTGATAGGATTGATCGAACTGCCCTTATCCTATTTTGGGATGGTCAACCTTCTTCTTTATTTTTGGGGGGGTTAAGTATCTCATTACCCTCTAGGATTTCACTTATTTATTTTTTCCTCTCCTAGAGTTTGATTTTTATCACATGAGGTCCCAATAACTTTGATAAAGGACCAAATTGGTCTTTTCGTCCATTGATCATTAATTAACTTAATGAAAATAATACATGAACCAATTAAATCCTGTCAAGTGTTATGTAATTTTTTTTTTAAATATATATTTTTTCAAAAAAAAAAAAATTTCAGGTGATCGAAACCACATCCACTGGGGGTGGTTTTTGCCACGGACAAAGTTTTCCTCCAAACTGGGTTGGAGGAATTTCCTCCAAACTGGGTTGGAGGAATTTCCTTCAACCTGGTTTAGAAAAGTGACATGTGTCCTTTTTTTTAATAACATGTGAGATGCACATGAGTTTTTAATAAAATTTATTTCAACTTTGTCCCGATTATTAAAAAACACGTGCATCTCACATGTTAAGGGACACATGTCACTTTTCTAGACCAGGTTGAAGGAAATTCCTCCAACCCAGTTTGGAGGAAAACTTTGTCCATGGCAAAGTTGGAATAAATTTCCGTGGCAAAGTTGGAATAAACTTTGTCCGTGGCATCTCACATGTTAAGTGACATGTGTCCCTTAACATGTGAGATGCACATGTTTTTTTAATAATCGGGACAAAGTTGAAATAAATTTTATTAAAAACTCATGTGCATCTTACATGTTATTAAAAAAAGGGACACATGTCATTTTTCTAAACCAGATTGAAGGAAATTCCTCCAACCCAGTTAGAAAGAAAACTTTGTCCTTTTGCCACCCCCTTGGCTTTCTTTTTTCTTTTTGAAAAAATATATTTTTTATTTTTTATTTTTAAAAAAAAGTTACATGACACATGATAAGTTAATTAGTCCGCGTGTTATTTCCATTAAATTAACTAATAGCCAACGAACAAAATGATTAATTTGATTCTTTATCAAAATTACAAGAACTATGATAAAAATCAAACCCTAGGAGAAAGAAAGAAAAAAAAAAAAAAAAAAAAAAAGGGTATTTAGGTATTTAACTTTTTTTTTTTTAAAAAAAATGCATTGAATGTTTTAAATCATTTAAAAGTTAAAATGAATGGTCCAAATTATAGGCCCTACGGTCTGTTTGGCAAAAGACCTTAGCCTGATACTATTTCTCAAAAAATTCAACTTTTCCACCATCTTATTTTTTATCACATTAATTACTTTTTACGATCATTCATAAAAAAATATTATTACAAAATAAAATAAAAAATTTACTTTTTCATACAAAACATTCTTATTTTTTTCCCACATCAGTCAATTTCTGTTGTAGTTAATAAGCTCAAACCTTTGCCAAGCAGGTCTATAATTCTTTAGAATAGTAAGAAACCTTAATCCATATCCAAGTTGTAAATGCTGAAGAGATTTTTTTTTTTTTTTTTTAATTAGCAAATTAGCTTTCTACGCATGCACGGCAGCATCTACCAATTAACCATGGCATGCCGGATCATCCATCCAATTTATCATACTGTAAACACATCATCAGCATTGATACACGTCATATTTAAGAAACTGAGCGCTTGGATTTCTTCTTCGAAGGCTCCCCAACTGCCGCAATATAACTTTCAGCATTGATATTCTCACCCAATTTTTTCTTCCCAAACTCCTTGGCCTTTTTCTGTAGAGCAATCAATGTAAGGAGTTGCATTAAATCCAAAAGACAGAAATTTTCTACAAGCTACCGGCCTCTAAATGCAACATGTGTCCTTTAAGCTAATAAAAAAAGCATGTGAGAAACACATGCTATTAAAAAAAAAGACTTCTCACATGTTAAGCACACATGTCGTTTGTAGAGGTTGGTTTGTAGGAAATTTTTGTAAAGTAAGACGACCCAAATCACATGATCTCGTGATCTAATATTACCTTTAGAGACATGGCCATGACTGCCACATCGTTATTTTCATTCTCAGATCTTGTATCCTGGTTTCTTGCCTCCTAAGATTGTCATAACCAAAATTGATAAAAGTAATTGGGATAAAAGAGAAGATCAAGTAAACAAGCAGGAATCAAGACTTCAATAAAATGGAAAAGGATTCGAGTGAAATAGCTTCAGAAATACCTCCTCTGGGGGTATAAATGCAGCTTCTCGTTTTCTTTTGTTTTCCGCGGTTTTCTGCGCCTGCTTCTCCTGCTTATCTTGCCACTTCTTTGTTGTTTTCTTTTTCTGGGACATGAAGTATTCTCCACTTGCCAATTGTTCATCAATCTGAAAATACCATAACCATTGCATGCCATATATATTACGTTTCTCTTTCACAAGGCAACAAACTAGTAAAGAAACATAAGATAAGGACAGTCCTGGCACTCGAAACATATGCAAGGAACAAGATCAAGACAAGTAAAAACCCCAAAAGAAAAGAGAAAAAAGAGAGGCAGAGAAAACCTACTCAAAAGTAGACCCAGCATATACCATACCATATCCAACTAAAATTAGGAAGAAAATCAGTGTCTCCACTCAAAAACCAACTTCCAAGCAAAGCAAAAGGAAAGAGAAAAAAAAAAACCCATTGAAGCAGATTAATCATTTAAAAATATTTCCCCCAGGAACCAAAGTAAGAAATAAAAGAGAGAGGGGAGGGGATTCGAAGATCACTAACAATAACAGTAATATTTGACAGAAGGAGAAGAAAAGACAAAAAGAAAAGAAAAAAACTAAAAATTAGAGGGGGGGAAAAGTCATATTACCCTTTACTGGGTCAAATGAGCTTTCTGCGGAACAACTTATGAACAGCCAAGTCAATTGATAGTTAATTAATCAAAACATTGTGGAAGAGATTTAAAATACTAACATAAACAGAATAGCACACTTAAATGGAGTAACTATTTCAACAAAATCGTTATTTTGGTGTTTGGTTGTATTCAGTATCATGGATTAGCGATTCCTTTGATTGGAGGCACACATATTCCTTAAAGAAAGGGATAAGATGCCCAGGAATACCTAATATTAGTATTTTTTTTTTTTAAAAAAAAAAGTAATTTATGTTCTACTAATTAAAATAAGTGAAACACATCCAATCAATAAAAAATATAAATTAAGATCACATAAAAATAACAATGAAAACAAAAGCCTAAATCATAATTTTGCATATATTTACTTATCATTCCATTTACACATACACATATATAATTATACCTGATTACATAAATTATTTATATTTATAAAATCATCTATTATTTAATATTTAATACATTTCTGTGATATAAATTGAGATTAATTAATCCTATATACAATTACATATTATAGGTTTATAAATTACAAAAGAATCAATTATATATAATTGTTAATCCACATACACAAATAATATACGATACACTACAGATAAATTTTGCTAATTCTGAGTTAATACTCCAATCTCTGCTATTAAACAAATGAATGAACATCAATTATAATGTCATTCCCCAGAATACTGTTCACTAACAATACATTAATGCATTGAATCTATTGCCGGAATCTAAAATATGCAGAGACTAGAATCAGCTTTCTCACCTTGCTAGGTTGTTGCGGAGGAGGGAAAGGTGTATATTCTTTCTTCTCTTTAGTAATAACCTTCTTTTGTTGAACATTTTTCCTGAGTAGAAGTTATAAAAGTAATTTAAAATACAAAATATATATATATATATATATACGACAGAAGATATTGAAAGAAATTGATTTTATATTTATATATATATATATAAAGCAGTAGATGCTGTACTTTTTGAATTTCGGAAGAAATCTATCCCAGTTTTCGTGTGCAAGCGCTGGATCCTTTTCAAGCTCTTTCTTCATCATAAGAACCTACTCAGAAGAGAGAGAGAGAGAGAGAGAAAGATTATGTTCGCAGATCTTCAAGTATAAAGAACTAACTTGACTGGTCCTCAAGAGAAAACAACAATTACAGTAGATACAGAGTTCCAGTCTATTCACCTTGATATGGTATACAGGATGCATTTTATTCAGCATGCAGTCTTCCACAATCTTCCTGACTTGCTTTAACCCTTTAAATGAACCCATAGCA